>CM021766.1:48439960-48464050 GCA_011076525.1 Nettapus auritus
AAAGAAAGAAAGAAAGAAAGAAAGAAAGAAAGAAAGAAAGAAAGAAAGAAAGAAAGAAAGAAAGAAAAAGAGGGAGACACCAAAGGAACCAAAAAATTTAAATGACATTCTGATTTGAACAGTAGCTGGAATGGTGCTCCAAAGTCTTATTTCTGAATCATGCATTATCACTCTTCATTTTCCTACATGGTTTATATATATTGATCAACTGCTTAGGAAAAGCTTTTTTTAAAAAAAAAATATATATACATATATACGATTACATTCTGTAACCGTGTAATCAAATCAATTGTCATTGTTATCTGTTAATAACACTTTCAATAACAAATGCTGTCATGGTTACAGAAGTGATTTTTTTTAATAGAAAAAAAAAAGTCATTTTGTGTACCACCACCTAGACACTGTCTACTTTCAGTGACTGTGACATGTTTATGTATGTCCACCTCATCAATTAGAAACAAATAACCCAGAAAGGATGTACTCTTAGCATCTAAGTAAATAATGGAGATGGATAAATGAAAGTTACTAAATCAAGATGAAATAAATTTCTAAAGCTGCGTCAGCTGTGCTCTTATGCCCAAGGAAAACAAAATTGATCACCTGGTCACAACTCAAGGTCAAAGGTTTGAAACAGAGACTGCTGAGTCTTAGGTAAATTACATGTTTAAAATAATAGAATAAGAGAAATTTTAGTCTAGAAGGAAACAAAAGCAAGGAATATGTGTATACAGGGCAGTGTGATATTGAGAATTATGCAGACTTTTTGCTTGGCATTTTAAGTTAAGGAAAACCAGTAAGAAACAATCAGTCAGAAAACCATACTCTTATGGCAGTCTGTTTATCTTATATCTCATAAATACGTAACACCCAACCCTGTTTGTGAGGATATCAATGACATCAAAGAAAAAAAACATATATATGGCATGGCTTGCAAATCAGAGCCACAGAAGCAGTGTTTTCCAAGGTGTCTTCCACTGGAGAAATTATTTTCTTTAGAGCAAGGTTCATTTGATCAGGTATCAGTGTAGTCCAATAAAAAGCTAACATTGCTTTTGGACTATGGCAAAATAGGCAAAATATGACTTATTTCCAGAAGAAAGCAGGGAGCTTGAGATAAACAATATTTTTCTCAGGATTAACTAAGAATTATACTTCTGAATCAAGTTTCGATTACACTGTGATCAAATAGCAGTGCAAATTCTAGATGAATTTCTGATAGAAATGAGGTTGTCAGTGGTCTAAACTAACAATAGATCATTATATTCAGCTAAAGGGATATCAGTATAATTATTGTTTTCTTTTGTTTTTTCTTTTTAGTCCTTTAGTCCAGATAAAGCATAGGTGCTGTTTTTTTTGTTTGTTTATTTTTAACTGCTATCACTTTTCAGACTAAGATATTTACTGTATCACCCCCACTAGCAATAAAACATCTCTGTTACATTTCAAAGATTCATCATCCAACCAAGCTAGGATTCTCTATTTTCTCTGAAACTTTGGTCTCCCACATGACAGTAAAATTTAAGTCCCGTCTCCAGGTTCACCATTTATTAAATATTTTAGCCAGAAAGAAACATTAAGAAGGCCTACAGACTAGGGACACAATTAAAAACCTCTAAGAAAGAAAATATCTTATTAATTCATTAAGTCAAACTGCTTGTATCTACACTTGTATGACTAGAATTATGGTTCATTAACTTCATTTCTTTATATGAGTTAATTAGCTCAGAGGAGGCCAGAAATTAATTACCAGCTTATATAGTTTGTGCAGAATGGCATTCTGTTTATTTAGTTTCTCCTATTAACTTTTAATCTCTTCAAACAATAAAAGAGGTAATTAGTATTTTATAAACAAAAATGAATCCAACAAAGGCAAATAATTTGCCAAATAGTGAGATTCCTGTGTAGAACCTGATAGTTGTGTGGTTCAAGTTACAGACCTTTTCATTGTTAAGTATAAGCAAAAGGAGATTGAAAATGTAGGTAGTCTCAAGGCAGGGTCATACAATCCATCATTAAAGAAGAGCTACCTACTAATACCTCACAGAGCAGAAAAACTAGCCTTAAAAAGTTTCCAGCTGTTTGAAAATAATTGCCCATGTATTCAACCACAGTAACAGTTGTAGCTAGCTTTGCTAAGGTGAACAGGATGATACAAAACAGGAACACATAACAAAGCATATTTCATTCAAATAAATAAATAACCACAATAAAATATATATACAACTGTGATGCTATCAAAAAGTTACATGTTGCCACCATGTCCCATCTTTAACCAGAGTGTGGTTCAACAATAAATATAATCTATTATTTTGTTCAGCAACCTGTAAGATACAACCTAGAATGTTCATAAAAGATACTGATTTTTAGTGTTTTTTGTTTGTTTGTTTGTTTTGTTTTGTTTTGTTTTGTTTTCCTGTGCAGAGGTGGAATATATGATGTTCTTGATTTTTGTTTGTTTGTTTGTTTTTTGTTGTGTTTTTTTGGGGGGGCAATTTTGTTAAATACATGGTAATTGTACAAAGATACAGAGCAGTGTAAATATTTATCACCATAGTTTTTGGTTATAGGACTAAGCAAATGTAACTATGTGTCAAGCATGTTACCAAGGAAATATTTCAAGAAGTTCTTAATGAGTGGTTTTTATTTTTATTGGGACTATTTATTCAATTCTCTTCATCTGTAAAACCAGGTGCCTTTATCCAACTCTACAAAACCCAAAGAGAGTCATAAAAGCCCTCTTTAAAAAATCTAAAACCAACATGAATTTAAAGTCTGTATCTTGAGACATTCATAACTAAAATAATGCTGTGGGTCACACTGAGGGGTAAGGTTCTGTCCTTCCCACTGGTATCCATTTAAAGTTCCAGTCAAAGCCTGCTGTATCTGATACTGCAAGGCTGAGAATTGCTAATATTTTTACATTCAGAAAAGCTGTCAATAGTGTTATAATCTTACCCTGCCTTAGTCTTTGGCCGTGTGGAATCTGTGGAAGCAAAAAGAAAAAATATTGTGGAGTTGTTTATTTAAAAATACATTGTTTGAGGCCTTTTAAAGAGCAAGGTGAGTCTCAAAACATGTTGACTGCAGAACATTGACCAGATGCTTCAGGTGGAGAGACAAAAAACATTGTTATGATATGGTTCTATAATTCATCATTTATAAAATAAAATTCCCTACATACAGAAAAATCAGAGAGGTGGTTTTGGGAGGTGAAGGAAAAGGTGTGTTGGCTACATTAAGTATTGACCAGTTAAACCCAGTCAAATGTTTTTTTATTATTATTTATTTCCTAAAGTCAAATAATATTCACTAATATATTAATAAAATGTCAGTCTTTGAATATTGAGCACAGAAGACAAAATACCATGTCTAAAGGTGTTTTACTAATTTGATAAAACCAACATAAGAAAACTTTGTTGGAGTTGCTCAAATCTGAAGCAAAACACAGGTCTTCCTTATGTACAGTGCAGCAAGTCTAAAGTTCTGATAAAGTCAAATGAAAAAGTCTTACTGACTAAAAAGAGACAAGGATTTCCCCCAGTGAAATCCTTCATTTTGCTTCAGAGTTTTGTAAGACTTCTTTTTCACTTAAGCTAAAAGATAGAAGTGTCTTTTCTCTTACTGTCTCTCTTTTATCTGGTAAAATATCAGGTCAGTATATTACCTAAAATGAAGTAACATTTGGAATAAATAATATAAATTTTCTGCTATAATTAAACAAAAAAAAAAAAAAAAAAAAAAAACACTTATCTGAATGATAGGCTGATAATATCTAATAAGCTTTATCCTTGCATAAGTAAGAAAAAATATCCATAGTAATTAATGCCATTTTAAAAGCTATAGCAACAAAGGAACAGACTGTAAATCTCTCCAACATGTTAGGAACTTTGAAAAGTAAAGGAATTAGAAAGGATTTCAAGTCATTCAGTGACTCCTGAATGCTTTATCAGTAAAACAAAATATTCCCCATTATCTGTTTGGTGTACACAACACTTTCCTTTGGGATCATTTAAATCATCATAGTTAATTTTAGCCTCTGACTATAGAATACAATTTTCCTTTCTCTGGCTGCCTTATATTTTACTCTGCTTTTGTCTTAAAATCCTCTTGATGTGAAACAGCTGCCATCTTCAACCTGATTAACAGATAGGCATGAATTCTTTATTGCCAGCATTAGCTTTACAGCACAAATCACAGGGCTTCAAATGGCTGAGGAAACGATCGGACTGCTCACAACTATTACAAATGATTTCAAGCAATTCACCACTCCTAACTGGTGCTGCCTTTGTATATGATTTTCTCAGATGATTCCTGAATATGCTGACACATTTTGTCAAGTTGATTTCTGTAGTTCTGATGAGAAACAAAACAAAAGCTGAACTTAGCACTGACAAAACAAAAACAAAACTCTGAACTCAGTCCTGGACAACAGGATATGTATATTGTATACAGATTTTTTATTTTCCTCTATTATTTCAATCTATAGATGCCATTATCATGCATGTTTGGGGGTAAAAAGAAGGAACATGGTGTCTTTTTAATTTTCATATTATTTTTTTCTTCTAATATTAAAATGGTATTGGCCATATAGAGAAAGAGAAATAAAGAAATTTGATGTAGAAGCCCATGGTCTTCTGCATATTTGTATAAATATTTTTGCACCATTTAAGACAAGTCAGATTTTTTTGCAGAAGTTCTTCTTTTGTCAGTTCAACATTTTCCCCTTTTGTCATATTTCATGATTTTTTTTCTCACTGTACATTTTTTCTATTCACAGGCTAATCATTTGTCTACTGATAACAGTTGTCTACTTACAATAATTTCTTATAATTTCTGAGAAACAGGAAATGTCTCAGCCCTTCCTCACCCTCATCTCCCTCTGTGACCCGGAATCTTTTTTCTTTCAATCTCATCCAGAGAATCCTTCCAGTTCCACCATCCCCCACAAATATTCTACAGTCAAGTCCTCTCTGGTCTTTACTGCATTCAAGAACAGTTTTAAAACTTAGTACTTAGTACTAAAACTTAGTACTTAACCTGCACTCTACTTACTAATTTCTGTTTCCTGTTTCAGGTACAGCTATCACCTATGCATATGTCACTACTGTATTTTGAGTACTCAGAATCTCCCCCTGTTCAAAAGAGGCACACTGTCACCTGTATATATAGCTAAGTATTCAGCATAGTTTTCCTAATCTAGAAACAATTATTTCCTCTGACAGGTTCTTTATCTGAACACTTCCACCAAATACCCATACATTACTTATCTCCTTTCATTATAACTTAGCATGTTGTGCCTGACCAGTTTGGCCCCCCTCACTTACTTCTGTGCCTTCATTCTTCCATGAAGCATTCACAGAGGCTAATCTCAAACACTGAGGCATCTTCCACTTCTTAGCTAGCTTTAGATTAACAGCTTGGCTCATTTTTTTTTTTCTTTTTCTCTAGGCACTTTGCATGGCTGGAGTTTGTCATATTTTGTTTGTTTGTTTGTTTTCTTCTTTTCCTACATTTACCCAATTATTTTGTAAATTGCCTTCACTTTCAATGGATAACACCTATTTACATCTTTCTCCCAATCCCAATGGCCCCATATCTCTGCTTCCCTTTCTTCTGCCACAAAAATTTTGACCCCTGCCTTCTCCTTCACCCTCTACACAGAGTCTTTTCTGAAACAAACACACTTCTATTTGGCAAGAGATAGCTGCATTTCAGACATTTTCTTCAACTGCAAATGTTCGTAGGAATTTCTTTTGTAGTCAGCCTCCAGTTCTTTGCAAACCAGGTTGCTTTGCTCTTCAAGGCTGCTGAATGACAGCTTCCCTCACATGTGACACTGACTTACGTTTTGCTTTACTAAACTACTGGAAAAAACTACTTGACAATCCCATGATAAATACTATGGATATGCAAAGATGCTTCAGTCACTTGTCACCATATGAAGACTCATCCTGTGTATTATACAAGCCTTCTTCTGTGTTCCTCTTCAGTATGAATTCAATGAAACATATATGATTCTATCTCCTTTTTTTCCCCCATGGTTCATCTTTTTTTTTTTTTTTTTTTTTTTTTTTCCTACTACTCAATATCCTTGTGCATTCATCATCCCTTCCAAACTTGCATGATGATACTTTGCTGCTGCTTCTGCACTATTTAGCCAAATTCCTCACACTCACTAACTGGTCCTTTCTCAAATACAGCAGTAACTGAACTTTTAATCAGTACACTACAGCTGAGTTCTGCATGCTTTTTGCTTAATATTTCCTATTGTATATATCTCTCCTAATATTCTCTTCCTATCATTTTTCACTGTAATCTTCTATAGCTTTGTTCATTTTTGTAACTCTTTTGTAGGATATTTGTATGAATGATAAATTGTAAAATTACAGCATACTCTACTGAGCTATTAGAGAATGATATAAGTCATCTTCCTTGCTACCATGATATCTGGTGATGCATTTTGTACACTTCTGTGACCAGAAGCCTTCTCATCTTGATGGGTATGAAGTTAACCTTTGTCATTTATACATTCCCTTATTGACTTATCAACCCAACTATGGGACCTTTGAAAAGGAATGTAAATATATAATACTAGATATGAAGCTTTCAAGATCACAGGCAGCCCTACTGAAACATTTCTCAAGACCATGATTTACTATCAAAATCTGATCTGTAAGACTGGGTCTGTCTCCTTCCTCTTTGACAGATTTTTACAATGACATGTAATATTAACATAGGCTATTCTTACAAGTCCTTCTTTCTTTCATAGTCTTCAATGAAAAACATATTTCACGAGGCCATCAGACCTTTGCTGTATAGCAGCAGAGAAATCTTTCTGCAATTTCTATAAAATACACTGCCTTTCATGTAAAATTTCTTACACCATCTTTCATTCACAGGAATGTTTCTGCAATTATTTTAAATAAAGCCATATTTGCAGTGGCTTTTTTCTTCTATTTTAAATCCCTCTTAAAAATTTCTTCACCATAAATCCACAAAATAAATGAGAGGATGTTAATCCAGCCCATCCCTTCTGCTTACATTCAACCATTTTTTTTTTTTTTTTTTTTTCCTTTGGTCTCATCTTTTATTATTACTACATGCAAACATCCTTACGATGTTCATAAAGCCATGGTGGCATATATCATGGCACCATACCTGTGAGAAGAAGAAATGAACATTTTTCTTCCCCCTCCATGTTCTTACTATTGACCAAGGTTATTCTCTTTATCATGTGCAGATTTTATTGAGTGATGCCAAGTGAGATGAATAGAAGCAAATAATGACAGTGCCGCAGTGATGAAATGAGAGACAGAGGTCGTCTAGGTTTTATACTGAACAAATTGAGTCACATCCACTTCTCATCCATTATTTAGGGGTGATTGGGCAGGCTTGGCTTCTATAGATTTGATAATCATTCAGATGTCCATATTAAATATGTAACATAAATTTCTCATTTGGCTGTCGATGACTTGTCACTGCAAAACAACAATGCATAAAAAGGGCTATAATGTATGGATTCTCAGAAATATTTGACATAAATAAATATGTAAAAGGAAGATAATAAAATCTGTTTCTGTCTGCCTGCCAGCTAGCCTTCATGTCAGACTGGACAGCTCCATCTAATACTGTGATTTTATGCAGCTGTATCCTATGAATATTGGCCTGCACACTAGAGATTAAAGCACAGCAGATGTTTCTCTGCAGGCTAACAAATATATCACCCCTGATAACGAATGACAAATGTTGTTCCATATTGTGTCAGACAAAACCAGGGCTCTTGTAAAACAAGTGTTACAGCTGGAATAGGATATTTTAACACAGTTACCTAAGGAGTAGACAAACACACAGTTGCCTGCTCAAAAGGTAGCAGAATCCTAACCTGCTGAGATGCTGGCATTGCAGCAATCAAATGCTGGAGTTCAGAAAAAGAGGGAAAAATAATAATAAAATAAAATAATCCCTCCTAATAATGATATGAACTATTCATGACTTCCTCTAAATTTTTGTTAGACTTTTGTGTGTGATCTTGTCATGGATATTTTATAAATATCCACCACTGTTTCCTGGTCACAGTGGCACAGTAGAGAGTGTTTTGGTGTGGAGAAAGGATTCATGAGGGTTGGAGACACACAGAAAGTCTAAACGATGAGCTTAATTGTTTTATTATACTGCAATCTCATGATATCCCAATGGCTTCCAAGAGGTTAGCAGAGAAGGAAGGAGAAAAATAGCCCAAGTGTTATGAAATATTACACTGTGGCTAATTAGTACGCTACCTTGTTATTTATTACCATTTTATTTGGGTCATTTTTTTCCCCTTTGCACATGTTAGAGGTAAGTTAATGTGTGGTCAGCAGCATGCCTTAGCAGTATGTCTTGTCAGCATAGAGGTAAAAGTAAGTTCTTCCTCTTATTTGTCTGTTAATTCAGTATCCTTTATCTATTTTCTTGTGAAAATAAACCCTATAGCCTTTACAGAAGACAAGGTTCTTGAAAACTCAGCAAGTAAGGAAGGTGTGATCATATTTTGATGCTCACAATATGTGAACATTTCAGCTGCTATACATTCTAAATGTATGACATTAAAATATTTTCCTTAGCTTTCAAGTTGTCATTTGTCCACTGAACTGAGTACTAAAATAAGTGTTGTTTAGTGCTGACAGAGACGATTGAGGAAAAAGACAATACAGCAACATGGCAACTTTCAATCACTTCCTGACTTGCTAATGAACTTTTCCTTTCTTTTTTTTTTCTTTTTTTTTTTTTTTTCTTCTTTTTTTTTTTCCTATCAGAGACTTTGCTTTTGAGCTACTGTGTTTTCCCCAAGCCATTTTATAAAATGAGACCATAACAGTTGTTTGTCTGATAAAGCACGTACTATTTAGAACACAGATGTTTGATTATTATTTATTTCTCTCTGAAGCCCGCTAATTCAGTCCCAAATGATCTTTTTTTTCCTTTTGCTTAAATTTAATTTGGGATGTATGTTGTTGGTAAGTGACAGATAGTTTAATTATTAATAGGATCCCGCTATGCAATGCACCATAGCTTTAAAGTCATCTGGGGCCAAAGCAACACTACTTCCTTCCTTCCTTATGCTTCTGGGATTCCTGGAAGAATACAAAGGTAATTACAAAACTCATGACAAATCTGTATGTATTATGTCCTTTCCTCAACATTTGTGCTTGCCTATGGTTTTACAAAGCACCATTCTTACTATGAAATGGTAATGAATCAGGAGAGATTTCTGGTATGGTTGCTTCCTTGGGAGAATGGGCTATCTGGGGAGCAAGAGGAGGGGGAGAGTGGAGGAAGAGAGAAAAAGGAGGAGGGGTTTGTATTGCTGAATACTTCCACAGTAGTACATGATGCTGAGACAAAGGTGGACACACTGTGAGTCCTGGTGAAGGAGAGTGGGATCTGGTCACTGTCAACAAACAGGCTTAAGGTTTGAATTTGAAAAGAGGATTGGGGAAATATGAGGGCCAAAAAAAAAAAAAAAAAAAAAAAAAAAAAAAAAAAAAAAAAGATCTGAGGTAGAAGCTACTGAAATAAACACAATTTTTTCATTCTTGACATAAGAAACCCCTGGAGAGGTGTTTAACTATATTGATGGATTACACCTTCTAAGGTATTGAATGTCTTTCCTAATAATTTTCTTGTACTCAGGATATTTAATATTTCAAGGGAAGCTGTGTATGAATAAAACTGGGGGTTTCTACCGCTTAACACGCTGCAAAGACTGGAAAGCTGCAAAATTGCTCACACTGCAACCCAAGATTAGATATAGTCCTAAACCTGGACTGTGTACTTGGACATTGGAACTGAGGTTCTCTCCAAATCTGTTTTGGAACCTGATGGCTCACAAAGCTTTCAAAGGAAGGAACAGGGATACACAGGGACTATATTTCCAACTTCAGACTTGACTATAAACAATGTGAATTAAAACAAACATTCAAGTAATTGTAGGCAAGTTTGGAAACTTACAAAATGAAAGGTCTACAGGACATGCAGAGGTAGGTATCGTTTCACTGATCTAAGTGAGATTTTAGATGGATGCATGATAGGCTGCAAAAGTGAGGAAAATTCCCACAACTGGGGCATTAAAGACGATAGGTGGAAGTTGTTTGGGGAAATTTTATTAACATGGCTTATACAGTAGTATAAAGATGAAAGGACATGCAAATCGCAAGAGAACCACAGTTTAATCCAAGGAAAATTGGGTACACTATGTAAACCAAATTTCTTGCTTATATAATCTTTATTTTAAACCCTTGCTAAGAACATGTTAAGGTACAAGACACCAAACCAAGGAAGAAAAATAAAACCCTTATTAAACATTCATTACTTCAATGAAGAAAGCACAGTCATTTAATAACTCTTCATGTCTGGTGCACAACATTAACACAAAATTCAATCAACTTACATCAAGGAATGAGGCCCATGCCAGAACTTTTCAATGTGCCAATGTTTGCAAGTAGGGACAATGTGAACGGTGGAGAGATATACGTCAAGGCCTATCTGTGAAAGAGCATGTATTCATGGGAAGTGATCTGTGATTTTCATCAAATAAATACAGGTTCTAGATTTTTATTATTATTTTTTTTAAACTTAGGGACAAAGTACTTTCAGTGAAAAAAAAAAATACATATTATTTAGTATGTACTGGCTGAAAAGGATATCTTTAATCAGCAAATAAGGTATAAAAATCTCAACAATGTTTTAACTGGTAAAACATTAACAAACAAAACTTTTAATTTTTGACTAATGTGATTGGAAGGATTGTAAAATCCATCCTTGCAGTGAGGTGACAGTAGAGGAGTACAAGGAAAGTGCTAGTAACAATTGCTTGGTTTTTACCTCTTTCATCTTCTAGTCCTTCCAAGCCATCTAGTCATTTTCCACTACTACTGGTCTACCAGTGAAATATCTGACAAACTAGCTCTGAACAACTGCAGTAGATTAAATAAGAAAATATTAATGAAGGTGAAGCTTTGGTCATCCTTCCCTCCTTGCACATAAGGAGATAAAACTTAGACAAAATCCACTCAAACTATATGAAATAAATTTGAAATATCAGAAAAAAAAAAAAAAAAGAAAGAAAAAAAGAAGAAAAAAAGAAACAGAGTTATGAAACTTCCCGTAAAATAGCTAAACAGCTTGCCTCCTAAAGGTGACACCTATGAAAACTTCCTAAATTCCTTCAGAAGATGGTATCTGCAATCCCCAACCTCATAATGAGTTCTGAAAATTTCACTTACATGTCACTATTCTTTCAGAAGAAAAATACTGGAAAACAATAACCAAATACAAATCATTTAAATTAATGAAGATTGAGAATTAAAATTGCCATAAAGTGATGAGCTTCTTATTTACATTCTTTTACTTATTTATTTTTAAACAAAGTCCAGTCATCTCAAAAAGACAGATTCATTGGATAAACTAACAAGTTTTGTATCTTCATGTGTTTTGATTATCCGTAGATGATGATAATAATAATAGTAATAATAATAATAATAAAAACAGACCACAGTATATGATGGGAAATTTTACTGTGACCTTTTCCAAGGTCACAAAACATGGTATCAGGTAAAACACAAGGATAGTTATAGATCAATTTGTATGTGTGGCTGAATGATAGTATTCAGAATAACATTTTACTTGAAAATGAATACAGATTTAAGCTTTAAATATTTAAAATAAGAAAAAAAATATTAATTATATAATACTATAATAAGAATAATAAAATTGCAGTTACCGATAAACATAACTAACTGACCATAAGAGCACCAGTTCGTAACTGAAAACCAGGTAAAGCAGAGGAAAGTGCAAAACTAAAAACAAACAAACAAACAAACAATAAAACCAATAACAAGCAATGGTCCCTTCGAAGTCAAATCCTTTTATGGTT
Organism: Nettapus auritus; assembly: GCA_011076525.1. NCBI lineage: Eukaryota > Metazoa > Chordata > Aves > Anseriformes > Anatidae > Nettapus > Nettapus auritus. Next base: position 48,451,875 of record CM021766.1, read on the forward strand.
CTATGGGCCCATCCTCTTTAATGTCTTTATTGACAATTTTGATGAGGGAATTCAGTGCAGCTTCAATAAGTTTACAGATTACACCAAGCTGGGGAGAAGTATCAATCTGCCAGAGGGTAGGAAGGCTCTGCAGAGGGACCTGGACAGGTTGGAGGCAGAGGCCAATGGGTTCAACATGGGTCCGTGCTGGGTCCTGCACTTTGGATACAACAACCCCATGCAATGCTACAGGCTTGGAGCAGAGTGGCTGGAAAGCTGTGCAGAGGAAAGGGATCTGGGGGTGTTGATTGATGCTCACCTGAACATGAGCCAGCAGTGTGTGCAGGTGGCCAAGGCCAATGGCATCCTGGCTTGTATCAGGAATAGTGTAACCAGCAGGACCAGGGAGGTGATTGTCCCCCTGTACTCAGCTCCGATGAGGCCATACCTCGAGTTCTGTGCTCAGTTTTGGACCCCTTAGTACAAGAAGGACATCGAGGCCCTGGAAAGCGTCCAGAAAAGGGCTACAAAGCTGGTGGAGGGTCTGGAATACAAGTCCTGTGAGGAGTGGCTGAGGGAACTGGGGTTGCTTAGTCTGGAGAAGAGAAGGCTCAGGGCAGACCATATTGGTCTCTCCAAGTACCTGAAAGGAAGCTGTGGGAAGCTGGGGGTCAGCCTCTTCTTGCAGATAACTAGTGACAAGACTGGAGGGAATGGCCTCAAGTTGTGCCAGGGGAGGTTTAGGTTGGAAATGAGGAGACATTTCTTCTCATAAAGAGTAGTGAGGCATTGGAACAGGTTGCCCGGGGAGCTGGTGGAGGATGGTGGTCCCTGGGGGTGATTAAGGAAAGGCTGGATATGGTGCTTAGGGACATGGTTTAGAGGGTGATACTGGTGGTAGGAGAATGGTTGGACTAGATGATCTTAGAGGTCTTTTCCAACATTAATTATTCTATGATTCTATGACCCTGTGAACATCCTCCTCTCCCCTTCCCCCTCCCCCCCCCCCCAAAAAAAAAAAAAAGGAAAACAATGAAAAAGACAAAAAATACCAAACTTCAGGGGTGATATTAGATTGTTTCTAACCCTACGGACAAATATTTCAAAATCATATGACCTTCATTCTTCCGGCATTATACCTTGAGATTCTACTTAAAGTTTCAGTGTTTTACTGTGGGAACAAATGAACTCGAAACTCAGATCAGACAAAACTATTGAGTTGATTCCTGGGAGAAATCACTCAAAATCATAGGTTTCTAAGTATAAGCAAGAGCTGAGAATTCTTTCTGAGACCCTTGCCTCTCTTTTACATTTTGCTATTCTTCTACAGATCAGTATTTCTTGGAGATTGGCCCAGGGAGGGAAAACCCTCAAAAAAAAAAAAAAAAAAAAAAAAAAAAAAAAAAAAAAACATAAAAAAAACCCACAACCAAACAAACAACAAAACTCAATGTAAAACTGACTGAATTTCATACCAAGAAGCATCCCAAGTTCCCATTTCCAATTAGTGGTACAAACTCCTTTGACTGCTCTGGGGCTTTGACCCAATATTCTCACAAAGGACTGTTTCAAAGGAGTAGAGGGTGCAATGGTCTGTCTACAAAATTCCTTATGATCCCAGTACAGAGTCCTTTCTCTTCAGAATGCTTCTGCCTCAACATTCTCACCTGGGATTGCTCACTATCTGCTTAGTACATAATCAGCAGAAAGACAGGTACATTACTATCAGTCTCCAGCAATATCTGGGAAGAAGGCCTGATTTCATTTGCAGAGCTTCTTTACATTGAAGCATTATTTTTATTTTTATTTTTATTTTTATTTTTTATTTTTTTATTTTTTTTTGCCTTGAAAGAAACCCACAGCATGCAATATTCAACTGGGAGGGACCCCAGAGATTAAAAAAAATAAAAATAAAAATTGTACTAGTTGGAGCCAAATTCTTTCCCATTATATAATAAATGCTATCCCACCCCCCTGAATTTAACATGAATGCACAGCATGTTCACTGTCACATGAGAGATGGATAATTGCAATTACTACTAAGAAACACACTAATCCATAGGGAAGTCTGTGTAGAAAATACAGGAAAGTGGCTTTATTTTGGAGTATTTACTTGTGCCCAAAGGCTGAAACTGGAATGATGAGACCTGGAAATTTATTATTCCTAAGGGAAACTTCAGATACTTTTTCTTAGCTCAAAAGCTACTTCAACATGATCATACCAGTAAGGCAACCCTTCCCTCCCACTTAAAGGTTTCATCTCAAACTTTTATGAATAGAGAACTTTATAATCTAGTTATAATTAATTTAGATTCTTGGATACCTGGTAAGAGCTCTTCACTATAACAGCAAAATATATATTCAATGTAATAAAAATATACATATCACTTGACAAAGAACACTTCTTTCTTCATAAGAGACAAAACAGGACTGGTGGGAATGAAGAGCCACTCTGTAGCAATAACATTATGTTCTCTGAAATTGAAACAATTAACAATGAAACACATCACCAAACTATCAAACTGCAGTTATACAGGAATTTCTCACCCTAAAAATAATAATAATAATAAAAACAAACAAACAGATAATCATAAATATTCTTTTTTTTTTTTTCTCTCATATTTTTCAGTAGTGATCACTGATATTTTTGAGAAACACAGTGGTGATTGTTGTTCTCCTTTCAGGATTGAGATTATTATATGTGGCCCTTATATCTTCTGATTAATTACATCACTTCCATTTTCACAGGAGACCTTAGTTCCTTTTAGGCTGAGAGTAAAATTTGCAAAGGATGTAAAAGTTTCAGAGGATGTTCCTTATGTGTTTCTATGATTTGGAAAAATCATAAAGCTCCTTCTGAACTGATATCAGAGAGACTCTAATTGGACTGTCATATTTCTACATGGGATGCTTTAAATACACTAATTAAATCTGGCCCATTTTCATTAAGTCCAATACCATCTGAATATATAGAACTTTTCAAAAATAAACATCCTTGCCCTAGGCATGACTTCTGGATAGGTTGGACATACCATAGTCAAGCTGTTGAGATAATCAGCATATTCACAGTGACCACTGGTCTAAGATTTGCAGTCAGCAGCTCAACAAATGCTAAAACTAGGCTCTTAGATGACTGCAAATCAGTTACAGGTGGCCAAAAATTCTCTTTTTCTTCCCAGATGGAATTAATGTTGGAAAATAGAACAAGCTGAGGAAATCCGGTCTTTGTTCACTGTAGTTAATAGAAAGCATAATGACACAGCAGCATTTACCTTTCTAAAATCCACAGAGCTGCTTGTCTGGGACAGCATGCTGCCATTTAGCACCATCCCTCTTTAATCTGCTCTAGGGAGGCAAGTGATCTTTGGCTGAAGAGGCCACTGAGTGCACACAACTGATTGCTGCAGCAAAGGTAATTTTTAAAGTTATTATTCACCACCTTGGGTGGATACCTTAGATGTCATTGCACTCATCTCCGACAAATGCTTCAACTTTGAAGGGCTGAAACTGAACATGCAAACCACATTAGGTAATATGTTACTGTAGTAAAATAAACTTTTTGTTCCTATTAGAGACTGAAACGGCTATTGAAAGACTTTGAAACATTATCTGAGAGAAAGAACTTGTTCTTGTCTATAAAGGAGGGAAAAAACTCCTAATGCTCAAAATGAATAAATATGAACGTCAACAAGTAAACATTGAACAGTTAAAAAATAAAACAACAACAAAGGAGAGAGGGAAAAAAAAAAAAAAAAAAAACAACAACAACAACAAAAAAAAAACATAAAAGCAAACGTCAACAACGAGTCAACCTAAAGCTTCCAGTCATATCACTTCCTCCAGCTGGAAAGTAATCAACACAAACACTGCTTTACTGTCATTCTGTCTAAAAGTAACTGATGTACAGTAAACAAAACTGAGTTTAGTCAAAGATGAGAAAAAAAAAAAAAATCACATACAAATTCTGGAAATTTGTTAGGAGCTCATATTCAATCTTTAATGTTCCACTGCTTAGCATCCCTATTATGCTACCCCACCTAATTAAGATGGACACTATATTTCTCCCTTCCTTTTTTGCTCAAAGAATCTTGGCACAACCAGCACAAACAAACTTTGCTAACAGCTTTAAACTTGGAAGGCCCTCTTTTTAAATATTTGCCGCTACATAATTGAAACAGCTGTTTTAATGAGATACCTACTGTCATCATTTTACCCTGGCTGAGCTGGGTGACAACAAAGCAGTAATAACGAATTCAATAATAATTAACTCGGGTCATCTGCTCATCTGTCATGGCTCATCAGCTTTAGGGAGAAAAATCCCAGTGAACTTCTCTCTTTTGTGAGCTTTCCAAAACTCTGCAATAAAATGCTTAGAGAGGACTCTAGGTAGCCCTTCAAAAGTTCTAAGCAAACTGGTAAGTAGGTTAATTAAATTTTATGCATGTTTAAATGCTAATGATTACATTCCTAACATTACAGCGTAATCTGTTATGGAATGATGTCATGCAAGCAGTGGTTTTTAGTACCTAACACATTTCCATCCTGATGTGGAGTAGCTCTGGATCATTTATCGGAGGGCAGGAAGTTGACAGTGGTGGTTTGAAGCCAGGTTTTACATTTAGACCCTCTCCCTGTCTGTTGAATTTTAAGCAGGGAAGTTAAAGAAAGCTACTGATTTTATGCCTAATACTGCATCACAGAGGGTGATCCAACATACCCAAGGTGAGTTTTCTTAGCTGCACAATAAATAAATAAATATAGTAGGAATTCTGTGGAAATCTATAAGGATGGTATTTCTCCCAAATTACTCTTCCCCCAAAAGAAAAATATTTTGAGACTCACTCCAAGGTAGGTTCTTTTCATGATTATTTTTTCCCCTTCTTCATAAAAAGCTTTTTTTTTTCAGGTATTAAAAAGTTAAAGATTCTCTTCACTGAGAAAACAAAGTACATCGTTGCTTTTTTAAAAATTATTATTTTTTTCCCTGTAAAATAATTTGAAGGATAAGATATTAATATCTTATGTATTTGAACATGGATTCTTTCCCTTTTATGTGAGGAAAAAGATACTTGCTGCTATGACAGGTTGTTTTATTTTGTTTTGTTTTTACTTAATCTGTTTCAATTCATGAACTCTCCTTTAAAAAAAAAAAAAAAAAAAAAAAAAAGAGTTGCTGTAAGCTTTTGAGCTCATTTCAGTTTCAATGAAACTGAAATTATGATTATTAAATGATAAGAAGTAGGTGGTGATTGGTTTATAGATAATCCCTACTTGTATATTATTATTATGATAAATACCTTTCAAAAATTTCTAATGACATCAACATATTTCTTGTCATGTTTGGTGATTTTTATGGCCAATTCTTTTCTGTCGAAAGGGTTGTTTTGTGTATGGAGATCAGGTATACCATCAGCATCCTTTCAACACAGTGGATGAAATCTCAGAAAGGCTTTTACTGATACAGTATAAGAGTCAAGATTATTTAACAGGTTATTACTACAGGTATCACTGATGCGTATGGCATCTAAGCAGAGATCTGAAATTTCTGAGATGTTTGAATTCATGAGAAAAAGCCTTTGTTCTCACCTCACACCCTGAACATTTTGGTATAACCTGACATAACTGAATTTTTATTATTGAAAACTAAACTTACTTCTCAAGAATAACAACATATAATGTAGTCACCATATGAAAAATATTGTTAGGTATAATTATTGGATAAAAATGTATAATTAATCTAATATAAATAAGGGCATGTATGCCTACTGATGGAAAGAGAAGTGTTTCACAGAGGACGAAGAAATTCTATCTTGCTGTGAATAGTTTTCCAAACTGAAAATGGGGGAGAATAAATTTTGAAATCAAGCAATATGAATCCTTTGTTTCATAACTAAACAAAAAATACTTGTATCTATGCTGCTCAGCATAAACATCAAAATATACTGAAAGCATTGTAGTAGCATATGTAATGCATATTTCCACAACAAAGGTTTTGAAAATGGACATGACGTCTCCATACACTGGTGTGCATTCAGTACAGCTACAACAAAAATATACTGTGGATGGCAAGCAGTAAATTTGATCAATAGTGTATACGGAAATACTAAACACCTAGCAGTATATACTTTGAAACCAACAAAACAACAAAAAAATAATTTTCAAATACTATTTGACTTCAAAAAACACTTTGAAGAACTGGAGTGCAAAAATCATAAACGTATATATATATATTTACTCTAAAGAAGAGACATTGCTAATTTTAAGTAAACTATATGCAAAAATATTTCTTTCTATTTTACATTTTTTATATTAGCCCAAGTGACTCATGGCAGGATGGAAGAAGATCCATGATAGAATAAAGAGAAAAAAAGACAGGATTTTTTTTTCTTTTCAGATTACAAATATATATAAGAATATATGATAAATTTTCAATATTGGATGGCGTTCATGGAATGAAATAGTGCAGTCTTTGTAGACATTTTTAAAAAATAAGTTTATGGTGTTTTTTTTTTTTTTCATCTTTTTTTTAGGGTGAAATAAATATTGTGAAGGAAAAAAAGTTGAAATACATTTTTTTCATATATTTTGTGAGAATTTATCAGTTTCAGCAAAATCTTCTCAAGTCAAAAAGTTATATATATGCTGAAATTTAGAGTGCTCAATGGGTGAAATCATACATCTAAAATGATACAAAATGTGCCAATTCTACTCAGTTTCACCTCTTCTGAACAGTTTGTGTAATAAGTAAATTTTCATGGGGTGGAATCATAGAATGATTTGGGTTGGATCTTTAACATGACCTTAAAGATCACCTAATTCCATGTCTCTGGCAGATGGCAGGGACACTAAATCAGGTTGTTCAAAGCCCCATCCAACCTGGCTTTAAACACTTCCAGGGAGGGGGCATCCACAGATTCTCTGGGCAAACTGTTCCAGTGCCTCCCACCCTCTGAGTATAGAATTTCTTCCTAACATCTAATCTAAACCTACCCTTTTTAATTTAAAAATATTACTCCTTATCACTACACTCCCTGACAGAGTCTCCCTCTAGTTTTTTTCATAGGCCCCCTTTAGGTACTGAAAGACTGCTATGAGGTCTCCCTGGAGTCTTCTCTTCTCCAGGTTAAAAATCCCAGCTCTCTCAACCTGTCTTCATAGGAGAGGTGTTCCATCCCCTTGATCGTCTTCATGGCCCTCCTCTGGACTCATTCTAGTAATTCCATGTCCCTCTTGTGCTGAGAGGAAGAATCACCTCCCTCACTCAGCCTGCTGGCAACACTTCTTTTGATGCAGCCCAGGATAGGGTTGTCTTTCTGGGCTGCATGAGAACATTGCCAGCACATTAAGCTTTTCATTAAGCAGCTTCCCCAGGTCCTTCCCCTCAGGGCTGCTCTCAATACATTTGCCACCTCTCTTATTTATGCTTGGGACTGCCCTGACCTTGCACTTGCCCATGTTGAACTTCATGAGGTTTGCACAGGCCCACCGCTCAAGCCTATTCAGGTACCTCTGAATGGCATCCCTTCCCTTCAGCATATAGACAGCATCACACAGCTTGGTGTCATCAGCAAATTTTCTAAGGGTGCACTCAATTGTACAGTCCATGTCACCAACAAAGATGTTAAACAGCACTAGTCCCAGTACCAGTCCCTGAGGAACACTACTCAATGATTTCCACTTGGACATGGAGCTGTTGACCACAACTATTTGAGTTCAACCACCAGCTAATTCCTTACCCACTGAGTGGCCCGTTGTCAAATACATGTCTCTCCAATTGGAGACAAGGAGATCATGTAGGACAGTGTCAAATGCTTTGCACAAGTCCAGGAAGAAAGAACAGCTCGGAAGTTCTTTGCATAGCATATGCATATTCCTTGAGGAGTCATGGGTCTTAGTCCTTATTCTAAATTGAAGGCAACTGCCACACATTTAAGGGTTTTCAACAGATGTCCTCATTATATCATATCTTTTTCTTCTTTCCCAAACTAGCTTTTGAATATTGAATGTTTTTTAGCTTGACTCTGCCACAAAATAGGATTATTTTTAGAGTCTCAAATAAAAAAGTAAATAAAGGATAAACACCAGAAAAAATGCTTTTCTTACTATGAAACAGGCTAAAATGCTTAAAATGTCTTTTGATGTTGCTGTTCATGACAAGGCTTAGTGAAGTGTGTGGAAGTTGGACAGTCTCTAGTTTGAGAGTATCTCTGTGTGCAAATGTGTATCTGTGTACTGCATTTGTTTTTCTGCAGTTCCCAAGAAATGTGGTTTATCACCAGTCACTAATGAAGTGTTTAAAATTGTGGTTCTTACCTTCATTCACCTCTTTCCCTGTTATGTCAGTAAGTAAAATCTTATGTGAGGGGTCACACCTACATGACTATACCTGTGTGGTTGGATGGTTACACACACTTACACAGGACATGTATATAGAATACTTCTAAAACTTGTGGAAATCACCTTTCATTTCAAAATCACAAATATTTACAAATCTCAAGCCTCACAGTCTTCAAGTTTCACTGAAGCAGACGCTGATTTTTTTAATTTTAATTTTAATTTTTTACTGAATGTGTACAAAACTCAAGACAAACATGGGCAAAACTGAAAAATGTCTGTATCTAGAAGTGTGAATACCTCAGCTTCAAGTCTTGCAAAGAGCTTATGTGACTCATCAGTGCTTTACACAGAGTTCTGCTGACACTTCTCAACTGATGGTGTTATTTGTACTCTCCTTTTTTTTTTTCCCCCTTTTTTTTTTTCCTTCTTTTTTTGATAGCTTATGGTTTTGTACTATGCTGGAGATGAGAAGATAAATATGACCTAGAAATACTACTGTGGTATGCTGTTATTTTTAGATTCTTGCGTGTGGCCACCATATGGGCAAACAAACCCTAGGTCTCAGGACAGAGAAATGGAAACCAGACCTAATTCTCCTCCCCTCTCTTTTTCAGTCCCCTTCTGCCTGTGTAAACAAATGTAATGATCCATATTCAGCCCTGATTCATTGGCGTTCATTGCCAGAGGCCTTCAGCCCAACCAAATTGCTCATGGTGTAAAAGTTTTATAACTCTTGTGTTTTGTTTTGTTTTGTTTTCATTTCTTCTTTTTTTTTTGTTTGTTTTGTTTGTGTTTTTTTGTTTGCTTTTTGTTTGCTTGTTTATTTGTTTGTGTTTTTGTTTTGTTTTGTTATGTTTGTTACTTTTGTTGGGTTTCGTGCAAGTTTTATTAGACACAACCTGCTGCCAGGAATATTCCCACAAAAATGATATAGGGGTAATTCTCATGTGGATACTTCAAGCCTATTTCATTTTCTAAAAAATCAGTACATTGCATCAGTACAGCTTATACATGGAGAAAAAAAAAAAAAAAAAAAAAAAAAAAGTATGTAACTATTGTCAAGGAATATCCACACTAATAGGAATAGGACTTCTAGCATTCATAAAGTTATTCTGGTCCAGAAGCAATTCAAGGTAGATGAAAATTACAGTGTATAAACTGGGAATTATACCTAAGATTATTTCTGTTTGTAGTAATATTCAAAAATGAATCCAGTGTCTATATGCAAGCAATATAAAACAACAGATATTTGATGAAAAATTAATGAAATGCCAGTTAAACTGTTTGTAGTACTGATTACTGTGAAGATTCTTGTTCTTTCATTGCAAATGTTTTATTTCTGACATTGTCTTACAGGGAATACTGTGCTCTGAGACCACTCCACGCAGCAATAGGAAGAAGAGTTGTTATTGTTGTAGAAGATGTAGATGTGTATTGATGAGCTGAAGACTGACAACTTCAATAACCTTGCACAATAGCCATTTTAGCACAATGTCTTTGACTAGTAGTATGCAGGTAGCACACACCTTCACTTCCTGCAACACAGTAACAACTGCAGGAATTTTAACTAGGGTGGGGGAAGGAAAAAAAAAATATATATATATATATATATATCGGTAGTGATGTAAATATAAGTTCTGACATCCAATTTAAGGCATTTCTCACATGGAAGTGTTTGATCAGGTAATGCTAGAACTAAATACATCCAATTTTTTTCAAAATTCTGCATAGCTCCCATGCAGAAGTTGCGGGCAGGTCCCATTTAAACATCTCAGAGCATAAAGACAGCACTGCACAGAAATGCCCACTGCTTTCATTTTCCAAATTAGCAAAAACTGGGCCTGTTTAGCCTGGAAAAGAGAAGACTGAAGGGAAACCTCATCAATGTGTAAAAATATCTGAGGGAAGGGTGTCAAGAGAATGGAGCCGTTTCTTTTCCGTTGTGTCCAGTGAAAAGACAAGAGGCAATGGGCACAAATTGAAATACAGGAGGTTCTGGAGGAATATGAGAGGGCATTTCTTTACTGTGAGGGTAACAGAACACTGGAACAGGTTGCCCAGAGAGGTTGTGGGGTCTTCTTCTCTGGAGATATTCAAAATATGCCTGGATGTCATCACGCACAATGTGCTCCAGGTGATCCTGCTCAGCAGAGGGATTGGACTAGATGAGCTTCAGAGGTCCTTTCCATCCTCAGCCGTTCTGTGATCCCATGAAAATTCTTGAGAACATACAATTTCCTTTATAATTTCCAAGGGTGAAGGATTCACTTGTATAACTCTAGTGTTAGAAGTACATTTGTTTTTTAGTGTTTAATCATTCCTAAAAACACACGCTTCTGCTCAAATTTTGGACACATCTCAAGATATCCAAAAGAAATTTCAGCAAAAGCTTGAATTATTTTCAGTTTGATGAAGGAAGACCTTCAAAAGTTATAGAGGATCACTTTTAATCTCAATCACTCAGACTTTTTTAAACTACAGAAAATTTAGGGGTGAGAATAGGTTTAGCTCTGTGTGTGGACACACAGTCAACAAGCCTAACATGGCAAGAATTCCTATTACAGTCAGCAATCCTGTAAGTACTATTACCTTGCTTACTATTAGCCAGGTTCCACTGCCTCATTTTTTTATCAGAGGCTCTAGCTCTTAATAAAGATTTTCTTTATGATTTCTAATGTGCAGAAAGAATTTCCAAGTCAATACCCATTCAAAAAGCTATTTTATGTATAAAGGATAAGATCCAAAGCACAGTGAAATCAATGTGAAACTTTACTATTTCATCAGCAGCAATGGTTCTTTTCTGGGTAGGTAAAGCACAAAAGCATTTTGAAGTGCCACGCATAATTTCCATTTCTACCTTGTATAGAATTAATAAGCAATGGAACCCTTTCCTATCAAAGTCAACAACAACAACAACAACAACAAAAAAAACATTTTGCAGCACAAATTTTTCAGTTCCTACAGTATTATATTTCAAAATTTATTTTAATTTCTATGTAAGAAACTATGTCTTTCTGAAGTTGGTCAAAACATTTTCAAACTTGGAAATTCACTCTGCAGCATTTTAAATATCAAAAATTATACATTTCTTTTACTTTTTATCTTGTGTTACTAACATCATGTTACTTTGCCACATCTATGTCACAATATATTATGTCATAAATATTGTTATTTTACTTCATTGAAAATCATGAGGGCAGATGGCACATAATACTGAGTAAAGTATCTTATTTTTCCCTAGTTGAACTTGTTCTTTATACTGCTTGTAATAAAATAATTTAATACTGTTTGTCTAGTGTGGAGAAAGAAGTGCTAAGAGGCATCCTCATTGCTCTCTACAACTTCCTGGGAAGGAAAAATGGGATGTTCTGGTCTCTTCTCTCTGGTAACCAATGACAAGACACTCAGGAAGCTGCTTCAGGGGAGGTTCAGACCAGACATTAGGAAAAAATTCTTTATTGTGAGGGTAGTAAAACACTGGAACAGACTTCGTAGTTAGGTGATTGATTCCCCACACCTGTTCAAGAGGCTGATTATGTATGCTTTATATAATGCTGATTATAATACGCTTTAACTTTTACTTATCCCTGAACTGGCCACGCAGTTGGACTTGATGATCTTTGAATGTCCCTTCCCAACTGAACTCTCCTCTCCTCTCCTCTCCTCTCCTCTCCTCTCCTCTCCTCTCCTCTCCTCTCCTCTCCTCTCCTCTCCTCTCCTCTCCTCTCCTCTCCTCTCCTCTCCTCTCCTCTCCTCTCCTCTCCTCTCCTCTCCTCTCCTCTCCTCTCCTCTCCTCTCCTCTCCTCTCCTCTCCTCTCCTCTCCTCTCCTCTCCTCTCCTCTCCTCTCCTCTCCTCTCCT
>CM021766.1:48464450-48508836 GCA_011076525.1 Nettapus auritus
CCCTCTCTATTTGACAACTTCAAAGAGATATACTTTACTGAATAGTCTAATTCTTAATTTATTTAGGTATGGCATTTCTAAAAGTCATTTAATAAGTTAATAGATGACTTAGTATGACTAATTATTTGTTGATATATGGAGATACGTCATACTTCTCATACTCATTAAACACAATAAGAAATATTTATTATGACTTTGGAAAGGGAATAATTGCTTGATGTTTTTGACTTAGAGAAGGTGGGGAAAAAAGAGGAAGGTTCTTGAAAGGTCCTTCACCTTTTTACGCTGACCATGTCTGAAAGGGCAATGCATTCACTTTTCCCTGAGGGAAATCTTATGTCAGTGTGTCATGGTTTTGGCTGGGATGGAATAAATTTCCTTTGTAAAGGCTAACACAATGCTGTGTTTGGGATTTTTGATTAAAATAGTGGTGATAACATACTGATGTTTTCAGTTGTTGCAGAGCAGTGGTTAAACAGGGAAAAGGACTTTTTTGATTCTTCTATGCTGCAGTGCCACAAGGAGGCTGGGCATGCACAAGAGGATGGGAGGAGACACAGACAAGACAGCTCGTCCAAACTGACCAAAGGGATATTCCATTTGTGGTGTCATGCTCAGCAATAAAATCTGGGGTACAGGAGGAGGAAGGTGGGGGGACATTTGGAACAATGGCATTTGTCTTCCCAATAAACCATTATGCATGATGAGTCCTGCTTTCCTGTAAGTGGCTGAACATCTGCCTGTAGATAGGAAGTAATTAATGAGTTCCTTGTTTTGTTTTGCTTGCACACATGGCTTTTATGGCTTTTACTTTACCTAATAATCTGTCTTAATTTCAACCCAGGAGTTCTCACACTTTTACCTTTCTGATTCTCTACCTTATTCCACCTGGGGAGAGTAAACAAGTGGCTGTTTGGCACTTAGCTGCCTGCCAGGGCTGAACTACAACACAGTGTATTATATCACCAGTTGTCCCATATTTTGAAACTCAATTCTATGTAAATTGAACAACGTCAGGAAAAAGGCAAGTACTTTCCACAAGAAATGAATGAGTCAAAACTTTTCAATTGCACAGTCTTACCTACACGTTGACTCCCTCCCACATGTAGTGAGCAATAGCATGATTAGATTCATTACTAAAATGTATTTAACACAATTCAACAATCCATTCCTGTCCAGCCAATGCATTTATGCCTATGATTAATTTCAATGAGACTTAAAAACAAGCTTAATTGTTACACTGAAAATAAATGGACCTGTTCGTACTATATTTTTTTCCATCATTGAGACCTGACAAGGTGGATTTGCAAAGCATTTTACAAGCTGAAAAGAGCAAAGGGATTTGTTTCATGTCCACAATAAAATGCATGAGGCAGGTGAGGCAAATAGCCCCACCAGTGCCTGTAGCCTCTCTTAAAATAAACAATAAATGCAGAAATAGGGTAGTTATCTATGCATCATTAATAGGTCATATAATCTGGATTAAGATCAAGACATATCTAGGCATTAAAAGTATACAGCAAAAGTAATAGCCTCACTTTCCTACAATCTCCCAGCAACTTGCCATGACATGAAATCTGCCTTTATGGAAAACTCTAGTATTAAGGCTACAGAAATGACAGAAGAACTGAAAGGTGCAGAAGTGCAGTTCATAACTGAACATCCACCATACCGCAGACTTCTTTAAATGGTGGCTTAAATAGCTGACTTCCTAAACTGGTTCAAGAATTTGATTTGTGAATTTCACTGGGAAATTTCTCATTGAAGACATTGCAGGTGGCCAGCTTTTAAACAAGGTCCAGATCAAAGCAACTTAAATATATGTTTTGTTTTGTGTTTTGTTGTTTTTGTTTTTTGTTTTTGTTTTTAAATATATATATTTAAGTCCTCACTTAAGGAGACATAATTAGCACACTCTTTTCCTGCTTTTGTTTGGACTTACAGTATTTATCTGCAAAAAAAAAGTTTATATTGTTTGCATGCAACACTTCTAAGCTTTTTTTTTTTTTTTCCTCTTAAACATACTTTTCAGTGAACTAATAATTTGATGATGCTTTGGAACTACACGTACACAAACAAAACAGAAAACACATATGTTTATATATACATGTATAAACACCTTCGTACACCATGATACATACATTTCTTGTAATCTGATATTGACTGGAAATTCTGTTGAACTTAGTTTAACATTAAGAAACATTTTTAACATGTTCTACTTTAAGTGTCTCACAGCTGAACATCTGAACATAGGTATTATTTATCATTGACCTTATCTGTCCACGTCTACTGATTCCATTTGCAATGCTGAGAGTTAAGCACATTTATAAATGCTTTGTAAGACTGACACCATTAATAAAAAGAAAAGGATTAATGTACAGAATACAGAAAATTACTCCAAGTAATAATAATAGTTGACCACAAATATATTCTCTAGTTTTCAGCATAGAAACAGGATGAAGGTTTTCAAAATAAAGCTGGAAATCTTAGTTGGAGGGCAGGTAGAAGCAAAGGCTAATTAAGACAAGGATGCTGGACTTCAGGATTAAAAACATCCTATTCTGGCAATGAATAGGATAACTGACATTGTCTGGGGTAATGAGATTGGGAAAGGAAATTTAAGGGATAGTATCATATTTGCATAAGGGAGGAAGCCAACAAGGTTAGGTAGGTGTCCGAGAAGCTGCTACTAAAGATAAAAATGACTAGATGAATGGAAGAAAGAGCAGGTCAGTTATAGGATAATATAGAAATGCAGTAGCTATAAAGAAGAAGAGGGCTGTTTCAGTAAGAAGACTATATGGCTGAAAAACATGAAACCTGAGATTGACTAAATCTCAGAGAAAAAAAAACAGGGTAAGGAACCATTGAGAGTTTTAAGAAGTGTGGAAATAGGTTGGAAGGGTGAGAAGGATCATAATTCAAGGAAAATTGAGAATTCTTCTCTATTCATAATTTGCAAATCCATGAGAAAACAAAGATGAAGCTCTCTGAGTCATGCCCTGCCAAATATTCCCAAGAAACAAATCCTGCTCTAGTGCTAATATAAATAATTAATGTTACTGATAAATTTTTACTAATACCTTAACTTAGATAAAATGGATACACAAATTTTGTCCTGGTGAAAAATAAATAAATAAATAAATAAATAATGGTTACAATAGTACAAATATTTGTTTGTTTGTTTGTTTGTTTGTTTTTCAAAATAAGGAAAATTCACACATTGGTATATTATCTCACACATATACTCATTCAGAACATGAACATATAACCCATACAAGTACAAGACAGGAATTTCAGCTTAAATTCTGTAATGTTTTCACACCTGGTCTTCCTTGTCTGTATCTTCTGTTTGACAATAAATTAAATTCACTTTTATTCTCATTGACTAACCTTATATAAAAAGCTGCAAATAAGCAGTTAATTTGAATGAGAGAGTACAAATTGCATTGACCGGACTGTGACTTATCAAAGGATTCAAGATGACACTTGAAAGCTACAGAAGCCAGGCTGAAAAGGCAAAAGTCACTTAAAAATATTTTTGCCTTTTTCTTTCCTTCCTTTAGATTACATACTATGTTTTTCTTAGAAATACTGAGCCAAAAAGATAACATGGAAATGATGGGATAGTGGTACAGATAATATTTAAGAGGGTTTACTTCAAACATTGCTGTTATTAACCACAACTGCAGAATATCTAGCACCCCACTTTTTTCCAGTTGCCCAATCTGTGGTATTCTACCCATTCAGCAAAATACTCCTTGCTTGGCAAATGTTGTGCATATGCAATCTGTATGACTCAGACGTAGCACTAGGTACTAGTAATTATCAGATATGAAGACAAATATGAAAAGAAGTACCCTGGATTTCAGGACAGAGAAGTTCAGTGCATCTGAAGAGTTCAGAGAATTTTTAGGTGAGTTCCCATGGGAAGCTGCCATGAAGGTCTGTGTGATCTTCAAGGACAGAACCCTTTCAGTACAAAAACAGTCCATACAAATGAACAAGAAAATAAACATTAATGGCAGGAGACCAAACTGACAGAACAGAGAACTCCTAACTGAATTCAAATGCAATATATATATATATATATATATCTGTGTGTGTGGAAGGTGGAAATGAGGATAGGCTGCCTTGGAGGAATGTGGAAACATGATGTGAGCCTATACAAATGGAATTTAGATTGCCAGAATGTGGCTGGAGTTGGAGCTGGAAATAGCATGGGCTTCTTTAGGTACACCAGACGACTAAGGAAAACATGGGCCCACTAAAGAATGAAGTCTCACACAAAAGTAATATGTGACGTGGAAAAAGCTGAGAACTCCTCTTTGCATAGGGATGCTGTTTGCAGGCCTCCACTGTCACTAGTTGCAGAGTTCAAGGGAGAGAACTAGTGTCTACAGTAGAGAAGAACCAAGCTTGGGACTTCAGAGTTAAATTGGACCTGTCCATAGCACTGGACAAGATGCATCCCACAGTGCTGAGACAGCTTCTATCATTACTGAAAGGCTGTGGCAACTGGAGAAAAGGTAAATGTTACATCCACCTTAAAAAGGAAAATCCAGGGAAGAGCAGGCCATAAAGTCTTTATCATGGAAAGATTATGGAGAAGTCAGCGATTACTATGTTCCATGAATAGGATCAGGTACCATGAAGTCAGCAATGACTGTGTTCCATGAATAGGAACATGTAGCATGTATCAGCATGGACAACTGTTGCCTGACCAACATATTTGCCTCTCTGCCTTATCTAGATAAGGAGGAAGGAGCAGTGGTTGTTTATCTTGAATTTATCTACATTTTTGACAGTCTCCTAGCTGAACTGGGGAAGTAATAGAGAATAGGGGCATGGGGGCATAGAAAACTCTCTGGGCTGTCAAATATTGTCCAATGATTCAGAGCATAATTTTTTCTTGTTAAGAGCGAAGTTCCTCAGGCCTTACTGGGGCTGATGCTGATCAATGTCTTTGCATATGACCTGGGCAACGGGACAGAACATGTCTACATAGATTTCATAAAACACTTCTAATTGAGGAAAGCAGTGGGTACACTGGATGACAGGACTGCCATCCAGAAGGTCTCAGGTAGGTTCCCTTACTGGGAACAAGGTCCATAACATTCTGTACTGTATTAGAAAAAGCATAGCCAGTAACTCAAGGGAATTTAAGCAAGGAAAATTCCAATTAGACATAAGGAAACAGTTTAACACAGTGAAAGGTGTTGAATAATGGCATAGGATGCCCATGGAAGTAGTGAAAGTTTAAACCTCAGAGATATTAAAATCTTGAATATATAAGGCCATGAAAAACCAGATACAACTTGGAAGTTAGCCGTTTTGAGCAAAAGGGTAGACTAGATACCTCCAAGCATGGTTCCTAACCTAATTTAATCTATAAGATCAAAATGTAAGTTATTTTTTCAACCACAACTGATCAGACATTGAACTTGTGATTCGGAACTTCCACAAAGCACATTTGGAAGTCACAAGGCACCTCAGGAAATGAGAGGTGATGGCAACATAGGGCAGTAAGGACCATTTTCAAATCAGCTTGTGGTTTCCTGTTCTTGAAGTAGATTTCATTGTGTGCTTCATGCTGCCTCCCAAAGAGCAGGCAGTGATGAGCAAAGCAGCTCCAGAAGGAAGAGCAATATTGTTATATTGATGCACAACTGTGACAGAGTTCAATAGCCCTGAATATTACTACTTAATCTAACCTGAACGCTACCTTAACACAAGCAAAATGCCTCAAGGATTTCAGACAGTGTCTCTGCAATGACGATACACTATAGACTACCACAATTAGAAATTGTTCTTATGGCTATAACTTTGTTATGCAGCCAGATGAAATTATATTTGTTTGACTTCACCCAGGAGAATAATCAAAAGCTTTGGAAAATGTAGGGGAACAGAAATTCATTTTTCCATATTTCTTTCAATAACGCTCTATTTATTTAATGGGTAAGCCAATGGAAAACTATGTCCTAAGCTAGAGGAGAAATATGCATCTGCTTTTTTTTCAGTAGGAAAGTCAAATAAGATAGTTCACAATACTACAACACTTAGTTTAAGCACGCCAATAAGAATGTCAGGGCTGTAATTGTAGTTCAGTAAATTTGTGGTTATTCAAAGGGATATGTATCTGATAAATAAAAATGGGGATAGAGATTTAACTGGAAGATGTTTAGTTAGTACTATTACACTCTTTGGTAAATTTCAGCTTTTAGTTTTTCCTAGGGTGGTATGGAAGAGAACAAAATTAAAACTCAGATTGTATCACAATGCATTTAGAACAACTGGCTTATTAAATATAATGTGAAATAATAAGAAATGTTAACATGAAGTATGAACTATTACTCTACAAAATAAATCTGATAACTAGAGCAAGTGAGAAAACACTTTTCTGGTATATTAGACATGCTCAGATTTCAGGCTGTTTTCTCATACCCAGAGAAGAGAAAACATTCCATTCTTAAAAACAAGGACCATGGAGATTAAAAAAAATAAAAATAAAAATGAAACAACAGATCATTTTTTTTCAGTAATTTTTAAAGGTTTTATTTCAATTTCAGTTATTTTCATGTATATTTAAGTTTATATATGTCAAAGAATGTACTTAATATTTTTAAATGGACAGAAGAGAAGGATGCTATAATTTCAAAACTCTCACTTTTTTTTTTTCTTGTTTGTTTGTTTTTGTTTTTTTAATGACACCTCTCCTTTCCTGGAATAAGTTTTGGATTTGAAAAATGAATGCTTTTCAACACCACTATTAACATGTTCTGGTTATTTGAAACAAACTGTTTTTTCTAACACTAGCTGCTGTGAAGAGAAGAGGAAGAGAAGGGGGAAGAGGTGTCTATCATCTTTGCCTTCTACAGTGCATTTTAATCTTTGAATAACCTTGGGCACCAGCTGTAACATATACAAATTAATTACATTGTTCATAAAACTGTTTACTTTTATTATAGATCTAAATGAAATGAAATGAATTTGACTTGTTCCAGCATTTACTTGAAGATATTTTATTATGAGGTCAAAAGTCTTAAAATCTTACATTTTTTTACAGCTATTTATTTTGATAGATTTGAGGACAGAGACACTAGAAAATTCATCTGAGAGAAGATTTAAATTTGCCATTCTTCTGAGTTCTGCAATCATTATGTGCATATTAACATTTGGGCCATGATTTCTAATATTATTTTCACTAACAGATGACAAGTCTTCTTTTGAAAGTAAACTCTTTTTTTTCTTGAAGCTCTAAAACCAAAAAAGAAAAATGCAGTTGTTTGCTTTGATAATTGTCTAATGGAAAGAAAATTCGAAATCAGAATTGCTAGTGTTGCCATTTCTATGTGAAATACTAAAGAGAACAAAGGAGATATGAATTAATCTCACATCATAGCATAGCACACCCTCATCATGGAGATGATCCCATTTGTATTTGTAATAAACAGATAGTCACAATGAAAATTCTTTACAAGGAGGAAAATGAAATCTCCTTATTCTTATCTGACACTGTTAGCATTTTGCTAGCTTTGCTCCTTTCAGAACAGTCCGTACTAAACTATGAGAAAATGAGTAAAGGCAATGCCTAAATTTCATGCATACTTGCATAGACCAAATACATTATCATTGTGATACAGAATGGGATTGGAAAAATATGCAGCCCTTGGAAATGGATTAAATGCACATACATTTTGTAATGAGTGACTGTAATGAAAGTCAAATGAATTATAATAAAATATGGAGTTTTAAAAAAGAAAACTACTCAATGCATAATGCTGCTAAGAAAACATTTAACAGTTTTTCACTGCACGCTATTGTCAAAGTAAATAACTACCAAAGACAAACTTACAAAGTGGTTTTAACTCTAATGTGATGCAGAAAGTCAGTCATTTAATTTGTTAATTAGTATTATGCCAGAAACTATCTATTCAATATGAAGCAAATATGTTTACAATCTTATCTGCCATCTGTTTAATAGATGGGAGAATACTTAGAACTGGAATTCTCAAAGAGGGCTGTTGAAATTTGTTCTACAATTAGTGGAGCAGATTTTTTAATTCTAAAGGAGTTTTTCATGTTCAGGGAGCACCTCTATGAAGGAGACAGCACATCACAATGCTGCTATTCAAGAATAGTGATTGCTTATAGCCGTGGGTAGCAGATGCTTGAAAAATGCAGAAGTAAATATATATTTTAAGTGCTTTTTTTATTATTATTATTATTATTTATTTATTTTTTAAAGATAATACAGCATTAGATCCAGCACATTAAAGCAGGTTTTGTGGGGAGGTTTTTAAGACCAATTTTCATGGCAGAATAATATAGAGGTCTGGGTACTTACAACGCTCTTCATCTCTTTCTGTAATCAGCAATTTTGCAAGCTTTCTTAGAAGAAAGCCCACAATTATGCAGTACACTAGCCATTAAAGTGAATTCTCAAGGTGCTTTTTAAAACTGCATATTAAGAGAGGATATTAAATCATCATTTAGGAAGTGGATGAAAATAAAAGCTGAGATAATAAAGCATTCTTCCCAGGATTAAAACTTCTTTTTTTGCCCTGTTTCAATGTATTGTAGGTTTGAAGACTCATACTAATATTACTGCCAATATGTATTAAAAGATAAAATTAACTCTGACAGAAAAGTTTATTCTTCTGAAAATGTAACATTTTTTTCTTCATAGTTTTTAAAGATCAAAGATAAAAGGGTGAATAAAATCTAAACATTCATAATTAAACCTAGGTTTTGTAGCTTTTATCATTTTATTTTCTAATAGCAATGATTTGATATAACTGACTTTTTGTATCTAATTGTTTTTTTTACTGAGTATGAATGACACATCAATTGGACACAAAAGGTGAGCAACATATTTTTAATGGAACGCAAAACTAATTATGATTAAAGATTTTCATAGCTCACAGCAACCTGGAAGCAGAGATTTTTTTCTAGGAGGGAATGAAACTCATGTGAATGTTTTTTATAATAAAATGGAACATTTTTGCACTTATTCCAATTATTCAGCATATCAGTGCAGAAAATAAAAATATATAAATGCATAAATAAAATAAAATATATTGCTTGCAAAGAAGTCAAAGGATATCCACTCAAAACTTCAAGTTCAAGGTGTACTTCTCAGAGAGGAAATGTTCTCAAATAACATTCTTGAAAATTGTCTCTGTTTTGTTTTGAATAGAAAGGATTGTGCTAATATTCTCTAACTGAACTACCTGCTTAAACTAAGAAACTTTTAGTGAGCGATGTACTTACACTGGCTGTGTATATTTTATTTCCCTGAAACATGTAAGCTTCTTTTATAGACTACTGTGTCAACAGGCGAGATAGTTCTGCAAAGAGCCATAAAGAATAGGAAAGGTTGATACTGGACTTCTTTCTTCTGTAGGTCAGCAACACTTGAGATTTGAGCCTTAAGTATAAGCTTTATGTACAACACTGTACATCCACTGTGAGGAAGTATAATGTAGCAATATGTTTTTGTCTGATGGAAAACTGGAAACATTTTTCTTTTTCATAATTTCAGGTAGCAGGTTAGAGATTCTCCCTTAAAACTGATTTTCCCACCCCCTCCAAGATAGTAATAATCAATTGTGGACAAATTTGCAGCAAGCATTACTTTCAAAAAGGCATTCTGAATTTTAAAGACATTATCAGTTTTTACTTCACTGCTGTACAGAGCTGTACAGAACTGACATCTTAGACTGAATATCCTGAAGCAGCTTGGGAAGGGGGAGGGAGAAGGAGGAAAGCTTCTTCTGAGCTCTGGGACCCCTCTATGTAAACAATGTCCTTTGTAGTTTGCCCAGCTTAGTCTCTTGACATATTTTTTTTTTTTTTTTTTTTTTTTTTTTTGTGATGCCCTTATGTGATGAGAGAGTTGGGGAGGTCTAGGTAGTTTAAGGTAACAGGATTTCAGTCCTAGTTTTTCCACAGCAGTGAAAGTTTAATCCCTAGAATTTCTTCAACTGCTAAATATATGTTACAAACAAAACAAAACAAAACAAAACAAAAGCCCAGCAACTGGTTAGGTCAGGAACTCAACATCTGTGATTTGGCTGCAAAGACTTTAGTATGCATACTCCATCCATTCTACCTCTCCTATTTTACCCTCTTCCCCCCCAAATTAATTGCATTTCTAGCTAACAAGGTTTAGTTACAGAGGCACCTGACTCCTTCAAACCTTTTGGACACAATACAAAAGTCCAGTAGTAGACATTACAGGATTAAATCCATTGTAACATTCTAAAAATCAATTCATCTGTTCCTAATAGTGTTTCAATAGTATCCTAGTAACCTTTTCTGTGAAGCTTCATATGGTCTGTATTTGCAAACAGTATTAAAAAAGGCCTTCTTGCATTCAAAAAAAAAAAAAAAAAAAAAAAAAAAAGCTAAATCTCTTCGCAGAGCTGCTGGAGAGGTGCAGACTCCAATGTGGGCAAGTGTATTTGCCAACATGCCATATGGGAGCCATGGTTGGGACTTTTTTTTTTCTAGAATAATTAAATGTTGATGGCAGAGTTCAAATGGATCATTAAAATTCAAAAGTGTAAGAAACAGATTTTTTCTTATGTTGCTGAACGCTCCAGAGGGCTGAATAGCTAGCAGAAGTGAGGCAGGCTGCAGCAGTGATCAGCGTGTGCTGTGATGGTACTAATTTGATCATAATATAGTCATCTCTGAAGATTACAGCTATTCAATTAAATATTCTAATTAACCTGAAGTATTAGGCAAATGATACTAATTACAAATATTCTCCTGAGAATCACAGCAATGAAAATCCCACTTGCAACTGATACTTCTAGCCAATGTTTCGTAACACAATGTCCTATATCATAGGCTTTCAGAATATTAAAATGCAGTTAATTTGCCTAAACCTCATTTGTTTAATGGCATTAGCATTTTGTTTGAAATTGTAATAAACGTACATCCCGCTTTCAAGTAAAATTTAAAATGAGTGTACTCTTGGGGTAACTTAAGATTCCTGTTTACAGACCTAGCACTTTATTCAGTAAGCGGAACAGTTTGAGCTTAACTTTCAGCCATTAAACATACTGAAATTGTTTAAAAATGCTAATAATTTGTCTTTTCAAATAAGAAAAAAAAAAAGATATTTTGCACTAAAATTTCATGATGTTACCCATGTGACCAGTTTCCTACTGTGAGGGCCCCAATGCTTGAACTTGCCTTTTAGTTTTTTAGTAGAATGTTTATCTTTTGTAGGTTGTCAGCTTTTGTTTTTTTAACTTCCTCTCCAGACAAAGCCACAAAGAACTTATTTTTCAGTTTTGCTACCTCCCTCTATTTGATCCCTTTCAGATGGCACATCAACCATGTGTTCCAGGGCTGCAGTAACCTCTGGGGGCTCTGCTTCCTGCGCTGCACTTTTACCCACCTTGCATACAAGTGCTATTCTTGTGTCATTTGCAGGGATGGCTCAACCACTTTGCCAATTACTGCACTGAGTGAATAACTTGGTTGTCTACATGAATTAGGCAGAATGCTACTTTGAAAATACAGCACAATGAAGATCACTGGGATAAAAAATTATATACTCACAAAAGAGAGGTTCCTAACCACATTTGCGGTTTTATTCATTCATTTATTTGTTTGTTTATTTATTGTGATTTGTCATGCCATCAATGATGAAGGTAGAGATTATGCACCAATAGAGGTGGGTGCTTAAAATAATCAGTTGCAAACAGTTATAGAAACAAAACACATTGCTGGCTTCAAGTGATGCTTAGGACCCTCTTATATGCTCAATGCCTTGTTAGACAGTTGAAGGGACAGGAATACTTCTGTTTTTCTACATGGTACCTGTTGATTCTGTAGGCATGGAAATATCAAAGGAAAGAGGTATGAGAATAACTTTCCCACTTTTAGTACAATGCTATAAATACTGCTGCAAAACATTACAAATGTTAAACTTCTGTGAAATATTTATCCCCATAAATATTCCTCTTCCTCAGACTCAACTGTACTTGTCTGGAGAGGATCATGATGCTAGTCATGTACCTTTTACATCAATGTCTATGGGATTGCTAAGGGATAATATTTATAACAGAAATAAAAACAACAACAACAAAAATTATAATAAAGATTGTCAGTATTTCTTGTATAAAAATAATCACACTATCAAACTATGACATTGCAAAGCTAAACCAAACACAGTATGAGTGACTATCACTTTCATGTAGTAATCAGCGAAAGCATAATTCTGTATTTGTATCAGAAACACTGGAAGAATTTGCAACAGAGCAGACCTTTCTCCGACAGATTTCAAAATATAAAGAAATGCAAGTATATTTCCTTGGATATCAGAAAATTTAGATCAATTTGTGTCAGAAACGTGCTGAAATCACTGGACCTAAACTTGGAGGAGATGAAGAATGCAGAGATGGTATCATGCTGCCTTACGATCTTTCAAGGAGCAAGAAGGAGACACAAGGGAGCATGCAGTAAACTCAGGATAAAAGCAAATCCTGGACCGACTACGTACAACTCTTGAGAGACATGTGAGGACTGGAGTTTTTGTTTGGTTGGCTGATTTGGATGTTTTCACTCAGTTGCTTACTTTTAATCCTTTTATAGCTTGTTTTCCTTTGGTGTCATAAAAGCTCGATGAAATGATTCAATGTCCTTCTCTTTCTTTATGGGAGTAAGTGCACAGTTTATATCACTGGATTCTGATGGTATCTGCTGATAGCTTGCAACTATTGCGTCAACAAATTTTTTTAGAATGTTCTATGATAATGTAAGAGGATGTGAAATACATTTAATTAATACATGCTCAGACAACTACAGGACTACACAGCAGAAATCTGTATTGAGGTGTGTACTTCTGGGCTGAGCTTAAGGAAGGCTTGGAGAAGGAGACAGAGATTTAGAAAGTAAAGATAAGATTTGAGTAGAGTAGTACACCTTCCTTTGCTCCTCTTTTTGTCGTGTGCCTAGGAGGACTGGACAGATCCATTGATACAAAAGAGTAACAGCCAAAGGAAAGGTGTGACTCATGATTTCAGGACAGCACAGTATGGAAAGCTGACTCCTCAGCAAGAACCAACACTGAGCCCTCTCGAACAGGAGGGGGAATTTAGATGAAAATGAGGGGCTAGCTCAGAGATGGCAAGAAAAAGGTATTTTTTCAGGTCAAGATCCCTTTTTCTACCTGCACTTCTCATCCCTCATTAAAATTCTCAGTAAAACTGTGGGATGAACAAAATCAAACAAGTAAACAAAAACAAGAAACTAGCAAGGGAAAGCTAAGGTGGAAAAAAAAAGGCATTAAAAAAATGAAAAACAAAGGGCGGGGGCGGGAGGAGGTGGGCAGCAAAAGCGTGGAAAGAGGGAGCTGCATAGTGTACATGCATATATTGCCCAAAGTCCTGCAAAAACTAACTGCAGCGCTCTAGATCATGACTGCTATGGAGAAATAAGCATGAAACACATTCCACTTCAGTCACAGCACGTGTATGAAGTAGCTAAGAATGAAATACCATGTTTATATATGGCAAAGGAGAATATTTTCACATTTACCTGTAGAGTGAGTGAGTAAAATGATACAGTCTCTATTTATGCAGAGAGTTAACATAATGCAGTGATCTATGGGTGCATTGTTATGGGGGAGTGAATCTACTGGAGTGATTTACTTTTATAAAGGAAATGAATATACTGGTATAATAAAATTGTCATGTATTACATTGATCTTCTTGCTGCAGAGGAAGTGAGGAGGAACTTAAATGTATATAAAATGAATATAATGGAATAATAATTGCACAGGAGTAGATATTACAGGGTGAGGTACATATTTACAAGGGAAATAAATACAGTGAAGTGATACACTTTTATAAGGAATTTATAGGAAAAGGAATGATTCATTTAAAGGAATCATTTCCACATCTACCGAATCAGGGAGCATGGTAGCTTATGCTTTGTAAAGAACTGAACATATAACAATGTGGGAAGTACAATGACAGGAAAACTAGTAACATTAATTTTTGCTGGCCACAAATATTGCATAGCAAGAACATGTGTGAGCAGCTTGGTGGAATGGCAGTAAGGGAATAAAATTAGGACCATTATATGAAAATTAAGGTCTGACTGACCCCATAGGGACATGAAGTAAACTCAGGCTGCTTCATGGAAACTACAGGGCATTTCAGCCATCACCATTAAAGGTCATCACAGTGATTTCCTCAGTCCAGGTGATGCAGATAATATATTTTACCCCATACCATCCACTGGATAACCAAATATCAGCAACCACTGTTATAACTGTGTGTGAGATGACAGTTCTAATAAGGCAGAATCTTAAATTGAATAAAATGGAGAATAAAAAATTAGTCAGTTTGGGAAGTTATAGGCTTTCTACACACAGTCCAGTTTAAATCAGTTAAATTGATGATTGAGCCTTATTATCAGAAGAAGGTGACACACAATAGACCATTGATAGTCTATTACTGTAGTTCTAAAATAAAAAATATCACAAAGTCAAAAACAGTCCTATACAAAACATCTCATTTTAAGCCTAAGTTCTCAGTTTGGTGCAGAGATTTACTTGGGGGGACATTATAACATATATTATGCAGAAGGTCAGGCCAGAAGGTCTAATGGCCCTGGCCTTACAGTCTTAAATTATAACCAGTCTTTTTTTTTTTTTTTTTTTTTTGATTCTTCTGACCAGAAGGGATGAATGGGTGAATTTAGGGTAAATTATGTGAGGTTGAAAAGATCACTGCTTCTGATCCTTGCCTTCATTCCACACCCCCCCCCCCCCCCCCAAGTTTTTCTAAGGACTTCAAAGTAGGCACAGAAAATCCTCATGCTTGCCCGATCTGATTGTTTTGACCCAAATCTGCATAAGGAAATAAGCAGTCTGCCTGTCCAACAGATTCTTAGTGAGGAAGCCCGCAGACAACAGGACCAAGTGGAAGCAGTGTTTTATGCAGCTGACCTGCAGGTTCTCTCTTATGATGGACATGGAAAAGTCGTGAAAAAGCCTGGAGTTTCTTCTTTTATAGGTGGTTGTCTTGCACCCATTGTGGCTCTCATGGTCCACCTAGAATTTGTGTTCTGAGCAGATATCTTGTAGAAATATTTAAATGGCAATCTGTATAAAAATTCTTACTAAAGCATCCCAAGATCATCATCCCATCACCTATATACACAAGCAGGACAAGTAGTCTGTTCATTTTTGCCATTTACTGCTTCACAGTGTGATAATGTAGGCAGTCCTTCGCATTTTCCTGCTCACTCAAATTTAACACAGTCATAACCTAAGGAAAAGTTTAGCCCATATTCTGACTAAACTAGTCTATCAATCTGCTTTCCCCTCCTGCTATTGATTTTCATCACCGTCCTTTTTTTGAGTGTATGTATGCATGCTTGTTTTTTGCTTTTTCCTTTTCAGAGCTCAAAACCTGCAGTTTAGTGAAGGTGTCGTCCTTTTAAGTAAACAAACAAACAAAAAACAAACAACAACAACAACAAAAAAGCATGACAATATATTTCATTAAACAAAAAGTTATACCTCTGAAAAGTCCATAACTGCCTATTTTGGAACAGGCTGTGTTAAACTACATTTAATTCTGTCTAGTCTGCCCTACATCTGAATTTTAACTTTTTTTTTTTTCTCTGCTATGTCTGTCAAAGATGTGTTATATATTGAGAACAAATAAGTGCGATGTTTCCTTTTTCCATATATTCAGGGCAATTTATTGCTTTGAAATGTTATGATACCATAATGTGAACAAATGCAACTGTTCAGAGGCATGAACCTAGAAAGCTATTCCACAGAGTTTGTTGGCAGTGTTATAATTCTCATGAAAAATCACCCTTTCTCTTGGCATTGCAACCTGTGTGTAGCAGCAAAGGTCTGGAAAGGATTTCCATTGAGTCAAATTTGTATACATAAACAATCTCAGAAAATCCTGTTTATCAGCAGATCAAGGTTTGATACTCAGATGTCCTCAGTTCTGCATACCCTGCCCCCATTGGAAGTATGTTAGAAAACAGTGATCCAACAAATTCCATCTCCAGAATTTGTCAGGGACTGATCCAAGCTTTGTATCTGAGATGACAGTTTGAGTTTAGATATAAGTTCTAGCAGGTGCTTAATTGAGGGGATAGAAAGCTCTGGTGAGCCCTTTTCCAAATTTTGGGTCCAGATTCAAAACTTTTCCAAATTTTGGAGCAGCCCAATGTAGGACCATGGGCACTTCCATAAACACAAGCTGGTGTTAAATTAGTGCTTTATGGAATAATTTCATTGCAATATTAGGAAGTATGGCTTGTGAAGAGCTCAGCTCAACCTTTTAAGAGATTAAGCTAGTGGAAAAAATCAAGCATTCTTGATTCTCTAGCATATCAAATTTTAACAGGAACCAATCTGAGAAGTACTTTATCCATTACTTGCAACTAGCTGTGGTTTAATCAGTTTTATTTTAAACTTATTTTTGAATTTCCCTAAAATTTCTAATTCCGTCTTCTCTAATCATAGCTTTCTCTCTCTGATGCCACTCTAGTGACCAACAGGAATTACTATCATAACTTTGCTTCCTAAATTGGCAGTGTTTTGCCATCCAGGCCAGCCAAATTGTTGCCTCAGATGATTTTTGGCAGTGAGTTATCACTCTGTAGGGTCACAAAACTAGCACAGGCATAACTAAATTTATCTAAGGGAGAAATATAACATCCAAATAACACTCTTAACCTCAATATCATGAATTTTTAATATTATACTGCTTGCAGCTTTCAAACACCTGCTACAGATGGTGAAATTCAGGGATTTTTTACCCAAAGTGAAACAGAACTCTATACTATTTCATTTTAGTGCTAACATATACATACTTAAACTATTTGTAGGTTATTCATATATGGTAAATTTATTCCATTCTACATACAGACATATGAATTTGATATATATATAAATTACACATTGGTGTGTAAGAATTCAGCTATGTAACTCCATGATTGAAATTTAAGTGTATGTACTTTTTCTCAAGAAAAGCGTACATTATAACACATGTATTATCTGTCTGGATGTTCACATACTAGTAGAGAGCCCACAGTTATCCAACTATTCTAAGAACAACCCTCATTCCTCTAAAATAACAAGTGTGCAACTAATTTAAGAAAAACAATTTTACTCAGAATAAAATCAGTATGAAATCAGGCAAGTGTGAAAGGCTGCAAAGTAACTATTTCGTTACATGTTTTTATGACATAATTATATTGATCTGAAAGACATTCATCCAGAACCACAACCTTTTATACCCAAAGAAAAAGCCTGTATAATCTTTTCAATCACTTGATATTCATGGTCTTACTCAAAGGTCTCTGAATATGTCATGTGTGTAATACCAATGCAAAATTTGGCACTATAGTCACTACCAGCAATATGTTTCAATAAGGTAATTTTCTTGCTGCCTAAGAACATCAGCAGGGTGCAATCCCGAACAAAAACAGACTATGACATCTTAT
Organism: Nettapus auritus; assembly: GCA_011076525.1. NCBI lineage: Eukaryota > Metazoa > Chordata > Aves > Anseriformes > Anatidae > Nettapus > Nettapus auritus. The sequence goes on from CM021766.1 coordinate 48,481,953, forward strand.
TCAAGCATACATCTGGAGGACAAAACTATACTTTATTAAAGGAAAATGGGATTTCAGGATTGTTTTGACAAGCGGTGAAAGCACGCACCTCACTTTACATACAGTACAGACTTTTAAATTCAAAGTGCTTGTGTAGCCATCGTAAGTAAGTAAAGGCTGCAAGAAAAATGCTGCCATTCTCACTGGGTTATGCAAATATACGAAAGAAGCCTTACAATATATATTGTATACATTTTTGTACTGTATTATATAATACGAAACTAAGATATAAACTATTCTTTTTCTGCTTTTATCTGTAAACAAGTCCATCTGCATACTTAAAAATAAGGCTTACAAGTTTATTCTTTGTACAACTAACATATAGCTGCTTTCTAGTGCTGGGTATGAGATTTCATTTTTACCAGGTATGTTGGGTTTTCTTTCTCTCTTTCTTTCTTTCGTTCTTTCTCTTTCTCTCTTTCTTTTTCTTTCTTTCTTTTTAATGCTTTGCATTAAAATCTTCCTTTTCTGGTGTTCACAACACTCTCCACAAGTTAACATTATGTTGGAGGGCCTTTTCAATGGAAGAGGAAACAATCTAAATGATGTTTTCATTTGTTTTAAAATATATTTCTATATCCATTTCTGTTATAGTGTTTCTAGAATATTGAGATACCAAATCTATCAGATACTATCAGATACTAACTAGTGCTGAACACATCACTTGTGAGATATCAAGCACATAGTGCTAAGAGATCATACAATAATAGATTTTTGTCACTGATTTCAGCAGGCATAGGATCAGCATGTAGAATCATCTGAAAAATTTCGACTTTTCTTTAGGGTCATTTTTATGGTTGGACTTTAAAGTGATCAGTGACCATGTCTAAAATCTGTTCCTAAACTTGAAAAGCTCTGATTTAGTGCTTTGTGCCTTAGAAATCATATTGAAATGGAAAGCATGAATTGAACATTAAAAAGTCACTCATATTGCCTACCATTTGTAGCACAAATTAGCACCAGATTTGTTGTCATTTGTTTATCTGAACACAGATATATGCTCTGTTATTTGAAGTCTGTACTATGTTTTATTACCCAAAACTCAAGCACTTTCAGAATATTATGCGATATGACAACCATCACTGCTGGTAATATGCTGTTCGAGTGGATGTAATTCAGAACTGAGCATACTTAATATACACAGTGCCAAGGTTATTTGGAAGATCCTAGCCTAATTTATTTGACTAATAACACTATTAAGCAGCTAATAGGGCGATATTAACCAAACTGAAATATTCAAGTTATACAACTTACCTTAATTATCACCTCTGTCAGATCTGAAATTATTGATGGCTGCTTTGGACTAGTCCCCTTGAAATTCATTCTACACTTTATTACTGCTGTTTCTGCATAATCAAGATGCTCGTCACTGTAAAGGAAAAATATCATCACCAAACTGGAGGCTTGACAGCAGGACTGAAAAGGATGCACGCTAAAAGAAATGACAGTGACAAATACTTCAGCATAACTGTAGCCAGTGAATTGAGTGATATTGGACCAAGAACAATTTGTAAACTTACTCCTTTTTATTTCCTCTTATCCATAAAATGCACTTTTATCTTTTTAAATGATGCTATACTGTGCTTTAGTTTTTTAATCTTTTTTTTTCCTTTTTTTTTTTTTTTTTGTTTGTTTTGAAACAGTACCTCCCTCCTTAAGTTGAAAGACTCCTTATGAAGAGGCTGCTGAGGAAAAGGAAAATGGGTGTTGTTACTCTGTGGAGTTGCACAGCCCTTTGTAGCCTGTTGCCTTCTACGACCTGGTTCAGGAACGGCATGGCAACCAACCCCAGGCCGCTCGGGCCATCAGCTCACAGACACCAATATGGTGGACGGCAAATGGCGTTTATTGGTGGGTCACATGGTGTTACATAGCTTAGGCTTGCAGCGTCACTTCTACCCGCCCACACCAGAAACCACATGCCACTGTCTGTCAAGGGAGGGGCTCTATCTTCCCGTACAGCGCGGAATCTTCCAGCCGCCAGACCCTGACTACCTACAGTAGCCATCCCTTTATTGGCTATGTTTGGGTACACAAGCCCAATTCAGTTTTCTCTTATATCCGTAAAGAACATGCCTTTAAAACCTACAATGCATTACAGCCAATAGTTAAAATAAAATAAAACACTGCAAATGATAGAGTGAAGAGCAATTGTTATGCAACTGAAATCCCTTCTATGAATTATGATCTGTTTTTGTTTTCAGTGCTAAAAAGGTCTTATGCACGGTATGCACTGTGTGGAGTAATGCACCTGGAGACATAGGACAGTTTCAAAACTAAGAAAAACACTTTCCCTAAAAGAAGACATACGAAGTCTCACAAAAAAAAAAAAAAAAAAAAAGACGGGGGGGGGGGGGGTGGGGCGATACTCTTGTACTGTTGTGACTCAAGTGGAAATATTAAATATTATACAACTTCCATTCTGGCATGAAAAACTTTAGCCCCAAATTACTGATTGCAACCATAAAACTGATATTAGGACTTAACTTAGACCTTCAGGACTTGGACTTCTCACCACACAAAGGAGCTCAAAGGTCTCACAACCAAGCTTGTTTAGTGCAGTTTTATTTATATAAATTTGCATTTTCATGTGCACACAAGTGTCTTGTCTGAAGGATCTGGAGTGTAACATTGCATCCTGCCTGCCCACTGAAAGTGACTCAAATATTCCAAGGTAACAATCATCTTCCAGAGGTTCATCTTTCCTTCCTGTGGTTCACAGCTCCTCCTGGCCACGTCAATGAGGGGAAAATACTACAGTGCCTTTGTTTCGCACAGGACCTCCTAGTGAAAACACAGCTTAGTGCTCCATGTTCATGCTCTGTTTCCAGAGCACAAGACTTTCCCCTTGTCTCATCTCATCCCGTCCCATCCCGTCCCATCTCATCTCATCCTATCCTATCCCATCCCAACCCATCCCCATAGCATACTGCAGCACTGCAATACATCAGGAAAGGGAATTGAGCTATTTTGTCCCACATCAAATTACGTTCTCAGAGGGTCAAGAGAACAACTTCCTCTCATAGCAAAAGCCTTCAAAGAGCTTGGGAAGGGGAGGACAGGGAGCTTGCCATCTGTCTTCTCTGTATGATGGGCATAGCACCCAATTTTACATACCTCTCTGAGTGACATCTTAAAATGGATGTGGATGAAATCAGCAGGTGTCCTAAGAGCTAAAGGCATGAGAGAATCTGGACATTAAGACATTAACATGAAATACTTGTTGTTTAGGTCAGGGACACCAAATTATATATAAATCAATCAATCAAAAAATAAACAACACATTTTTATGCAAGTACATTCGCTACAAAAAATACTTTTATTTATTTGTTTGTTTGTTTGTATGTTTATTGGGGCAAGAGGAGAACAATGACAGAATTTAGAAGAAAATTTGTATTGTGTTTTCATAATTATTATTATTATTATGGTTATTATTTTGTTTTCATGTCAGATTACTGGTGTTTACTTTTATCCTCTTTCACTATTGGCCATTCCACTAGACACTTGTATGTCACTCACTCTCTGAGATTAATCCTCACAGTATATTCACAGTCAGATCCTATGGAACACTTTCAGCAGAAATGTCACTCCTCACTCTCTGTGTGCTTTCTAAGAGTTTGTGATCCTCCAGACAGTCTTATTGGCTACCTCACTTTTAGCACTGTGTCATCCTGTTTATGTCAGTAACCAGAATACTTGGTGATCTCCTTTCTTTTCAAATTCTGCCATACTGCAACAGATTCATGGTTCTTTAATACATTTACAAGCACATCTGAATGATGTACTGGGGAAGTGAATTGGGAAGGATGTCAAAGTTACCAAATGACAGAAATTAGGCACTTTCTTTATAGTATATACACATATATACATATAATATATATATAACCACTATATTATTATATATATACATGCATACTGCAGTATGTGGTCTCTTACATACAACTAAGATGTATATTTTTCTATGACAAACTTAACTGTACTTAACTGTATACTTAAACATTATGGAGGAAATCAACTCAGGTAATGAACCATGCATGTGCTGAAATGTGAAGATTTATACCCCTGGCATTTCTATGTTAGATCTAATGAAACCAAATAGGTTATTGCGCATTCATATAAATGCCTGGACTAATATAAATTTATTTTCATCCATCTTTTAAGATTGACCTATATCATGCAATTTATAGCAACACTTTTATTGCATAAACTTCCAAAAGAAGGAATGAACAGCCAACACTTGTAAATGCCCTGCAGATTAATGATGGAAATCTTTTTTTATGGTCTTTGAAAAAACACAACACATAGATACAGACGGCAGTGAAAAACAATTTGTAGGGAAGGAAATGCATATATTTGGTGAGGAAAGGAGGGGAGGAAGCACACCATAGTTTCTCCACAAGCATAAGTTTAGCAGTCAACACATTTTCAATGATCAAATACTAGAATCCCATCTTTCTATCTTTGTATCTACTTCACTTATGTAGTGTAAGCTACCTTAGCATTAAATAAAATATCACTTAATATGGTATATGGAAAAAATATCTTTCATTTTGGTTAAATTCAAAACATGGAGGTTACTGGGGAGGGGCGGGGGAAAGGGAGAAGAGAAACAACACTCCCAAAAGTCAAAAGGCTAATATATAAAACACAGTCTAAACTTAAGTTAGTTAAGAGGAATGAGAAGAGTAGCAGCAGTGGACAAGCAGATGTCCACTGAAGAAAAAATAAATAAATAAATAAATGCAGAACTGGGAAAAGAAGAGCTAGACTTGGGAAGAGGAGTGCTAGCAGAGCTTAATCTCAGCATCAGAAACTGACATCTGTCTGATTCCTGTTGCTCCCCTTCTTAGTAGAAAAGCAGCACTGCAGCAAAACAGATACCTAAAATGTCAATATCTCCAGCTGGAAACAAACAAACAACCAAACAAATAAATAAAACTGCAATATCTGGCTAAGCTCTCAGGCTAAAAGAAAGTAAATCTGTGGAGTCTACAAGTTTACTCACAATGTATGAAGCCCCGATCCTTTCATGATCAGGGCTCTTTTAAGGAAATACTTATTTTTTAAAAGATATCTTAAAGAATACCTGTGAAAAGATGTTTTCAGAATGTTTAGAAGTACTGCATTTCAATTTTTTTCCTACACATTATCTTGGCAGGTGGGTTGGAACTAGATGATCTTTAAGGTCCCTTCCAACACAAACCATAATATGATTCTATGATCTTTCTCATCTCTCCCTCAGAAATGCTGACAGAGCCACTTTTTCACAACAGTTTAGTACTTCTCACAGGTTATAATAAAACAGGAATTATCCTGATATGGTATGATATGGTGCAACAGTACAATTCAAAGATTCTGAGTAAAATCATAAAACATTTTGTAATGATACACAACCAAAGCCTTTTAAAAGTGAAAAGTAACATAATGCCCACATTTTTGTTTAGGCTAGCTATAGATGACTCATGCTGGCAAGACGCTTTGTACTTCTGCCTAGGGCATCTACGGCACATCAGCTTTTGAAAGTCCTTAGGGGAGAGTTTCTGGAAGGAAAATCTATGAACAGGCACAAATACTGTTACTGCATTTGAGATATCAAAATAAATAAATAATAAATAAATAAAAATACAAGCACCATGAAGAGATGAATTTGGTTAGCAACTACAGTGTTAAACCAGTGGCAGTTCAAGAGCTCAGCCTAACTCACATATGGAAAATAGCTTGGAGATGAAAGCAAACCTGTGTGGTCCAAGCTGCCCATAAGCTACTTTATGCAGAAATCTCATAGCTCTCACATATTTAATACAGCTCCACAAGGATTGTATTATAGGCTCCAAGAGATTCAGATAATTAAGAGCTTTTGTTTACAACAGTCATGTGGGGGATTGCATTCCACCAGAATCTACCAAAATACAAGGATTTCTAAACTTGGAAAGAGCCTCAACTCCTTTAATTTAGCCACTGCTTCCTCCGGTTTATGGTAAATGCTTAGATTTACTATCTTAAAGTATTACAAGCACAAATAAAATTTCCTCATAGCATTTCATGTAATTGTCCTTAATTCAGTTCAAATAACCACATTTCATAAGATAACACATCTTCTAGTGTCTTCCTAGAAGCTAAGTAATAGACTGTTTTTATACCACAAAGGAGGACATACTCCTACCACATGTGTATATCACAACTAACTCTTTCCTTCAGTTTTCATCATGATCTTTTATAATATTTTCATTTTCAAGTGGGACTTGGAACCAGAAATACTTGAAATATCATGAGTCATCTTGCTCACTTGATATTAAAATCTCAGTTTCATGATTCCCTTTTTTAAGATAATCTTGAGAAGGCTGAGATAAATATCTTAGCTTTCAAATGTTTATTCAGAGGATTCCAAATAAAAAACAGTAGGCTATTAATGGAAAGTGGATTCTTTCTCAAGAACATGTCTTGTTGTACCACTCTGGTATGACAAAAGCACCATCTGGGGCAGCAGAAAGAATTACCTGACCCGCTGATTTATAATTTTATGGCTACATTTCTGATACATCTCTCTCAGTGTCATTCCTTATGGATCACAGCCCAAAAATAGCATTTGTGTTTATGCTGCCTACTGCCAAAACAGTCAGTACAAAATACGTGCCTGAAAAACAACGAAAGAAGAAATACAAAGGCAAAAAGTTACTCAGAATAAAAGATTCCCTTACTGTTGACCAAAGTTAAAGTGAATATCATGCAGTTTAGATCAGAGTGCATCTTTGGTGAAAGCCCTGTTGTTTAGAACATGACGGTGACAGCAGAGCAGTTAAGCCTTTAGTTTACCAGGCTGAATAAACAAAACAAGTATCTTTGATTTGTTTCTGCTTTTTGCTTGAATTTCATCCCCTTGCCCAGACTTCATATGTTTTATTGGCAATTTATTACAGCCAGCAGAAGACACCAAAGCCTTAGCAACAAGATCTTCTGATGTACAAACAAAATGCATTTAATTTGACTCAGTGTATTACAAGCATTATAATCCCGCTTCTGATTTCAACATGATCGACTAATCTCATCTGCTCAGAGGGATAAGCCTCGTCTCAGCCATGATGACAGGCTTAGAGAATGATAAAAATTAGGGCATTCTTACAGATTATATACTGTAACAACAGATAAGGCTTATGAATAAAGAATTGACTACAGGTGGTTATTTGTAGAAATGTGCTAGATTAAGGGGTTAATGTCAGAGAGGTACAATGTCATTTGTAGTTAAATCATAGATACACACAAGTGTGGGAAAATCTTTCCTGTCTGTGTAAACATCAGGGGAGATGAAGCAACTGTAATTTCACAAATTTCATAGCTTGTTACACCAGTAGTCAGAATGAACATGTAACAATTCACAATAACCCTAACTTGCACTCCAGAAGTTGTTTGATAGCTACATGAATGGGCATTACAGAGAGGCACAAAAAATGGCCTGGGATGCGAAGGCAAGACAAATACTGCCATGATCTTTTCTAACTGCCTAACATGCTTCCATTTAGTCTGCTGTTGTTCCTAGGTAAATTTAGTGCTAATGATTCTTCTGGTTGGAAGAATCCAACCGGAACATATGGTGCAGCAATGGAGGAAGTGCACAAGGCAAAGGGTAAACCATCTAACCATTGAGCAAGACCACTATATACACATATCTTACCAACAAATGCTAGGCTTGGATAATTAAATCTCAGTGCATTTCTGTGAAAAAGTAATTAAACCCATATAGTAACAATGCAGGAAATGCAATTACATGCCATCTGCATGCTAGATTCACGTTCAATCTTCCTGGGGAAAAACAACAACCACAAAACAAAAACAACAAAAACAAATAACCAAAAACCAAACTAACAACAAAACATCACTCTATACACTCCTTCAATCTGTTAAGATTAAGTAAATGAAAGGAAAAAGTAAGTAAGAATTATTTTGTTAATATAATATGAACATTTTATCCTAGTTTTCAAAAATACTTCCTATGTATCATATTAAAAACAGAATCATTGAACAGCTTGGGTTGGAAGGTACCTTAAAGATCATCTATTTCCACCCCACCCCCATTCGCCATAGGCAGGAATGCTAACCACTAGATCAGGTTGCCCATGGCCTCATCCAACCCATCCTTGAACACCTCCAGGGGTGGGGCATCCACTGCTTCTGTAGGCAACCTCTGCCAGTGCCTCAGCACACTGAGTGAAGAATTTCCTTCTACCCTCTAATCTAAATCTCCCCTCTTTTAATTTAAAACCATTCACTCTTGTCCTATTATTATCTTACTGAGTAAAATGTTGCTGTCTATTTTATAAGCCTACTTTAAGTACCGGAAAGCTGCAATAAGGTCACCCCAGAGCCTTCTCTTCTTCAGGCTGAATATCCCCAGCTCTCTCAGCCTTTCTTCACAGGAGAGGTGCTCTAGCCCTCTGATCATCTTTGTTACCCTCCCTTGGAACTTCTCTAACAGCCCCATATCCTTCTTGTGCTTGGGGCTCCAGACCTGGATGCAGCTCTCCAGATGGGGCCTCATAAAGGTAGAGTAGAGGGGAACAATCACCTCCTATGACCTGCTGGCCACACCTCTTCTGATGCAGTCCAGGATACAGTTGGCCTGCTGGGCTGCAGCAACGGACTGCTGGCTCATGTCAAGCTTTTCATCAACCAGAACCCCCAAGTCTTCTCTGCAGGGCTGATCTCAGCGAGTTCTCCACCCAGTCTGTTCTCCTGTCTGGGATTGCCCCAACCCAGGTGCTACACATTGCACTTAGACTTGCTGAACTTCATTAGGTTCACATGGGGCCACTTATGTATCTTGTCCAGGTCCCTTTGAAAGGTATCTCTTCCTTCTGTTATATCAACTACACACCTCAGCTTGGTGTCATCTGCAAACCTGCTGAAGGGGCACACAATCTTATTATGTATGTTGTTGCTGAAGATACTGAAAAGCACAGATCCCAAGACAGACCCCTGAGGGACAGCGCTCACCACCTGCCTCCATTTGGAGATAGAGCCATTGACCACCAATCTCTGGGTGCAGCCTTCAAGCCAGTTCCTCCCAGTCAGAGGTACATACCCTTCCCCTGCCACATCTAGTTTAAAGCCTTGCTACTAAGTCCAACCAGCTTGTTGCCCAGAACACTCTTGTCCCACCTGGTCAGGTGACCTCCATCTGGTGTCAGCATACCCAGTTTCTCAAAAGTACGTCCAAGACTGTAGAACCCAAAATCTTTAGCATGGCACCAGCCATGCAACCAATCATTCACTTGTTCTGTTACTCTCCTTCTTCTTGGGTCCCACTCAGCAACTTGGAGGATAGATGAGAACACTACTTGTGCTCCCCATCCCTTCAGCACCTTTCTGAAGAACATAAAGTCCCTTTTGATATTTCAGAGTCTCTTTGTTGCAGCCTCATTTAACCCCACATGAAATTTCATGTAATTCCTACATGAAAAAGTAGGAATGAGTGGTAGTCTTCAGGCCACACCAGGTTTGGTAACTTCATCATAGTATGTGGGCCCTGGACAGGGAGTAGACCTGTCTGGAGTGAGTACCTGGACAGTAAATGGATGCCTGCCTCTCAGTGAGAAGTGTCCAATTACTAACAACCTTGGTACCTTTTTTTTGTAGCATTGTTTCTGATGCAGGTGGTTGACTGGGCCAGCTTTGTACAATTGCCCTTTCCAAGGTCTTTACCATTACTCACACAGTCTCTTGCCTCCAGCATCCCTAGAGCATCGTATCTGTTAGGTAGGAGCACTTCAGGGGCAAGAGGGAGACTCCTTCTCCTGTTCCAAGCGGAGACAAGGGTTCAGTCTCCTTTGTCATGTGAGTTGTACAATTTTGTTGGTCCAGGGCTGGAAGCTAGTTTACCTTCCCCTTGCCACGATTTAAGGCAGGGCTGTTGCTTGGCCCATGTCAACACATAGTACTATTTATCAGTCTCTCCTCCGGATTCCTGGATGCTGTGATGCCTGGTGAGCTCCTCTCCTAACAGAGATAACTCCCTGAAAAGTTCATCCAGCTGGGCACACTTGCTCCCATGACACCCACCTCAATCTTCAAAACCTAGGGGGATTTCCAGATTCTGGAATGTCCTGGAATTGAGGGTCTGGGCAGATCTTTGGGTTCCCTGGAGGTCTGTTTGTGTGCAGGCATCTGCCTGAGGGGTTGGATTGCGGGGGGACGGGGGAGGCGGGCTGCAGCCCCTCTGAGTTTCAGCCTCAGCCCAGCAGGCATAGCAGGTGGACAGTATTTTTGTTTCAGTACAAGGCTCCTTCCTCTGCTGCTCCCAAAATAGAAATCAACCCACCTTCCACCCTAACCGCATGCCCTCCCACACCACCTGTCATGCAAACTGTCATGCCATGCAAACTGGCTGATGCACCATGCCCTGTTTGCCCGTCCTGGTTGCTGTGCTCCCTGAGGACAGCAAGGTGGCTGCTGTTAGTACTGCTGGCCCTGCCCAAGCCTCGTCAGCTGGTCTCACTAGTGCTTACCATCCTCTCGCTGGGGTTACCTCAATGCAGGCAGCCCCCACATGATGCTATCCCCCGCTCCGCTGCAGAGCACATCTGTCCTGGAGCAAGTTACCTTGGCGAGTCATGTGTACCATGTCTTGTGTGATCTGTGAGAGCATAATGGAAATACATGTGAAGTGAAGGATTATATTACCACAATGTGACAATGATTTATTTCAATTCATTTTATGTCATTAATATTAATAAATGATGTCTCAAAAGTAGCTATAAAATCACATACTGTACGTATACAAGAAAGTGCAAATAATTATCTTTACTTTTCTGAACTGTTTTAAATTACCAGATATTCTTTCACAAAAGAACAAACAAAAGATCTTGCTTCTAGCTGTCTATAATTAACTATAAAATGGTGTAGACTTTTTATGTTTTCTACCAGAATTTTCTGAGTACCTCAAGTTAAGAAAGCAGAGTCCCATTTAATGCTATTCTTGTGATGTAGAAAAATGATTGGTAAATAAATAGATTTCTACAATCCTGGATACTTATATTTTTTTTTCTACAAATCTAATGATCATATTTAAAAGTGAAACTAACAAATTTGTCTGAATTAGTTCTCAGAACAAAGAACCAAGGAAAGAAGCAGTTGTACATTGCATAATAATAATAATTTAAAAAAATCAATAATATAGGTTCACTCAGCATAATCTACTATGAGTAAATTTAGATTAGGACTGACATCATTAAAAGTTTAAATTTAAACCACCTGAAGTTTATGCAAATTGAATGAACAATGTGGACAGACTGAATATCCAGTTTGTTTCTACAGGAATTCCTCCCACAGAAAGCTGACACCAAATACTCATTGGCAATGAAAAATGAACATGCCAAGCATGTACACCAGCGTGCATACACACACACAAACTTCCAACTGTTGCTACCTGTTTGCTAACACACTCCCTAGGACAATGTCCACACATTTACACATCACTTAAATACTTCCAGGGATAGGGACTCTACCACTTCCATGGGCAGCCTATTCCAATGCTTGACCACCAACTCCATGAAGAAATTCTCCCTAATGTCCAATCTAAACCTCTGCTGATGCAACTTGAGACCATTTCCTTGTGTGCTACCACTTGTCACCTGAGAAAACTGAATGTGACTCTCCTCACTGCAACCTCCTTTCATGTAGTTCTAGAGAACAATGAGGTCTCCCCTCAGCCACCTCTTCTCCAGATTAAACAACCCCTCAGTTGCTCCTCATAACTCTTGTTTCCTAGTCCCTTCAGCAGCTTTTTTGCTTTTCCCTCTGTGCACTTGAGCAACTCAATGTCCCAGTAGTTAGGGGCCTACAATTAAACACAGTACTGAAATGTTGTCTTACTGGTGCTGAGTACAGAGGGATATTCACTTCACTAGTCCTATTGGCCGTAATATTTCTGATGCAGGCCAGAATGCTATTGGCTTTCTCGGCCACCTGGACACACTGCTGACCCATGTTCTTCTTTCTCAAACTGAACTTGAAAGAACATCTTGAAATCTGAAGTTTAACAGACTATAGTTTCAATAAACAAAAAATGAGTAGTATCAGTAATATGAATTTTGTTAAATTGATTAAAAAAAATATTTACACTGAAATATATACCATCCCTAGTATACTGATGTTGTCTGTTCATTGTAACTTTTCTTCTTTTTACTGCCAATAATTTTTTTTTTTTAATTAGGTCTTAAGAACTGTTTTATAACATAGGTGTCTCTCCCAGACATTTGCTGCTTGTAAAAACCTGTCAGATAATTTGCATTAGCTTTTTGGCTCATGGATGAGAAAGCACACCCATGAAGATTAAACGGTGCAAACATGGGAAAATCTTGGGCTTACATACAAATTATCTTTGTGTGTAAGTGAGAATAGAAAGCATGACAGCTCTCTATGCTGCAGAGGTTGATTTAAGTGCATTTGCTTACCCACATTACTGACATCTTTCTCCAGCCATATATATTTGCACTCTCTTTGGTTGCCAACAGGCACAAGTGAGAGTTGATGGTAAAAGGATGACTTGGTCCCACCACCTCTTCTCTAGCTGCTTCTGCTACACCTGTTTTGAGAAGAAAGGGATCGCGGAGAGTCTTTTATGTAAAATCTTTAACACAGACATGATCTTTTGTGAAAAATGAGGATGTATACTTCAGGCCCACCCTGCCAGCAGATCAAATCACAGCACCTCACAAAAATAAATTGATCCATTCATGACTGTATATGGAAAATAGACTCAGCAGAAACACAGCATGTTGTAGCTTACCTCAAAAATATTCCACAACTCAGTTCATGAGTAAAGGCCTTTTTCCCTTCACCCAGTCAGGGAGTTAGAGAGAAGGAAAGTCAAAACTAAGATTTTTCTTCCTTCAAGTCACTGTATATTTTAAACACAACACAAAGGAACTTGGCTAGCATAACTCTTGATGATATAGGAGGTAATTCTAGCTATTGCAGTATTCCATAGCCGCTCTGATTAATTAAACCTCACAAGATGGAGGAAGTGATATAACATTTTGAGAGCAAAATACATAAAGACTCCAAAGTAAGGTGTGAGAAACTTACATAGTCACACCGCTGTAAATGACTGCAATTTAAATTCCAAATTACCTGAAAGAAGCTGCATTTGCAGCTGGATATGTTTTTAAGTCCTTGTATTGTGTTTATGTGGCAAGGGTTTGGTAGCAGGGGGCTGCAAGGGTGGCCTTTGTGAGAAGAGCCCAGCAGCTGCCCCATGTTAGATAGACAGCTCTAGCCATCTCAAAAGTGACCTGCCGCTGGCTAGAGCCAAGCCAGTGAGTGATGCTGGTTGTGCCTCTGGGAGAACAGATTTAGGAAAGGAAAAAAAAAAAATGATGTGCACCCATTGCTGGGAGAGAAAGGAGTGAGAAACAGCCCTGCAGACACCAAGGTCCGTGAAGAATGAGGGAGAGGAGGTGCTCCAGTTACTGGGGTAGAAGTTCCCCTGTGGCCCATGGAGAGGCCCCTGGTGGAGCAGGCTGTGCCCCTGCAGCCCATGGGTCCCACATGGAGCAGATCTCCATGCTGCAGCCCGTGGAGGAGCCCCCAGTGGAGCAGGTGGATGTGGCCTGGAGGAGGCTGCGGCCCATGGAGAGCCCCCGCAGGAGCAGGCCCCGGGCTGGAGCTGCAGCCCGTGGAGAGGAGCCCACGGAGGAGCAGGGGTCTGGGGGGAGCTGCCACCTGTGGGGAACCCATGCTGGGGCAGTTTGCTCCTGGGGGACGGACCCCGTGATATAGAGCCGTGTGGGAGCAGTTCTTCAAGAGCTGCTGTCTGTGGGCAGTCCTGCATGATCAGTTCGGGAAGGACGGCATCCCATGGGAGGGACCCCATGGGTAGAGCAGGGGCAGACAGTGACCGTGAAGGAGTGGCAGAGACAATGTGTTACGGACTGATGGCAGCCCCCATTCTCTGTTCCCCTGAGCTGCTTGGAAGGAGGAGGAAGTGGGTGTATTGGGGGGGGGGGGGGGAGGGAGGTGTTTTAGTTTGTTTTTGTTTTCTCACTGTTCTAGTCTGCTAGTGATCGGCAATAAAGTATATTATTCTCCCTGTACTGATTTTGTTTTGCCTATGACAATAACTGTTGAGTTATCTCCATTTAAATCAGGCGTCACCATTTTGCAGCCACTCACCTAGGCGATCAGCTCCAGGGCATACTCATTCTGCAGCAGAGCGAGGGATCAAGGTGGGCTGGGCTTTTCTTCTGGCATCGAGGCCACTTGAGGCAGCCGAGGGAGCCATCAGGACCCGGCAGCTCTCCCGAGGGGGGCTGATGAGGCATGGGTGGAGTCAGCAACACCCCCTCTCCGGCTGTTCAAAGGCAGCCCCTAGGGAGCACGGTGACCAGGACGTGCCAGGGCGGTTTGTGTGGCACTGTGTGCAGGCTGGGCATGCTCAAAGAGGGCAGAGTGTCCCGCCCCGCTCAGGAGAACAGCTCATCTACCGGCTGTCTACCTATAGCTAAAATGCCATGGTCTGCACTAGGCAGAAAGCTCTTTCTAGAAAGTCTGTGGCAACCCAGACTGAGTGCCCGCTCAAAAGTGTGGCAGTTCATGTCTCTGGATGCACAGAGTATCTGAGCCTGAGTGTGGCAGAGACACCATGAGGTGTGAGCATGTGGATGACCTGGTCAGCCTGGTGGCAGAGCTCAAGGAGGAGGTGGAGAGGTTAAGGGCTATCAGGGAGTGTGAGAGGGAGATAGACTGGTGGAGCAACTCCCTGCAAGGCCTGAAGGAAAGGCACTGGGGTGAGACAACCCAAACAGTGGTGGACCTTCTGCCCTGCCACTATTGGGCAGAGGGAGGGGACCTAGGAGATGAAGAGGAATGGAAACAGGTCCCTGCTCATCATCATGGAGAACCCCCCTCCCTACCAGCCTTGCCTTCCCAGGTGCCCTTACACAACAGGTTTGAGGTGCTGGAGCTTGAGAGACTGGTTGGTGAGGATGAGGTGAAAAGTCTACCCAGGAGGATGCCTAGGGTGAAGAAGTCAACTCCACGTCTCAAGACTGCCTCCACTAAGAAAGAAAGACGGGTGATCATTGTAGGCGACTCCCTTCTCATGGGAACAGAGGGCCCTATATGTCAACCTGACCCTATCCATATGGAATTCTGCTGCCTCCCTGGGGCCCGGGTCAAGGACATTGCCAGAAACCTTTCCAACCTGTCTCGCCCCTCTGATTGCTGTCCTCTGTTGAGGATAGCTGCCAGACTGGCAGCGATGAAATTGCTGAGAGAAACCTGAAGGCTATCAAAGGGACTTTAGGGAACTGGGACAATTATTAGCTGGAGCGGGAGTATAGGTGGTGTTTTCCTCCATCCCTACAGTGGCAGGGAGGGGTACAGAGAGGGCATGGAAAGCCCACCTGATAAACACATGGCTCAGAGGCTGGTGCCTATACAGAAATTTTGTTGTTTTCTTTCTTTTTTTTCTTTTTTGACCACGGGACACTTTACTCGGCACCTGGCCTGATAGCTGCAGACGAGTCCCACCTATCTCTAAGGGGAAAATGGATCCTAACCCAGGAGCTGGCAGGGCTCATTGAGAGGGCTTTGAACTAGGTAAGATGGGGGATGGGGATGTAATAAAGCTCATTAGAGAAGAGCTGGGGGGAACAATGTCAGGGCCAGGGGAGAAAGCAATGGCTCAACTGAAGTGCATCTACACTAATGCATGCAGCATGGGCAATAAACAGGAGGAGCTGGAAGCCATCGTGCATCAGGCAAGCTATGACTTGGTTGCCTTCCCTGAAACATGGTGGGACCAGTCCCATGACTGGAGTGCTGCAATGAGTGGCTATAGGCTCTTCAGAAGGGACAGGCAGCACAGAAGGGGTGGTGGTGTGTCTCTCTATATTAGAGAGTCTTTTGATGTTGTGGAACTTGAAGCTGGGAATGATAAGGTTGAGTCCCTATGGGTTAGGATCAGTGGGAAGTTCAACAAAGGGAGGATCCTGGTGGGGGTCTGGATGAGGAGGCGGATGAGGAGTTTTACAAGCAGCTGGCAGAAGTTGTGCAATTGCCAGCACTTGTTCTTGTGGGGGACTTCAACTCCCCAGACAAAAGCTGGAAATACAATAGAGCTCAGATGAAGAAGTCTAGGAGGTTTCTGGAGAGCATGGAAGATAGCTTCCTGATGCAGCTGGTTAGTGAGCTTACCGGGGAGGTGCCCTGCTTTACCTCCTGTTCACAGAGAAGGACTGATAGGAGATGTGGTGGTCAGTAGCTGTCTTGGGCAGAGTGACCACAAAATGGTAAAGTTCTCTATTCTTGGCGAAGTCAGGATGGGGATCAGTAAAGCTGCTGTCTTGGACTTCCAGAGAGCAGACTTTGAGCTTCTCAGGACACTGGTTGGCAGAGTCCCTCAGGAGGCAGATCTGAAGGGCAGAGGAGTCCAGGAAAGCTGGTCACCCCTCAAGAAGGAAATCTTAAAGGCTCAGGAGCAGTCTGTCCCCACGTGCCCAAAGACAAGCCAGCATGGAAGAAGACCGGCCTGGCTGAACAGGGAGCTGTGGCTAGAGCTTAGGAAAAAAAAAAAAAAAAAAAAAAAAAGAAAAGGTTTATGACCTTTGGAAAAGAGGGCGGACCACTCAGGAGTACTATAAGGATGTTGTAAGGTTGTGCAGGGACAAAATTAGAAAGGCCAAAGCTCGTCTGGAGCTCAATCTGGCTACTGCTGTTAAAGATAACAAAAAATGTTTTTAGAAATACATAAACACGAAAAGGACTAAGGAGAATCTCCATCCTTTACTAGATGCCGGGGAAAACTTAGTTACAAAATATGAGGAAAAGGCCGAGGTGCTTAATGCCTTCTTTGCCTCAGTCTTTAGTGGCAAGACCAGTTGTTGTCTGGATACCCAGTACCCTGAGCTGGTGGAAATGGATGAGGAGCAGTATGTGGCCCTCATAATCCATGAGGAAATGTTTGGTGACCTGCTACAGCACTTAGATGTACACAAGTCAATGGGGCCGGATGGGATCCACCCAAGGATACTGAGAGAACTGGTGGAAGAGCTGACCAAGCTCTGACCAAGAGCTGACCAAGAGGTCCCAGTTGACTGGCGGCTAGCAAATGTGACGCCCATCTACAAGAAGGGCCGGAAGGTTGACCCGGGAAACTATAGGCCTATTAGTTTGACTTCAGTGCCAGGGAAGCTCATGGAGCAGATTATCTTGAGTGTCATCACGCGGCACTTGCAGGGCAACCAGGCAATCAGGCCCAGTGAGCATGGGTTTATGAAAGGCAGGTCCTGTTTGACAAACCCGATCTCCTTCTATGACAAAGTGGCACACTTAGTTCATGAGGGAGAGGCTGTGGGTGTGGTCTACCTTCATTTCAGTAAGGCTTTCAACACTGTTTCCCACAGCATTCTCCTGAAGAAACTGGCTGCTCATGGCTTGGACTGAAGTGTTCTTCATTGGGCTAGAAACTGGCTGGGTAGCTGGGCCCAAAGAGTTGTGAATGGCGTTAAATCCAGTTGGAGGCCGGTCACTAGTGCTGTCCCCCAGGGCTCAGTACTGGGGCCAGTCCTCTTTAACATCTTTATCAATGATCTGGATGAGAGAATTGAGTGCACCCTCAGTAAGCTTGCAGATGACACCAAGTTAGGTGCGTGTGTCAATCTGCTTGAGCTGAGGGAAGGCTCTGCAGGAGGATTTGGATAGGCTGGACCTATGGGCTGAGGCCAACTGTATGAAGTTCAACAAGGCCAAGTACGGGGTCCTGCACCTTGGGCACAACAACCCCAAGCGGCGCTACAGTCTGGGAGATGAGTGGTTGGAAAGCTGCCTGGCAGAGGACCTAGGAGTACTGGTTGATAGTCGGCTGAATGAGCCAGCAGTGTGCTTAGGTGGCCAAAAAGGCCAAGAGCATCCTGGCTTGTATCAGATCTGGTGAGGCCGCCCCTCGAGTACTGTGTTGAGTTTTGGGCCCCCACTACAGGAAGGACATTGAGGTGCTCAAGCATGTCCAGAGAAGGTCAATGAAGCTGATGAGGGGTCTGGAGAACAAGTCTTATGAGGAGCAGCTGAGGGAGCTGGGCTTGTTAACCTGGAGAAGAGGAGGCTCAGAGGCGACCTTATTGCTCTCTATAGATACCTTAAAGGAGGCTGTCGCAAGGTGGGCATTGGTCTATTCTCCCACGTACCTGGTGATAGAAAGAAGGGGAATGGGCTAAAGTTGTTCCAGGGGAGGTTTAGGTTGGATATTAGGAAGAACTTCTTTATCGAAAGAGTTGTTAGGCCTTGGAACAGGTTGCCCAAGGAAGTGGTCGAGTCGCCATCCCTGGAGGTCTTTAAAAGACATTTAGATGTAGAGCTTAGTGATATGATTTAGTGGAGGACTTGTTAGTGTTAGGTCAGAGGTTGGAGTAGATGATCTTGGAGGTCTCTTCCAACCTAGATGATTCTATGATTTTTATTATCTCAACCCTTGATCCATTTCCGTAGTTTATCTCCTGTTTCTTTTGAGGAGGGGAGTAGGAGAGCAGTTCTGATGGAGTTCAGCTGCACAGAAGCGTAAAAACACCATGGTCCTCCCCAGTTTATCTCTCCTGTTGCAAGTAACACCACACAAGGATCATACAGAAATTGTATGTGGAGTAAAAGGATGGCTAAAGTGTGTTCATATAAGTCTACTGATAGCTTTAGTGAAATCTAGGCCTAAATACCAGTTACAGCTATGTCTTGCTGCTCTTTAAAGTCTGAAAATAAGACATTCTCTGTCTTCCAAGATCTTGCCACAAAACATCAAACTTCTTGTGTAAAGGGAAGATGGCTTGTTATATATCTGAAAATTTTATTCAAACCCTAAAGACTTTTGTTGAGGGTATAAAAAGAGTAAGAATGTCTATGGGGAATCATCATGCATTTCTGGCAGGCAAGAAATTCCCAAACTGTTTAGTCTGTTCTGCTCTGTGCTCCTGCAGGAAAGGTTGTATTTCCTTTTTCAGTGCCCATAATCTTTTTAGATACTTTTCTTTATTGAGCCCATAAACATCATAGTGGAGCTGCAAATCATCATAGTCTGCAGAAACTCCATCAAGAAAGCTACAGAGTAAATGATACTGAAAACTTGATGTTCACAACATTAGGCAGTTGACTAACTTCATTATACTGTTCATGGCACTCAAAGTAAAAATAATAAGAAGCGCTGTCTGATGGATTACTTGGTCTCCATGTTACTTGGTCACTCCACAGGACCAAGACTCAGGAACCGTAAGCAAATACAGGTTCCCTAACATCATTCAGTAATCTAAGTTTGCTGAAATGGTCTTCTAATTAAGCAAGTACCTTCAAAATGTCTTATTAAAAAAGTTAGTTGCTTTTTTTGTCTTTGACATAAGTTGCCATGACTTGAGAAGAAAGTCAAATATGAAACTTTATTCAATGAAATCCTTTATGAAATTACATGAAGGAATAATAAATATCAGAACAGAAATAATCTTATTTACTAAGGCCTTATCTGCCATGCATAATTTCAATGTTTTAAGTTTTGAGATAATAGAAGTAAAAAGTTTTTTGTTGTTGTTGTTGTTGTTGTTGTTGTTTTTTTTTTTTTTTTTTTTTAAATTCATTGGGTGCTGGCTGTTTTTTCTTTCATTTTTGCAATCTGTCAGTTACATCAGGGATATACTCCATTACCATTTCAGGGACTGTAAATGTTTTTTTCTCTTTTGCTGGTCCATATCCATAAGATGTTGAAGTTATCTATCTACATATTTTTATCCTGGTTTTGGCTGGGATAGTTAATTTTCTTCCTAATAGCTTGTATGGTGCTTTGTTTTAGACTTGGGATGAGAATAATGTTCCACTGCACTGTGGGGGAGTAAGAGAATGGCTGCATGGTGTGTAGCTTCCTGCCAGACTAAACCATAACAGGTGTCACCACCTCCTGTGAGTATCTCAAACATATTTTCATTTCCTGCCAGTATCTTTTTCAGTTGGAGTACAGTGGGCCTCGGATCCTCTGTATCCCTGACTCCAAAACACTAAGGGTCGACCTCCCCTGGAGCTTTCCAGAGGCTCCAGGTGGGGCCATTCTCCCCAGCTGCAGTGTAAAGCACATTCTTTTACATCTTGTCCTGCCCGGATGGGACCAAGGGCTAGTGCATGAACTATCTCCCATTTAATTTGAATTTGTTAAAAAGGCTTGCTATTTCTCAGAACCCCAGCTGAAATTGAAATCATTCTTCTTCGAGGCCATGTGATAGGAAGGGCTTATGATCAGGCTGTAATTGTGAATATTCATTCTCAAAAAAAAAAAAAAAAAAAAAAAAAAAAAAAGACACCTAGGAAAGTTTGTATTTCCTTTTTGCTAGTTGGTCGAGACATAACTGTTATTTTGCTGATCACATCCATTGGAATCAGACAACTTCTATCTTGTCGTTTTATTCCTAAAAGATGGATCTCCTGTGCAGGTTCCTTAACCTTATTTTGTTTTGTGGCAAAACCACCTTTCAAAAGAATTTGGACTATTGTCTTTCTCAAAAACTTCTGCTGTGTTGCACCACATTATGATGGTGTCAATGCATTTTAGGTGTTCAGGAGCTTCCCCCTGTTCTGGTGCAGTCTGGATCAATCTACAGCAAATGGTGGGGCTGTTTCTACCCATGGGGGAGTCAATTCCAGGTGTACTAGATGCCCCTCCAATTGAGAGTAAACTGTGGCCTGCAGCCGTCTCCCAAAGGGACTGAGAAAAACACAGTAACAATTTCAGTTGTGGCATACTACCTCGTGCATTTGACTCCAGTTCATACTGAATTTCTTGCATGTCCAGCATGGCAGAATGCAGTAGTTGTGTGACTTTATTCAGGCCGTGATTGCCCGTTGCTAGTCTCCACTCTCCATTACATTTCGGCACTGGCTTTATGGGACTAGGAAAGGGTGAGTGAGACTTACTTATCATTCCTTGGATCTCCAGTCCATGAATATGCTTATGGATGAGAATCAGGGAGTCTCAGTTGGTGTGATATTTTTCCCAGTGCATTGTTGTGGTAGCAATCAGCCCCTGCTGTTCTTTGACCCTCAGCAACCCCACAACAGAAGGGGCCTTCAAGAGACTGGGCAAGGTAGATAGCTGTTTAATTTCCACTGTCTCCAAAGCAGCCATACCTAAAGCCCACCAGTACCATTTCAGGTCTTTGAAATACCCTCTCCTGAGGCAGTCTATGCCAAGGATGCATAGAGCCTCTGGGACAGTCACAATGGGGTGCTTCTGCCACTCATTCCCAGTACTTTGGCTTCCAGTAGAGTTAGCAATTGGGATCCCCTGTCACTCCTGAAATACAGATGGGTTCTGCCCCTTCATAACTTGATGGCATTCGGATATACTGTGCACAGGTGTCTGCTAGAGCCTTATACTTCTGTGGGTCTGATGTGCCAGGCTATTGAATCCACACAGTTCAATAAAACTGACTGTGTCTTTCTTCCCCTTGACTGGAGGCAGGGCCTCTCTAGGCCTGGTCATAGCATTTGTTACTCACTCCTTGTAAATGTGAATCAGAAGGCTCTTTATTAAGGTCAGAACCCACCTACACTGTTGGGAAAACTGCCCACTCAAAAGTGGAGCAGCAATTTTCCTAGAAAAAAAAAAAAAAAAAAAAAAAAAAAAAAAGTCATTTTTTTTATTGCAACTCACATACCTGTGCCTCTAAGGTCCAGGCAGATTTTCCATCCCATTTCCTCATGTCCTCTCCATGGACAGAAAAAGAAAAAAAAAAGGTAAGAACAACCATAACAACAACAATCACAATAAATTATTAATAATTAATATTTTATTAACTATTATTATGCAAAACAAGTGAACCACGTCACTCGTGTTATCAACAATCAGGTGTTATCAACATTATTCTCATCCCAAGTCCAAAACACAGCACCATACCAGCTATTAGGAAGAAAATTAACTCTATCCCAGCCAAAACCAGGACAATGTTGAATATTGTGTGTTTTGTTTGTTTGTTGGTTTTGTTTGTTTCACAAAGATTTAATATGGTTTGTTACAGATAGACTGTAATAAATCAAAAACTGATTCTATAAAATAGTTTCAAATAAATTAGCAAACATGGATTTCTTTTATTATGAGGAAAACTTTTTTTTTTAATTGTAATATTTAATTTTTCTTAGACAATCTACTTTAAACATTACCTCTAAGCTTTTCAAAATAAATTAGGAATATTCAATGAAGTTAGGTGCCTAATTGTTATTAACATGGGAACTTCAATTTCTGTCTTCCTGAGCAAAACCTATCATCAAGTTTTCTTATTTTTAGAGTGAATACTGCAAATCATAGATGACCTTTATTTTCATTCATTTAATATCGTATTTTCTGACCATATTTTCTTTCCAAATCATGAATGACTATATGTCTATCTGAATAGCAATGATTATTAGTAGAGAACAGTAGTACAAGTGTATATGAAGCATCAATGCTATTAATATGTTTGACGCTCAGAGCAGGAAGTGGATAAAAATACATAACAGCCAAGGCACTTGTACTGTGCAATATACATGTTTATAGGTTACAAATTAAATTGCCATCATTTGTCAGCAGTAACTTCATAGTGATATAGAGAATCACCAGTTTTCTCAGATGCAGAGCATACAACAACTGCTGAGAGGCAGCAGTTCCCTTTAGATTTGAGCTACAAAAAATCGTAATTGTGGTGTCCAGCATGTGTGGATGGAGTATAGCACGTATATGTTAACAGTGCCTTGCAAAAGATCAAGTAAAAAGTACACACTTCAGTTTTTTAGCATTCTAAATAAATACATGGCTCTATAAAACTAGAATCAGAAAATAAATGTTAATTTCTATCCTAAAACCTTAGCAAACTCTGTATCTGATCTCACAGAGTAGTTTCACTAAAATATCACTTTGGAGGGAGGCAGAATTCTGCCTTAATAGGTCTTTCATAAATCTGATTGCATGCAGACAATTCTCAAGGTATCATTAGACAAAATAAAAGAGAGGAAGATACAGGGATATATTATATGATTAATCTCCTGGCCTTGTCAGATGAAGCACAAGAGGACAATAAAACATAGACCTTGGAGACTAATAAAATGTTTATCTCATTCATGAACAACAGAAAAAAATAAATAAAAAAAAAAAACAGATATAATCAAATTGAGATCAAAGCAAGAAGTGCTGAAAAATAGCAATGGAGAAATGCAAGGGAAGGACCTTTATGAAAGAAGCTGATTAGGACCAAGAGCGATAATAATATTTTATGATCCATACATGTGACCAAGAAGAAACATATTTGTACTGTCAGCTCAGTACCACATTCAGCCAACATCAAACAGATATAATTGTGTAAGAAATTTCTGCTCTGCTACCAGTCTCTTTAGATAACTACCTTCCTACTACAGAACATCCAAAGTTTTTAACCTTCAAAATCAGTACTCCTTCAAGAAGAACATGATACAATTTCAGACTTATAAGCAATTTTAAATCTGTATTACCAGAAAATATCCTAAACTTTGATGGGTACAGATCATAAACCTGAAAATTATATCAAAACATCTACATCATCGAAAGTCAAGAAACAGCTGTACTACAGTTGATGACATAAAGATGAAGAGCAAGTCTGTTTATCAGCTCACAACTCTCTCATCTTCTTCAAACCTGTCTAGCTCTAAAACATGAACATATTTTTAATGTATTAAAAATCTATGTTTCTTAAACTTATCCTTCTTAAAATATGTAAAATTTATGTTTCTAAAATAATAATAATAATAATAATAACAATAATCTTGAGAGACATCAGAGAAGGCAACACGAGAGACAAAAAAAAAAAAAAAAAAAATCCAAGCAAACAAACCAAACCAAAACCCAACAACCCACCCATCCTCCCACCACAAAAACCCACAATGGTAGCAAGCACCAAATCCTGTGCATCAGAGCATGATTATTATTCACCTAGGGGTATATAATGAACTAAAGGGACAAACAAGGGAATAAAGAAAAGTGAATGTAGGTATCAGAAAAGAAGGTAGACTATCAATATTTAGCCACTCTGCACTACTCTGACTATGTGGTTGAACACCAAATAACTTGACTTAGGTATCCAATTTATAACTACTCAGTAATGAAAACACCAATCCAGTTGGTTTTGTTGGAAGAACTTGGCTCATCCACATGTGCTCTGGGAAAAGGTAGCTTCTACATGCCTTCAGTCCTTTGGATCCATTGTATTAGGCCAGCTGCTGCAGCATGTTGGAGGCCTTGCAGAGGAATTGGGTCTCTTAGGGGATTTATCATAAAATTCTAGATGATTAGAACAAGTCTGTCATTCTCTGACATGGAATCTATCTCAATGGTAAAAGTGAACCTGCAGTCAGGGGCACTGAAAACTGATTTAACCAATGGAAGCATAGTACTACTGCTTTTAAAGACTTGTAAAGTTACTCAGGTAGGCTTTGAAATAAGCTTTTCTCTGATTATTTATCTTAGAAAACTTTTCAGACCATACATGGAGCTCAGTGGTCATGTACCAGGTGATTCTACATTTGGTGCCTAACAGGAAGAAACAAATCACATCTTTTCAAAAAGAATAATACATTTTTCTTTTTGTTTGGTGTTTTCCTTCAGGCTTCTATGCTTCAGACACTGAGAAGCTTGTTTTCAATTAGAAGTTAGTACCACTAACAAGTTGCTTCCAGACTTCTTAATATATTAATGTATCATTAAAAGCTGCTGATTATAAATTCAATTATTCTGTTATAAACAAGACATACATTAGAACAATATGAATGCTCTCATGTGGCCATTAAAAATAGCCAAAAAAGCAAAATTTTACCAGAGCAGAGCAAAGATTGCATGCTTGTTATTGCCAAGGGTACAGCAATAACATATATGCTTGGCACACTGGGGTCAGTGACCAGTCTTCAGAGCATTGACATAACTTGTCAAATGTAGTGTAACTGAACGAAATTAGGTTCTTTAGATGGAAGAAGGAAATACATCACTAAAAGTTGTACCTAATAAAGTTTACAAAGACATTGTAAAGAAAGATTTAGCTATACTACTACAGAAAATCAGCACAGAAAATTTCCAGATTCATTTCCAGCAAAAGCCTAATTTCAGACAGCAAACTTAGCTCCTTTTTCCCAGGGTCCACGTGCATCAGCCTGCATCCTCTAGCCCAATTCCATCTGTACCCTCAAACCAGAGAGCTAATATGTGAATTTCTAAATACATTAAAATGACATTTAAAAGTGTCAAAAATTTCCAGTTCTGACTTCGGTATGATGATCTCAGGACTGAAATGCAGCTGCAGTGATCCTACATTTAAAAGTCTAACTTCATGTCTGTTGCCTTTCCCTTCCCACTGTTGCAAAACTTGAATATGCACAGGGTATATGCAGTGAACTGCATATCAGGATGTACCCGTACATACTAGACTTTATACAGCACTAAAAACAAACAAACAAATAAACAACATCAAAAACACAGCCACTATAAATATTTGCCTTTTAATATAGAGCATAGTAACCTATCTGATCCTACCTGTCACCAAAATATTAATCCCACATAAAGCTGAAGTACCCGGTCAGTAATTTTTTAGGGGCTTTCTAGAGTTGTCTCCCATCCCACCCTCTCCCCCATCACCTGAAATAAATAAATAAATAAATAAATAAAAAGCAATATTCCAGAAGGCAAGCCACCTGAGCTGAAACCCACTGGAATAGACCAGTATTATGAAAAGCCATGTTATGTTCTCATTATTGTTCCCTAAAAAGAAAATATAATAGTCTTCCCCTCCAAAAACTTGGAACTTTTGCAGTTATGTGCAGGCAGTTGACAAACTTTACTTAGGTCTTCCAACCCCTCTGAAAAAATGCTAGGCAATTGTTACTCATTTTATGGAGAATAAAATTGATAATGCTCACATGATTTTTAGGTCCAGTTCCAACTAATTTTAGACTAGAATATTCTTTATCATCAGGTTTTAAACAAAAGTTCCTATTGAGAAACGAATGATTGGCCCGTGGCTCCAGAGATGTCCTTGAGTACATGAGTCCCAGGAAATCAATTAGACCACCCATGCCATATTTAAGCAAAGCAATATGTGTTTAGGTAATTCATTTAAGAAAGGTAATCACTTTTCTACCAAAATACATAGTGACAAGAGACCATAACACTGGTTCCATAAGAACAATAAAAATCTTCCTTTCTTTTAACTAATGTATTTGAAAACAGCATAGCACACATTTCGGAAGAAGGAAAGAACTGCAGATTTTATCTAAAAAATAATAATAAAAAAATACTACTACTGTAATGGAGAAAAAAAAAAAAATCTTTTTCCCCTCTTCTGTGACTTTTAAGGTTACAAAATGTGCCAGATTAAGACACTGAAAATGGAAAGGCTATGTTTATCCACAGGACATGTTCAGCACTGCTAACAGCTGTGCAACTTTTCCCAAACAATGTTTTTCAAAGATGACTTGAAAGGACCATAATTAGGGGCAGGAGAATAGTTTAATTTCCATGCCCGTTCAATGCTTGGCTTCTCTGCTGAGCCTGCCAACTATTGCCAATTGCAATGGTGGATTTTGTGACATGGACACTTGTCCACCAGGAACTGGACTGAGGCTACAATCCAATGTAATTATTTTCAGTCACTATTGACCTACAAGTTTCAAACAAGAAAATGTAGAAGCTTTTCTGCTCTTACCAGCTTCCTTGACCAATGCTAGCACTGTAGCAATGATAGCTGAAGTGTTCCCTAAAAGTTTTAAAACCATTTTAATAATTTTTCAGTGTTTTCACCCTCCCCTCTGATTAAATTGATTACCAGTAACAAAACAA
>CM021766.1:48509236-48516736 GCA_011076525.1 Nettapus auritus
GAAGAGAAGAGAAGAGAAGAGAAGAGAAGAGAAGAGAAGAGAAGAGAAGAGGGAAGAAGAGGGAAGGGAAGGGAAGGGAAGGGAAGGGAAGGGAAGGGAAGGGAAGGGAAGGGAAGGGAAGGGAAGGGAAGGGAAGGGAAGGGAAGGGAAGGAATCAGGAAACAAGAAAATTGAACAAAAATGGAAAAGAGGAAAAAAACCTTACTTGAAATGTACATTGTGTGATGTAGCACAGAATGCAGATACGAAGATCCACTTTCATAGTCACTATCTGTTCACCACTCATCCTTTCCCATCTGAAAAGCTACCTTGGGCTTTCTTCGTACAGGTTGTAAATTCAGTAAAATAAAATAAAATACAATAAAATAAAACAAAAAATATGCCATTTAAAGGATGATTTTTTTAAATTGATTCTGTACTTCACTAACTAACAGGTTATTCAGAAATGACAGGACTAAAAATATAGCAAGAACACAGACAGTTCTATCAAACTTCAGAGAGTAAGTAACCCTGCCTTGTGTTTGCATGGGAATCCTAGATGCCACAGGCATAAATCAAGTATTAATAAACAAGTACCAGTTAGCTGTAATATTTTTAAGGTAATTTATAGGGAAAAAATATATATCAATAATGTACATTATATTACCAGACTCAAGAGAGGTATCCAACTATAAAGAAAAAATTAAGCAATACTGAGACTGATTGTTCTGGCCTTCCTCTCAAGTGCAAAATACAGCAATGGAGAAGAACATGAGAAGAAAACACTGCTCAGATTCCTCTAGTGGCAATGACAAAAAAGGATTTTTTTTGTGAAATCTGAATTGAGACCCAGAAAGTCCATTTGGAGTGACCAAATGGAGTGAGCAACCAAATGGTGTCTGCACCTAGTTGCCTTCCAGGGCAGGAATGGAAGCACCTCTGCAGCAAGCACTGCCTGATCTGAGCAGCACCTACAGGGCTCAGTTGCTCTGTTGCTGCTTGACACGCACTGAAATGAGATCTATGGCAAGCCTCAGGAAAGGGGAAGAAGGAGGGTGCAGAGCAGTCATACAGTTCTTCATCATGGAACACTGATATGTGGCTGGAGAGTGATACGTGTCTGCACACTTTGATTAATGTGAATATCCAGATCTATTTGGGGCATGTCAAAGGACACATTTGCTCTTGATTTAGTATTCCATGGGTTGTGTCTAAGGATGCCAAAAAGGATACATTTTATATTTTCCTTACATGATCCAGTACAGAGGGTTCTATTCCTAGAAAGAAACTAGTGCCTTTTTTTTCCTCAGACACAACCCATGGAATACTAAATCAAGATCCTATGAAAGCTGAAGTGGAGAAAAAACAACAACAAACAAACAAACAGTTCCTTTCCTACAGATTCAGACTTCGGTCTGAAAAAAAAAAAAAAAAAAAAAAAAAAAAGAATAATATATATATACATATATATATAAACTCATAATTCAACAAGTTTGCTTGTTCACAAAATCCATACCAAAGGTTTAGCATACTTTCCTACATCATTGCTGGTCTTTGCCTTATTGTGCCACACCAGAGCATTTGTCCTACAGTAAATACACAAGTATGTAGAAGATACATAAATCAGCCTGCCATCCATATCTGTTCAGGATTTTTTTTATAGCTGTTTTATAAACAGAACAAGAGAGAACAAAAATATCTGGGTTACAATGTGGAATATATTTTGCAAGCTTGTATAATTGAACATGCAGTAAGTTTATAATTTCACTATATGTTGTGCAATAGTTTATACTGTATCTACAGATGATTTGTTGCTTTATGTAGTCTTTTCAGCTCATCTGAAATGAGATATGCTTACTCTTTAAGTTAATGGTCTTTTCTGAATTTGAATTTATTTTTGAAATAGACAGTATGGTATGAATGCCTTCAGTAGCTAGTACAGGGCTGGGTGAAGTAGAAGTCCCAGGCAGACAGCAGTTACTTGCTTAATGTGTACACAGATATCTTTGGCAAGCCCACATCCTGCCTACTATGGATAAGTTTCCCTCTTCTTTTATAGTTCTTACTAAATTTACTCTTCTATAGATATTCTTACAAAACTCTAGAAAAATCAGCTTAGAGGAAGGATGCTCCTGTGTTGTCTTGAATATTAAAATGTTTTCAATGCTGTTTCTTGAGAATTCAGAATTCAGTCTAGAGTTTATGGAAGCTCTTAATCCCAATCTTTTGTAACGTATGGACATTTTCTGTCAGGATATTTTCTATCAAAGACAAATCACAAAAAAATCCTAGAGAAAAGTTTAGTTGATTGAGAAACACGCCGCAGTGTCTTAGTAACGTAAGCTACTAAATGGATTTTTACAAAGCTGGAATCAAGTGTGACTCTACCGAATTCCCACAGGGTCAGAAACCTTGGATGGCAGTCCCAGGGAGCAGAAAGTCTGCAGAGGGGCCATGCTGGGTAGCTTCAGATACCTGGGCATTGCAGAGCAAAGCTGCATCACAGCTGTCACAAAAGCAGATTGCAGAGGTGACTGAGGGGGCTCTGAGTGACTGATTTTGTAGTTACACCACCAAAATCCCACCATCACCCCAAAAAGGGCACAGGCAGCTGTTTCTGTTCAGGGCCACATGTTCATGGTTGGAGGAAACCTGCCACGTGGCTCAGGGAAGGGTGGAAAGACCCACTCTTCTTTTTCCTCCTTTTGGCTGTCAGTGTCAAGTCCTGTTCCCAATGTCCTTTTGAATGATTTGTCATCAAAGCAACTGGGTTTTGACTCTAGACAATGGTGCAATTGGTTTCCACTTAACCATTCATAGTGCTACTGCTCAGGCACATAACTGATTTACTGTATTTCAGTAAATTTTCTTTAAAAATGCTCCTAAATACTTATTATGAATAGATCATTTTAAATTCTTTAAATACAATATCATAAATGTTTTGCTTTTTTGTTTTTGTTTTTTAAACAAAATATCATATTGAAGCAGGTGTGGATGACCTTAGAGATGCAGCTGGGTATACTTCAGTCCCTAAAGGAATGTGGCCTATGTATTGCATCAAATAGGGTCACACTGAGATACCTTACTCTTCAATAGGTGGTTATACAGTAACTCAGTAACTATACTGCAGAAATGCCACTGAGTTTAATAAACTATTTTTTTTAATTTTTTTTTCCCATGGTGATCATGACATCTATTACCTTTTGATTGTCATTACATTAACACTTTACTTGAAGAGAAAGGGACAGTCTTTAATTCTGTAAATGTCAAATGCATGTCCTATCTTATGGAAATGTTTTTCTTTTGTTTCAGCTCCATTAATTCTTTTAATTGAGGAAATTTTGGGGGTACTTTCCATATATTACTAAAGCTCATTTTTTAACAAACAACAGGAAAATGCTTTCTGTTTGTGTGTGTGTTTTAATGAGAAACTAACTATTACTGTTTTCATAAAAAAAAAAAAAAAAAAAAGAACTAAAAACACCGTTACCTTTCCTTGAGCTAGTGAAACAAGCAATGAAAGAATTTAAACATAATCACAAGCAAGCACACACTGATAATATAATATTTTATGTTAACACTGACAGTTTAACACTGTGCTGGAGAACATTTTAAAATATCATACTTTTTTGAGTCAGAAATAAAGTCACATGATTTGCTAATAAAAACAATATTTTATTTGGATCAAAGTATAAAGGGAAAGAATTTCAGTAGAAATTCTTTCTAATATGAATGAAAATATCATTTTTCTTCTGAGATGATGTAAAAAAATTCCCATTGCCTCTATCTTTTCAGAGTTTAGATACATAAATGTACAAGCTAGTAAGCTTCCCTTTCCCCTGGCAACAATTAATAAAATTGCAGTCATTTTGACTGCAAGGAGACCTGCACTGCTCAAACACAGTACAGTCAGCTCTCAGTTATGTTGCATATTGTAGATCCTGTATATTACAAATACTTCTGTAATAAGATTTTGCAGCATTAGGCATCTTCATCTAATGAAGAGAAATTACTGAGATGCTTCAGGGAGTAAATATACATATACACACCTTGCACCTAGAAAGATATATCTTGGTAGAGCTCCTCACTTTTGGCATTATATGATTTTGATTGTGATTTACACAGATGCCCCATTTATTCTTACTGGCACCTGTAATGAGTCAGAAGTCAAAGAACAGGACACTTTGCAATCAAAAACTAGACTTTTAAATGTTGATAGTGTTTTTTAATGTGCAGTTTTATTTTCTGGCAGTTCTTATTTCAATGCAGCATGATAGGAAAACCAGGAACTGTAGGCCTCTACTGCATAGAGGGTAGTGATGGAGATGCTCATGCTGTTTCTGTAAAATGCTGCATATATTCTCACTGTTATAAAAATAAGTAACAAAAAGACACATCATCCTTAATGAGAGGTTGCTGAGAATTAGGACTATTTTTTTTTCCCCATCAACAGGATTAGGCAGGTTTATAGTCACTTCTGCCTCTCTTCTCTTTTTCCCTCCTCTCAGATACAGAGGATGTCCACTCTCTTAGAGCAACATGTAATACAGAAGAAATTATATTTTTATACAGATGTGTGCATAATGGGTACAAGATTATTTTATTTTATTTTATTTTATTTTATTTTTTAATTTAATTTAGTATTTTTTATTTTATTTATTTTATTATATTTTACTTCATTATTTTTTTCTGCCTCAAAGAGAGAAATCAAAGCCTGCCAGAAAACCTAGTTTTAGAGCCTGACATTATGCATAGTGAAGAAATAGCCATGTAGAAACTGCTACACTAGCTCAGAGGGGGCTCCTCTGGATCCACATTGCTGTAACACAGTGGACATCTTCTGTCTATGGTGGGAGGGAAAAAGAGGTAGTGGTATGTGGACCTCTGCATGTGAACATGTACAATTCTGGAATGGAAAATAAAATGATATTTAGATTCAGATTACCAGAAAAGTTCATGAGCAACATTTGGAGGCACCATTTAACAATACAGCAGATAGAAAAAATGAGGCACAGCAAGCATGTATTTTGCCAGATTGATTAAGAAAACTAGCAGCAGATCTGGGAAACTGAGACTACGCATCAGACTTTCAATATACCCTGCATATTGGCTTATCAGATTTTGAGAGCAATGTTTTTGTAATCCTTCTTATTGACATGCAAAATTTTCCTTTCTGTGAAATGTGAGCTCAAACTAAATTATTTCACATTTATCCTTAGGCACCTGATGTTATACACTAACACGTACACAGAGGTTAATTTTGGTAGTTGTGTTTAGGGCTTTTTTCTGGTGTCCCCACTTTTCAGATATGCTTGCTAACACAGGAAAAAAAAAAAAAAAAAGTGACTGCTGAAGGTGTCAGATGGAGCTGGCTGCGTGTGATGTGAGGTGGCAATAGAGACACTGATTCATAGTCTTGAAATGGGCAAGTGAGTTGGACAAGCATTTAACAATACCAAATCCAAATATGTGTACTTTCCAGAGGACACTATGGAGCATCCTTTTCACTCACAACACGAGAGCACAGTGTGAGCTGCTCTATACTGTCCAGCATTCGCTTTCTCCTGCTGGACAGCTCTCAGGATGGTGCTTCTCAGAACCCTTTAATGGCAAACACCACTTGGGAAAGAGTATTTTGATAAACAAGCTTCAGATTAAATCCAGAAAAATCTCAAGGGACAGAGCTACTATGCTATAGCCTCAAGGTCTTAAGCTATTTGCCTCAGCTTTGCACTGAGCAGAACTTGGCAGGTCCTTCTGTGCTTTGTGCCTGAACATTGTAAACTAACAAGGATATAAGCAATAACAAAATATTAGATGAGATGCATGCCCTGCACAGGCAGAGAAACTAATTCAGACTTATTTCATTTTGACAGTAGTATCTGTGCTGCTCAAAACCACTAGCTATGTTTCTGTGACCAGGGAAGCACAACACACCTCACAGTCCAGGGAGAGTATGGAAAAGGAGACTTTAACTTGCTTTTATGCCTGCAGGATAACAGAGTGCTGTTGAGGCTGCATTAATCAAAAGTATAAATTAAATAGCTTTGAAAGCTGCTATGATACACACACAAACTCACTCGAGGTATCTAGTCAGCAGCTTCACAGCTTACAACAAGAGAAATCCCTTACGGAAGCATGCTAGAAAGGCCAGTCTGATCCCAAGTGTACACCCTGAAAACTTCAGCCTTCATCATATTAGAATTACTGCTGTTGTTATATACAGAGCTTTTACAGCCTCTTTGTTGGGGGGGGGCGATGACACATAATGGAGTAAATTTTCCAGAAAGAAAATAATATGGAATAAATTAATTTATTTTTATTTAGGCAAAAATGATGTTTTCCAAATACTGAAATTTGTTATCCAAGTGTCATCTTAATCTCAACCTGAATGCCCTCCTAAGTTTTAGCTAAGAAACCTAATTAAAGCCAGCCAAATGCCCTAAGTGATCACTAATTACAGGTCTCAGGGCAGACATCTGATAATTTCATCCCAACAACCTGGAAAGGTGGAAGAGTTAGAGAAATAAGAGGTGACAAAACATGATTGAAATCCATGGCATGCTTGTAAGCATCTCACATGGCTGCAGGTCTCCCAAGCAATTGTTACGTCCCAGTCTAGAACAATTTCTAGCGTCATGATATGATGGCTGACTAGCACACACAAATTAAACCTGCTCACCTTTTTATTACTGCTCTGTTTGGTTTTGGCTGAGGTTAGCAGTGTTTTTTGTTGCTTTTCTTTTGAGAAGGTAGAACATTTTTTCACATTTTCCTGTTCAAAGCCTAGTACAGTGTGTAACAAGTATGCTTTCATGTGACCCCTTCATTTTTTCCCTTCACTTATCCATAGAGTATTATTTTTCTTAATATAGAACATAAGCAATAGTTAAATAAAAAATGCTGTTTTCTACAGCCAAACTATACACAAGTTCATCGTTCTGCTTAGCATCCCTAACACAGCACATTCTTACTCACTGAAATAACCATTTGCTTTTGCTGAAAGCCTTACTGTTAAGACAACAACTGGGGAAATAAAGAAGTCATAGAAGAGGGGAAATAATATTTTATTTAAAGGGAAAGTGCATTAGATTCCAAAGACAGTGTAAAATGGAATCAGCATCACTAACTTGGCAACATGTTGTAAGTAGCTAGTGAATGGAAAACTGATTAGCAACCCTCCTCTCCCTTTGTTTCTTGGACACCAGTAAGAATTTAAATAGAGTACTTCTAAGCTAGCTTAAAATACATCTTCTAAAAATGAAAATACAAACATAAGAGAGTTTAATTTTTTCTGCATTTCTTTTTGACTAAATCAAGCCCACAAGCTAAGAAAGGAAAATTAAAAGGATTAGTTTTTACTTCTGAAATTGAAACAGATTTCAGCTTTTTTATTAAAAATAAATAAAAGAAGCAAAACATTCCTTTATTAAATCTGATCTTCATCACAAATAAATATTTCCATAAAAATATTTTCTCGATCTTTATTGTTGCTAGCAGAATCTTAAACTAAGGCCAGTG
>CM021766.1:48521736-48536998 GCA_011076525.1 Nettapus auritus
GCAGAAGTGAAATTCTGTCTTGATCCACAGAAAAGATGAAATAAAAACAGTAAAATTTTTGTTCTGTTTTGTTTTTGGCAGAAAGAATAGTTATTTTTCCATTCAGACAATGTCCTCCTTGCTCATGCAGGTTGACATGTAATGGCGGTTTTAATCTTGTGCCTACAATTGCTATTTCTAATTAATGTAAAGAGACATAAAAGCCAAATTATATACCCCTGAGTAAAAGAGATTAAATTGAAAATACTGCCAATTCAGTTCTAATTTTATTTATAAACTTAATCTGAACCAAATGTCACTTTTTAAACTGATTCTGAATATATCATGCTGACTGTAAAATTATAAAACTCCCACTGATGTATTCAGGAAATTCAGTTGAGCACACTCAGTAATTTCACTTTACTAGTCATTAGGTACAAATTACTGCTCACCATAAAAAATATGAATCAGCTGTCTGCATTTCTTTCTGATTTGGAAACTTAAGATCATGAATCACTTGCAATTAATTATAAACCACACGTAAACCAACAATGTGAATTGTATTGAAAAGCTATGTTTAGCAGTGTATCATTTGCTTTCTGAATGTCATATATTGAAAGCATTATTCTTAGTAATTTCAGGGTTTTCCCAAAACTTCCAACCTCAGTTCAGTAAAGACCTTCATCAGGTTCCCCAAGAGGGGGAAATCTTTGTTTAAATTGATTATGGAAGAATATTTAATGTTACCTTGTATTTCCAGAGCCAAATTCATGTCCTGTATAGCTCTGTAAAACTAAGGTTAAGAGATAAAAAACCCAATATACAAAGAAAAGGAGAATCAAAATTTTATTGTAGGCTGCATTTTAAGATATTATGTTAGACAGAACTACCATAATACAAAAATAGCCTTAGTCAACAACAATAACTCATTTTAGTATGTTCTTTAGCACATACATTTCAACATTAATTTAAAAGGATGCATTTGATTTTTATCACAGCATATTCTAAGCTGCCCTGAGAAAGTGGTGTAAAGAAAACTTGCAAGTTTAGCTTCACAGTTATATGATCCAGTGCAATTTTTAAATAAAAGCTTTTTCAAAAACTATAAAATGGAAAACTGTGTCTCATGTATCATTAGGGACAAGTAATTTTCTTAAAAGATAGTGAATGGAAACATATTTCTTTCTTTTCCTTCAACATTCTACAGATAAATGTAAGAATATGTGTTTTTTCTTATATTACAAAGTCCTTACTTGACATTGTAGCTATGTCAGTAGAATTAACTACAGGCTTGAGAAGTGGTCTCATGAAAACCTCATGAAGTTCAATACAGCCAAGTACAATGTCCTGGACCTGGGTCAGGATTATCCCAAATATGAATATAGGGTGGGCAACAAGTGGGTAGAAAGAAGCCCTGTGGGGAAGGACTTGGGGTTACTGGTGGCTGAAAAGCTTGACTTAAGCTGATACTATGTGCTTGTGGCCTAGAAAGCCAACTGTATCCTGACCTACATCAAAAGAAGAATTGCCAGCAGGTCACGGGAGTTGATTCTCCCCCTCTACTCTGCTCCCATGAGACCCCATCTCAAGTACTGCATTCAGCTCTGGGGCCCCCAGCACAGGAAAGACATGGACCTGTTAAAGTGGGTCCAGAGGAGAGCCACAAAGATGAGCAGAGGGCTGAAGAACCTCTCCTATGAAGACAGGTTGAGAAAAAAATGGGGAGGGACTGTTTATCAGGGAGGGTGGTATTAAGACAAGAGGTAATGGTTTTAAACTAAAAGAATGTAGACTTAGATTAGATATTAGGAAGAAATTATTTACTATGAGGGTGGTGAGGAACTGGAACAGGTTGCCCAGAGAAGCTGTGGATGCCCCCTCCCAGGAAGTGTTCAGGGCCAGGCTGGATAGAGCTTTGAGCAACCTGGTATAGCAGAAGGTGTTACTGCCCATGGCAGGGGGATTGGAACTAGATGGTATTTCCCTTCCAACCCAAACCATTCTATCATTCTATGTATCAAAGTAATCTGTATTTTGAATATTTTCTTCATTTAAAAAAAAGAAAGAAAGAAAGAAAGAAAAAGAAAATGTACATCTTTGAGGAGTAACTGAGAAATTAAAAAGCATTTATAGGTATTTTTTACCACCAGTGCTTAATCCCTACAGATTACTGATCGATTTCTGAAAAGAGTGGCCTTGCTGCTAAAATTGCAATGTGTTCTTCAGATCTTTGCCAATCTAAATCAGGAGAGTACTTCATACAGAGTGTAGTCTCTTTACACATTTTCTGCTGATAAGAAGACACACAGTACCTTCCTAGAAAGAAGTAATCAATTTGCAAGTCTATAATATTTTTCAGTACTGGTAATACACATAGTTCCAATGGATCTTAGTATTAGATGTACAAATGCACATATTTGTTTTGGACTTTCACTTCCTACCTACCCTTCTAAAAATAAAGCATATAATTGTAATCAAGTTTTATTTCAAAAAAAAAATTAAAGCCATTACATGAATTCATTTCTTCTTATAAGAGTTAATAAACTATCTGATGTAGAAGACACAAGAATTACTAATTTATGCCTTGGAAATGTATTCTAAAATCATAATTAGTACATACTGTATATTGTATAGTGGTTATTTACATTTAAAACATCTTTGATAAAATCTTCAAATATTTTTGGTAATCAAATCCTCTTGCTACTAACTGAAATACAAAGAATGTGATTATTAGACAACTGATGGATAAGGTGATCTGCATAACCTGAGTTTCTCCATTATTTATTTTCAGCACAGAAAGAAGCGAAAGTGCTGCTCATTAGAACAACTGTATACATATATATATATATCTATCCATGAGGTATTAAAATAACAGAAAGCGTATATAAAAAGATTTCTCCTTGCCAATGCCCTTCTCCAAGAATGTAAGCAGCAGATTGTATCCAGCTGACTTTAAAATGTCCCAATAGACATGACTCCCCACTTTCCTGAGAAGATTATTCTGCTCTAAAGTACAATTACTAAAGCTAAAGGAAAAGTGCTCCTCATCATCACCAAAACTCAGCTTAATTTTTCCTTTGTCTTAACTCCATCTCATTACTCCTGTGAGAATCCATGTGCTTAAATAGGACATCTTTGTCTCATTGGTATTTGCCATTCAGAAATGTATGGATTGTAATTACAACCTGTTCCCAGCCCAGCCTTTTAGCCAGAGTAAATATAATGAAGGATTTTTCAGATACATATATACTAATAGATATATGCCCCTATTTCTGGAGAAGCATCTATTTCACATTTTTGCTCCTGTCTCAATTCTCTAAAATCTTACCAAAGTCTTTTAGAAAAGGGGAAAAGAGAGAGAGAATTGGGTGATTCCTAATCAGAGGAGTGGAGCAGGAAGTAGTAATCTATTAAGAGGCAGGATGAGCCAGGAGAGAGTTCCCCTAGTCTCGCTTAAGCTTTCCCATGTTGCAGATACTATTCTCTGTTAAACAAGGACTATGAAATTCAGTGACACCTTTGCTCTTCCCTCTTATTACGCTAATTTCAAACCTGTGTACTGATCCCATGTATCTGTTCTTTGAGGCTAGTACTATTTATAAGGTCAAAACAGACAATAATTTGATTAGAAAAATCTGTACTTAATAAATATTTGGTTTTGGTTCTGATTTAGTTTTTGCTGATATGTTACTGTAAACCCAGTAGCTGATTTAACATTTGTTTTGGATAACAAATAGCAGGAGATATTAGAAGTAAGCATTTGACAAGGACTATCAAAACTATTTAACCACAGTGCTAAAATCACTACTGCCTGACTCAGATCTATACTTTAGCTATAAAACTAATGTATCAATTGTGTCTTATTGTTGCTTTCTTATCAGTAACCACTATGTATCAGTAATATTGAAGACTGTGGTGGGTTTACTTACAGTAAACCATTAGTGACGTTTTCTCTTACAAATCAAAACAAATCAAAATGCTTCACTTAGTATTTATCTGGATATTTCATTTTCTAGTACAATTAAGAATACTTAACCTTCTATCCATTCCTAATTTATCCTTATATTATGCCCTCTTTTAAGGTAATATTTCAGGTCTTCCATGTTACAGCCTGGAATGGACACAGTTTGTATTGTTTTGACATAATTTTTCATCATTAATTGTGATCTAAGTTGTTGGATTTCATTGGTGAGTTTTTAACAAAAAAACTTAATCTAGGTGTACACATGAAGATGACACATGCAGCACTTGCTCTCTATATATAACATATATACATATAACTTTTTAATTCTCCTGAACCATTATATCATGTGAATTCAAGGACACATTTTTCACTTTCACAGAGGGCAACTTGCTGTAAATAAATCCTAACCAACAAAACTAAAATTGTTGTGGTAAGCACCTACATTATTCTATCTGATCTTCTGATATCTGTATATAGTGTAGCCTACAGGGAAGTTGTGAAGGCAATAAGTATCAAGTAAAAGGAAGGGCAGGGTCAAATTTAAATGTGCCTTCCAGTTCATGTAACACAGGCATCTTCCACTGACCCTGGTATCTAACTGAAAGGAGCTAAAGGATCTGGAGGACAAGCAAGTCTACAGCAGTGAAGGTGCTCTGAGAAGGAAATGCCTATTCCAAAGCATTTAGTAAAAACATTGCTCAGCCAGAAATCCTTGTTGAAGCCTTTTATATCTTCCTGGGAACTGATCCATATCTGCAAAAGTTTTCAGCTAGTACAATGCACAGATTTGGAGTACAAACTAACTAAGGCATAAGTATGAATATCTCCTTCTGGTACTCTTTGGTCTTATTAACAACCATATAATCATACAATTCATTTCAAGACCTCTGTCTTCATGTTCAGTGTTATACAATACATTGGCAAAACAACATGGGCAACCACATTTCTGCTTTTGGCCAGCACCTTTGACAGCATATACATAGCACCAAACAATAAAAGCAGACTGCACTAGAAGACAGAGCTTGAAACAAACAAACAAGCAAACAAACAACAACAACAAAAAACTGTATTACATAGCATAGACGCCAGGTTTTTACTGTAAAAAAATATTATTCTAAACTTGCGGATTTCAGTTCACAATGCAGAATTCACGTGTTGCGCAAAGCTTTTTCTCATTAAAATTTTGTCCCACATATATACTCCACAGAACTTTTACTGGTAGCAAGAAGGAGTGGCAGATAGTTCTTCTTAACCTTTAAGAGTACCACAATGATAAGAGTCAGAAAAGTACAGAAATAGAGATGTAAGCAGGAAATAGGACAGGAAGATAGATTGATAACATAGCTGAGCTGTTCTCATAATTAAAAAGGTGGCAGGGACAGGAGCCTGTTCATTGTTAGTCCACACTGAGTAAACACATTACATTCTTGTATTTTAATAGCATTATAAATTTAGTTGTAAAGAAAAACCTGTGTGTTTTTTTTTTTTTTTGTTTGTTTGTTTGTTTTCCAGTTAGCATCTTAAACAAAGAAACCAGGTTTTTAACATTGTAGATTACATGTTCAAAGGATAAAGATTGCTGTTAAATGACACCTATTTCCATTTTTCTCATCTGGGCCCATGCTACTATGAATTTATTTCTCACTCCGAAAACAAGTGCAAATTTCAGTATAGGGATTACCTTTCATATTTCCCAAATTAATAATACTGTTAAAGCATTTTGCAGTTGTTATAACAGGGAATGCAGTTGTGCCATGACTGGAACACTCAGTGAAAACAATATGAAGAATAAAGTCTGAAAAGAGTTCAAGAAAACTGTGTGAGAGTTTGCCCCAAATAGTACGTATGTGAGTGTGTTCAGTCACTCATGTACATGCTGCTTACTTCTGATGGAATTAAAAAAGAATCTTCATTTACTATTTGTACAATACTGTTTGGAAAAGCATGTATATGCATGGGTTAGATTATGTGAGCTTGGCAGAGATCAGCAAGTGTCTAGATACTACCACAGCACAGGAATAACTACTTGCACTTCAAGGAGAGAGTAAGACATATTTTTACCATGATGTGTTAGTTTCAATTCTATGTCACTTAATCAAGAGTCTACTGAATTTAAATTTGTCTTTCATTGAAAACACTGGTTGTAGATACTATAGCATTTTCTCATAATCTACTTTCATGACAGTAACACCAAAATGTATCTCAAATCTCAAGCGAATTAAAATCTCATCTTCATACCCCAGGCTTCTTGGAGAACTCTAAGGATCAGAGGAATTTAATTTAAATTATTATGATATAATTTGGAGAAATTTTTAGATTTCACTTCACTAGGCTTATTAACCTACAGGTATAATGGAATGATTTATTAACTTTTCAGTACTGAACTTGCCTTGTCCTGTTCTCCTGCTACATCTCCCCTAGTTTTAAGACATAATCTTGTTTACTTGAAGTGCTTAACCACTTTACTGGAAAACAAACAGATGAACAAAAAAACAAAGAAACAACAAAAAAAAAATACAATATTTTTTCCAAACAAAAATGTTTCCTAATTAATTCCTTAATCAGTCATGGAGCATGAAGCTTGTTTTCTCATAACCCTTTTGACTGTATCTGAAAACAAGTATTTACCCCAAAGCAGTAACTTCTTCTTCTTTCACTGAAAAAATCACATAAAAATATGGCATATATAAGAACAATTTTCTGCTTAACAAGCTATCTATCCAACAATAAATGGGTTTTCAACTTTTCCTTTAAGCAAAATGCAATTGTTCCCCCATATTTCTAGAAGTTTTTGCTCATTACTTACTTTTTGTTTTCTTTTTCTTTTTTATATTGGAAAGAGATGACTTCATGTATTGCAATGCTTTTCTTTGGTCAAACTATACCTAATAGTACTAGCAGAAGAAACAAACAAACAAACAAAAAGAAAAACAAACAAACAAACAAAAAGAAACTGCCTTGAATTCTAAACAGTGAGCATGTTTTCTCTGTCATGTTTTCTCTGGTAAAATGGAAAATTCTCTTCCTGGTATTTGTTGTTTTAAAAACCAGCATATAAAACCTACAAGAAAAGAAAAAGAGAGAATTTTGTTTTTAACAAATGCAGATGGCAGAAGAGTACATTTCCATACTACTAGAGACAATCTACAGCATTTCTATTTCACATTAAATAAATAAATAAATAGATAAATTGAGAAACCTTGAAAAAAGAGGGAAAAATCATGGCAAATAACTCATTGGTAATTTGTCACTACCCAGCATACTTAGCATCTAGATAAAGTATTTACTAGCTCTTTTAAAGATGTATCCCACAGATACTCTTAAAAGTACTATTGTGCTTAACATCATTTTAACCATTTTATTTGCAAATCTTTTCAACTAACCACAAACTCTTTTTATAAAGACACAAATCTATATAAAGGCAACCTCCAGTACCTTAATAACGTCTTAATTTTGTTTCAATTCAGGATTCTATGAGAAAACATTGCATATTAGGTAAATGAATACATGTCATTGAAGGACAGGGATTTGGACTTTTCCACAAAACTAATTGCATATTGTCAGTAAATGCATGTTGCCATAACTGCCATACCAGTTCTTATGATTACAAGTTCAACCAAATAAAGACCAATGCAATCCATGCAAGAAGTGAAACTTTGATAGAAAGGCAAGTAAAGAGTTGTTTCCTTATTCATTTTTTTTGTTCTTTTACTACCTCTTTTGAAAGATTCAGTAAAGCAGAATTTTACTTTTACTAGTCCTATGGGAGGAGGGAGTAAGAGTCCTAAAGCTTCGTTAATTTGTGCTTAATAAAATTCCATTGGCAGAAAATAAAGCTGTAATAAGCAAACTCATTTGTCCTGATATGCATATTTAATATCAATTCCTTCATCCCCAAAAGCTGTGCCTCTCTCAGGAGCATGCTAAAGACACAAACAAATTAAAATAAATATCAGGGATTACTTCCAATGTGAACTGTTTTTGGAGAAGGCGATAAGCATTGTCAAATGGTGAGCCAAGAGATACTAAAATAATTCAATGACTTCAGACTTGATTATATATCAAAGTATTATACCTTGATTTCTTCTACAAGCATTAAAACAAGGCATGTGATGCACCCTTAAACTAATTCCTATTGTCTTAATGAATTAGAAAAGTGGTTTATTTATTTCCATAGTAGCTTACTTATTGACACGTTTGTGTGTGTTTGCAAAAAGTAATTTCTGGTTAATACTTGAACCATCTGTGCTATTCTAATCCTAAGCTTCTTAGTCTGTACATATAAAAAGACTTCTATTTTGTCTTTAAGGGGTCTTGAGGATTTTTGGTTCTGCTGATATTTTGTTCAGATCTCTTATGATTATATGTGTTTTCAACATGTTATGAACAACAACAACATGAGACACTGTGATACTATCAATAAAAAATAAGTGTTAGAGCATTAAAATCAGTAAACTCTATTAATATCATCATGTGGAATCAATGGCAAAACCAAAATAGATATTAGCCATACATAATGAATTACACAACACATAAATTGTATACCAAAGTAAATTAAAGTTTTACATGATCAATTTTCCAATACTTTTCTGAAATTATTGGAATGTTTCAATATTTATTATTTAAATATAATTTCCTTTATATTATTATTTTCCTTTAAAATTTAATGTAATCACTTCATGATTCAAGGTCTTCCTTTAAGTAGTCTTATTTAATTTTTGTGCCTTTTTTACACCTCAGAGGAATTAGTGTTGTATATATATAAAATGTATGTTAAATAAAGATAATACTTCATAAATAATACATAAAAATGTAGTTCATGTCAAACTGTATTTATTTTATAGGATATTTTGGCCCTATAGTTTCTACTTATGCACTGTATTTTCTAGATAAATCTGCACAATTGCCTACCAAGTTCTGTTGTGTTTTACATAGATTTAGGAGAGACAATGAAATTAACTTCAGACTGCATTTTT
This sequence comes from Nettapus auritus, assembly GCA_011076525.1. NCBI lineage: Eukaryota > Metazoa > Chordata > Aves > Anseriformes > Anatidae > Nettapus > Nettapus auritus. Next base: position 48,530,656 of record CM021766.1, read on the forward strand.
TTTGCTACAAATGTCATCAGGTGGAAGTACTCTGTGATTCAGACCAAAATTAAACCATGATTTCATCAACCTGTGAAACAGACATAAACTTACATTGTAACTGGGACTAATATTTCTAATAAAACATCCTTTTTAACAAAACTGAAAAATCAATAATAAGAGGTTTCAAAATTGACACTAGCCTTTTGAGAAACTGGAAATAGATCTTCCTGTCAAAGACTAAAACTGCTTTCCTCTGTCTAGACTGCACTGGGAGCAAAATTATCAGATTTTCATTTCCTCAATTTCACTCCACAGTGGTAAAACGTGCAAGTATTGATTCAACTGCTGAAACAAAAAGCAGGAGAGCTCTTCACCTCAGCAGGGTCAATGGGTTTGTGGGTGTCTAATTATACCTATACAGGGCATATAAATCTTTCTACCAGTCATTACGTGAACATAAGAGTCCAAAGGCATCATTAGAATCCTTTTAGCTAAACACTCATTCTTCTTTTGTTTTATGAGGGGTCAAAGAAACTAGGAGTTAATATTATCGTGGCTCATAGATTTTCAAATTTGTGTTCAAATACAAGAAGATATGCTTTGAAGGAAAAGGCTGTGTGTGTATCCATGCATGTCTGCTTACATGTTGGAGCCCTGTCCATAAATGTATGCACAGTTTCTATTATTTCTATAGCATTACTTTGAGATATACTTTAATATAAACAGCATGACTACAAAAACATTTAAATTGTGGTATGTTACAAATACAGTAATAGTAAAGATCTTGGTGAGTACTAATTTGTTTCAAAAAGAAACAAAATATTAAGAATGACCTGAAAATGATAGTTATAACAAGAGTACTCCTTATTTTACTCTAATTTTATAGAGAAAGATATATCTTTTTACATATATTTACTGAAAGGAGTTTATTCATGAAAAAATGTAATATTGACAATGCATTTAAACAACATTAAGAATCAAAAAGAAGTAAAAGTGACTGTGCTTCATTAAAGGTGTGTTTCATTAAACTACTTTGTACCATATTGTGAGTGTTCTTCAAATTATTTTTAAGTTATGTAACCACAATGGTAAGAAAATAATATTTGAAACCTAGGAAAACTGTCATATTTTGCAAGCAAACTACTCTGATGCTGGGTGCTCAGCGTTTTGAACATTAGATGGAGTTAGAGCCTTTCATTTTATCTATGAGAGTAGTAATAAGATCCCTTATCAAGAGTGAAAGTGATACTTTTTAAGTATTAATTTACCAGGAATTTAATCTTTATCTTAAAAACTAACCTACCTACATGAACTCAAAGGCTAAGTGGGCAGTTAGCTTAAAGTGCCAAAACAAACAGGTAGTAACTATCAGTGTTGAGGAAGTAGGCTGGAAAAAGAAAAAGATAAAGAAAAAGAAAAGAAAAAAAATAAATAAATAAAAAGAGAGAGAGGGACTTACAAATGTTCATATCACTAAAAAGGAAAACAGAAGCTAGCCCTACCTTTTCTAATTGTTTCCAGTGTTATGCTAAGGAATGGGCCAAGGGAGAAGACACTGCTCTGAAGACCTCTGAGACATGCTAAAAATTGTGGGTACAGTGAGATTATCCACAACAACAGGAAATGAACTTGTTGGTCCAGTAAAGGATCCTTTCTGCCCTTTATTCAATGTGCTTCTATGCAAGGCACCTTCTGAGACCTGGTGCAGGTGAATTAAAGTCCCATTCAATATGGTTATCTAACCATGTTCCTTGGCCAAAAAAATACAAGTGCCTATACACCAATCTTTTTCTCCACAGGCTCTCATCAAAACTCCAGTCACATTGCAAATGAACTGGAGAGAGCAGGTGCACTGCACAGAAACTGGCAAGGAATCAAAATCCCAAGCAAAGAAAAAGTGGGGAAAGTTTATGCATTCCTGTCAGAAGGAAAGATTATAAGCTGCCTCAGATGAACTATCTTGCTAGTACAGGAACTTAAATTTCTTCAGAGTTGTGCTTCTAATGGGTCAATCATTAGATATGCTCATCTCTGTTTGATATGTCCCAAATCCCCATTTCCTACCCTTGCTCTTCACACCAGCTCCTTCCATCCTTGGTTCATCATGGCAATTGGAACACTGCTACCCTAAGACTGTCTCTGCAGCTCACCAAGGGCTAGAAGGCCCCTGTTGCTATCCAAAACCCTTCTCAGGGTGATCACCAAGATGCATTGAGACCTGTGGAGCTGGGCAGGCAACTGTGCACAGAATCACAGGATCATAGAATTGCTTGGGTTGGAAGGGACCTTAAAGATTATCTAGTTCCAACCCCCTGCTATGGGCACGGATGCCACCCACTAGATCTGGTTGGCCAAGGCCCCATCCAGCATGCCCTTGAACACCTCCAGGTGGTGGGGCATCCATGATGGGGCATCCACGACTTCTCTGGGCAAACTGTTCTTGTGCTTCATTACACTTACAGTGAAGAATTTTCTCCTATGTCTAATCTAAATCTATCCTTTCTAGTTTAAGACCATTCCTCCTTGTCTTATCCTTATCTACCCAAGTAAAGAATCTCCATCCTTTTTATAAGATCCCTTCAAGTATATAAAGGCCACAATGAGATCTCCCTAGAGACTTCTCTTCTTCAGGCTGAACATCCCTGGCTCTCTCAGCCTTTCTTCATAGGAGAGGTACTCCAGCCCTCTGGTCATCTTTGTTACCCTCCTCTGGCCCTACTTGAACAGATCCACATTCTTCTTGTGCTTGGGGACCCAAGACCTGGACGCAGCTCTCCAGATGGGGCCTCACAAGGGCAGAGTAGAGGGAGACAATCACCTCCTATGACCTGCTGGCCACGCCTCTGGTGATGCAGCCCAGGATGCAGTTGGCCTGCTGGGCTGCAAGCAAACACTGCTGGCTCATGCCAAGCTTTTAATTCACCGGAATACCCAAATCCTTCTCTGCAGGGCTGATCTCAGCGAGTTCTCCACCAAGTCTGTTCTCCTGTCTGGGATTGCCCCGACCCAGGTGCCACACATTGCACTTAGACTTGTTGAACTTCATTAGGTTCATATGGGGCCACTTACATAGCTTGTCCAGGTCCCTTTGAATGGCATCCCTTCCTTCTGTTGTATCAACTGCACCTCTCAGCTTGGTGTCATCTGCAAACCTGCTGAGGGGGCACACAATCATTTTGTATATGTTGTTGCTGAAGATGTTGAAAAGCACAAGCCCCAAGACAGACCCCTGAGAGACAGCATTTATCATCTGCCTCCACCTGAATATAGAACCATTGATCACTACTCTCTGGATGCATCCATGGTGCCAATTCCTTATCCACTGGTTGGTCCACCCTTCAAATCCATATCTTTCCAATTTAGAAATTAGGATGTTGTGTGGTACCATGTAAATAGCTTTACGGAAGTTCAAGTAGATGACATCAGTTGGTCTTCCCTTGCCATCACAACTCCATCACAGAAGGCCACCAGACTGGTCAGGCAGAATTTGCCCTGGTAAAGCGATGCTAGCTGTCCCAGATCACCTTCTTGTTCTGTATGTGCCTTAACATTGCCTCCAGGAAGATCTGAGAGGCTTGGCAACTACGTCAGCCAGATCCCTCAGGGCCCTGGGGTGCATGTCATCAGCCCCCATAGACTTGCAGTTGTTGTGTCAGGAGTTCCCTAACTTGCTATTCACTTCCAGTGGGAGGGACTCTGCTCTCTCAGCCCCTGCCTAGTTTCAGGGACTCGAAAAATGTGTGAAGCCTGACCACTAGTGAAGAAGAGCTAAAGATGTTAAGTACCTCAGCCTTCTCCACATCTGCTTTCTTTATGTCAGTTGTTTATCTTCATTTTTTCAGAGGCAGTACACTCTCCTTAGTCTTTCTTTTGCAGCCAAATTATCTGTAGAGCCCTTTCTTTTTATTCTTTGCATCCCTCACCAAGTTTAGTTCTGTCAATGCCTTGGCTTTCCTGATCCCATCCCTGCACATCCGGACAGTGTTTCTGTACTCTTCTCAGGGCTCATGGCACTGTTTTACACTATCTATGCATTTTCTTTTCTTTTCTTTTTTCCTTTCTTCTTTTTTTTTTTTTTTTCCTAAGTTTTACCATCGGGTTCTTGTTGGGGACTGAGCATTGCACACCCATAAGCTGACACAGAAACTCGTCACCATCCCAAACATCTCTCATAACAGTGCAAGAAGACTCTGGAGCTCTTCAACTGCACCTTCTAGCAGAGCAAGTCATAACCTAAACCACAAGAGGCTCCAAGGTTTGGGCAAGGAGTCCCTACTACAGCCAAGTTGACTGCTGAGGCAGGCTTTGGGAGGAAAAGCAGCACTGGGAACTTTTTCATAGGAATTGTGGTTAGTATTCTTGTTATGCCTGTGGCCTCACCTCCATTTCTCTGCCAACACATGCTGTCACATGGCCAGAGGGGAGAGGTGCATACAGTACCCCATAGATGCAGGAGTAGTGCAATTCTTACATCAATGTCTCAGTGGCCAACTTTCTGTGTGTCTCACCCACTAACCCGTGGAAGAGTTGACTGCAGTAAGTGCTTGCCAGCATGGGAGAAATGACATCATACCTTATTGCTCAGTCCCTGGCACTGAGCAAATGGGACCAAAGACCTCTATGTAAATTACTGTGAACTATGTGGCTGGAAATTCAGTCTACTCAGGTGAGACTGAATCAGTGGTCAGTCATCATGTATATGCAAAAAAGCAGCCACACTGGGACAGAATAAAAAAGGAACTGCAGTAAACCAGGACAATTTTCAACACTCAGATGAGCAATTCAGGATGAAAATAAATAAATAAATAAATAAATAAAAATTTGTTTTATTTTTGTTTTGCACAAGGACTTTCAGACTCCCACCGATAGTGTATTGGTAAAAAGGCAAGTGAAGTCACATGTGCAGCAGAATTAATATTGATCTGCAAAGTATAAAGAGATGCAAATAGTCCATAATTAGGACTAAAATAAATGGAATCATCACTATGCTGTCACCTTTGAATAGAAGTGTATAAATTTATCCAAAGATATTTCATTTACAGGTGAAGAGAAGCATGTTAGATTTAGGACTGGAAAGCAATTTATAATCAATATTAATGGAGAAAATCAGGCAGGATAGAGGATTCAACGTAGATAAAAGTCAAATAGCTACCAAACAAACAAAAATATTTGCTAATTAATTTCTTAATCATTTATGGGGCATGAAGCTTGTTTTCTCATAACCTTTTTGACTGTATTTGAAAATGAGTATTTACCCCAAAGTAGTAGTTGCTGCTTGTGCTACTTACTACAAGAAGGACAACGAAGATGGTGAAGGGTCTAGAAAACAAGTCTTATAAGGAGCTGAGGAAGCTGGGGTTGTTCAGCTTGGAGAAGAGAAGACTCAGGGGAGGCCTTATTGTACTTTACAATTACCTTAAAGGAGGTTGTAGCGAGGTGGGGATTGAGCTTTTCGCCTAAGCACCAAGTGATAAGATGAGGGAAAACATCCTCAAGTTGTGCCAGGGGAGATTTTGGTTGGATATTAGGAGAAATTTCTTTACTGAAAGGGTTGTGAGGCATTAGAATAAACTGCCCAGGGAAGTGGTTGACTCACCATCCCTGGAGCTCTTCAACAAACATGTAGATGTAGAATTTAGTAGCATGGTTGAGTGGTGTACTCGTCATTACTAGACTAGATGACTTTAGAGGTCTTTTTCAACCTGAATGATGCTATGATTCTAGATTTTAATTTTAATCATCTTTGTGTTATCAGCATCACTGCACTGATCCCATCTACTTTATTGTGAATCAGATGGAAATATTGTGGTCTACTAACTTTACTGAATATATAGGTGTGTAATCATGTGTGTGATCATCACCGTACACAATTTTTTTGAACCAAGGTTGCTTCAGATATTTCCTAAAAGCAAAGACATTTTTTAATAAATTTAAGTGCTGGTTCACATGACACCTTTGTGTCAGAGGAATCTTCTTGGAAATACAACTGGAACAGTTAACTTAATCTCACATTACAGTGACTTGTTATAGAAAATGGTCTAGAATGTCCTATATATACCTATATATATATATATATATATATATATACTTACAGAAACTCAGCAGTGTTTTATACCATGGTTTTAAACTATCCTAGGTACATTTTTATTGAAACATTTATTTTTAAAGGATCAAGAAAACTTTGACATATCACTTAAAATCCACCTCATCTTTACCATCCTTTATTGTTCCATCTAAACACAATCTTATCTTTCCACTGATTCCTTAATAATCTCTCTCTCTCTCTTTTTTTTTTTAAACTCAAGAAGTATATATTTCTCTCTTTTCTTTTCTTTTCTTTTCTTTTCTTTTCTTTTCTTTT
>CM021766.1:48537098-48587098 GCA_011076525.1 Nettapus auritus
CTTCCCTTCCCTTCCCTTCCCTTCCTTTCCCTTCCCTTCCCTTTCTCCTTTCCCATGTAAAAAACACAGAACTGAAGAAAAAAATACTGAAAATAGAAAAAGACACAGCTCTCATTATTGAAAGATGTTTAGTTTCTTTTGTATTCTATCTTCCTTGCTTGCTGGTAAATTCTTCAAGATTAGTGGAAAATCAAGCATACTATGATACCGTATAAGTCCTTGTCATGATCTTGATTGTGGATTATACCAAAGCCATTTCAGTTACTCAAAATATAAAATAAAACAAAATAAAATAAAATAAAATAAAATAAAATAAAATAAAATAAAACAAAATAAAAATACAATAAAAAACACCCCAAACCCGACATTTTGGAATGTGTCCTTTCTGCATACTCCTCCCTGCACACCTCTCCCACACTTAGCTCCCACAATCTCTCAGCCTGCTTCATTTTCCCTTGATCATGAAAATAGTCTATCATTCCATGGACAAATAATAAGTCTCTTCTGAGTGTTGTTTTTCTTTCACTGTGGGTCACATTTTAAACTAAACCTAAAATGTGTCCAGTAAATCAAACACTTAGTAAGAAGAGCATAAAGAAAAAAGTGAGGGAAGTTTTCAGGACTGATTAAGCCAAACACTGCCTCCTAAACAAAAGAATTCAGGGTTACCTGATATGGTTTATATCATTTCAATGTTATTGTATTATATTATTTATAGTTTTATAATAGTATGTCCATGGTAATTAAAAGGTTAATATCTTAGCCATTTTAGAGTTCATGCTGCAGCTAGATAATATACTTAATGGCAGCAAAGCCTCAAACAAATTTCTTGCAACATTAGCTGCATTTAAAAGTATAATCTTATGCTGCTTGCTCCTGTTCAGAAACATTTCAGAATAATTGAAGAGCGCATGTATTTACAGTGGAGAAAATAACATACACTTAACACTGCTTATGATGCTTATCATTATTTTAGATGCAAAGTCTGAAAAAAATATTGACAAAACTCATGTTCTAAACATATCCACATTAATAGAAAGTATCTGAGCTTGTGGAACTCATAAATACACTCTTCGACTTTTTTAGATATACTAATGGATAGATTCAGATTTCACCAATGTTCTTAAAGATGGTATACAATTTTATTTTATTTATTTTTTAAATGAATGACCCATTTAATTATACTGAATTTACTTGAAAACAAATCCTATTGAATTCAGTGAGAATTGACCGAACAGTTTTGACTGAGGCTGGCTGATTTTTATTTATTTATTTATTTATCTATCTATTTATTTATTTATTTATTTTTAATGGAGACTGAGCCTTCAGAGTCCCACTAAGTTGTATGGTGCTCATACACGAGAGTTGATACATAATTCTCATCAGCCATCATAGGAAAGTTTCACTGTTAATCCAGAGAACACTGGTGTGTTCTGCATCTACCCTTTAGAAAATCTTAATCAAAAAGTTATTCTTTAAAGGCAGTCAATGTTTCAGGAAATCTCATTGGATTGTGTTCTCCTTAAGTACATTTTCTAGTTGGAGTACAAACTTAAAAGGTTAAGATGTTAAACTTGGTCTACACTACAGATACTGTTCTAGAAATACTGATAGTCTAATATTGAGTTTTCTTAGAAGGGTTAGAGATTTGGACTTAAAATTGGTAGCACAAGTAAAACACAAGAGCATTTTTTTTTTTTAATTGAAAAAGGCTTAAGTTCAGTGCTTTTGAATAATCCAAACACATTTGTACCATGGTGTTTTACGAAGTGTTCTATGAGCTTATATCTTTATAGCTGTCTCTATGCAGGTTTAGATTAACAATGTGCCTAATTATTTGCTTTTGAGTGCAATGGTACCCAAACATGTCTCAAGTGTTGTCCTGAATCCTGGCTTGAGTGTATAACTTCAGAAATCTGTTTTTGGCCAGTCATTACATTATACACAGACTGTAAAATCTTAACACACGTAACTAGTACATAATGAACACAATCAGCATTAAAACTTCTAAAGAAAGGGTCTCTGTGTATAACGTATTCAGGACTGACTGCTGGGTTTGGTGTTTTGTGTCTGGGGCTTTCAGTCTATTTCAAGTGAAAATATATAATTCCAGGCCACTCTTCCAATACATCACAGTCATTTTCTGCACTTTAGTTGTTTTTCTCTCCATTTTTCCCACAAAATAAAACATCATTACAGCAGGTTTAAAGTGCACTTTAGTGCCTGCAATCTTCCCATGCTATTCTTTAATATTTCATCATTAAATAGCAAAATAACCTGATATGATCCTAATTTAGTGCCAATTACACTGCATTGATCAAAGTGACCTTTTCATACTGAAGCACAAAAATCAATCCCGCTGTACAACAAATGTCAGGGGGATGAGAGCAACATATAATCTGTGACAATCAAAACATTACTTACAAATGAAATCACCAATGACCTGCATGCCAAGGCAATTTCTGCATAATGTACGCTGGTTTTGTTTGCAGCTTTTGTTGGGATTTTTTGTTGTTATTTTGTTTCCCAGTCCGCAGCCAGAGATAGTTGTGCTATTTCACAGTTTCACTGACAACACTGAAAATGGTTGAAGCTCTATAACTGCTACCAAAATAACCACACAAAGTGTCTTGAATCTGCAGTGCATCTTTAAGGATTGTTTAAGTGTGATTTTCTGTGGACCCAACTGTCAGACTGCCTTCCAACAATGCTCCTGCACTGAAGTTTAGTGATATTCCAAAATGCAGCCAAATTGACAAGACAGAGGCAGAGGAAAAACAAATGATTGCTCAGAGGTCCTCACCATTCTGACTTCTTTCAGTGGTTCACAAACCAGGCTTTGACTTAGATGTTAGCTCTGCTAAGCTAATGACAAAACTGCAGTGACTTTAATGCTGTTCAGACTCCACCCATTACATCTATGTCCAGTTTAGGGTCGAAACAGGGAGGCAATAGGCTGCAGTGGCAATATGGTCTATCATTTGAAGCCAACAGACACTTGAAATATCTTTACCTTGTAATTCACAAGCAGGAATTTACGTTAGGTCAATTTTCAGTGTCATTTTATTTATGTGCATTTTAACCACATAATAAAGCTATCTAAACTTCAATTTACTTTGAATTCTGGTCATAATTAATGTATTGGCAATGATCCTTTCCTTGAAAAAATCTTTACCCACACCCAACAAGATTTAAATTCATTCACAAACCAGTAATTCATAAATGTGTAATTCATGAATTAAAATTACAAGACAACATCATTGGGCAATGTTGATTAAGCTCACATTTTTCAGCTATTCTACTGTTATTAGCATGTAACAACAAGAGGAGATTCAAAACTTTATTTGAAATGTTGGGGTCTTCTATAAGCATATAAATTGTTCAGGTATATAAAATCTTGAGGTCTTGGGATCTTCAAGCATATAAATTGCTGTGATCTTCATGCATTTAGACTCACAGAAACATCTGTGACTGAAAGATGGTATTCCACCTCACAAGTCCTTGAATAAGACTTACAGAATTTGAGAGCTGAGATCTGTCAGTGGCAGCTTGTGTGGTCATGGCAAAGGAATTTAATCCCTTGCTTTTCTGTAAGATAGAGGTAGTATTAATACTTTTTTTAATATATATATATATATATATTTTTTTTTTTTCTCCTTGGGTTTCAGCTGGATGGTTCTGGATGATAACATAATGAGCAGAGCCGGTTTTCTAAATTGCAGTGCCATGGCCTTTTTCAAGATAAGGAGTGAGATCCTGAAAAAAATTCATTCAAATTCTTTGAAAATATTTAAGAAGTCTACGGTATTTTACCTTATTTTACAAGCATGCTTGGTAAAGGATTGTCTGCTGGAAATTGAGGCAATTCCCCTGTTTTCTGTTTGTTTTGTCCTGTATTCTTTTCCCTAGAAAGAAACTGTACTAATTTAAGTAATTAATCCATAAGGGAAATCTCCAAGGCCTGGATATTTCCTAGGCTCATGCACACTAATCTGTTAATCAACCAAGAATGAGAGAACATGGGAAAACCTAACTCATAATATCAGTCTCAAACGTGCTTGTTCTTCCAGATGTTTTAAGTTGAGATCCAAAATAGTAAAAAAATAATTAGAGAGAGAGATTCTCAGGGTTTTATCATCGTTATTACTGTTCTGGGGGGTCACAAAACATTTCCTTTTATAGCATTTCTCTGATAATGAGACTGTACTTTGTCAGATAGGAATACCTAAAAAAGGGAAGCTAGCTATGTTTTCTACCACATAAGTGCATGAAACCTTTAGTGTAGGACTTGAGAAACTCAGGAGGCCTTCGCATCAGTGTTAAACAACCCTTTGGGGTCCTAAAGGAAAAAGCTATAATTTGGTGTCTTTCTGGTAAATTTGTAATTTTTTCCTTGCTAACTTTCAGTAGTATCTGTTAGAGACACTGTATGTGTTTCAATTACCAACCTGATTAAACTACAGTTCTTTCTCTTGGCCATGTAACAATAACTCTCTTCCTAGCAAGTCCGTTAACAAACATGATTTATGACTGGTAATTCCACAACTTTGTATATAGCCCTGGTAATAACTAAATAATATCCAAGACCTGGTTATGAACCAAATCCAATTCATTTAATGCTGATGCAGAATTAGTTTCAGACTAACGCAAAGGAGCAGCATGGGCAGACTGTTAAGGTGACTCTCTTATTTTTAACATGTTCTCCAATGCAATTTGCAGCTTAACAGCCTCACTATAAATGATGTGATTAAGTTTTATACATTTCTGTATATTTGACGTATTTACCCAAATGCAGCTGTCATTTTGTGTACTGTTTCGGATGTTTAGAACTGAATCAATTGTTTGGAGTAATCACACTTTCCAAAGATCATTCTTTTTTTTTTTTTTTTTTTCAACATTAAGCTGTAATGCAAACATGAGCTAGCATAGTAAGGATGAATATATAGATATGAACAAAAATATTTTTTCCATCACTATAGTGTAAACTATTGATATCTCCATATTTTTTATATATACAATATATATATAATTGCAAAGGATATTGACCATTAAAGAATCAGTTGAAAAGGTTCATTAATTCATTATTTCTGACAGATCTAATCAATTTGATATTTTGCGACAGTACTATCAATATATTGGTTAAAAATTGCTGCCCCAGTTCAACCTCTAGCATGTCCAGGTCATTCTTTAAAAGAAAGATCTTTACTTTCTTTCAGCAATTACCTTGAGGCATGGGTGCAACTGGGGGGACACAATTCATCTGTTGTAACCAAAACCAACCAGTGTTTTGTCTGATTCTGGCATTTTAATAATAGATACTTTATTACATTTAAGAATTGTAAATAGGAATATACTTTATAATGGACCACATGGGGTTCCGTATAAAATCAATAGTGTTTATTGAATAAAGCAAGATTGAAAATATATATATCTGTCTTATATTTGGCCTTAAATATAGGAATTAGGTGTTTTAGGTACACAGACTTTTTCATTTCATAATAAAATATAACCAAAATTACATGCAGTAAAAGAAAAATTGGAGGTTTGACATGTCAATACTCAGCATGATTTTATCCCAAGGTCAAGGCTTTTTAACTTGTTGCTAGTCAGAGTTGACCAGTATGTGCAACATGATCAATCATCACTTAAGCATAAAGCACACTGTGAAATTTAGATGACAGTTCAGAGCTAGGGTTAAGAAGAAAGAATGTGTTAGCTAATAACTCTTTAAACATCAGGAAGCCAATGAATGAAAGGAATATTAACTTTCATATTAAATGAACACACATGATCCTTTTACTTTAATACATTACATAGCCTACCTGAACTTTCAGCAGAGCCAGGAAATACTTACACAGTAGATTGCCAGGGCTGCATTCTACTGTCTTAAGGAATGTGGTGGGTAATGCTATCTCTAAAGCTTTTATTCTTTAGCATAAGAGTTACTTAAAATTAAGTTTATATTGATTTTGAATGCCATGATTTCTATGAATATCTGATTTATTTCTTATCTGTATTCTTCTAAATCTATATGTTCAAAATGCAGTCAGAAATTTAATCCACAGACATTACAGAAAGCTAATTGTTTGTCTATTCTCATTACATATCACCCTTTGTTAGAGAAAATCAAATTTTCTGGGATCCCCGAATGGAAAATTATTAACTTAATTCTTTACAAATTGCACAGGAGATAATATCTGATAGTCCAGTAAGAACATCTTAATCAATGTCTAGCACTCTACTGTAAAATATACTGATAAGAGTACGCATATTGACGATTAAGAGTACTGCTGTAGTGTTTTATACAAATTCCAAGGAAATTGAAATTAATAGATTGCTAATGTATCAAGTAACTAATTTGATTAAAGAGGAACAGCTAAAGCATTTTGCATTACAATTCTGAATCCAAAGATATTAGCACTCACTAATTTTGAAGTATGGCAAAATAATCCAAGAGACAATTAGGAAAACTAAGTTCATATATATATATATAGACATTTACAGATCACTTGGCCAAATCTAAATGTTGTGAGCTCCAGTAGAAAGATTCTCACTAAGTTCAGTGGCCTTTATGATCAGATGGCAGTCTGATCTTGCCTCTCCTTAAACAAACCACACACAAATAGCATTTTAAAAATAAAAGATAGCTTTCAGAAGAACTGAATGGGACCTGTCACATATAAACTGTGCTTTAAGCATGTCTTGGAATCAGTTTGCTGTGTATGTATTTATGCACTACAAAATCTTAACTGATCTGAAACAGATTAAGTGATTACAGTGTGCAATTCAACAAATTCCAGAAACACATTTAAAGTCCCTGAGTCACTCATATGCTTCTCATCTGTTTATGTACTGTGAAAAACTGCCATATGACAAACACGCAGAATAAAACTATTCTTATCAAGAGGGTGTGTAGGTTTGTGTGCCTTCTGCTAAACTGACCTTCACAATCCATTTCCTGTCCTAGTGTACATTCTAAATAGTTCCTAATGAACTACAAATGATTCAGAAAGGGAAAAAAAAAATCTTGTATACTTTCTATCTAGACTTTTTTTAAGACCTAAAATAGTTCCTCTTTTTTATGAGATGGCACTTGTATCAGAAAATTACTGTCATTGATCAACAACTGCAGTTCCTTGGTAAACATAGTAAAACGCTGATTATATGAAATACAGCATTTTTTTGCTTTCAAGACAAATGGATAGTACTTAAAAGAAAATCTTTTCAGTCATACAAAGTCTTCTTCCAGACTGAACAGAGCAAGCTATTGTAGTTCTGTTTGTTCAAGAAAATAGGTCTAAATTGATTAAACTAATCATTTTATTCTAACTGCTCTTTTTAAAGACAACTGCTGATTGCATGCCCCTTTTGTAGCTGTAGCTGAGCCTGAGATGGTACAAAATAACCATCTTGCCAGTTGTCACTACTATTTGTTCATTCTTTAATTAAACATAATATATAAAACCGTATAATTTACATCTAATTGGGAAACATCTTCTTTAGTCAAAAGGCAGCATGGTCTAATGGAATAAGTAGAGGCTTGGGTGTCAACAGGTCCTGAGCTACGGTCCAACTGTACTAGACAATCACAGCTGGCCTTCCAGAAGTGACTTAATCTTCAGGTTTAAGAGTTTCATGTAGTTATGGAGTATAATTTCAGTTAACCATTGATTTCATGAATACATTGAGTACATTGTCAGAGTTGGTTAATGTCTGCATGATGCAGATCTTAAAAAAAAAAACAAAAAAAAAAAACTTACTGGCAGGAGCAGCATGCTGTGATAACAGCAAGGTTGCGGTAAATAATGTTGAAGAAGGTCTGTAGCTGGAGGCTTGTCTTAGTACAAAACAAAACAAAGCAGGAAAAAAAAAAGTAAAAATATGTTTCATAGTCATGGTCTGATTTGTCATCTAATTTATTTTTGCTGGGTTGAATTGTAAGCATAATAATTAAAATATGTGAAATAAGAGGAGCATGTTTAACCATGAAGAGTCCAGGAGTCACCCAAACATCACAACTATGCTTGGTGGAAAAGAGGCATGGGGGAGGGGAAGTCCTCTCCACACTGGCTGCAAAAACTCCCAGCAAATCTGATATAGACTCACAGCAAATTCAGAAACATTACTTTTTAGTGGATGTTGGTGGGGGCAGGTCAGTGAGCACATAGCTTTCTTCAATTCTTTCATGATGAAATGCAGCATAGTATTTGACAAAATCTGGCATTGGTATTTGAACAAATGAATGAAAACTGTGATGGCCCTCACCCACTTATATGCTAAAGTAAACCCAAGCATGAAGGAAAGTTGTTGATTCAATGTAGATCACCAGCCACTGGACTCATTTAACCTACTCTGTATACAAAACAATTCTACTCTTTTTTTTTTTTTTTTTTTTTTTTTTTGACATACACAGTAAATGTATACATATATAGCATATATGTTATTCAGTAAAAATCCAAAATTAACTGTTTCACTAAAGGCAGCACCTTTTTGCATAAGCAGAAATAAAATGCTAAGAAGTTATTATCCTTATCTTGAAGTCTCATGTTGCTTATGCTGCTCTTTAAAGTCTTTCTCTCACTGTCCGCCTCTCCCTCCCTCCTTCCAACACCCCCAACCCACCCCCCGAAAGACCAAAGGGGGGAAACTTTAGAAGCAAAGGAACAATCTATTATAATTCATGATCTGGTATATCTATTATCAGCAGTGCACTTAACTGAACAGGCCAGCATCCATGCTGCAGTCAAAGTTAATCTCTTGCTTTTCTGATTGAGAGCTCTTTTTCCTCAAACAATGGAAAAAGCATTAAGATAAAATATGCCCAAAAGTCCTTTTATTGCATATAAAAATTAAACAGGACCCTTTTCCTGCACATGTGAATACACATGCTGTTAAATTCAGGACAATGAAAATGACTTCTTGTGTACAGAGAGGAAAGTGGCACCTGTATTTTGGTATTTTGGGCATAATATTTTTCTCATTATTAGACTAAAGCTCTTTTTTTAAAAAAAAAAAATATATATATATATTTTTGGACACAGTGTTCATCATGGCTTGCATATATGCTTTATGTTTTAGTCTATGGGCATGTTCTTTCCAGAGAATTTTTCTGTTGCTAAAGAGAATTTGCCACAATCTTGTAATTGTACAGAGCAAAACTTCTAATGCACAAATATTTTGTGAGCTAGACAGTTTACTGATATCCAGAGGAAATGCAGAATTGCCACAGAAACAGAATCTTCTCCATATACCAGGTGCTGCCCACTCTGAAGTTTGCACACTACCTAAAAGCAACATGTAAAGCTGAGCAATTAACAGCTGTCTGTGCCTTGCAGCTTGACTCTACATTATCCTGCATGCCATGGCACGAATCAGACACATTATTTACTTAGAATAAAAGCTTGCGTGTGCCCATCTTAAGTATATCTGAGCTTCAATAGATTACAATTGACTATAAGTGGCAAAAATACCAAAACTTGCAAGTTACCAAATAGACACATCTGTGCTCTTTGAACGTCTCCAGAATTTTTACTACTGTGGGAGCTACTACTGAAGGAGCTATAGCATTCACAAAGAGAATATATAATAAACAGTAAAAAATAATAATACAATAAATAATACCCTAAATAAAACAATAATATGAAGTGAATTGGAAATAAAACCACAGGATAAACCTTATTCGAGTTATGGTGATTGGGAGCTTGAAGGTCAGTCTCTGCCCAATAATGAATTAAGAAACACTATTTGAATCTAGTCCTTAAGAAAGAAAGAAAGAGAGAAAGAGAAAGAGAGAGAGAAGGAAAGAAGGGGAAAAGAAGGAAAAATAAGGGAAAAAGAAAAAAAGAAGAACTAGAAGAACACGAATGAGAAGAACAAAAGGAAGAAGAATTTATATTCCTATTTCTCCAGTTTTCCTCTGTGGCTATGACTGTTAGACATTTATTCTTCATAAAGTTGTAAGCTAAAATTCTTTCCAATTTACTCATTTCTAAAGTTAAAAAAAACGAGAAGAGTCAAGTATTATTAAATTTACAATGAAAAAAAAAAAAAAAACAGGCACAATTTTTTATGAAATTGCTCTTTCACTTATTGGAAAATACATATTTCATACACACATCAGGTTTTGCCAGGAATTTTCTTGTTAAACTGTTCCATCAAACTGAAACCTTTTCAGTAACACATCTGTTTTGACGCCTTTTCATTCAAAAAGGTTTCTCAGATTCAGAATGGAAATTCTGGTGAAAAGGCACCTTCATCAACACAGAACAGTCATCAAATCAGTAGAGCCCTTGTGTTTCACCTGGAAGACCATGCTTCAAGTGAGGACAGGAAACCTGAATCTACATTTTATGCAATTGTACAAAGCCCCATCTCCAATGAATGATAAAGTTTCTCTTTTGAAATGTAAGGAAATTTAGCGATTTCAAAAACATTTATAATTTCCCTGTGAAACCAACACAAAAGTTACAGAACAATGAAACTTTTCCATTTGCTGGTCAGGTATGTTGAATTTAATTTATCAATCAATATCTTTCTCAGAACATGAATCTCAATAGTGCAGTTTCCACTCTGAGTTATTTCTAGACATAAAGGTTGAATTATGAACTAGAACACTGATGAAGAATGGAGAAGTTTATTGTGGTGTCACAGGACAACCCATAATAAAGTCACAATCTCACGGTAATTTTACCTTTTGGAGCACAGAAATTATTACAATCTACATTATGCTGCTGGGTTTCAGAGCCCAAATAATTCCACAAAAATGTGCTTTTTAAAACTCAGTTGTACTGGGGGTTGTCGTATTGCAACCATCTACAGTTCTTTTAATCTAAATTTCATTGCATAGGGGAAAAATATCAGCTTAAACAGTTTTTTTTTGTTTGTTTGTTTAGTTTGACAAATAAAAAATATTTTATTCAAGATTTAATACACAATTATAAAATTTCATTGTTCCCAGTCATGTAAATCAATTTTCAGCCAGATTAGTGAAAAATAAGATTGCAAAGCAGAAATTAATCTGATTCAAACCTAGAGACAGGTGAGTCAGAATGTTTTGATTTACTCAGCTTAATAAAATTTCATGACTAACAGATATACGAATAAGATCCTCTGCTAATATCAGTCCTTGGCTACAGGTATGTCAGTGGAACTATGTGAGTTGATACCCATTGATAATTTGGATTCACCAATCTATTAAAATTATAAAGTTGTATTCTTAGAATTGAGCTATTGAATGCAGACTGAAACCAGGATATGGCTCAAACAGAAGTATAATGCAGCTCAGAAGATGAACTCTCATTACTGTGGAAATCTCTTTTCAGCCTGTACTTTGTACTTAAGTGCTGATGGTCACCAGGCCACATACATCTCCTTTAGACAAAAATGCATACAATATGATGTGGTAGTAAGCCCAAGTGTAATAATCTGGGCTGAATAACAGGGGAAGATATATTGAGAATGGAGAACAGCAGAGAAAAAAGCTTGAATCTCTTCTCACTGCCTTTCCAACCTGCAGTGAGAGCCGTGCTTCCCGCACAGAGCCAGCCCGTCCCACAGTGTGGGTGCTGGGTCCCGTTTGCGATCTTGCCCCCCGCCGGCGCACCTGCCGGCAATGTCAGCCAGGTCCAGCTGACGTGCCTGCTGCTGGCGGGTAGCAGGATCAGGGGAATTAGTTCTGCTTGCCTCGGGAGGCTAGCCCAGCAGCCGCCGCCGCTTCTATTCAAACGCCCCTCTACTGCTCAAGCTCAACTGGAACCATTTAGTACCCGCATTGTTCCGCTTTTTTTATTTGTTTCCTTCCACTCAAGCACATGTTAGAAAAGGCGACCCCCCAGCAATCTCCCACCACCCTCCCTCCTTTCACATGACTAAGCGATTATCTTCTTCCTAATCAAAGAGACAGATGAAAAGAATTTATTAATAAAAGTTCCCCTTCAGGAAGATTGGAAATGAATGATTAGTAAAATACACCCAATTTTACTTATAGACCCCCCTCATAGAGAGGCATCTGTGAAGGGCAGGGATGCCAGAATAGTGGTGGGGACTCAGGCATCTGGAAGCTGTTTGCGATATGGATTAGAAGTCAGGGCTGCACACAGATACTGCCTGCAGTCACAAAAGCCTGCTCTGTGGAGGGGAAAAAAATATGCTGCTTGTTTACAGTGCTACTTTTTCCCTTTGCTTGTTATCTGTTTTATTTCTTCCCTTGCTTCCCTCTCCCCACACTATTCATGTGTAATTATGTCTGCACAGATATGCCAGCTGGTGGGGCTTGTTAACCCTACCCACCACACAAGTGTCTAGCAAAAGGGGAGAAGGGGACAGGAGCTGGGCAAACACCACATTGTGCTCCAGACTGGTACATTATCTGCTTGTTGTTTCCAGGGCCTGCTGATCGCACCGGAAAAACAACCCCAGCACTGTGTTCACTACACGGAGAGCATGTTGTCTGCTTGTACTGCATCCACCAATATATGTTCAAAAAATAGGTAAATCAAAGACACAAATACATTTAATAAAGTTTTAATAAAGAAATGTTTGAAACCTCAAGTTTAGAAAGGGTAGTAACTTCTACTCAGATCTGTTTTTACCAGCATGAGTCTAAGATGGTCATGTTAATTGCAAGTGTTCAAACCAGACCATCTTAAAAAATAATAAAAAACCTGAAAGCCATTCTAGTGAATAATTCTATAATACTTGTCTTATGAAATTAATATTATAGAATAATGAAATTGTATAATTTTTAGGTTGGAAAAGACCTCTAAGATCAAGTTTAGAGATACTGCTTTTACAGCTTTATGAAGACAGACTTTCTCTTAATTTCTACCTGTTATGTCAAACTTTTAGGCTCAAAATCAAATAATAAGGAAAGATATCATAAAGATAATGGTGATTAAATGCTATATGCATGCATTAAGACTTACATGAACACAGTAGTATGTGCCACTGACATGACTGAGTGGACACATGATCAGCGCTTTGGACATTCATCCAGTTCTTCTGAACTCAGAAGAAATAAAATCAAAACATTAAACAACTTCACAAAAATGTCTCAAGGAATTTAAAAAAAAAAAAAAAAAAAGTATTATTTTAAACTCTGTTTCTTTCAAAACCAGATTCACAAGCTATGTTCCAAAGAGGAAAAAATGTTCTCCCTTTTTATATCCATTTGGAAGAAATTATATTTTGAAGTAAGGGCTTATCTTTATGTTGTTATTTAGCAGTGATGTAATCACATAGTAAGCAGCCTTTAAAAATCAACTTTTTATAGGAACTTCTTTGAAAAAAAAAAAACATTTAAGAGGTGAAGGAAAATATTTCTGAAGCTATTTTTTTTTAACAGTTGTTCTTCTGAAACTGTCATCATTTTGAATTATTACAGAAAAACAGAAAGGATAATTAATTGTCAGAGTACCACAAAATCGTTCAAACATCTCCATATAATTATATTTACAGTAGCAACATTGGAGGACTATACTATTGTTATTGCAGTAAATAAAGCAAGCTATTGCAGTAAATCCAAAATTATTAGATTTAAACTCGTGACATTGTATATTCATTTTAGACATACTGAGTTGTAATAGATATGTATTTTAAGCTTCTTAAATGCTTATACACTAGATTTATAAGGAATCTCTTCTACATAAAGGACTGCAGAAAAATAATGCCTTGTAAACAACATTCTTAGTGTCATTTGTGTGTCATTTTACACACACACACATACCAAAAAAAAAAAAAAAAAAAAAAAAACTGAAAAGTGGTAGACAGAACCTAATGATGAACAAAATGCATGACACACAGGTTTCCTTAGGATGCAGGTAAAACAATCCCATGCCGAGTCAAGTGAATTTCAGCAGTCACTGCTCATGAATACCAGCAAAATTTTTGGTCAAAGTGGCAGTATGTACCTGCTTATGCAAGCCTTCTTGAAACAGAAAATCACAACACATTTAAAACACATCTAAAAATGTGAAATAATTTTCTATGCATATAAATCATCTGTTATAGACTCAGATGTCATGCTGTTGTCTTATCTTCTCAGAAATAGACATCATATATACCATGTCTTAATGGAAAGTAGCTACTCTCTTCCCGTCAGTAGTACAAACTCACTTTCTTTGTTGTCTGCAATTTTATACTAGTTCTTAAATGGGAAGCAAGATGAAATAGTGCCTCAGTAGTGCCATATTGTCAAACTGCTATAAAAACAAAAAGTTTCATAGTTGAAGTAGAAAAGATAATACTGTCTCTGTAGGTCATTGTTCAGATTAGTGTGAAGAAGTCCTAGGGGAAGGGAGAAAGGGATGAGTTTTTCCGTGGTGCTGTTATATCATAATTGTATTCATGTTAAAATATATCTTTCTTTCAGACAAAGCCTAGGTCAAATTCTGACAGGTTTGCAAAGTATGATATCTATAAAAATAGTCACAGTTATTCAGGCATGTCTGACAATCTTACTTTCATTAGACCTTCTCTGCATTGAACATGTACACAAAGGAGATTGCCATAAACATTATTTTTGCAAGAATAACTAAGGAACCAGTGCATTTTTTCCAAGAATATAATATAATAATAATAATATATAATATATAATAATAAAATAATATAATAATATGATAATATATAATAATATGCAAGAATATAAATAAAGTCTTATACTTTCTTCAATTTGAGGTTCTAAATAGGTTCTAAATTTGAGGTTCTAAATAGGGAATGTATTATGGTTTGGTGTGGTAATAAAACATATTAGCATTATTTTTTTCTTTTTAATTCTTCATTGCCAAGTTCATATATACTGTGCAAATTTGGAGCTTACATACATGGAGTTACATGCCTGTTTAAAGGTACAGATGTAAATTAACAATTTCAATATAGCCATATGCAATTTATTTATATAATATTTGTCTGATTCCCATCAAGTCAATTTTTGTTTAATGGATAGAGTATTTGTTTGTAGTTTCCCTTACATAAAACAAAGACTCTACAACTTTTTTCAAACTGTTGAAATGGAATAACGTGTAAATATCACTAGAAGTTGCACATGGAAATCTGTTCTTATGTCCTACTAGGAAAAAAAAAAAAAAAGAATAAAAACAACAAACCCACAAGCCCACAAACACACAGTATTAATATGACCCAGAAAATACACACATTTCATAGTAAAATTAATTCATGAAACAAATAAGGCCTCTGCTTCTTTAATTATTGCCCTAATGTGATCTACATTTCCACAAAATTTAGAAACATATTCTGCTTTCATCATTAGATAGGAGTGTTTTATGTATTTATTCAAGTTCTCAAACAAAACCAAGTGGGCCTCAGAAAATGTTAACAGTTTGAGGACAGCTGAAAGAGCTGATGTCTAAGCATGCTATGCCATAACAGGACTCAGCCTCCTCCTCCATGTAGAAATATATTTAACTAAAGAAAACTGTAGCCTCAATGATGAAAGAGGGGAAAGGAGGGGAAGAGAAGGGATGGGAAGGGAAGAGAAAGGAAGAGGGAAATTTTAATTAAAAAATAATAATAAACCAGATAAAATGAGGTGTTTTCATGTGTCCGATTGCACATGCATTATCTATGTAACATATGTACAATAATTTTATTTTAGCTTATTCTTGGCACAGTTTTGTCTGGAGCATTGCAGTTTCTGTTCATAAGGAGTGTGAATGAAGATCTTTAAAGACGTACACACCTTAGTGTTGTATGGTGTGCCTGGGTTTTCTGTTCTGACCATCCCTGCTATAAGGTGTCCCGTTTCAGATATATATACTTATTCTAGTTCTGTAGCTACCAGAGTTCTTTTTTCATGGAGGTCTATCCACCTCCATGTGGGGATAAATACCACACTTCCAAAGTAGAAGAGGAGTTGTGTATGTGTTTTCAGTGTTTAAGATCTTTGATTGTAAGTTGATCAGCACCCTTTTAATATCTAACACTCTTTCAGCAATAAGAGCCAAAAAGTAACTGGTCCTGTTTCTCTTAAAATATCTAAATATGTGAAAGGTGGACTGCTCTCATAAGTTATCAATTTCCAGATTAATAATAATAATAATAATAATGATAATAATAAATATTTTCTTATTCACTCAAAATCTGTTGTTTAAAATTTTATTACCATCAGGACATGACCTAAAAGTTATCTATTTTTGAGTATGGTGACAAAGGAAAGAAAACCCTAAGTCCCCCTGCTCCCCTCTTTCCATGGTCACAAGCACAAAGGATACCTTTTGCCTTTCAAAACTGTCTTTATGGACTACTAGGAGCATGGCCTTTGCATTGTACCTGTTTGTATTGCCTTCACATTAGCATACTCTGAGTGCTTTGCTATTTAAAGTGATAAAACAATCTTATTTTGGTACTTTTCTCTATACATCACCACACAATGTTATTTATCAAAACCTCTTGATTTATCCGTAGTGACATTAATCTTTCAAGAAGGAATAAATAAAATATTTTTCTAAGGGAAGCATATATTATTCTCCATTTATTCTGTAGTGTGAGCCATAGCACAGCTACGGTTTCTGTCGTTAGCTCTCTGTGCTTGCCAACACATATAGATTTGAACTTGTAATTGCAACTTTAACACTGCAATTTTGGGGATTATGCTGTTTAACTTGGGGATGAGAACCGCTTCACAGAATCTTAACTTTTTTTCCTACATTATTATATGTACTCTTATTTTAACATAAAGACAAAAATCAGCAAATAGCACTGTTTTTTTTTTTTCTTGCTTGTGATATTTTTCCCATTAAAAAAGTTAAAGATGAAAAGTCCAATGAAAAGTGCCAAGAGAAAGACATTTTACAGAACTAACAGAAGTGCTTAAACTCATTTCAGCTTAAATCTATGTGCACCTTTTCACCATCATCAATGTGGATGTCTAATGAGACTCAACTTTCTAGTGAAGAAACAAGACTTGATACAATGTATTGTTAATTTTAATCCAACATCTTCAGGTTGTTCTTTTGCTTAGATCTGCTTTTCTGCAGCGTGAGATAACATATTCAGTCAGAATAAATACATCATAAGTACGGAGTTTTTAACCACATTTGAAATGCAGGAGATATCAGGAGCAAAACCAAACTATCTACCTCCTTGTGCTCACGTGCCCCACTTTGTAAATAACACTTTGAATTTTCTATTAAATAAATATATATATTTACTTTACTAAGCAAGCCAATTGATAAATAAACTGTCCCCAGTCAGCTGCAGAGCTGGCCCACAGCAGTGTGCCGTCTTGTCCCATGGTGCAGAGCAAGGCTGGTGTGCTGGAGCTGCCTGTTGTGACGGCACTGTGTCACTCGGGCTGGGTGACAGCCAGTACTCTGCAGACAGCGCTGTCAGAGAATCACAGACTTCCACATGTACAAGTGAAATTAACTTCTGTTAGTCTGACATTTTCTGCAATCAATACTCACAGGGTCCTTGTCTCTAGGATCAAAATTCATAAATCAAAAGCAGAAAGCATGAAATAAGGTATTTGATAAATCCATTAACTGAAGTGGAAGTGTACTTCTGTCACACTGTTTAAAGACTACAGTAACGTTGGCATAAGGGGGAGAAATCTAACACGTGTTAAGTAAAGCACTGGATTGTGTTTGTTTGAATATATGGCTCAATTGTGCGTGTTGAATGGCTTTATTTCTACACAGAAGACAAGTTTGCATCTGTAGACTGTGCTTGGAGGCAGAGAGGCACCAATCAACCATTTCTGCTAGACTCTCCCACTCAAGAAGTTTTGTGTTCACATTCTTTAAACACAAAATTGAAACTTAAAACTACAGTTTTGATTTCACTAAAGATGCATGAACTTAATGTGTAATTGTTTTAAAAAAATTACAGAGAAGTCCAAAACACTGATAAGCACAGAGAAGACTTTTGCTTGGTCCAGTAGGCCTAACAGCCAAGTGCTTCCTTAAGCAGAGTGACTCTCTCTCACTACCACTGGGCACCCAAGAATCTTTAACAAAGGCAGTCCATACAGCTAAACCATTTTATACAGGCTTCATTGACAGAGGTTTCCCCACTACTGGCAGAGACGATTCTAAAAAACAACAAAGCCCAAAAAGCAGTGCATGCCCTCCTTCTTGTTCACACACAGAGCCCTCACTGAGTGTAGGAGTTAAATCAGAAACTTAGGGCGTTGACAGGGTATGTCATGGGCATAAAATGAGGAGGTTAAGCTATGTTTTCAGTGGATTTTCCTTTTGATCTGTTTAGATTTTGAACCAGCAGCTGAAGAAATATCCTGAAGCTGAATTTTGCTGAACTGTAAGATTTCTATAGTTTCAATTTACAGATTGAAAGTCATTTCCTGTTTATCTCATAATTATGCTCATGAGATATGAGTAGGAAAGGAATTATTTAAATAGCAAACATTACAATAAAAAATTCAAACAAGTATGTCTTCAGGAACTGGATACCTCCATTTCTCAGCTGATAATTGTAAAGAAGATAATAATAATAGCAACACATCAAAAATAAAGATGTGGTCCTCACTGTTTCTGAAATATTTTACTGTTACCTTCTCCTGAAGCCATTTTTAAGAGAACCTAGTATTTTTAACACAGCCCTTAAAATTCTTATTAAGCTTAAAGTAAAAACAGATTGTAATACCAAGTTCCCTCTGCCTTCAAATCAAGGGGGTTCGAACACAGCTCTGTCCACACTTGGTGTATTTGGGTCTCTTCAGATCACAGTAATTCTTCAGCAGATAAAAACGCATCCCACTCTTTGCATATTTAAAAAATGCACTACAAAAAGATTTATCTGTATTATCAGCATAAAATTAGTGGTATATTCTTACATTTAAACACAAATAGCACTACCTTCATAGATCTTTCAATAGGATTTTGAATAATTTATCATAGCTGTTTTTGCTGTGATTGAACATAGCAATGCTTGCTTGATAAGCAAAGTGCTTAATGGCAAAGTCGTGTACTTATAATGTGATATAAAAGTTAGAAACAGGAAAACTACCTTCATTAGACCATTTTTATGTCACTTCAAATATCGTGACAATATATTTTCCTTATTTCATACTAGAAAATGAAGACAACTCAGCTGATTGTTTTTTTTCTGTGTGACAAAAATCTTAAAGTATAACTATGTTAACAATGCACTTCTTATTTTATTTATGAAATTATGAGAGCAAAATTTTCAGCACATCTTATTATATATTTAGTCACTACCTATCATCGAATAGCTTCATTTTGCTTTCCTGTAATTACAAACTAACCAGTAATTAAAGAAGTTATTTTCTATATAGATCTTGTCTTCTTTTTGCTGTTATATACATTCAATAAAGTTTTTCCTCTATCACTTCAACAATTTTATTATTTTATTCTCTTAATATTATTGGTCCCCTTGAGAAAAGTCAAAGTCCTGTTAGCAGAATAGAAGTCTGCAATTATCTTTAGAGAATAAAATTATTGGGCATGTCTATCCTAAGTGACTGTCTACGAGAAGAGGAGTAAAGATTATTATTTACAGAGTAGCACTTGTCATAAAACTATTATAAAACTGAGAAGTTACTACAACCACTAAGCCTCTAATATTTGCTATTATGAAAAACATTTAAATTAACTGTTGTTTTTTTCATTACTCAAAGAGGCTTAGCTGTAAGCTTCTGAGAAAAAACATTTTGGAGTTTGCTTACAGGCAAAACAACTTTATTTTTCAATTCCATCATTTTCAGGAGCATTTTCATCACTTCCTCAGGAATGCTCTGATTTCTGATGCTGTGTCTTCCCTTGATGAGAGCTGAGAAGCTACAGCAGCCTCTCATCGTTTGTGGATTCCCAAATGACAGGATCCCCATTCCATTGAACAATCAATCAGATTCTTGGTCTGCCTAACTGGCAGACAGCTGGCAGGGTGAGAGTCCTGGGAAGCTGGGCAAGCAGGCAGCCCATGCTCCAGCTGGAAATCCAGCAAGCCAAATAATGCCAGTTTTAGTTTTCCCAAAACTATTCTGTTAGCAAAAGATGGCTTTTTCTGTAGGAAAGAAATGCATTTTTCAAACAGTTCTTTTCAGTAGCTGCTAATGAAAAGTGAATCTAGTATTACTGAACGTGCTTTCACTTACTAAAACACAAACTTCAGTAAGTCCATTCACAACAGGATAGGAGAATTTACCTATTAGCACAGTCAGTGTATTTGGGAACTTAGAAATAAATCCTGAGTTTTCCTGAACCAGAACTTGGCTCATCAATTGACACACACTTCCACAGTGAGTTAATATGTTGCCTTTCCAGAAGAACAAGGATATGATTGAGAATAAGGGTAGAAAGAAGAAATTGTTCATAGTTTGCTCTTTTTCTGGTCTCCTTGCTGCAGGGCTGACTTCTCAGTTTCTCAGTCAAACCCGTATGAGAAAAAAACTTTCCATTTGCTTATACACACAATCTGCATGCAAGACACTTATGCCCAGGAAACATGATGCTTCAAGTGCCTTTCACAGTATCATCATGTTTTTACTTCTGAAGTGCTACTTAAGTGAGTTTATGAAAAAACACACTTGGGAATAAGCTTACTATCTAACAAGCAGCGCACATGCCTCACAAGAGCCCTGGACTATGCTGTCTACTGGCCAAAATATTTAGGGTCTTTAACCCTTTTTATTTTACCCAAGGTGCCAATCTGTCATTGCTTCAGCTCCCAAAAGCCAGAAGTCACAGGGCAATATTCTATCCCTTCATCTCTCCTTTCTGTCTCAGTGCCTGCTACTTCAAGGTAAGATGTTTAAATCTTATGGCAATACACCTCTGGCATTCTAAGTCCACAAAAGCACAAAATATCATAAAGAAAACATGCTCAAGAACATGCACTAGGTAGATGCATCTTAAAATCTGATTTGAAATATGCCCAATTTTTGAAATATATGTAAAACTAAACAGGTGTGGGGTTTGTTTGTTTGTTTCTTTTTAACCTGAACTGCATCTTTGCAGTGTGGTGTTTTGTTATTTTGGGGTTTTTGATCACTTGTATAAATGCCGTGTTGTGTAAATTTGGGGGCAATTTTCTGTAGAAAAGGAGATGAGCAATTGCTGTTAATGTTATCTGGTGTAACATGGCATGTTAAACCCAGAACTCTTCCAGTGGAAACTTGCTATTATACTGGCAAGCAACACTGACAGGAAGAAGCATAATCTGTCCTGTAATTAAAGAACGTGATCAACTAATCTTTTTGTAAATGCATCCCATGAACTGTTCTGTTTTATTGTTGTTGTTGTTGTTTGCTTGTTTTCTTTTCCTTCATACTCCATAAGTTTTTTATGCCCAATGAAGAATATTAGAATGTTGTTAAGTTATACAAATAGACATCTACAAGCCAGGTATTTGCAAGCCTCTTGAGGTTTGTTCAATAAAACTGTGAATTCCTTGCAACAGGAAAGATCAATTCAAAGATCTTGCACTACTGAAATACAAGAAGCAACTAATTTAACCTTCCCATTGTAATGTCCCATTTGTTAACAGAAGGTCTTTTGTTTTTCCTTTTCGTAAAATAAATAAATAAATAAATAAAACATAACAACAAGTGAAATGGGAATCGTTGCTTTTTTTTTTTTTTTCTTTGCAGCAACTACACTAATGAACCTACTAGAAAGTTTTCATTACAAATGGTTTAACTTTTTTTTGCAGTTCCTTTTTGAATAAAATATTCTTCTTGCACTTTAATTCTAGTAATGAATACTGCCTATTTTATTAAAATTTCTTTCACCTTCAAAAGGGAGATTTCAAGTGCCCTTTTTTACTTGAAGGAACGTCTAGTAGCATGTGCTGATTATATATGTTGAACAAAACCTTACACAGAGTCACAATACCAATTCTCTTTAAACTGCAAGAATTGTATAATGTTGAATAGTAATTCACCAACACTCAACATAGGCTTCCTGCAGAATTCTATAGAATAATATAAAGAAATTTTCTATTTGGCAGCAACAATCACGAGTATATAAGCACAGTCTGCTTTTGCTTGCATTTTCCTATATAGATTTCTCCATGGAAAGATAAAAGATTGACAAGATAGGTGCTTACAGGCTATGCGGATGCTGAGCCCTTTGTGAAAGTCAGGGATAACAGAAGAGAAACTTATTGCAAACACAAGTGCAGAAGAGCTCCAATAGTCAGAGCATTAGTCATCGAAAAACAGAAAGAAGATTAATTAGGGGATGAGAGGATTCATGATGAACATGTATGTGGAGTTGATATCCCCCTTGGTTTTGGAAGCTCAAAGACAAAAGAGTTCCTTTCTTTTCTTTGCTACTAAGCCTCTTTAATTTGAACTCCTACAAAGACAAAGTTTTAGGATTTTGACTCTCTTGGGGAAGTTTTAAGGGGGGCAGTTCTGTCTCTGCTGCTAGAAAGCAAAAAATTTCATCTGATATCCACACATATTTCTGTGAATCTCCCCATTCCCCATTTTCCCTTTTTTTATCTCCTCGTATACTTCATTTTTTTTTTGTTTGTTTGTTTGTTTTTGAGCAGCTTTATGCCTCCACCATGCAGGAAAAAAGCTCAGTATATTTCTACTGTCCCTTACTGCTTCCAGTGCTTTTCACTCATGGTTTCATCTCAATTACCATGCTGCTGGTTGGAGTAGGCAGAGAGCTGCCAACATATAATAATATTTATCCTCTCTGAGGAGCATTCTGGGCCATTACTCTTAACTGTACCTTACAGCTTCCCTAAAATTAAAATGTATTGTGCTAGCTCCCTTTGCAAAAAATATGGGAAGCTATGAAAATAATCTTTCATTTACATTTCGCTATACAGAGCTGCTCTAAAAACACACAAGCAGGTCAATAATATCTTTGCTAGACTTTAAGTTTCTTACCTGAAACAAAGGAATAATGATGAAACATTAATGTTCTCAGTTCTAGTGGGGATGAGAAACCAGAAACTGGACACATCTTACTGTACAGGAATGTAAAAGGCTAGTGGTTCCTGTCTTTTCTTTCTATCCCTAAATGGGTAACAGACAAATTTGATGGAAGACTATTAAAACAAGATTATAATTATAATGTATTTCAAGCTACTAACAAAACAAACAAACAAACAAAACAACAATAAAAAACAACACACAAACTAAATAGGAATCTGCAAGATAGATGTAGCTGTTGCAAATATCTCAACTTATTACCTGTTTCAGCACTGAACTCAGGCCACAAGAAGGGAGACTGGTAAACCATGAGAACTATTTGCAAACATTTTAAAGTACTTTGGGAGCAGTCCTGAACTTGAATGTAATGGTGTGAGAGAATTATGTGAGAGCTTTAACCTGTTGGATATGACAAGCAAGAGAGGAGATGCTCCTTACCTGCTAAACTGGTATCTAGCATAAATAGTAAATACCAGCTCATTCACTCTCATTGCAACTTTCTAGACAATTAATATTGACCTCAAAGAACCCAGCTGTTCCTACAGCCATGCCACAAAAAAAAAAAAAAAAAAAAAAAAAAAGGAGAAAGGGAGTAGTTTTGAATGTGCATCAGTTGCCCAATTCTCTTCCCTAAACTGATAAACTGAGACAGAAGGCTTACCAGAAAAGAAATAAACTATAGGAACAAAATAGGGAGAAATCCCACCTGTCAGAAAAGTTTCTACCCATGCCTGCCAAAAGTTACCACAAAACTGTAACTTTTGATGCACTTTAAAAAGAGCGATCATGAGGTATTCCTGATCATGACACTAGTCCTTCTTTATAGCCACATGTTTCTCTGTGGTTCCCAAGTTGCAAGTTGAGAGTGCCAGATCTCAGAGGCAGGACTCAAGTTTCAAGAGTGTTCCTGCCTTTCAGGTGTGGATACAAAGTAGTATATGGCAGTTTTGGAGTACAAAAGCAACCTAAATTGACTGCATCTTACCTTATAGTGCCTTACTGCATAAAAACTGAAGTTAAGATTTCAGTAAGAAGTGGGAATAAAATTGTTCTTGCAGGATAATCATGTATTTCACTTACTGATGGCTACAAGGTAAAATTCACTTTTCTAATTTTTATCTTGATAACTGTATGCTGACTTAATTTTTCCTCTTTTAGGTAATCTAATGTTCTAGAGGCTTTTTGCAATCTGTGGTTGAATATTTATTTCAAATTATACAACCTGAGCACATTTAAATGCCATCTACCACATAATAAACACTGATTTCCTGCTAAGAGATGAGGGAACTGCAGCAGCTACTCTGTTATTGTACCATGATGGCAGACTGCCAATATGTTCATTCACATTTGTAATTTCTGTCACTTGTGTAAAAGAGTAACAATCATGTGTTATTAGAATCAAATATTTTGATAAAATCTCAGATGTTCATTCAAGAGGATTGTATCATCTTCCTTGAAGTTTTCTGATGAAACATAGCTCTACTACATAAGCACTTAAAAATATATAAATTAAATAACTTGCTATACATTCATCTTTAAGCTTTTTTTCTATGACAGGAAAACAATCTGTTGGCTATACACACACACAAAGAACAAAACAAACAAACAAACAAGCAAAACCAAAAAAATCAAACAAACAAAAATGCACAAACAAAGATACAAACAAAGAAAAAACAACTGTAGGGTATTTCATAATTTTTTTAAGCACTTGGATGATTGTTCCTGTTAAGTCATGTCTTTTGCACAGAAAACAGAAAATAAGTGCATCATAATAAGTAAATCTTATTTTGACCCAAGACCAATGTAGGTTTTTTAATAGAGTGAAAACTTTCAGTCCCTTTGTGGACTTATAACAAGGTAATTGCCTAGAAAGGCTGATATTGTTACAGCTACTATGTAGATAATAAATGAGTGGGACATAAGATGCTAGTGAAGTGGAAAACAAAGGGCTGTTGGCACAGTCCCCATGATCTCTTCACAGGACAATTAGAGACACTGCATTGTCAAAACACTTTTCAAGATTTATTCACAAGTTAGAGGTAATCTACCTATGATTACTATTGGCAAAGGGGGAACTGGATTTTCTAAAAGTGTGCAAGTGTCTTAGCATATTCATTTAAAACAGCAAATGTTTTCTATATTTATTTTAATTCCATGGCAAATAGAGAAAAGTAATTAAATTTAGACAAGGTTTTTACCTGTGTCACGTCAAACTTTTCCATGCCTATACAGGCACATAAGTAGTACCTTAAAAGATTCTGCATATAATATGCTGCTTGTAGGAAAACTAAGGGTTCTTATACTTTAGCCATGCTCTCTTGGCTGTTACTGCACTATATCATCAGTAAATGGAGGTATTTTCTTTATGCCAGTTCCTCAATCATCAATTCCATCTCTCCTGTAAAGAAACTGAGGTAGAATATAGTAAGCAGTGTGCATACAGTTCTGAAGCACAACTCATTTGCACAATTATTTTATTGTTACACATGCAACTAGGTACATGTATCTAAGAACTCTACTATATTTCTTACTCTTTGATCTGTGGATGCAAGAGTGTCCTTGCAACTGAAGCACAGCCTTTAATTAGGAGGAGCAGTTGGTCACCTCTGTGGCAACTTGCAGGGACCATGTTTAAGGGTGTCTCTGCATGTGTGCTGTCAAGTCACCCATTTTCTTTCTTCAGGGTAAGCTTGCCACCATATAGAAACCACATGGATTACTTAGAGGAGGTGGGACTAACACTGATACCATAACTAGACTTTCTGTCTCAATCATAGCTTTGTTGGAAAAGAGAATACACAGTACAACTGCAGGAGAGGAAATGAGGCTCTTTGTAAACTTTTCTTTGCACTTTAATATGACCCTGAGATCATTCAAGGCTGAATCCTGAATGGATATTAACTAACCAGTTTTACATTAAGCACAATTAACTCCAATAAAGGATTTCAGTAAGTACAATTGCTGACAAAGTCAAATTTGTATTTGCAGATACAAATTTCAAATTTGATGTTTGATGTTTGGCTTTTTTTTTTTTTTTTTTTTTTCCCTACTGGTGTTAAAAGAACAGAATCCAGTTCTAGTGATGCTGCTTAAATAATACCTTTTTATTTGACAGCAATACCAGATTTACAGAAGAGTAATCTAGTTCCAACTTTCCTTCTCCAATACGCTCAATATTTTCCACACAAACAACTTAAGAAGTTGTTTGGCACTCAGGATTCAAATATACTACTTCTAAGAGCATGACACAAGAATTACAGTCACAATTAATGGCACTTCAATACTTTTTAAAGGAAAATATTGATGTCCGATGGGTAATCAGGAACTTAATAGATACTATGATCATCTTTCAATGAATGTCATCCGTCTAAACTGGGCACACAAATTACACCAAAGTTTTGGAGAACATACAAGAAAATGTGGAGTAGTATGGAAACAGAATATGCAGAATAACCAAACTACTGTATCTTGCAGGTACCTTTAGAAATGGTCTCAGGTTTGATAAAAATGTCAAAAATCCCTTTGGGTTTTCAAATAAGTTGGAATGGTAGGGGAGAAATCTTATCTTTAATTTTGTGTATAATTTTCTAAAATAAAAATACCAGGTCTTTTCTACTCAGTAGCCTGTTTATCTCATTATATATCTATATGTGAAATGTAGTTAAGGTTTCGTAAACATAAACGTTTTCATAACATAAACACATATTCATCCTCAGCATTCTCCATTGTGATTTAAAGACAGATTTTGGTATCAAAGTGTCAAAAATAAAGAATAACAGCTAATTAGGTGTATCAAGATTTGCTGTTTTCATTTACAACCAGAGATGACTGACTTTTAAAAACCCAGTTCTCAGGCTGAACTTTTCACAAACAAATGGGTGTTTTCTACATGCTTTTAAGCTCTAAATCTTTTCAGTCAATGACATAAAAACTGTTTCCCCAAAACGGCACTGTCAATAAGAATTACCAATAGCTACTCTAACTAATAGAAGAAGGTCTTTCACCTAACCGTGACAATGCGTAAAAAGCACCATATATCCACATATCCTGATCTATACTGCATATGTCACCATGCACGGATCTAAGTCTCCTTTATTAGAATAACACACAGAAGTCATGCAGTCCACTATTCATATCTTTATTTTTCTTTGAAAATTCTTCTGCAGATATGTCTCACTGGATGAGGACTACTACACTTTCTCATCTAATTTTCCAAGAAACTGGTGAAATACTATGATTATCAAATTGAAACACCAAATATGACATAAGTAAAGGTAAGATTATGACTGTTGCATTAAACTCGTGGAGACAGTAATCTTTAACTTTCAAAATATGAATGATGAAAAGACTTCTGAAAAGTTTATCATTGTCATAAGGTTTTTTATAATCAATTTCAATAGCTATGAACTTAAATGTAAATCTGATAATGAGTTTATCTTCTGAAAAATAAAACCGCCATATATATTTCAATCACATAAAAAATAATAATAATTCAGGTTTAATATAAAGTAACTGAAAATGTCTTAAAACAAAAGAAATGAAACATTTAGTCAATTTACAAAACTACTTTTCCCCTACAAATGCCTTGTTCCTTCCCTGAAAGACTTCTTCATTAAAAAGAAAGATTTTTGCCTTGAAGGGACAAGCAATGTTTCTCAATTTTAATATGTTAATTAATTGCCAGATTATAATTTCTATGGAATTGAATTTGAATTCCACATTAATATTGAACGAATTAAGTAAGACTAATTTAATTGTAATGAACACCAACATATTTAATGATGATTGGTTGCTTACTTTAAGAAATATTGCATAATAAATATTTTAATTTTCTGAGGATTGCTGTTGACAATTTTAATTTTGTTTTGTTTTTATATCAACTGAAACCTTTAGGGTTATTTCTTACCTTACCTGGAAGTGTCATTGATTGTGGCTGCTCTTTGGAAAAGCTGGAAAATGTTCATTGTTGTTTTAACTAGATGCTGTATCTCAGCTTTGCTGTAAAACTTGACAAATTCCATTCAGCAAAATTATTTATGCTACCCTAGATGTTAATTTCAATGGAATAAATAAAATCCTTTCTTTCAGAAAAGAAATTAAAATTCTCTTTATCTTGTGTTATCACAGGTATGCTAACAAACACACAAACAAAAAAGAAGGAAATAATTTTGGACACTGAATTTGGAAACTAAATAAAACCTTGTAGGGTTACAATGCTCAGAGGGTCTTCAACTCTTTTACATGTAACTTCCTTTCTTTACACATTTCCTTGGTAAATTCTTATACCTCAATCTCAGTAATCTGCAGCACTGGAAATTACTACGTGTCTTTTCATGTTAAGTCACTAATGATCAGAGCAAATCTAGTCAATTCTATGTTTTAATTACAGGGGGAGGGGGAGGGGGAGGGGAGGGAAGGATGAAAACTACACACACACACACACACACACAAAACAAACAAACAAACAAAAACAAACAAACAAAACAAAACAAAACAAAAAAACCACCCTTGGTGGGTTCATTGATCTTACCAAAGGCTGCAAAAGAAAATAAATCCACATATTTCCTGTTTTTTTTTTTTTTTCTCCAAAAATACGGAAGGCAATGGTTCCCCAGAGAAAATTTACTATCTGGGGAAGGAGGAGGGAAAGAAAATATTATAACTAAAGTCTTTACTATTTCTATTCAATCAGCTCACAGTCTTGAAGACAAAACCATAAGTATGCCACAGCTCTTCTATAGCAATTTATAACTTGAAATAACTGCCAATAAACAGAGATAGTCCTGCCAGTGTTATGAATAATACAATTTTATAAAATATTATTTATTAGTATATATATATATAATATATAAATATATTCATTAAGATCAGTACCACATAACAGTACAGCATTTGGCAATGACTACAAAGATTAGCAATAAGTTATTAATCCATCAAAATATTTCTTACCAGACAAATCAACTAGTGACAGCTAAATATGAAGTGACCTCTTTTAAATGTGAAAAGGTTTTATTACAAACTCTAAAAAGGCTATTTGAATAATCTCACATATCTGAGATATTCTTTCAAAAAGGCACTAAAATATTCTACTTTCTTGGCCTAATTTTGTTTATCATAACTTCACTTGGGAAAACAAGTTATGAATCATTACTTATTGATTGCCTTAAGTGCACTTAGAGTATGGTGTGATGATATCTGTTCATAAAAAGTTGTGTAAGCAGATGCCTATCTTTATTTTTTATTTATTTATGCAATTAAGTGTGTGGCTGCATAAAGCTCTGTGCATATGAGCAGTAATATTATACCATTTAAAAGTGGGTTTTACTGCTGTATAAATGAAGCCCATATTAAATTTACAAAGGTTACAAAACCATTAGCACTGATGGCTTTTAAGGAGTAAATGTTCACCATGACTCATACTTTGTTCATTTGTGCCATTTGGAAATTAAGTATTCTTAATTGCTGTAATGCACCGCAAGTTCTAACACTTCTCAGCAACAGAGTCACATAACTCCCCTGTAATTTGAGTAAAGTATTCTAATTGATTAATTGAGTTTTCTTGTAAGATTGCACGGGAGTTTTAGATGCAAGAAGGTTATCCTTGTTCCATATAACAAAAAAAATGCTTGAACCTGCAATATGAAGTAATGTTATCAGTGCTGGGTGAAAGTACACAGCAATACAGTCTAAATGAGATGACCATTTTTGCTAGCAACAAGTGGCCTGTAATTTACATCAAACATGCACTATGGGAGGTGAGAGGAGATAAAAGCTTTTTTTTTTTTTTTTTTTTTTTTTTTTTTCTTTTTAATGCCATTTAACATTTGCTGTCATCCTTGTTCCTTGAGCTGCCTATCATTTATACAATCAATTTTTGTTTTGTTTTTGTTTTACTTGGTGTAGTACTTCTCACTGCATAAAAACATGAAACAGGCAAATCCTGACATAAACAATTGGAAAAAAACATGTTAAAGAGATTCCTCAGTGTTAGGGAGACTGTAAAAATGGGGGGTGGGGGAAAGAGTGAGAAAGAGGGAGAGAGGAAAAAAGGCTCCAATTAAAAAATATATATATATAAAGTTTATTTTTGTTTTAAAAACGTTCTTCTTAACATTTTTTAAAGTGTTTGAAGTTAATAATTAAATTAACAAAGCAAAATACTGCTAAATCCAAGTCACCAGATTATTTGCTGACTTGAACCCAGGCCACCTACCGGGTGACCCCAGAAGTTCTGTCATTATGGTGGTGAGCTGTCTAAACTAATTCCATTACAGTTGTTAGAAGGCAGGAGATAAAATGCATACATGAGCTCCAGAAATTATTTCATACATAAAAATAAATTAAAATATTTACTTCTTTTTATAGGATTTCTCTTACTATTTTTTGTCGTTCTATTTGGAAAAGGGGTGACTTGCCCATGGGGTTTCAGGTGAGGAGTGGTAGCATTTCAAGCACATCACAGACTATTATAAATTTTGTGTAAATGTAAAGTTAATGTAAAAAAAATATTAAGATACCAGTAAAGCTTTTGGAGACTTTGCTATCAGTAAAGTACATATTTTGTCTGTGTTTTATCTGAAATGTGACCTCAAGTGTAAATAAAAGTTTGTTTTGACAGTATTTGCTGCCTTTTCTGACAATTAAGAAAATGCTCATGTCTGCAGAAAAAAAAAAAAAAAAAAAAAAAGAAGAAAAAAAAAAAAAAAAAAAAAAAAAAAAAAAAAAAAAAAAAAAAAGATCAAAGGTTTATCTTATATATATTTTTTTTTTTTCTGGATCATGCTTGGTTCCCTACCCTGGAATGACAGATATGTTGCTCCACAAATCTCACCTACTCTACACAACTTTCAGAGATCTGGAATGAATTCAAGGGAACATGTTCTTCCCCCCTCCTTGCTCTGTCCTTGTTTTCCTTTCCTAAGGTTTGGATTCCCTCAGAAGTATGTTATCCTTCTTTTAGAGTACAGATGTTGGTTTGTCTCTCTCCCATAGCTTTTGATGGCACAGAAGACTGCTAAGAACTCAGTATTTAGTTTACCCATTCTACTGAATTGGGGCCTCAAGGTTGGGCTTAGTCATAGGGTGCAAGAAGGACAAGTTTTTTTTCCCTTTTCCACCTCCTCATAAACATAGGTCCATGAGGAACCATTCACTCCCCTTGTTTCACTATTTCAACCAAGGATGTGGTGGAGACATCTGCAAAGACCTCCCTACTCATTCTGTATGGGCCTTTAAGCTTTAAAGTACTCAAAGCAATATCATAAAATGACAGGGTTGCCTGCCAACACCAATATTTTCTTCATATCTGACTCTTCACTATACGTTTATAAAGATCTCAGAGTATAGAGGATTTTGATTTTTTTTTGAAAGCATGTACTCAGCCACATTTCTCAGCCACAGGAGAGAGTTTGAGGAGGTTTATTGCAGAATTCCAGGTTAGGCTTGTAATGTATGGGCCTAAAAACAAAGAAACAAACAAACAAACAAAAAAA
Organism: Nettapus auritus; assembly: GCA_011076525.1. NCBI lineage: Eukaryota > Metazoa > Chordata > Aves > Anseriformes > Anatidae > Nettapus > Nettapus auritus. The sequence continues at coordinate 48,568,476 of CM021766.1, forward strand.
CAACAAAAACAACAAAAACAACAACTTGGGCTAACAGGCCATGTGAATTAAAGGTATGCAGCCAACACTTGCTTTACTGAAAATGTTTAATTCTCTCTTCTTCCACCTCCTTTCCCCTGCCTTCCTTTTGTTTCTTGCTTTTTTATTTTTTTTTTGTATTTCTGTATTTCTGAAAAACACACGTTTCCCCCCATCCATGTGGAGTTTATTCCTAACTGCCTGCCTCTCTGTCACACCAGCTCACAATTTGTATCACCCAATACACTAAGGGCCACAATTCATTTCAGTCATGGTTCAAAGCCATCCTGAAATAATCACAAAGTGACACTGTGAAATTACTGTAAAAAATTGTGTGGTAGTGTCATGACATTTTATAATTGAGACCTCGAGTACTCATAGCTCTATCAAAGCCCATAAGGAGGAGGGAAAAAATTGTGTTTTGACAGACATAGCAGCTTGAGATGTACAAGCAAGATTGTATAAAGTCAGCCATGTAGAAAGTTATCGGATGTTCCAGTTTGTGCCCCCATGAAATTGGCACAAATCATCCGGATTTGACTTCAGGAAGGTGGTTAGGAGTAACATGAGAGAGTAAACTAGGAGGTAATGGCCACTCAATGACTTAACCTATGTCACAGGGCAACTAACATGTCAGCAAAGAATCAAATAAAGATGAACGAGCTTATCAGAGGATCATGCACTGCCTCATTGGGCCCAATTTAATTAAACAGAGAAACTGTTCATATAGAAAGATTAATAGATCAACCACATACAGTAAGTGCAATAAAAGTAAAAGAGAAACACACAAACAGCATTACAGACAGCTGCTCTGTAATGCTTTCTCTCATAATACTGATGAAAAGCATGAGATGAAAAGAATCATTTGTTAGAAAGTGCCTCCATACCAGCCATATACAACTGTTGGGTAAAGGTCTGAGCTTACATGTAATAACTGGAGCTGAAGCTGCTGCATGTACAAACTAGCTACCTGGTGAAAATGGATATTTTCGTAGTCAGTCATCTTCTCTGAAGCTTTCTCTGAGTGTGTAAATTATGTTCCCTGTTTGGGAAGAGGACTCAAACATGTCTCCTGAAATATTGCATATATGAAGTCACTTTCCTACCATGAAAATATTATTTTCTGGATAAGAACAGCATTTTCCTTTGGTAATAGAGGAACCAAAAATATAAGCACATTTAACTAACCAAAAAAAAAAAATATATATATATATATATATATATAAAATAAAGTAAAATCTAATACAAAGAGAACTTTTGAAAAAAAAACAGCCTAACAAATAATTTACTGTTAAGAATAGAGGAGAAAAGATGGGGGTGGGGGGGTGAGGGGAGGCATGACATGAAAAATAGATCATGTTTATTTAGAAAAAAAAATCAGATAGTAGCTTTTCATTTTTGGTTCATAAATGACAATTCAGGGTTTACTTTCAGTTTGACAATATTAGTTTTGTATTCTGTATCACTGTATTTCACTGCAAGGCAACATTGTCTAACACCACACTCAGCCTTCATTTGAGTAGAACCAGGCCTACAGCAGCAGCAGGTTTACTCACCAGATGTATTGTGCATTAGCAGAGGAAGGTATGGAACACCGTATTGTATCTCTACAGTGAGAGAAATTTGTGATTTGCAATGATAATGTATAGAAGGAAAAGCCCATGTTTTGAAGTAATGAATGCATGAGTGCCTCTATGTATTAAAATGCTGCAGTGTTCTCTTTCAGGACCTTTTTTTTATTTTTATTTTTTTATTTTTTTTTCCATTCCTGGGGAATTACTAACTTTAAGAAAGGAGTTTGGACCCTCAAAACCCAAAGGGACAAGCAAAATGAAACATTTTTGCAATTTTACCTGTAATTTGGAATCCAACTTTTTTGTTTTGTCACTTTAATAACACCCACCAAATAAAAGATTCTCTCTGCTAATTACTCCTCTACATAACAACACCAGAAGCAGTAGCACCTTGCACCTCACTTTTTAGTTTTCATCAAAGGGAGTGTCCAACAGGTAGCAGCATGTTTATGAACAAAACAGCCCTGCCACTGTGGCACCCTTTTGTTTAGGCTGAACCAATAGAAACATCATAGGTGTAAGTACATCATTTGCAACAGTCTCTAAAATTTCACAGGAGAAATGTTTCTCTTTCTCTATTCCTAGGTGAAGCTGTCTCTTTTGAGTAGAAGCATATACTATAACAAATATATAAATACATGTCACTAAGAAGTTCCATAGTAATTGCAAATCAGAAAAAATAATATAAAACAACAACAAAAGTTCAAACTTTCTGTGAGTGAGTTACTGAATTCTGTGAAATTCAGTACCAAGTGCTCTTGTCCTCCTGCTTACCCAGAGGCAAGTAGCTGGGGCATTCTCCAGGTGGGGCACTGTGGCTCTGAGAGACACAATCATTATCCTTTTTTCATCATCACTAAAATGAACTTAGGACTAAGAGAATCACTGCCTTACCTTCCACAGGAAGCACAGAAGCTGGGTAGGAAATGCCTCCAGAGCCTTCTAAAGTCTGCACACACACAAGAAAGTAGTGCTTCTTTCCCCTCTCTGTGGCTCTTCTCATCTTTTGGTTTAGGGGAAGAATCATCAACTATGTCATCTTTTATGGTAAATTATCATGTGCATGTATAAATTGAGTCCAGATAAATAATTTTTTAGTATTTTTATTTGTGATTGTTTGAGCCAGATTTTTGGCTGCCTACAATTTTGCCCCATAGCTTGAATGGCACAAAGTTCACTTGCAGGCTGGGCACGATGACAAATAAACAGTGGTTTAGATGTGCAGCTTCACTATAGAGAAAATTATATTTTCCCCAGTGTGGAAATTCTTCCTTTATATATCACTGAACTGTATAACCACCACTTCCTTTCAGCATGACAGAAGTGTATCATAAGATAAATCAGAATGAAAGGAAAAACAAACAAATACAAAAATTGGAAGAAAAAAAAAAAAAAGAATAATGGAACTACTACTTGATGCAGATAAAGTAAGCTCTTTAACAAAAAGTCTCTGAGCACCTATGAAAATGTTGACAAACTATAGAAGTGGAAGAGTCTAGAATTATTCATAGTCATAATTCATAGTGAGGAATGAAAAGAAATGGGAAGGGAGGAGAGATTATGTAAAACTATTTTCTGTTTAAGGCTGATGTAAAAAAAAAAACAACAAACGTGATATATATTTCTTAGAATTTCTTTAAACCTATCAAACACACCAGTTATGTGACAGTAAGACTAAAAGAAATTGAAGCTTTCCTCTCAGCTACTATCTGTTCTTGTAATGAAACAAAATCAATGCAATGATTTTTTTTGATTGCTGTGAACAGAAATCTCAAAATTTGGCTCAATCATAGCAGTGAGCTTGCAGATTTTCCTCTAAGAGACTGTAGTTAGCATGGTGTTATCCGTCAATAAGTAAGAGAATCTGTTTCCCCTCTGTCTGCATGAATCATTGTTCCTTATATGAATGCTCCATTTAATCATCAGTGTTTTGTCAGTTGGGGACACCTTCTATAAACAGGAACAGCAGGAGTATTTGTTTCATTTTCCATGGTGAGCCAAGGGACAGGGAGTTGTGAGATGAAAATCATCATGTGTGAGAATCTGAGTGCTGATACCATGATTTCATCTTAGTAGAGCATGTCAGACAAGTCTTCTGGAAACAATGACCAAAAAAAAACCAACAAAACAACAAAAACAACAACAACAACAACAACAACAAAAAAAAAAAAAACAGCTCTTTAACTCATTAAATTCCCTTCAAAGACCTATCCCTCACACACAGACACACACCTCTGTGACCTCCACCATTTCTTCACAATCAGCAACTTCTATGGCTACATGAGCTCCCCGTATAGAGATATACATCTTGTAAATTTTATCTTCTGCACATCAGTTTACAATTGGCTTCATGAAGGAATGAACAAGAGTATATAAATAAGCATCCCTCAACTCATGTGTGCTTAACTGCAGCTCCTTATTTCTCTGTGTTGCTGGAGTTGCTCCCTGCATAGGATGCAAGGAAGAAAGCTTGGCATGTTCTTGCTTCTGTGTCTACTGAGCCACAAGGGGAACTATTTTGGCTTGCCACAGAGCCACATGCCACATCAGAAAGTCAAGGCAGGGAACACAAGGCCTGTGCTCTCTCAGGCAAATTTTCTCCCAGTATTGTCAAAGCAACTTAGCACAATAAGCCTTTCTCAGTCTGCTTAATATCTTGAATAGAAGAAAAGACAGAGAGTAAAACAGAAAAGAGTAAAAATAAAGTTAAATTTTGGATTAGGAAATTATGGTGATTTTCTTTTTTTTTTTTTTTTTTTTTTTTCTTAATGTGCCTGATCAAGAAGTTGTTCCTGAATAAAAGTGTACTTATTCTGAAATGAATAATGTTTTACAGCAGGATTCATCTATTTTTCACCTTCTCCTCTCCTATTGAGAAAATTCTGAATTCACCAAGATCAGATTTTGCCAGAAAAACAAAAATAAATTTTTTGTTTGCTGATTTGTTTGTCAAAGAAAACTGAATATAATAGTTCCAGTTGGAAGGAGTCTACAAAGATCATCAAGACCAACTGTCAAATTACTTCAGGACCAACCCCAAATTAAAACATATAGTTAACAGTTTTATCTGAATGCCTCTTAAACAAGGACAGACACAGGGCATCAACCACCTGTCTAGGAAACCTGTTTCAGTGTCTGACCACCACCCTCTCAGTAAAGGTTTTCCTAATGTCTAGTCAACCTCATCTAGCACAGCATTGAGCTATCCTCATGTGTCCTGTCACTAGACACCATGAGAAAAGATGAGCACCTTCCTCTCAACTTCCCCTCCTCAGGAAGGTGTAGAGAGCAATGAGGTCACCTGTCAACTTCCTTTTCTCCAGGCTTAACAAACCCAGTGTCCTCAGCCTCTCCTCACAGGACATACCTTCCAGCCCCTTTCTACCAGCTTTGTTTCCTTCCTCAGGTGCATTCAAATAAATACCTTAATATTATTTGTATCTTGTGGAGCCCAGAACTGCACCCAATATTCCAAGGGCCACCACACCCCTAAATAGAGTGGGATAATCACATATTTTGGCTGGGTGGATATATATAAGAAAGGCAAAGGAAATGGAGGTTAGATCCTAAGAGGATGAGGTAAAGTATGCCTTGCAGAACAAGAGCTACAGAAAAGCTTCCTCACTTTCTTTCTTTGGACAGCTAAAGGGAGAACTGATTCAGTATGTGTAGAAGCAGGTTTAACAATACCCTCTGTTAAGGGAATTTCTTCACAGGATAGTTACATGACGCAGATGTGATGAGAATTATGAGATAATGCACTTTCATTTTCCATGTGGTAGCTGCCCCGTTTTGCATGAATTTAAGCATGGTCTGGAATGAAAGATATTTAATGTGTGTTTTGTTGTTGTTGTTGTTGTTGTTGTTGTTTTTTCAGAGGGACGTTCTCACACTGTTGGTTTGTGTTCTTCCTGAAGCTTTATGATTCAAAAACTGGGCATGAGCTTAGCTTTTCTACTCTCCAAAAGGCTAGCCACTAAGCCAATGGTCCCAGTTTTGTTTTACAGATGAGCTGCTTTGGAGAAAATTGACTATATTATATATTTGACCATGTCTTTTGATGAACTGTGATGCACCACTAACATGCTCTTTATGGGCCAGGTTCCTGGTTGAGAATAACTGCATCAGCCAAAGTAGAGGATTTTCCCAGGGAAGGTCCTTTCAGTCCTTTTGACAAGAAATTTTCCAGTTTGCACGAAATACTGCAAGTCAGAATAATTCTTTGTCATATTGGATATGACATTTCCCTGAGTGTTATAGAGCAATGCTCAAAGAGGACTGTTTAAGAAGTAGTGCTACACTTTAGGTAGTTGCCTTAATCAATGGACAGATGAATAAAACAAGAGAACAAGGATAAGTCTTCTCTGTAAGTGTGCTGAAGCCAGCAACACCCAGTTCTTTGAAAAATTATTTCCAGCTGTACATTTGACTCAAGTTCCCAAGTGGTTTGTTATGACAAACCTATCTATCTAAGTAAACAAATTATTTGTTTTAAAATATGTTTTTGCAATGGGCTAACCATAATCTGTCCTTAATAAAATGAAGATTTCAGCAAGATATGTCTATATCTACATTTATATATATATATATATATATAGGCTAGTCTTTAATATTTCTCCATATTCTCTTCAGGTAACTGAAGGCTTCCTTTCAAAATTGGGAACATCAGAGAAAGCATGACTTTGACAGTGTTACTTTTCAATTTGGAAGCAATGGGATGCTATGCCCAAATGATCAGTTCTGTCAAAAATCACAGTACGCCATATTAGGTGCAGTGTCCTACTAATACTACATTTCATTTTTTAAATCTGCAGTAAGATCTACTGTCCCACATATGTACCCCCATATGGCTCATGGCTATCTGAATACCAGGATCAGCTGTAGTAGCTCAGAGATCACTGCACAAAGTTCATTCCACCCATTAGGTCCATCCATGGGAAGCCAGGTTCCTGTTTCCTTGGCATAGGGCTTAGGGCATTACCTTAAATACACTTGCAGTTGCACTGCTGGCTTATAAGAACACTTCTCCCTTCCTAAATTTTCACTTCATATTACTCCCAACAAAATTAGGGTGAATCTCTTGAAAAGAAAGACTTATTTTGGAGTAGGGGGTGGTGGTAAATGGAGTAACATACAGCTCCAATTTATATTCTGTTCCAGAATTTATGTAAAACAAATTCTAATTACAGAATTTAAATTACCACATGCTTTGTACACAATGGAGGAAACATCCCTTCTCCATGCATTGAAATCAAATGTGATTTTGTATAGACAACTCTGATATATGTTTTGCAAACATCCCCTAAAATGTCATTACACTGTGGAAGGATTAAAACATTGAATCATGTGGTGACCTTTCAGTAGAACAGAGAGTTTAACCCTCAAGCAAAATTTACTGTTGAGAGTTCACTGTCTCTTAATTTAGTGCACTTCTTACTATCAAGCAGAATGCAGAATTACATTTTTGTCTTTTATTACCACCAAATTAATTATGTTAGAGTCACTGTTTGGGTAAAAGTAGCATATTCTGAAACATGTTTGGTCTATTTTGAATCTCTGCTGGCTATTGCATTTCATTACCCGTTAAGCTATACAAAACTCAGCATATTTGGCTCCTAAAATATGGCAGGAGTTTGCCTACAATAAAGGCATAGCTTAGGAAGATATCCTACTGAACAGATGAAAGTAGTGATATGATACATACAGTATATTCTTACTCATATATTAATGATGATTAAACCTGTGCTTCTGCTGGACTCATAAAGTGAATTATTTTCAGATAAAATGACCAATAGTTCCTGTTCAGAGGAATCAATTACCCGTTTTTGCTTTTTAATTTCTGTATACAGCTACATGGGAAGAGAAACAACCCCCCGGAATGATGGAAAGGAAGGAGAGAGGAAGGAAAAAAGAAACAGGAAAAAGCACACCTCCTAAACAAAGCCTCTTTCTGTGACAGCAACTCTCTCTTAACAGCCTCAAGTGTTTAACATATTGAAACAGTTCATCTTCCTTCAATGAACTTTAATAACTCTGCCAGGTAAGAAGCTATGCTCCATACTTCTTCATGTTGTCTTTTCCCTTCAACATATCTATACTGATCTCCTCATCTGGTCAACTTTACAGCTCCGGTGTTTGGAGACCAGTGAGCACAGTTATTACCATCATCAATAACCTGTCCCACTTTCTCCTCTTCATTTCTCAACCCTTCTCTTTCCCCTTCAAAATCTAATAATAGCTCCTTGCCATGATAGCTGATCAATACAAGAGGGCACCTGTTCACTTTACTCAACACACCATGCTAAAGTAACATGACAAAGGAACAAATATGATTCTGCCTGAATTGTGTCAAATAACAAGAAAACTATCCAGGAAGTTTCCCTTCAGGGTAAATTTCATGAAACACTACAGATAACCAATTTTTAGACATAGAACTAATCTCTTTCATCTCACTTTCTCTTTTGCTTCAGGTATGATAGCTGAAAACATTAATACAGACAAACTTCAGCTGTTTGTTTCAGCACTGGAGCCATTGCAGCCTGTGAGTCAGCCTACTGTGCTAACACCTAAATCACCATAATGACTGAAATAAGGACAGCATAGCATTCACCACCACACAGAGTGGAGCCATTAGTATGCACGCACAGATTAGCTTTAGAGGGTTTATAAAACCACAAGGAGCAAAGCATTTGAACATCCATTTTGACTAGTAATTTTTTTAAGGAACATCAATTTGTGTTTTGAAGAATTGGTCCATATTGAACATTTTCCACAGGAATGCATGGACACATTGTTATCAGTTGTTTGCTGACACTTACAGACAAGACATTTTATTGTGTATAAAACCATATTGACTGAATATTTGAGATGTATGTTCATGAACACACTTACTAAAAATGCAGTGTTGTAGATTAAGCACTCTAACAAACCAGTGAAAATATCTGATACAAAATATTACTACTTAAGTAAATTAGAACTGCTGAATCACTGTCCAGGCAGGAGAATGACAGTCTTTAAGGAAGTAAGAAATACTGAGAGAAATAAGTAATTTTAGTTTATCTGACTACTGTCTGTGATTTTCCTGATTAAACTCTTATTAATAAAAGACTCAGAAGTAGATCTAAAATTTTATATTAGAAAACGTTAAATACTAAAATAACTACTTCATTTCCATCCTCGCAAATAAATCATTTTGATTAATAAAGGTTTTGAAACCTTCTCTGTGCAGAGGACACATGCCTCTGTCAAACAATCCAGGCATTTTCTGCATAACAGTATTAATACATCCCAAAACAAAAGTAAAATGTGATACAATATATAAATGCCATATTTATTACATGATCAGATTTAAGTTAATTATTTCCTTCTCATCCCAATTTTGTGTTTTAGAAATTAAAATATCTGTAAGTTACTTTTGTAAAGTGACTTAATTCTAAATCGGAGAGATGCCATTTTATTTTCTATGCAATATTAAACCACCATTAAAAGAATTTAAGTATAACAATTGTTTTGGAAAATGCTAGTAGTTGGCTAAGCATGGTCTGACTTATTAAATGCATAGCCTGAAACAACTCAAGAGAAGCTTACATTACAATACTTCAGAACCCATTTACCTTTTAGCAACTGAAACTTCAGGACACAATTAAATTTCATTTTCTATTTTTAATTCTGATCAATGTTTTCATGTGACATTTATACTACTGAAATTATAACAGAAGGATATCTTAAGAAGATGGCTGGTATTACAAACTACATCATGTGACAGAGTTTTATCTTTTTGATTCTAATGCTAAAACTGACAATAACAATAACTGAAAGTAAAAAAAAAAAAAAAAAAAAAAGTTTATTATTGCCATTGAATGTAGTTACATCCTTTCCCCTATGATTCCTCTTTAGCGTGTGCAGTTAATCATAATCAAAATTCTTTTATTTTGATACTGGTAATTCATCACTTCCTTCCTGACTGTAGTACAACATTTACAGTTTACATAAATTTAAAGATAGCTCTCAAGCTATAGAGGTTCAGAGATTATGTTGCTGTTCTGTGAATAAATATGTCAATGCCTAATACTGATCATCTGTAGCATTTTTTAAAACTACAATCACAAGATGTAGCTTTAATTAGATAAGACAAATATTTTCTCTGGTGATCACATTGTCATTTTAGTTTGAATTCAAAACTGTGGCAGATAAGGAAAACTTTGCACTACATACTAATTTTATTTATTTATTCATTTTAATAGCTGTTTCTTTTCTTTATGTGTCTACATTAAATATGTATGTTGCCATATCTACACAATCCAGTGCAAGCCTTTCTGGACTTAATGGGCAAGAGATTATTATTATTATTATTATTATTATTATTATTATTATTTTCATTAAGTGGACATATTTTCTATATTGATTTATTTTCTATATCTAAGCCAAGTTATTACAGACAATATATCACGTGCTGGAAAAGCAGTACTCTTTCACTCATCTGATTTGCTTTTTTTTATGGCTGAGTGAACATCTGCCTTTCTGTGTTCACTGGTATTTCTGACTGGCTGCAGTGACACCTACTGATGGCAGAATCATTGAATTGATGGTGAAGATGGCCAGTCCAGTTCATGGAATTTCACATTTCAGAACAAGAGAGAATAAACCACAAAGAACCCATTGGCCACAGATAACACAATCATCCCTAAAGCTTTTTGTCACTGTGAATCAAAAATTGATTCTCTCTCTCCACTCAGCAATAGCAAAACAAGGAGCAGACCTGATAGCAAGACCTGATGAGGATCTAACCAGTTCTCACATTTCCTAATACTTTTTTTTTTTTTTTTCTTTTGCTTCCAACATATTTTTGTAATAAATACTGTTCTGCCACCCTAAATTCAGTAAACATTTCAAAAGACAGACAGGAATCTCCTCTCCCACCTCTACCGCACTTTAGTTCACACAACACTATCATTAGCAAAGAGTGCAGCTCCGGCTGCAACCTAAACCACAACACAATTAACAAAATAATTACTCCAAGTGACACTACATTCTGCTCATAGTTAAGTGGTTTTTAAAAAATAATGTTAATTTCCACTCTTAGAAAATCTGTGAGCCATTTACACGGTGGCTAAGCTATAACAACATTATTGTTTTTAAGCCAATACCTACTCTCACTCCACTACACAGACTCATGCGTGTACTCCCTCCTTCTCCCCAGCACATACACGAGCAGGACACATATCTTTTTCTTTTTACCTTTCTGACTTTGGAAAAATGACAGAAAATATCTTAATTTAAGACAGTGACTCTCAAGGTGCTCATTTTCACTCTGCTCTGGCACAATATGCCTGCAGTCAGTGTTTTCTTTTTCTGGTGTATCATATCATAGCACTGAGACTAGTTTTCAATTTTTCACTTTATTTAAACTGAGCATTTTCTCTATTTTTATTTATTAAAAAAAAAAAAATCTTTTACTCTTGAAGCATGAAGGAGAGTTGTTCATTCTTTTCTCTATGCAGCATGAGTCTTTTTCATTTGATGCTGGCTCTGGGTCAAATATTCATGTGTTATTAGTGTCAAATCTTTGCAAGGTGAAAAGCAACTCTGTTGGGAAACCAACACACTGACGAGTGCATTCTTTTTGGTAGTAATTAACTTTAATCTTGCAGATGAGTTCAAATGAAGGTGTAAACAAAACATGAAAATTTAGAGCACCATCTTTTTTCACCTGAAATATGAGAACTCTGCATGTATACCTTTACTTATATAGTATACACTGCATTTATAAAGCTGGCAAATTGAAGAAGAACACTAAACATAATATAAACAAGTAATAAGAACTTAATTTGCCCAAACTGTCAAAACTATTGCTGGCACTGCTGCACATGACACAACTCATCATTTCATCACTATCGCTTCAAACAATACAAGTTAGCTTTGAATAGCCGTCCTTAAAATACTGCAATAGAAAATAAGTGCATGTCACCCATTAACACAATCTCAAAAAGTTAAGAGTTGTGCTCTAGGAACCAATTACAATGTTTGCTACTCACTAGTGCCACCACATGGAATGATATTTGAATATAATCCCACTATTACAGATCCAGGGAACTGTCTGTAAATAATAAGTTGTATACCATACTTCAATAAGGCAGCAGAGAAAGATATATAATCTTCTCTCCACTGTGTGAAGCTCAGAATGCTTCCTCATGAAAGTGGAGATGTCCCATTTCTAAGAGCATGAATGTGCTGTAGTAAAAGCAGAACAGTCAAACTGCTTTATTTCTCCAATAAAAGATAGAACCATTTGGTAAAAGGATGCATTACACATTTTCTATTTAAATCAGTTTATAAGAAACAGATGTTAAGTTTCCTTTGGTAAGAAAAAAAGAGGGGTTATAAATGAATTAAAGTGACTTCTCAGTGGATCTCCTACTCTTCTTTGTTTCTTTAAAACTTCACATCAGAAGTGAAGCAAACTGAAATTTAAGGTAGTATAATAAGATAAAATAAGAAGGACAAATTATATTTAACTGCTGGTGCCATAAAATATGTCAAAACATCCTATCCTGTAGCACAAGAATCCAAAGTGTGCAATACAAATTCTGATTAAAACAAAGGGACTGGCAAACATAAATACATATGGCATTTCCCTATGCTGGCAAGTACAGAAGAGACACAGAAAAAATGATTGTGTAACCAACCTGCTGTGGTGTAATTTCAGTTTCCTGTTCAGCTGAAGACATTGTAAAAGCTGGCTGCAGCACTTGTATGAAACAGGCTTACAGGAAATGTTTTGGGGACAACACTGATCTAGGCTAGGGGGTACATTTAACATGTAAGACACTCAGCCAGCTCTAGGCTTGCTTGCTTTCTTCTTACCATTCTTTATGCTTAAGAGTTGTTGGCTTTCCCCCCTCCCCCCAATATGTCACTAATGTCTTCATAAAAGCTTTCATTAAATATCACCCCCCGTGGTCTCAGGACAGTGTTTCACACACAGCCATTTCAGCACAGGCGGGCTTGGGCTCCGTGCAGGAATTCTGTCTCCCACATGGCTCCACTGAACTCATCCTTAACGATCTACTCCCGCTTACCTAACTTCAACGCTATTTTTCCTGAGACTGCATTAATGAATCCAATAAATAAAGCATTGTATCACCCATGCAGTATAGACATTAATTTTAGAACAAAACATTAATCAATTTAAATTTATGTACTAATGCAGACACAATCAATTTGAACTTCTTATGACAATTAACAAAGCTTTTGTTACATCCCTAAAACACACTGACCCATCAATTATGGTTTGCATCAAACTAATGCTAATGGTACTTCCTTCTTCCTTAGGCTGTTGGCAGCTTACCTGATTGGTCAACTTCAATGCAGCAGATCAATTAATATAAATTATACATGCACGGAAAGATGGGTTAATATCATAAGTTCATTTAATTAATTGTGTTTGATTAAATGAGGTACTTTCATTAGCCCTCTTAGCCATGCACCATATATACATCATAATCCTTTTACAAGCTCAGCCGCCCAGACACAGACCTGACACTGGGAGCATATTCAAATTACCAGCCGCAGCCATGCAAACCTCCCTGCATAATTAACAACTAAACGAGCTGCAGTCACTTAAGCTGAAAAGAAAACTGTTCACATCAACCTTTCTGATACTGTTTAAATTGAAGATGTCATGGGTAAAACAAAGGTGAACAGACAATGGTAATTAAAAATTAAAAAGGACAAGGGGGATTTGCTACTAATGGAAGCAAAATGAAAAGAGGGCTAAGAACCTAGTTCTTAAAAAAAAAAAAAAAAAAAAAAAAAAAAGGATGCTGGTGTTAGGTGATTCTGCTCTTGCTCTTATGCAAGTGAGCCAGGGCAAGCAAAGTATGTCAGGCTTCAGAAGGAAAATGATAGCTTAGCACAGATATCACCCTCTAGCTAGGTGTGAAATACTAATACAGGCATGGCCAAGCACTTTGTTTTTACTCTATATGGGAAGCAAAATATTTCTCTAGGAAACATTGCATTTTCCTCAATTTAAAGAAAAGTTTAAAGAATAATCTAAGACTTGTCTCCTCAGCTCACCTACCTGCTGTGAAAGGAATTCTTTACAGTGATCTTTCCTAGAAGTAACGTACCCAGGTCCCAACATGAAAAATACATAAATCTGAAGGAAGGTTTTTTCTCTTGACTGGTTTAATACCTGCTCTTCCTGGCACAGTTTCAGTTACAGCTGTGCTCAGGATATAGTGAATGCATAGTGAATGCATAGTGAACACCTGCAAGAATTTAAGCATGAATATTAAACCTCAGAACAATTTGCAGACTACAATAAGCAGTGTCTCTTTGTAACAAAAATATTGGGATGATATCCTGATGACACTCAACATGTGAAATATGAAAGGAATGTATGACAAAAGACCATAAGGATTAGAGTTTCCAGCTGTTGGTTCATGATCTCCAGTAAAAAGACATATTCATTACTATTATATTCCAAACAGAAAAGTGCAGGTACAATTTTTCAAACTGGCAGCATATATTGTGGAATTTTCCCAATAATTTTAATATAAACAATTAGTTAATGCTAATGATACTGTAGACATGATTCAAAGAAGGCATTAAGATAGCAGGTCATCCTGGTATACAATAAAAATCAGGTTTTGAGGTATTGAAACTCTCTCACAGAAAAATGAAAAATGTATTTTTTTTCTCACATGAAAGTTTTTTTGCTCTAGCCACAGTAAAACTAATAGCCACCTTAAAATAAATAAAAAGAAGCAGTTTATATGAGACTCCAGCATTTTGGTTATCACAACACATTCCATGGTTGCTATTTGAAACTATGACAATACAGGACCATGCCTTAATTTTGTAACATACACAGATTATTTGTATTCTTCTCTAAAACCATAGGGCTGTGTTTCAGTATCTGTGAGAAAGATTACAGCATTGTTACAAAACTGAGAGAAGTACTGTCATGTTATTTTATACATTAAACTAAATATTAACCATATTCAGTTTTATTATCTGCATTTTACTCCTGAGACAGAACTGACTTGAGAGGGAAAAAGGCTGCATGTATATGTGTATATATAATATATATATATTTACAATAGATATGAAGAAATCAACTTTTTTAATAGGCTTAAGTAGACAGACTAACAGTACAGATTATCTAGGGAATTCTAACTCACAATTCCTCATGCTTGCAAAAACAAGCATAATTAAGGCTTGATATCTTATTAGTGTATTTATTTGGGTCACAATTCCATATGAGTACTTACTTCAATGGAGAAGCAGATTTGACCCCCAAAATTTCCTAATTTTTAAATTCTTGAAGTTCCACTGTGGCACATGGTATGTAATGAAGAAACAAACTGCAAATTCCTTCAGGATAAGAAAGACAAAGAAACACAGTCTGAGCTTAGTGGCTATCAAACAGTATAGAAAATTTTCCCAGTAATCATGATCTGATGCTAATAATTTTAAGAGTACTCCAAACAGATGCTTAGTTCATATAATGACAACCTATACCTTATTATACTTTGGCTTCTCTATCATACACATTTGTTTTCAAAATGTAACCTTTAAGAATTCAGTTCCTGGAGTTTAACTAATCTGCTTTCTCTACTAAAGTATGAATAAAATGCTTAAGTATTGCTAAATCAACATGGAAAAATAAATTACAGTTTAAGCCAAACAATTAATCCACAACTTCAAAAACGCTATTTTGATAAATGTTGCAAACAGAAATAACGAGGCTGCCTCCTCTGCTACCCTCATCTTAAGATCTATGAAAATTTCACAGGATAAGTAATATTAAATCAAGTTGCTGCTGACTCAAAACTCTATCCAACAATGATCATAAAAGCAGCCTTACTCTAAGTTTTAAAATTAATGTATAGTGGCTGTTCTTTGGGATATTCATGCAGCAAATGTACTAACCACCCCTGTTGGCACAACATGTGTCAAAAGCTGTAAGTTATATCCTTATGGAAGTATACTGCAATTCAACATGACTTGTGCAGAATTTGGAACTAATTTTATATCTTTACTGAAATCTTCCAAGTACTCTTTTATAATAGAAGTCCAGTATGGTTCAAAACTGCCTTTTGTAAAGGTAGGGGAAAAAAAGCCATTAACACAGTTTTCTTATAAATTACTCTACCCTCTGACCTCAAATATCACAAGTCAATCCATATTCAAGGGTTAACAGCTTTCAAATAAAAGAGGGTAGATTTAGATTAGATATAAGGAGGAAATTCTTTACTATGAGGGTGATGACACTGGGACAGGTTGCCCAGAGAAGCTGTGGATGTCCAGTCCCTGGAAGTGTTCAAGGCCAGGTTGGATGGGGCCCTGGGGAACCTGATCTAGTGGGTGGTATCCCTGCTTATGGCAGGAGGTTGGAACTAGATGATCTTTAAGGTCCCTTCCAAACCAAGCCATTCTACAATTCAATGAAACTTAGGCAGCACAACAGAAATTGAAGACAGTATATCAGTTGGCATCAATTCACATTGTGTTTCAGGACTAATATGGCACAGTCAGAGGTGCCAAAGACAGAAAACATCACAGTTACTTCACACCCCAGTATATGTTGAAGCCTAAGTAGTTGGCTCCACAGGTCCTCTCATACTAGTTAGAATTCAACACTGGGGGGGAGGAGGGGGAGGAGGGGGAGGCACAGAATCAAAGCATTTATATTTCCATGAAATAATTTTTTTACATGCAATCTGCAAATCCTTTCACCAAATAAATTGGATTGACTTCTTCACTTCATTGATATATTTGTTTATATATACAACATTTAAAAGCTTTTATATTTCAGCAGCACTCTTTGAAATAAGAAATAAGAAATATTAAGCATGCTAAAGCTCAAAAAGCGTATTTAGAAGCCAGTCAGTTATTGAGATTCTCCTTTATTTGAATCAGAGATTTTTTATATATTTAAAACAAAATCAGACTACCGCCATTACTTCTAAGCCTAGAAGAGCTGGTGGGTTATATAGAATTCACTGGAGCGTGCCTTTCTTTCAAGCTTTGTAAGTAATAGCAGTGCTCCAGTTATCGTATAAAATACATAGAAAAAAAGTCTTGATTTTTAAACCATAAAGAGAACTGAAAGCTCTTTATAGTGAGGATCAGATTTCTTCAATTGATTTTAAAAGGTCATTTTTGGTCTCAGGCTTGGCAGGGTTGGAGAAAAAGAGAAGGGATAAAGGAGAACAACTGTCTGTCTTTAAAAAATCATGAAATTGATTAGAAGAAATAAATCTGACAGGGGAAATAGAAAAGCCCAAACTTCACATTATTCTGTTTTTTGACAAGTGAACCTTTTTCCATTTTTAGTTAAGTGTACATGAGACTTGTCAAGAATCACTGGTAACACTGACAGCTTTATTATTTCTAAATTTCTTTTACTGTTATTGGAAACAGTATTTGTACCACATAGGCTAACATAATTATAACATGATGATAGGGGTGAAGAGAGCAATATTTATATTGCTATATGTTAAGAATTAAATTTGGCAGTGTAAGCACTGCATTCTGCAAGTGTATGCGTGCATGTACTAGAAGAGGACCAAATTGTCCTCTTTGAGGCAACAGTTTCTAAAGTACTGCATTCAGGTCAAAAAAGTTTTTGGTTGTGATTGGAAGAAGCATAAAAACATATTGCCTGTTTCAGTAAAACCCATCTTATGCACTTAGTTCTTTTGAAACTGTTTAACATCAAACTTGTACTCTGCTCAGAGAAAATACTTATTGGATTATAGAAAATAAACTACCTGTAAATGAAAGCCTCCCCTACCACATAAAAATGCATGTGTATGTATGCTTTGCATTGTTAAATGTGTATTTTAATAACATTGCTCAGTGAGAATGCCCATTATAGTATTAACCAAGAAAAACTACTGAAATCATAGCTGCCTTTCTACAGAGATCTACAAACTTACTTTATGAATTTTAAAACTTAATGACACAGTTGATATTAATTTTTGTGTGTTTTGTGTGTTTTTTGATGTAGTAATATTTGTATATTTTTGCTGTCATCTAACTTCTGGCAAGCAATCAGGGGGATCTAAACATAGAGCATCTGACTCCACCATTCACATGCCAATGCTTTTGTAAATGGAGGGGAAATATGACATGCAGGTACAGGATTATAGTGCTTAATTGTCACTAGCATAAAAAGCATACTAGACTGCAGAAGTGCTAAAACTCAAAAGTATACCATGTATCCACAGTTGTAATTCCAAATAGAGGTAAATTTTGAATTTCCTGGGAAGACTTTACCATGACTTCATGAAATCTCTAAAATGATGACTAAGAGCTATAACCTGGGAACACTGACTTGGCTAAAACTAGAAAATTTGTGACTAGAAACACAAACTGGGAATCAAATACTGAAATAGGGCTAGCTCTAATTTGCAGCCATGAAAACCTCCCAGGTTTCAGTCTGTCACCAGCACACGTTAAAAATAAAAAATAAAAATGTTCAAATTAAATTCAGCAGAAGCAAAAGTAATTCAGTGTTTGAATGAAATGAAAGAAGATTCTATGTCCTATGCTCTATATTAAAATATTCTATGGTCTGGGACTTCTCAGGCAAAGGTTGAATTCTCTATTTTTTCACAGATTTTCCTTTTGACCTTTGGCAAATCACTGATGATTCCATGTACCTAATTTTGAAATTGGAACAACTGTCTTCTCCCACAACTTAAATCTGTGCTGCCAAATGCACACATTAATGTTTAGGAAGGACCTAGAACTTCAGTGAAATAGGCCACCAGAGGAATTTCCAAATACACAGTACTTGGGCACAAATTCAGCTGTAGTAATAGAAGGTCATCTCCATAGGATTTTGAAACACCTGAATTGGAAGGAAATTTGCCAGCTTCTGCTCAAGAGGAAAACTGAGTCTAAACATCTTTTTTTTTTTTTTTTTTTTTTTTTTTCTGTGTGCTTCAGAGAAGAATATTCTTTACAGGTACTAAAATCCACAAAACAAGATATGAAGAAAAATCACTACTTCAG
>CM021766.1:48592098-48594598 GCA_011076525.1 Nettapus auritus
GGGGGCCAAGGGCTAATAACAGTTCACATCCTATCCACTGTCTCATATGTATCCTCCGTATGCAGCCCCCTTACCCTTGTTTTGTATATCAAGACCTCGTTGCTTGAATTGTTCATCAGCTCAATTACCAAAGCATTACAATGTCTAAAGAGTAAAAAGGTTTTAACTTAAAAAAGTTTTAACTTAAGGGCTAGTATGTGAACAGATTGCAGGTTTATTTAAACTCAAAAATGAAGAATAATCTTATAAAACAAACTTTTATTTAAACCCAACATATTATGTATTTTCCAAGGTGTAATTACTAACTCTTTCTTGATTGGTCATAATATAAGCACTCCAACTGTAACTTCTAATGAATGTCACACCTTTTTCCTTTTAAGGTAGGATTCTGTATAACAAATAGACTGTACATAGGAAGTGAGTTATAGGAAGGGTTATTTTTTGAATTGGAGTCTCAGAAACACAAGATTTTCTTTCTCTTCTGTTTGTCTGAATTATCCCTGGGATGCCTTAGAATCTGTGTATGCACACAGGAAACAAGAGTACAAAAAGAAGTCCAATCATAGCAACAGGATGGCCTCCTGCTACTCCTATTTATTCCATACAATATATTGACAGAATTACAAGGTGAAGTCTAAGTCTCTGTGGATAAATGTTACTTCTGCAATTTATTTGCTTTTAACTAATTCACACCAGCTTCCCAATTGCACCTTAATGGTCACTGCACCTCGTGCTCAGAAGGTAAGTCTAATAATGTCAAGAGGTACCATAACTGATGACCCAAAGTAAGCAAGTCTAAAGGGAAAACTGAATAAAAAATACAAATCCCTCCAAGTTAGACAAAAATCTAACAAGCCACAACAGCAGTTTTGAGAAAGCCCCATGCACTTCCAAAGCAACACAGAGCAAGATGGAGAAGATATAGTTCTGTTTCATTCTAATAGGCAGACTTCAGAAGTTTGGAAACATATCCCAAGATATTTCTCTGAAGTTTAAGCAGTTTGGTTGCAACTGAAGTCTCATAAAATATTTTAATATAATTTCTTTTCATAGATAAAAAGATTAGACATAGAAAATTGTTGCATGTAAGAGGTACTCAATGAAAAAATTAATCAAATCTCATATGGCTCACTTCACTCACTTTGGTGACAATAAAAAGGGCTCCAATCAATTTTTTATTGTAGCTGCATTCCAACTCTCACAACAAAGTTACTTAAAAACAAACATTTCATTTCAGTATTACTTTACAGATAATTTATACAGATAATATTTATCTCAATGAATATTTTTGTTTCACTGTTTTTTTTTAAATCATTTTTTAGTTGCAGACTCATGTAAACACATACGAAAGAAAAGCGAAATACAGATATCTCTACCATGAGACATCAAATCCAAATACTATAAATTGATATCTATAATTTGATTTAAAAAAAAAAAAAAATAGTGGAAGATTTTTCCAAGTCTTTTCACTCTGGCTTTTCTCACACTGTTCCCTAAAATAGTTCATATACACTTGGAAGTCAGCACAGTTAATTCACTAACACACTAGGCTGCTTCAGTATGGCAATCCATATGTTCCTAAATCATCAACAACAAAGAAACAGCAAAGTCCAAGGCCATCTCTGCACTGCTATTGGTACAAGATGTAAAAAGCTCTATCTACCATTTTGAAGAGGGCTCATTTGCTAACACAGTGCAGGGAAGTGCACTGCTAAAGCACCAGTCCCAAGATTGCTGGGGCAGTTCCTGAGACATCATAAACTGAAGTGTGCACTCTGGCCAAGCTGATAAGCCAAGCATGTTAGCTGAACTAACGTCACTTTTTGCATTGCAGTGCCATCTGGGAAAGGCTCTGAGGTTACCAGTTTGAGTTTGTCCAGGTCAGCCCAGCCAGCCCTTGTTTATGGCACCCTTTGTGGTTGTAAGATGGAAGGAAGATATTCCAGTCTTTCCCCTTCTTCTGCCATTGGCTCAGCTGATTTCCTCAACAAATCATTTTTCCTCTCTCTGAAGTTTTTGGTATTTTGAAAAGAAGGATGGTATGTCCCTTATTTGTATCATATAAAAACTAGTTAACATTTGTGCCACATTTAAAACATCACAGCCATTTCAATAACATTTTTTCTTGTTCTAGTTCTTCTGTTGATATCACAGTATTAGATAGTATGGTTGCTGATGGTGTATTACTGAGTAGCATAGCTTGGAATCAAAATGTTGCATCTAAAGGAAAACAACAACAATGAACTTTTTTTTTTTTAAATGATAGTTTCCAATAAATGCAAATTTTGCTTAAAGCACTTTGCCACATGCATCCTTTCCACAGTTCAAAACTTTATCTTGCATAACTTGAGATCTGTATTATAAGAAGTAGGACAAAATTATCAGATGGCAGACTCAGAACAAAACAAGTTGCTCTTTTAAAACCCTCTATCATCAGCTAACCTACTGCCAGAAGATTCTATTAATGAAAGTTTATTTTGGTTAAATAGCAGATAGATAA
>CM021766.1:48599598-48629449 GCA_011076525.1 Nettapus auritus
AATAGCTCTGAAAAGTGTGTCATACACATGTTTATGCATCAGCCACACATTTCTCATGGCCTGGGGGGTAACTGTGCCACCACTGAAAGGACTGGAGCCATTAACCAAAAGGAGAGGAATCATGTCTATCAAGAGCTACATTGGAGGGAGTGTGCATTAACCCTGCCAGCAGCTGACACAGGACAGGAGATACAGCTGCAAGTCTCAGAGTGCAAAAGAGTGGGAAAAAGGGAGAATGCACTGGAAAATAAATGCCTTTAAATGTTTCTTATAAGGATTGCCAAGAAAGCTTGGCACCTTGCAAAGGCAAAAGCAAATCAAGCCCTTCCTACCTTGTCTTCCACAATAAATATGCATAAAACAACACACAGAAAACATTTTTTTCCCCTGTCTGCACGCTATTTCAAGTCTGGATAGAAGAAGAAACAAAGCAAGACATAAGCTCACAAAGGAAGTGTGTTATTTACCATATTAATATGTATATATATATAATGAGTGTTTAAAGTTCAAAACACAGTTAAGGTAGAAATGTAAGTTTAGTCAACAAATGAAACCACTATGAAAACACTATGAAACCACAGTAAATCACCATATTGGTGAGCAACCCATAATTTCAAAGTACAGCAAAGTGAAGAAAAGTGAAATGACTGAGAAGTGTAACAAAAGTATAGTTTTATCCAATTTCATTCACCATTTGTCTCACATGGTTCCATGCACTAGATGTGATATTGGATTGCAATTGGAAGAGGGGGGTATATGTTGTGAATATTCCCATTGTGGAGTGTATTAGTTTACTATAATATTTAGGTAGTACAAGGACTGTTATGAAGTGCAAAAAGATGTGGTAAATATGTATGGTGGCAGAGCACAATGAAAAACAATTATTTCTGGCAAGGACTGAGGCACTGAATCTTGTAAGGGCCCTTCCTGGACTGGCACAGGTCTCCTTACACAGGTCACAGAGCAACAAGTCAAGCTAGTCTTTAAAGTCTGGAGAGCTACCTACTAAGCTGAAGTGGCAGTACTGCTACCACAGATTACATTTTCAACAATATTGTGATCTGAATTAGGCAGACTCCTGGGGAATGTAACAAAACAGTGTTCAGTTGAAAAATGGTATCTGTTTTCTTGAAATTGCAAAGAGAAACACACACTCACTCACTCACTCGACTCATTCATTCAAGCGGCCCTTAAGGGCACTACACATCATTTTAAACATTTATTCCAAATAAAAATCAAGAAAACAAGGTGGTTTCCCTCAATTTACCATTGGCAAATAATGTAAGTCATTTCTATACCTATGAGTAAATACCAAATGGAGCAGTTTCATATTACAAAATTAAAAGCAACATTGCTGAAAGACTCTTAAGTGTACCCAGGTACAGATCTAAAAGTCTAATATACCAAAGAACATGTCCACCACAAGTAGACAATATCTTCTAGGGACTGTAGTTACACTTAAAAAAAAATAATAATAATAAAAAAAAATCCAATGTTTACTGAGTAATAGAGCAAGAAAAAACAATAGAGACATTGTGTCTTAGAGCAAATGAGGGAGAACGTGCACTTTGGTTACTGGCAAAAGTGAGAAAATAATTTCATAGTTGCCTTTTTCTTACAGTCTTTCTATAGGCAGAGATTGTTGGCCGCTGGCCAAAGCACTGGATATCAGTTCATCCTAGCTGATTGTTCTAAGTACCAAGCACTTTGATAACAGAAAGGATGATACAGGATCCTCCACAAGTGCATCTGAATTGAAAACTGTCCAGGTAGATAGAATATTTAATGAATTCAGCATAATTCAAAACTTGCTGAAAAAAGAAACAAGACATAGTTCTCAACAAATTTGGTCTTATTTTTCTTTTCACCATCACAGCTCAAATAATATACACCTAAACAGTATGTATGCAGAGGTAGGTAGCAATAGACCCACGTAATAGACCTCCAGTAGCAATACACGCACCATTTTCGTTATAGACACTACTTAATCCTACTTAATCTCCAGACTCCTTACCCTCTGCTATCCTAACAAACTCTGTGGGCAAAGAAAATGCACTACTAATTGCAATTAACTTAACTTTCTCTTGAAGGGATGCAGGGAACGGGAATATTGGAATAAAAGAGTTTTAGTCATTTTACATGTTTTTTTCTGGACTAAAAAAAAAAGTTACTCATAATTGTAAATGTTTTAGTTTCTGTGATATCCATTACTGTTTACTATGCAGAACCTTAGCATCTTGCATTCCATCCTCATGGGCAATACACTGTCTCTAAACAAATTTTATTAAAAAATGAAATGTAACCCCTCCATTTCACATTCTAGAGCTCTGGGTATACAATTCATATAAGGTTGGCTTCCATGTTACTTTTATATTTATATACAATTCAATAACTTTAATAGAAATTTCAAGTAATCATTCCATAAATTTCCTGATTTAACTGTATGAGGAAGAGAAAAGCAAATTCTACAGAATCACAGAATCACCGAATTGTCTAGGTTGGAAGAGACCTACAAGATCACCGAGTCCAACCTCTGACCTAACACTAACAAATCATCCACTAAACCATATCCCTAAACTCCACATCTAAACATCTTTTAAAGACCTCCGGGGATGGTGACTCAACCACTTCCCTGGGTAGCCTATTCCAGTGACTAACAACCCTTTCAGTAAAGATGCTTTTCCTACTATCCAACCTAAACGTCTCCTGATGCAACTTTAGCCCATTCTCCCTCGTCCTGTCACCAGGCACATGGGAGAACCTACCAATCCCCACCTCGCTACAGCCTCCTTTCAGGTACCTGTAGAGTGCAATAAGGTTGCCCCTGAGCCTCCTTTTCTCCAGGCTGAACAGTCCCAACTCCCTCAGCCGCTCCTCGTAAGACTTGTTCTCTAGACCCTTCATGAGCTTCATTGCTCTTCTCTGGACTCGCTCAAGCACCTCGATGTCCTTCTTGCAGAGAGGGGCCCAAAACTGAACACAGTATTCGAGGTGCGGCCTCACCAGAGCTGAGTTCAGGGAACAATCACTTCCCTGGACCTGCTGGCCACGCTGTTTCTTATACAAGCCAGGATGCTGTTGGCCTTCTTGGCCGCCTGAGCACACTGCTGGCTCATATTCAGCTGACTATCAACCAAAACTCTCAGATCCTTCTCTGCCAGGCAGCTTTCCAACCACTCATCTCCCAGACTGTAGCGCCACTTGGGGTTGTTGTGCCCCCAGGTGCAGGTCCCAGCACTTAGCCTTGTTGAACTTCATACAGTTGGCCTCAGCCCATAGGTCCAGCCTATCCAAATCCTCCTGCAGAGCCTTCCTACCCTCAAGCAGATTGACACACGCACCTAACTTGGTGTCATCTGCGAGCTTACTGAGGGTGTACTCGATCCCCTCATCCAGATAATTGATAAAGATTTTAAAATACTGAGCCATGGGGGACGCCACTAATGACCAGCCTCCAACTGGATTTAACTCCATTCACCACAAATCTTCGGGCCCAGCTACCCAGCCAGTTTCTAGCCCAATGAAGCATACTCCAGTCCAAGCCATGAGCAGCCAGTTTCTTCAGGAGAATACTGTGGGAAACAGTGTTGAAAGCCTTACTGAAATGAAGGTAGACCACACCCATAGCCTCTCCCTCATGAACTAAGTGTGTCACTTTGTCATAGAAGGAGATCGGGTTAGTCAAGCAGGACCTGACCTTCATAATCTGCTCCATGAGCTTCCCTGGCACAGAGGTCAAACTAACAGGCGTATAGTTCCCCGGGTCTACCTTCTGGCCCTTCTTGTAGATGGGCATCACATTTGCTAGCTGCCAGTCAACTGGGACCTCCCCTGATAGCCAGGACTGCCAATAAATGACGGAAAGTGGCTTGGCCAGCTCTTTCACCAGTTCTCTCAGTACACTTGGGTGGATCCCATCCAGCCCCATCAACTTGCATACATCCAAATGCTGTAGCAGGTTGCCAAACAATTCCTCATGGATTGTGAGGGCCACATTCTGATCCCCATCCCCTTCCACCAGCTCAGGGTACTGGGTATCCAGGGAACAATATGAGTGTAATGAAGGTTTTGATCAACAATACCTGTAATTGCAACTGCTAGAACAACTAGACTAAAAAGTTTCTCCCCGCTAACGCTTATGAAAGCAACAAAATATTCATTTAAATGTAATAGGGAAGACAACCTGTTACGCTTATGATGCCTTCCCTCCAACTGCTGCCAACTGTTCTTGTTTTTAATGCACATTCTCATGAACAAGCATGTTTCAAGATACATCATGCTTAAGTTAAATTGAAAGATCCCAATAACATTGTAAAAGATGAAAACTGAATGTCCCACTACATGATATCATATGCATTCCGGAGCTGCTCTGGCACTTCTTGCTTCAATAATAACACATGTAACACGCAGTTATTGTTGAAAGCTTTCTGTTCTCTCTCCTCACTAAAATATACAATGTTCTTGTTTCCTTAACAACTGCTTTACATACACTGATGCTAAATGTTCAGAAAAATTCCAGAGTCCAAGTGGTAGGATTACCTGTGAAACCAGTTACAATACCAAAGCTAGAAAAAAAGACTGTGGAGGGAAATTTACCACTATAATCTTTCCAATTAATAATGAAAATGTTGATAACTTGAAATCAAAGCGTTTATCATCTTGCACAATTCCTTTTCAGTTTGACTCAATCACAGCTAAGTGGAAAAAAAATATTCAGCTGTTTTGAACGCAGGAGGGTTAGTGATATGCCTGCACTTTTCATCAGGATATTTACTCTCAGGCAACTATTTCAAAATAAACCTGCTCATTACTATTACATCACTGTCAGACAAAATCGCATTGTTCTTATTATGAACAAATATATTTATATGTAAAGATGAATAGATGAATATCTTTACAGCATATATATATATATGCTATATAAATTTAT
Organism: Nettapus auritus; assembly: GCA_011076525.1. Classification (NCBI taxonomy): domain Eukaryota; kingdom Metazoa; phylum Chordata; class Aves; order Anseriformes; family Anatidae; genus Nettapus; species Nettapus auritus. The sequence continues at coordinate 48,604,529 of CM021766.1, forward strand.
AGCATTTTTTACCATTAAACAAGTAGAAAATAAATTTTGCAGTGATGTAAGAACAAGAAGGATTTTACTCTGAATGCTTAGTGACTTAGTATTTATTGATGTATGTTCAAGTCACCACAGAAATTCTAAATATAAAGATAATCAGGTGCTTTACCCCATGTTTAGTAATGAAAAAGCTGCCAATAACTCCTTCCTTTGGTGGTTGATTTAGTAAAACTTTTATGAAGACAGTAAATTTCATGTTTTAGTATACATGGCTGTCACATTCTAGGTGCTAAGATGCAAGACAAACAGAAATCAATATCCCCCCCCAACCTGAGCATGAATTTTGTCAACTTCCAATTATTATCTTGCTCGTGGGAAAGATCAAAGAATAATTGAGGTTCCTGGTCCTGATGTCACAGAATGGATAGACAATTTCAATTGTGAAGAGATATAATCCTAGATATCCCAGGTGCTTAACCTGGCTACATTTGATAAACAGTCTGTAGTTGGCTACTAAAATCATATGCATTTTGTGTACCATATATACATCAAAGGAAGAAAAGCAATCTACATTAGGCTTGTGTTATTTACATGGTCTCTCTTTGGTTCTCAGGTGAAAGGCAATTTCATTTTACAACTATATTTTTTCTACCTACTATAACAATATCTCCTTCAGACAATTTTACATTGGAAAGCATCACTTAAAAGAAAACTCATGATAGAGTAAATACATGTATTTACATTCACAGAAAAAAATAACTTTATTAGCAAGTTAGACAATAAAGAATCAAGTGTGCTTTTTGTTTGTTTGTTTTTCCTGGGAAATGAAAGTTGAGCTTTTTATTTCCTGATTTGAAGTAGGGTAAGGAAAAAACTCAACCCTGAAAACATCAGTCACCATCTTTTAATCCGAAGTAAGTGTAGTGTGTTTACCAAGACTAAAATGCAATTACAGATGGATGAGAGGCAATGCTAGTCAACATCTTCAACACCTGTCATGTCCCTTCATTTATTAGCTGGAAGCACTAGCATAAAAATACTAATGGAGATAAGTCTATATCCAGACATAGCATCTTCAACCTCAGCTTCCAAGGGGTTTCCCAATTTCAGGCAATCTGTACCTTGAAGTCTGCTGTGCTGACACTGTCTCCTTGTCCCTCAGTACTTCAGTACTGAGAGTCTATGAAATGCACTGAGTTATTTTCTTATGTTTTGGCTGCTTTATTTTTGACATTATGTAGTTAATTTTAGAGCAGTTAAAGGATGAAAGTAGTCATCAGAAGATAGATTTGAATAATTGGCACAATCTCACTTCATCAGAAGATAGATTTGCATAATTGGCACAATCTCACTTCGGTGAAGTAAATGGAGAATTCCCAGCTGAAAATGATTCTGGGCCCCTAAACTATGAACATATAAACTTCATCCTGTTTCCTTTTTGAAAGTCTCCTTTTGAAGTGATCCTAAACATGCAAACTTACTGATGCTGAACTATAGCCTAACTAATTTCAGATAAACCCACCTGAGTATGTGCATTTTAAAACACCTTCAAAAGATCCAGGTGAGTAAAATTTGGAGATGGCAGGGATTAGCTTCATGAGATCCTTGATTAAATAATGATAATGCTAACGTAACCAGGATGATTTCAGGAGCTCCTTATTTTCATGTGGTGCTTTTTCTTTTTTGTTTTGTTTTGTTTTTTGTTTTGTTTTTGTTGGGGGGGGGGGTTGCAGAAGCATATCAACACCTACAGTAGTTATTCTGAGGCAGGATATAGCAGTTTTAAGCTCAGAAACTGTTTACCCTGATTACCTCAGTTTTATCTTACAAACTCTAAAGTGGATTCCAATACAAAAGCGATATTCACCAGGCAGTCTGCCTTTAAATATTCAGTGCTTTGGTTCAGGAACCAAAGAAAAGCCTTTCCTTGAAACCTAAGCCACACAAAAGCACAGCCTAGACAACCTCAAAGATTATTCCTAAATCGTGCACTTACACACTAAATCTCAAGGTCTTCTAAACCTGCATACGCATATGCAGAACTTTCAAAAAAAAAAAAAAAAAATGCATGCTCTTATGTTGCATCTATATTGTATCACTGCAGTAGTTGGTAAAACCTGAATGAATTAATAATACACCTTTTTAAAAAATTTAGCTTTGTAAGGCTAGGTTTTCATGATTTCCCTAGGTGAGATTAGCTCTGCCAATTTCCTTTGGACTCTACTTCTTTTTGGAAGAGATGGTAAGAATATCAATGGGATAAAATTCCAGAGCCTTTTTCTAAATTGCATTTGTCTTTGTCAATACCTCCTACTGTCTTACACAGATACCCTTTTCATCACCTTTAATTCCACACACACACACACACACACACACACACAAATCCAAACTGCAAGAATAAAGCCAAGCTTACACACCAATCTTCCTCAAAGCATGATGAGCAGCAGTTTCTTACCGATATATACATTACAGCAAAAGCCTCTAACACATGTTCTGTTATGCTGGGGAGTGTGTAGGTTCAGATATGCCCTTTTGTTGCTGCAATTTCATTTGGGAGAGTTAAGCAGCACAAAGTGTTGTTCACAAATATAAATGAATGTACCCTACACACATCTTCTGGGTTTCATGCTTTGTACAAGATAGAGAAGTTTACAAAATAGAAAATAACACAAGTACCACTTAGAGCAGAGAACAGTTTACTGGGAAGGGGGATGGGGGAATGTGAATTAGTTAATAACTGAGTTCCTTCCTTTTCCCTTCTTCTGGGTACAATATAGTTTCAAACGTATTTCCTAGAAAGAGGACAGTAACTAAAGAATCAAAACACTGTTGAAAATCTCATGCAATGTGGAAGACATTAAAAAAAAATAGAGGGAAACAGAAGATTCTACAGTTACAGATGTTCAAATGGGTCCTTAGTATTGGCAAAAACTCAGTTACAAAAGAAATAAACGTAATGAAGATGAATGAAAACAAACAAAGGAAACTTTTTCTTAAACAATAGCAAGGTGGACATATACAAAGTCCTACTTCTTGTATTCAAAAAATATTCCTAAAACAAAAACAAACAAACAAACAAACAAATTAATAAAGAAGAGCATTTGACTCCAAACATAACTTCTTTAACAGATGGATAGGGGAATGGTAGAATAATACAATCCCGTCTGCTGCCTGAGTTCCTGCTGAGAGCTAGTTTCAAGCTGATAATACAATTCTATCTGTGGCTAATATCATGCTGTATTAGCAGTTTAGCTCCTCAGGTTTTTGGTGGGAGTAGAAGACATCTTTTACTTTATTATTATGAAGTGTTGCTCAGGTGTCACCTAAAAATGTTGAATATATTGCCCTTTCTTTTAAAGTCACTTCTTATACTAAAATCTGAATTGAAAGAATCTTCTGAAACTCAATGCGGGAAAAGATTTCAGCAAAAGTTTAAGTACTTCTACTTTCAGGACAAGCACTAAGTAAAATGAATGATTGACTTCAAAAGCATATGCATATGTTATTTAAAGAGCATAGGAATAGATGTTACTTAAAAGGGACAGAATCACTGAGTTGTGTTGTTCATAGCTGCTCCTTTTAACATATGCATTGTTCATTAAAATAAAAAATAAAAAAATCCCCAAGTACTGTTATAAAAAGCCAGAGAGGTTGATTTCTGAGTGGTTGAGTGGTGAGGGGGTTGTATATTTTACTTGACTTGGATGAAATTTAACTTATATAGCCAAAAGTTGTCCAAAAATAATTTAAACTAACACAATGCTTCTGTAAATAAGCTAATACAGAGAGAAAGGGAAAGAAAAAAGAAAAAAGAAAGAAGGAAAAAAAAAAAAAAAAAAAGCTTTATTCAGTTTTCTTACTGATGTTAAAGTGGAAACAAGAAGGGTAGACCAAGATACCTTGAATAAAGCTGAAGCAAGGTACAAAGACATTTATTGCTCATCTCCTATATTTGGATTCAGCCCGGCTCCGTGACTACTGCCAGACTAGTATCAACATTGCAAGTTTACACTCAGAAGCAAAAGGTTTTTGTTTGTTTGTTTGTTTCATGGACAAGACTCATAAATGTAAGTTGAATTCTAGAGACAGAAACACCACCACATAAAAACTGAAAAAGGTTTTTACCATCTTACCAACTGCACTGTCTCTTTCGTGTAATGAGTAGACTTAGAGGAATGTGTAAACATAGACCCTGATTTCAATTGACTCTACAAAACTTTTCTACTGTAATAGATAATTAATGTTATATGACAATGTCGATTACTTCTAAGCAAGCAAGATGCTCTTGCCTGCCTAGAAATAATGTACACAATAGAATGGCAAAAATATATATTTCTTCTAATTTATGGCAATACTACTTGTCTTACTATTACTTAAAGTATTTTAAAAGTAGAAATAGTCTTGGAAGTTATTGCGCAGTTTTATTCTGAAAGCCTAAATCCAATTACAACCTTAATGTGCATTTGTGTAATAATCTGCTATGACATGGAAGTAATTGAACTGCTGGGTAGAGATTGACACTGACTGCTCATTTGTCTCCAGTGTAGCCTATATTACTTTTGCTTCATTTCATTAAGACTCTAAGTCCAAGAGTTCAAATGTTAATGCAGTTTTAACCTGTATTAATTTTACCCAGTATTCAAAATAACTTGAAACACAAATGTGGTATTCAGTTACTGATCAGTCTACTGAGAAGTTTTCTGATACTTTCTGCAGCCATCTGTAAATTTTATTCCTGGTAGTAGATTCGGTAGAATTGGCCAGACACCTCAACCTCTGATACAATCAGCATTTTTTGACTATCCTGTTACAGTCAGGATCTAGTTCAGACTGGTAGGGATGAATAGTAAAAACAAACAAACAAACAAAAAAACTGTCTTTGGCTTCCAGGCTGTTATTCTCTTCTCCCTATTGCAAATAATTCAATAATTTGGTAGTATTCCACTTCACCACAGTAATTTTGCCTGTCTCAAGGGTGATCCTATATTTTTAGTTAACTTTGAGGCCATCTTGCCACAAGATGTATTTTTTTGGTAGATGCATCTTTTTGGTAATCTAGATGTATCTTTTTTGGTAATCTATCTTGGTATCTATTTGCTAATACCTATACCACTTTCATCTAGCCTTCTTTTCTAAGAAAGGAGCAAATCTGTGGATTTTTATAGCATTAAAGTCTATTAAACTTGTGTGACTCGGCCTGCTGTGACTGGGCAGCCCACAGGTTTCTGTCTAACTATTCTCTTTAGCCCAACTAAATCATATAGTACCAGAGCTCTAACCTAAACTTAAATCCTAAATGACAGGAGGTGAATGGTTGTAATACTTAATTAAATTTAAAAATTTGTATCTTATTTCTACTTTGAACATTGGTGACTTCCCTGTACTAGGGCAAAGACTCCCTATTCTACTTTGCTATCTTAGAAGAGGAAGAGCAATCTGCAATTTCTTGGAAAGGAAGAAAACCAAAGAACCCAGACTTCCCAGAACTTCTTGAAAGTGCAGGAATGTCCTCCCATTCCTGTCCTTTCAGAGAGATTAGAAAGAATTTAAAAAAAAAAAAAAAAAAAAAAAAGTGAGGATTTCTGATATTCCTCTATGGTCTCCATCTTCTATCTAGCCATTTACAAAAATCTTCTAATTTCAAATACAAGTACTTCTCCACTTCCTCCTTCTTCAATGGATTCTTCTTTCTTCTGCTTTATCCATGTTACAGGGGAAAAAAATCACTTTTCAGACCAAAGTACATACTAGGTTTATGTTCTATCATTAAGAATATTTTGCATTATTAGAAGCCTGGGTTTGTTTCTCTCCAAAGCATATCCCATCCCTCCCTTTTATTTTTTCTCTAATTCAACAGAAATGGAGAAAAAAAGATGAAAAAAGACAAGGAAAGAAGAAAAAAGTTCATCATTTCAAGCTATTTATAATAAATTTATACATTTATACTGAATTTGTTTAAAATAGCAATAAAATTATACATTTGTGCTGAATTTGTTTAAAATAGCAATAAAATAGTGTTTTACATATACAGAAAAGGCTTTTGGTCTGCTCTTTTCATATATATGCTAGCAATACAAAAGCAGAATACTCATGCAAAAGGCCATTAACAGAGTAGTACTTTTCAAAATGTAATTAAACATTCATAAATACATTATTTTTGTTATTAGTTTGATTTTGAGTATGTAAGAATTGCTATACAGTAATATAACTAAGGCTTTCTTTATAATAAACCATTTGAAAACACTTACGCTATAAAGTCTCCAGTTATGCAACATGAATTAGTTAAAACTTGGACAATAAATTAGTTGTTTATTGCTCTCAGTGATTCAAAACATTGGAAAAGTTAATGGACTCCTCTATGAGTGGCTTGGCATACATTGTTGAAGCAACAGATAGCAACTGCTATCCATTCCTCAGAACTTTGCCAGGATATCCACAACTTTAAAAACAAATCTTTGACTTTGACAAAAAACTTTATTCTCCACTGGGTTACATGATAACATGCACACAGTGAGCGTGCATACACGTTGTGAAGGAAGAGTGATACAATATGAAGAACGTTTGATTTCTAGAGGATAATCTCATAAGCATTGAACATATATTTATGGTTTGCAGAGCACACAGTCAAAGGGAAGCCAGGTTACATTTTAGGAACAATAATATGCTAAACTGTGATGGCAGAATCAAAGGGACTGCTTTCAAACCTCAATGATTACTCTTTTTTAGTACATAATGGTAGTAGCTTTGACAGTTAGTAAGAAAACATGACTGTACTAGTCCATAGGTATATAGTGGGGTACACTCTGCTTGCTATTAATCAATAACATATTTATTTTTTTGTATGAATTTTTGAAAGGTTAATGTTTAAAAAGGCAAATTTCTCCCTAGCTGGGACAAGATGCTCAACCATGTATTAACAGAGTTTCCTGCTCCATTTTCACTTGTGCCTTTTTGGAGACAGTCTCACAAAGAACAAAGATAAAAGCTTAACTCAGCTTCAGAGATGACTAGAGTGAAATGATGAGAAATGCTCAGCATTCTTTCAACATGCCTTTCAATCTGAAGCTTCCCTTGAAATGTAAAACACTTAAATAAGTAATTTCCATTAAGAACAGTTCAATAGGGGGTTGATCGTTTGCAATTTTGGGGGCTTTTAGTTTTTGCGGGTTTGATTTTTTCATTTGGTGTCTACATTTGCTGCATGGCCCACGAAGTGGAACAACATATCAGGATGAATAATTTCAAATGGGCCAGAAAATAGAAAGAGAAAATCTTTGTGGAAATAAAAATAATAAAATAAATATATAAATAATAATAATAATAATAATAATAATAATAATATTTTTTTAAAAAAAAGTGTTGGGGGGAAGGGGTCTGATCTGAAGAGATGAAATTCTGTGAAGTTTCAGGTTCTGGCACATTCAGATACATACCTTATATGTACATCCTATATAGGGTCCAGATAAAGGGTCCTATAGGATAAAGGGTCCTATAAAGGGTCCAGAACCCTTGAGCCTGTAGAGACATTTCCTACTTGCCATGCAGCTGGACAGTGCTGTTAGTTCCTGACAGCCAGTAATTAGCAACCCAAATCCACAATTTTTCACAACATGACTTTATAATGACTCTGTAGGCACCCAAAACGTGCAGCAAGAATTTGAGTCATGCTTAGGAAAAAATAAAAAATAAAAATAAATAGAGAAAATATGAGAAACATATTTGGATTCCCTTTCAGACAAGTAAAGAGCAGGTGGAACATTTGGTAATTCATTATCCTGTGTAGAAGACCCCAACCAAAAAAAAAAAGATAAGGAATGAAGTATCTTTTATCTGTAAGAACATGTTTTCTTTTTACTTCTACTTACAAAATTCTCTTTGTCTATGATTTGAATTGTGATATTGAAAAGTGTTAACATATGCTAAACAGCAGTTTACTATTAAAAGGATAGCTTACAGCTTAGCAGCAGGTTTTATTTTTTCTAACAAAACATAAATCAAAATGCAGTATGAACTCTGCAATGGATAAATATTATTTGTTTCTTTTTTAATTGGTGAAGATTCTAAAGAAAGTCTTTAATTTAAAATTGAGATAGAAGTTTTAATTTAGTATTCAGCTTCTCTTAAATTTTTTGTAGTATTGAACACATTAATTCAGAAAACACTAGCACATAACATCAACCCAAATGTATGACACAATATAGGATAAAATCATTACACTCAAAACTTAAGAACTACAAAGTTCCATTTTCCCAGAATCATCAAAAAGTTTCCTCACCACTTCAATACTTCAATTAGAAAAAGGCTTCCTTTGAAGACAATTTAGTTCAATATATAATTAAATTGGAGTGTGTTACAAATGCAATAAAATTAACAATGCACAAAGCAACAACAACAAAAAAAGATCAAGACCTGATTTTAAAATGTAGGCACAAGAAATTGCAGATGCCCAATACATCTTTACATGATCTAAGAAAAAAAAAAAAAAAAAAGTATTATGAAGTTACCAGTATATATAAACAATTTATATATGAAGTTACCAGTATATATAAACAGCTTCCAAGTAACGCATGCAGGATGTTTTTCTTCAAACCAGTGGTTCTACGTGAGAAACCATACGCTTTACCTACAAGCAAATAATTAAAATAAATCTTTAATTTTCCTTTTACTGTTAGAAAAGTATCTCTCGTTCATATGTATCCCAAAACATATAGCAAAAGTGAATCTTGAAGAAGTTCGCATTAATGCAATAAATTAATAATCATTGTGGATTCTGACGGTAATCTCTTGCTTTTCCTTGCTATATTCATAAAATAATTGCTTTCATTTGAAAAATATATGTCATAACAGAAACCTTATGTTTAACATTAAGCTGGAATACTGGCTCTAACCCCTCCCTCTTGTACAGAATCTCTTGCAAATTTGCTTTTCATCCACAATCAGTCTTACAATAACAGTGAGCAGTGAACACAAACGGTAGTTTCACCCACAGGATAAAATGGAAGGAAATTAATGAGGGGAAATTTACCTTTAAAAAAAAAAAAAAAAAAGTGTGAAGGAGAGGGGGGAACAATTTTACTCCTAATATGTTGCTTCCTTAAAGCAAGTCTGACTTCATGAAAAGGACATGTTTATATGAACTTGTGATACCGCTTAGCACTGTAGCTACCCTATTAATCCCAGCTGGCAACTGTTAACAAAATAATAAATCATAGAAATTAGGAAATTCCCCCAGTGGATTAAAATATTAGAAATGTTTCTAATTTGGCTGACACTACCACTTTAAAGTATCACTACAAAGGCAAGTTAAGAACTCCAGTTCCTCTGCTGTTGCTTTTTAATAACTCCTGCAAAGCTATCTCTGCATTATTCATTTCTGTATTTTGTTTTGTTTTTTGTTTTTTATCTTAATCAGAAAAGAAGGGCTATTGTGTTTCTCTCCTTCCTCAATAGCTTTGTGTAGCCAGCCATATTTCATCTAAAAGTTAACAGGAAACTTCAGGAACGCATCACACACCATCAGCGTGTTTGCGATTGGCAGTGCTTACTGCTGAGGTGACAAACCAAAGAGCAATATAAGCAGTAACATGTCAGCAAATCATTTCAGTTTGATGTAAAGTCCTTACGAGATTCACATCTGGGTTTCTGCCAATGTAAGCAGGAAAAGCTGAGGCTGTGGAAGCCCCTCAACAAGGAAAGCCTGTGAGGAAGGGAAAGGGCAGGGACTTAAGAGGGTCCACCAAATTCCTACAGGGCCATGTGACATGATAAAACCATTTTAGAAAGTGAAAACTGGTCTCATGATTGCTATCTTCATAAAACTTGGAAAAAAAGGTCACAATGAAGATTAAAACATTTCATTTTTGCATTTTTAAAGCAAAAATAGTTAATTCTAACAAAGAAAAAATACTTGTTAACATTTCCAAAATAAATGTTTGTTTGAATTTTAACCTATACTTAAATGCAAGTTTAAAAAATTACAGATAGCCCAAAGCAACAGTTTCTTCTCTATTCTTACCCCTGCCAAGTAAAAACAATTTTAAAATTCCATGTTTTATTTCATGGGATTTTTTTTTTTTCCTGCAGCAGTCTACAAGCCTTACACAAAGGATGAAATCTTCATCCTCAATTAAGTCAACATAAAAATTCCCACTGACTTGAGTAAGAATGGGATTTCATCCAGAATGTTCCTATTCCTGAGATTTAAATTATATGCACAATAAAATACAGTTGGTATCCACCTGCCATTTTGAATTTTCTTGCTTGTCATGTTCTTTCAGTTCAGAATTCTTTTTAACCATCTGATTTTTGAGCAATGGGTTTCAGATAGTATGAGAGGGGTGAGAAAGGGGGATTTTGTATCACTCTATGATAGCCCCTGCCAAGTGATAATGGATTGACATTGACAAATCCCTAAGAGCTAGACCTGACAGCTAACAGATGCTGTGAGATCAGTCTCAGAGAACAGTTTGAGGCTAAGGGGGCAAAAACAGTGTGAATACTCCAGACTTGTCTGATTTTAAGACTTCCAAATTAAATGTGTTGAGGGGGAGAGAGAGCCAGCAGTGGCAAAGGGAAAACAGCAGAAGAGATAGTGCAGTGAAATCTTTACATCAAACCTGACACATCAGTCATTGCAGTATTCTTCACAGACTACAGGTAGTGATGATTTATAGGTGGTAAGCTTCAATTTGGGAGGCCATAAGCACATTCTTTGATCTAGGCTCCTACAGATTTGTTTCCTATGTACTCAGTAAGTAATAAGTGATTTGCTATTGATTTGTCCACAGGCAGAAGAAAAGTGTATTGGTGCTGTAACCCCAACGTGAATGGGAACTTCAGGGACACTGCTAAAGAATAGAAATGGACAAAGACAGAAAAAAAAAAAAAAAAGATAAAAAATATATTTTTAATGCATCAAAAGCTATCCAAAATACTACCCAAAATATTAATAAACTCTTAATAATTGCATTTTCTTTGTTATAGTGTTTGATTACAGCTAGCAACAGAAATAAATGATAAAAGACAATCCTTTGACAATTATGACCAGAAATTCCATGCACAGACTCTCAACATACAGTAAAAATTAACTTAAAGAGCTTAAAATATTGTCAAGAATAAGTATATTAGGTAAAAGTCCAACATATAGCAAATGCTTTTCCTGCTATGTAATAATTATTTAATTCCACAGTAACTAACTGTACAGTACAGAGCCACCCTATGTTGTGATTGAAGTTGGATGAATGATTTGACAATAAGGGCAATTCTCTCTCTGGAAAATTTTGCTTTGAAACTTGGGAACTCTGTTCCCAAATTGCAATTCTATGGGCTTATAGAGAATAATATTTGAAAACTTATTTACTCAGAGGGGTGGTGATGCACCGGGACAGGTTGCCCAGTTGTGGATGCCCCTTCCCTGGAATTGTTCAAGGCCAGGTTGGATGGGACTTTGGGCAAACTGTTCTAGTAGAAGGTGTATACCAACCTCACATGGCAGAGGGTTTGGAACTAGATGATCTTTAAGGTCCCTTCCAACCCAAACTATTCTATGATTCTGTGAAAAATATCTGATGCAAAAATGTCTTTGTTGCTTCAAGAATTTTGTTGAGCATTCAAATTTACTTACATGTCAAACTGTAGATACTGCATCTATCACAGTATGTCATGACTACACCTACTTATAGACATACTATTTTAATTGCAAAATGCTGTAAATCATTGGTTAAGTAAATTTCAGAGTCTGCTTAGTCTGCTTTTAATTTGCTGTGTGTATTTTCAGGAATAAAGTTTAACTAAGATACTGCTCTTGAGGCTGCTCATGAGCAGGTATAAAGAACTGTGGGTCATGTAAAAATACATAATATATTTTCACTATTTATAACATTATTTGGCTAGGTTTAAAGAAGGTTGAATATAAATGTAAAAGGGAATAGCTTGGATCCAACATAATAGTAAACCTCCAGTTCCATTCCAACAGGGATAAGATTTGTCACAATATGAAAACACAAAAGAATTAAACACGTAAGAACACATAATATAAAATACATACGAATTCCTAGTTTTTAATCATGAAAGATAAAAATAAAAGTTTAAATCACTTTTTGTTGGCTTTTGTTAGTTTGTTTTTATTTGATTTTTTTTAATCTTACTTGGTTTCCAGTATCTTTGGGTAACTGTGCAATACCAAAAGTTTGCTAAACTCTGTATTAGGCTCATTTTACTAAAATTTCCTTAACGAATGACAGCTTCCTTCAGAGAAAAAAAAAAAAAAAAAAAAAAAAAAAGGCTTTAAGAAACCAATTCCTCCACCAATCAGTCTTTCACATAATGGTTTGAAACAACAGCAGCAGTATGCCATGATTGATAAAAATTTTTGATACTGAAATACTGGGCCCAGTCTTTTTTACTAATAGTAGTCAATAGTTTTACTCAGGTAAGAAAGAAACATAAAAGGATGAGCATGAAATGTAAGAAAGCTTTTCTCCTTATCACTACATTATCTAAATGTCAGTTGTTCTTTCCTCCAGAAAAATAATAGCAACAATAAAAACTTGTATATTTTCTGATTACTGTAGAAACATGTATAAGCCCAGGCATTTGTAAGGACTGACAAATGTCTCATTCTTCTTGATGCAATAAAGGAGTCAATCTGCTTCAGGGATCTACTGTACTATGAATATAAGAGAGGATTTTATTTTCTGATCTGCAATGGGTATTTAAGTGATTAAGTACTATTAGTGCACCTGCATTACCAATTTAATTGAAAACGAATTTTCCTATAGACTAGACTTATAGACATAACAGAAGAAAAAACGTGTGTGTGTGTGTGTCTGTGTGTGTGTTTCCCCTCCCCCAGGACTGCATAAATGAGTTGGTCAAAGTAACATGACACGTCACATTTATAATATGTACATAGCAATATGACTTTAACTGCTGGCAGCCAAATTCTCAAGGTGAATAAGGAAGAGCCTTACTGTACCCTTACTGAGGCTATGTTTTTTTATCGCATCTTGGATCAGGACCATAGTTTATAAAGGCCATATAATATAACAAAGTGCATGGTAAATCAAGAGATCGTTTACACACACATAGATCTGTGTTTGCTAAAGCAGGTTAGTTAGCTTGTTAAAAGTGAAATATTAGCCTACATGAAATGAGTAAAATCTGAAGAAAAAAAAAATGTGAAAATTTGAGACACACTGAGGCATCCATTTGATGAGTACATGGCAGGAAAAAGCCCACCAGATTTGGAAAATTTACCATCTTAACTCTTAGTATCATTTTCAAGGCCAAGTGGAGCATTAATATTAAAAGGAGACATTACAAAAGGCCCTAAAAAGACAGCACTTCAGTAAGGAGCAGACCTAGATAAAAGACGGTTAATTATACTTACAGATATTTATTACCTCAAAGTGTCTAAATAAAATGTAGCTTTAAAACTATTACCCAAACAAAACCAGTAAGTTTAACTGGTCCTTTTTACTCTGTATTGATATTCTGTAGAAAAACAAAACAAAACAAAACATAAGCACAATTTCTTAAGACACACCCAACACCAAGAATAATTTCTAAATGTAAAGAACATCCTGAAAACTAATAATAAACTTTCTCAACCAGTGTGATCTTCTTAAGAACAGAGACTCAAAAACTGTGTATGTACCACTTGCCAAAAAACACAATGAAAATGAATAAAAACCCAACCTCTCACTTTTTAAGTGAGGATAAGTGGTGGGCAGATATATAAGCAAATGTGCAGTTAAAATGAAAATGCATGGAAAATAATTTTTCTAAGAGCGCTTCTCTAATTTTGGAATCATAACCACAGCGTGAATGTGGCACATAAAAAAAAAAAAAAAAAGGCAAACAAGTATTTAGCAAAACAAGAAAACACATTAATGAAACAATTGAAAAATGCATGTTTACATTTAGTATTTTACTTTGCTATTTTCCTTAAAAGAAAATCTATATACATTTATATTGTTTCTTGGTGTTTGTTTGTTTGTTTGTTTTTTCTCTGATAGTTAGAAAACAGTTGTTCTACTGCATTGGACTTTGACTGGCTAGATTGCAAGGCTCAATAATCTGTCTCGGCTCAGGGTTAAGTGATGGAATTCATTTAAATGCCCCAGAAGTAATCATCCACAAAGAGTACATTATTTCTCTTTTATGAATTTTCAAACCTAATACTGATGGGTGGCATGCAATTAAACCTGATCAATATGTAATTTAGGTGGGCTGACATGTTTTCAAATTCTCAGAATATAGATTCTTTCAATATTGCAAGAGCTTAGTGAAATACTTAGCCCTTATGAAACAGACAATGCAGTTCAGTACAGTATAACAGCAAAAAATATGCCTATTCCAAAGACATAGAAGGGAGAAATTAAACTTATAAATGATAACTTTTCAAGTAATTAATTTTCTTAGCACTAAATATATACCTTTCTTAGCAGAATCAAAATTACAATTTGGATAGAAATTAACATGCAAATATAGGGGCTTAGGTGCTATACTATATAAGGCTGTGGATTATTTAAACATGGAGTTGAAACAACTCTGAGAGAACTGAGTTGTGATCATCGTTAGTTATGTATCACAGATATTTTTTTTGTAAACAATGTATTAGCAAAAAAAAAAGTCAAAGAAAATTTTGTGTTTTTAAACAAAAATAAAATAAACATGGATTATCATAATGATCCTTTATGTTAAGCTAATAAACAAGGAGAAGTACATTGCTTTGTGACCCTAAAGGTCATGGGTGACAGTCTCTAGTGTTACTAATTACCTTGCTGTCATTTACACAATAAGAATTACACTTGAGTTCTTATAATCTTAGATGGACCAATTTTAAATTTTATGACTGAGGTTGTAGCCTTCTTCCTTTTCTATTTGCACTGAAAACACCCGCATTATTGTCCAAAAAACAAATAAAACAAACAAAAACATAAACACAAAATATTATCTAAGAAAGTAATATTTGACAAGGCTGTTGTTGTTTTTTTTTTTTTTTAATCTTGATTTAGATATTTACAGTACTGATATTATAGAAGCTTATTTTATTATTTTGAAACTTTTTTACATAACGAGGGAAGATTGAACTGTTTTCTCTCACTATGACATTTATGTATAAACCAGATATAAGCACAGTTTATTAGCTGATTCTGTTTACCTTTTAAAATCTCTCTTGGAACTATAGTTAATTTACATCATTAGAAAACTACTTTAAATGCTAAAGATGTATGAACATTTCATAACTGAAAAATAATCTTGAGCATGACATAGTATAAATTTTCAGACTGTAGAAGACTATTCAAAAAACTGTTTTCTCTTTTAAGAAATTTTGAAATCATTCTTTTTTGCATCGACCTCATATACCACCCATTTTTCTGTGAAGTTCTCATCAGAGATGTTCATATATAGGAGCTGAATTTTGAAATCTTTGCCTCATGAAGTGCAAACGGACTGGAAAAAAGAGGTTCCCGATTTTTCTCACAGCTATATAAGTGTAAATCTGTAAAACTTGTAACAGTAAGTCTAATGACTTCAATGGAGTTATTCTGGATTTTTGGCACATAACTGTACATAGATCTAATGGGTAAACGCAGACCTCTGTCCCCCGTGCACAGACTGTAACTTTCATCCACTACTGCAGAAAGGGACAGCAGCTTTAAACTGGGATAAGCAAGGAAAGAAATCTGTATGCTGCCTCTGAGCCCAGGTATACATCACTGTGATGAGAAATATTGCTTTTCACAGCAAACTGAACACAACATTGAAACAGCTGAAGAGTGTAATCTGAGTGCCTATGCACTCAAAACTCAGTGATAGGAGGTCTGTGAACACAGATGCTAGGATATACATCTAGCCACAAATAGGAAAAAATTAGATAAAGCACTTAATCTGGACTCCAGCTAACACCTTTCCCCACTGCCTCAAGGTGCAACCAGTTCATTTTCTAAATGACCTGCCTAGCCTATGCACTAAGTAGGCCTCTCAAGGTTTTAAATTAGCAAAGAACAGTTGTCCCTCACCAAAGCCAAAGAAAAGTCATGATTATTTTTGGTCAGCTGATCAGAAGGCAGGTTTATCTACAGAAAAGAATTCTGTATCATTAACTGGTGAAGAAGAAATTCAGATCGAAAAGCAAGAACAGCCTACTACCAACATTAAAAATAATAATAATAATAATAAAAGTTCTACTGCACAGGTTGGTTAATGGCTGAACAAGGGATATTTGTATGCCTAATGTCAGTAAGTTTTCCTGTACTTTGTCTGGAACTGAATTTCAGTGTCACAAAATCAAGGAACTAAAGATCACTGACAATATTATAAATAGTTTGTAAAAATGTAATAGATTTATTTTAAAATAAAGTAAATTTTATTTTAAAACCTCCTACATGTCAAATGTGCAACTAAGAAGAGGTAGAAATTACAAAATAAGTTGAGAATAAAAATATATTCATTTCCGGTAGTGAAAAGCACTCTAGAATCAAGCAGCTTTATAAAAAATGCATGAGGCGTTTTCAACATCATGCTAAAAGTTGTAGGCTTAAATAGAAAACATTCATTAAAAAATTATATGGAAAGCAGAGGTAGAATAGGTTCCTATCTCAGACAAAGAAAAGTATTTCTTTTTTAAATGATTAATAGCTACAGCTGGTTGAATTTGTGCATAACTTTATCAACTGTTTATTCTTAAACTCAAGAAAATATACAAGGATTTATTTCTCCTTTAAACAAATATGAAGACAGAACCATAGGACCACAAAAAAGGGACTTGAGCCCATGCCCCATTGAGGCACTACACACTTACAGCCTCTACCAAAACTGGTGGGAGCTGGCCGGTATTATATGGAGCCTAGCAGGATCCAGCCCACCCTGGCCCTTAATAAAATGCTAAGCTAGTACCTTAGATCCGTCATTTCAAAGTGCCTGAAGGGATATGAAGGGGAAGACTTTCACTGAGCTATTTGATGGTTACTGGGACAGAAATGACAAAGGATTCTGTCCATTAGTTTTTCAATACAGTGTTCAATAGCAGTAGGAAATTGATGGCGCAACAGTGGCATCACATTGGGGAAACTTATGATGCGGACAATAGCACTTCCAATAAAAGGGCTTTTGATTTTCTGTGTGTCAAACTGTTTTAATATTAGGGCATTTCTAGGTCAATGAAGGGTTAATGTAGCACCATAAATCATATCCAAACAAGAGTCCTTAAATGCCTATGTTGAAGTAGCATTCTACTAAGGTCAAAAATGCATTAAAAGAAGAAAAGGATAAACAAGCACACAAGTAGGTTGCAAAAGTAATGCAGATCCACATCTTTTCCACCACCCCAAAACTGACATTGACATAGCATACTAAAGAGAGTGAATAATAGGTGAATTAGAAATTAATGATTCCTCTGCTATGTAAATGGCAATTAAAGGACATGCCATGCTGCAGGCTCTGTCCTAAAACTCTTCTCCATTTGTTTGGATTGAAATTCATAGCATCTATAAATGCATCAGTGGGATCTGGTATGTGTTTATTGAAACCTAGAAATCTGGACACAGCTTGCACACAGATGTTGTTAAATTTATATTTAGAAATTCACATTTAAAATAGAAATTCCAGCAAAAAAAAATGTTACATAGCTAATTTCTTTGTATGAATAAATAATGCCTGCACAAAGTAACACATTATACCTTCAACACAGCACAGTAGCAAAACTCAATAATTTACATTGATTATAATCCTACACATCAAAGTGTTACTCTAACAAAGCAACACAGTGGCTGCTATTTGTAAGTGCCTTCTGTCCTGAAAGGTGCTAGAAAAAGAAGTGTTTGCCTTTCACGGTGTCAAACCTTTAAGTTTTTCTCTCTCTCTCTCACACACACACACACAAATCCTTTAATCTGCATTACATGTAAGTGCAATTAATAAAATGACAAATTCAATAAAGAATAGAGGGGTTGCAGCAAAGGAATGCATTCGTCGTTTTGTTCCTGCTTTTAGTTTTGAATGGCAACATCTATCATGTGTGGTGCATAGAAAAGGCTTTTTGGAGCTAAAGAATCCTTTAGAGATATTGTCAAACAAGAGAAGATCACAGTCCAATTCTGTTTTACTACCGAAGTAGCAAGACCTACTTAAAATAAAAATTCCAGCCCAGCTATGGGAGTTACTGTACCCTGTAGTCAGTCTAAGAAAATAATGATTCAGAATTGGGTAAACTTCGACATAATTGTCATTTAAAATCTGCAAATTCCTGCAATATTCTGTGCTAGCATGTGAAACAAATGGGCTTCTGGAAGGGAAAGCTGCATTGACAAACTCAGCAAAGAGCAATTTTCTGTCATTTAATGAAGGATGGAGAGAGGCCTTGATAAAGTACCAACTCATTACTGGTTTGTTTTTGTATGTGTGTCTGTGTGTGAGACAGAGAATGTGTATCTGTTGATGAAAGGGTAATCTCAGTAGTTCAATCTTCAGAGACAAGTCAGACTTGCTAAAAGCACTCTTTATTTTTGTGTAAATTCAGTTAAACAGACTTTCACTTACATATCTGCATTCTGGCATTTCCTTGTTACTAAATGATGCACAATGTTTATCCCTGCTTATATATTATCTTTTGTCCAAAAATTACCAACTGATTGACCAAGAGTTCTCTCCCTCCCTCGCATATATAAAATACTACAAAATTAGTGAGGGCATGGGGGACAACTGTAGTCTCACATATGTTTTACATACAGTGTCAAACACACTGTTATGGTCAGTCTTCAGATCCAGAGAAGTCAGTGCTGTGTATCAACCCAGATAACTGCTGAAACCAAGTCAATTACCTGTTTTCATTCGGTGTCTAACACCAAAAGTAGTATAAACAGATTGTTTACTACCATCATGAATTCAATATTATTATTTAATTTTTCTGTAGGAGCAATGAAGTTTAAGATATTAGCAAAGCATGTATTAAGAAATACTCATATAATTTGAGTGTGTGTACATTATCAGCTTGTAACCTGTAGTCCTCCAAGACTTATTATCCAAGATTATAGCTTTAAGTATGGGAAATAATGTGCATACAGTTGAGTACAGTAAGACATTACAGATTCAGGGATCTGGTGGTTAACAGGCTGCTTCAAACAGAACTTATCATCTAATGTCATGCATTGCTGTCTGGTTTCTTTAATTAAACAATTTTTAATTTTTGCCTTTATTTATAGTAAAGGCCGACATGTATAAGAAATTAATTGTAATATTTCCAACTTAGAATATATCTTATACAATTCCTTTTTTAATTCTGTGGGTGAAAATTATTTCTTGGGTTTGGGGTAAAACATAATTAACCATTTGTATTGACAGATAAAGATGGCATTAGAACAATGGCCTATTTATATCTACCTCAGCTTTTAAGAAGTTGGATGAGGAGCTCAAGGAGCTGGTCTTAGATTCCTCAAACAATGTCCTGATTCTGCCAAAATCAATGAGGCACATTCAGTTGGACTTTGTCATGGACTTCAGTGAAATTAAACTGTATTATCTGGGATCTCAGTATTGTTTTGTCTTTGATATCAGGAGAAACAGATTCAAGCACTTAAACCCATTTTACTGGTGACTAGATTTACCTTAGCCATTTTACATTATGCAACACTTACAGCTCTGGTTAGTAAACAAACACCAGCCTGCTAACATCATTAACCATATGCTTATACATAAATAAAGAGGTAATTTCTTAGAAGCCATGGTTGCTTATGCTGTACTAGGAAAAAAAATAGGCAAAATTAGTCAAGACTGGCTAGAAGAAAACAATTACAGTTTGTAATGCTAAATTTTTTCAGCAATTCAACTAGTCAAGTTATATCAACATCAGAAAAATAAAATTTCAGGACAGACGTAATTGATTCCTGTTAATTTTGTTATTTTTTATATACACACATTTAATTATACACTCGTAGTATTCACATGCCAATTCTACACTTCACACCTGTATACTGCCTTTTTTCTTCTCTACTGATAATAAATAGAACATCAGAGCCTTTTCATTTTTGGGTTGGTATTATAAAATCAACATATGAACAACATATGAACAGTATTTCTTTGCCCACATATGGAAACTGCTTACTAAATAATAATAATTTGTTCTGTGTCTTAAAATATAGAACATTAAAATTTATTAAAAGTAGATTTCTTGGTGTGTGTATGTTAGAAAAATGATCAGGTTTCATACTAGCACTCTAAAGGTGTATGATATTTTATTACACAATCCTATTTTTTTACAACTACTCTGTTATTTAAATATGTTACCTAGTAAATTATTTCATAAACTTATTACAGGTGTGTGCCTCTGAACATACATGGCACGTCTTCCAAAGAGGAATCATCTTAGACAGCCAGTTCAAGCAACATGCAAAACAAAATATTTGGAAAGTAGTTAACACACAGGCTCCACAGTGTTTCCATCCAGGATCCAAAACTAAGATGTTCAACACTTTTAAGAACGGAAAATTAGTGTCTGATAACCAAATCAGCCAGCCATTAGCTTGACCCTGAAGAACTGCAGTAAATGCAGCATTCCAGCTGATATCAGTTCATAAAATTGAGATACAGTGATGGATTACACATTCATGAAGTTCTGATTCAGCAATTGCTTGTAATGCAGTCCTAAATCTGCTTTTGCTGGCCAGGTAAGTAAGGCTTGCAGCTATTGCTGAATTAAGTACTTGGTCTATACAGAACTCTGGTCCTTTCCTAAATCTTTTGTTCTGATAGCACCCTTTCTTCTAATGTACCTATGCTGTGCTTGAACATAAATTGATTCCAGATCCTTTTAATTAACATGTGCCATTATTAAAAAAAAAAAAAAAAAAAAAAAAAAAAAGAATTAAGAAAAGCTAACTTTATAACCAGTCTCTTAGCCTACAGGAAAACGCAAGATTTCAGAGGTTAGATACTGAGATCTAGATAAAATTCACCTCTACATGAACATCACCAGTTTCAATGTACAATCTCATGTAAATATTTGCACAGAATTGTTGGCTTAGTTAAAAGCCAGACTGCATTCTAGGAACACGTTAGTGCTGCATACCCTGTCTGAAGACAGTGTGAAGAATCATTACCTCACTGAAGTACTGGATGATGCTTAATGAATGAGACAAGAGACACTTGAAACAAAAAGCAACCTCAACTCATAATGCACTAAGGTGAAAAATAAACCCCTAAAGTTACTGCTGCTTTCCTGAGTCTTGATTTAAATTAGCTTGGACTGGAAGCACTTTGCTACATCTCCTTAGAAAACATTTTTTCTACAGTACTGCTTCCATTTTCTGATTAAGAATGAAAATGGAAAATAAATAACTAATAACATAAATTGATCAAATATTCTGAAAACTCTTGAACTATACAAAATACCAAAAAAAAATTTAAAAAATGTACCAGGGCCTGAATTTTTCCCGCCTTTTCAACCATCTCCCATGGAATAATTTATTTCAAAATGGTAACAACGGCGGCATAATCAGAACCTAAACAGTATATCCAATTAAAGCATTTGTTTGTCTTGTGTCCTTCTAATGAAAGAACCTATAATAAACATCTGAATGTTGACAGAGGTTACTTTTAAGACATACACTTCCAAAAAAAATAAAATAAAAAAAAAATTAAAGTTAAGATGATCCCCAGCTATTTGTTCTAATAAACAATGTAGCCTACCTTTTGTTTTAAGGTTTTTGCTCGTGTTTAGCTTTATGTTGTTGTTGCTGATGATCACTATCTAAAACCACTTCCCCATATAGGATATCCATGCTGGTGTATGCAGATGCATGACAGAGTACTGGATTAGCAGATACATCTTCTGGCCCAGACACAGTACGCTCAGTTCACAGGATCACCCAGACCATAACCCTTGGTATCATTTCTAGCACTACAAATCCGGAATGTTCTGGTCACACAAAGATTAATGCAACTTTACTTAATTTTCTCTTCATTAGCTGTGGTTAATTGGATCATACCAGCCACTGGGAAGCAAATAGCAAGATGTATGGTTAAAGTCCCCTTGTTCAAGAAACTGAAAAGCATGTTTTGCTTGTTTCCCATCAGCTCTGTATCAGAAAAAATCATGAGGTTCCTAGTTAAACTTGCCCAACTGCTTCTTTTCACAAATTCAAACAGTAAAAATACGGTAAACGAATCCCGAGGAAGTTTTTGTAGATCAATGAGTAGGGTCTTTTAATTGCACTAATACACTCTAAATGACCTTGCAATGGTGAATATAACTAGAGAACCATTCTCATCTTCCATATTTGAGATATGTAAATGCAAATAGAATATTAAACTTCCCAAATGTCTCACAAAAACTGATGTTTGGATAATATTCATTTTTCTCAATATTGTCCAAACCACATTTCCTCTAAAAATCAAAACCTTGAAAACAAAATTTACTGTTTCTCTGCTTGTATAAATACCATTTAGATTACAATACAGTATATGACTTGATTTTTAGTTTTAATTTAAAAAGACCAAGCTATGTTAAGGAGCCTTTAGCAAGCTGTCACAGATGAGACCAATAAGCACATCCTGACTTAACACACATCAGGGGTTGCCAAGGATACACTGTCAGGGGACTAGGGTCAGGAGTCAAACTGACCAATATTGAGTAAATTACATTGGTTCGAATGATTCCCCCTGAGCTAGTAATGATATGGCATGCACATAGTTTTGCTCTGCAGACTGATAAATACTGCATTTGAAGGCTAAACAAGGAACAAAGCACAGAAAAGTGATCTTCTATAGACTGACAAATATTCATTCACATTATCTTGATATTAGGAATACTATCACTGAAATTATCTCAAATCTTTTCCTGATGAAATGTAACAAAAAAAAATAATGCTTATACTCTAAAAGGCAAAACAAGCAATAAGCTAAAATACAGTATAGTCCTCTATTGACACACAAAGTATTACAAAATCACTACTAAATAAGACCGTCCATGATGACCTGCAATATATAGCACAATTAACTTCCTTACTTCCCCTCCATATTTAAGAATATTATTTTTTCCAGTCATGAGTCTTCTGAAAGAAACAGTCAAAGTTCAGTCCCAGATTTAAAATCATGAGGCCTTCCTGGATGCTTTTGGCAGGTTGTTGTGGTTTAACCCATCAGGCAGCTAAACACAACACAGGTGTTTGATCACTTTTCCTTTTTCCTGTTCCCCAGTGGGATGGGGAAGAGAACGGAAGCTGGGGGGGGGGGGGGGGCAGGAGGGGGGGTAAAGTAAAACTCATGCATTGAGATGGGATGGGGAAAGCAAAGGGGAAGGGAAGAATACATAAAACAATTGCTCACCACCTGCTGACCAAAGCCCAGCCAGTCCCTGACCAATGGCAGCTAACACCCCCCACTTTTAGTGTTCCACATGACACCATATGGTATGGAATATCCCTTTGGTCAGTTTGTGTCAGCTGTCCTGGTTCTGCCCCCTCTCTTCCCTGCACCCCTCCCCCCCCCCCTCCCGTCCTGTCCCCCACCCCCACCCCCACCCCCCACCCCCCCGTCCCCAGGCAGGGCAGTATTAGCAGCAGAAAAGTCCTTGGCTCTGTGTAAGCACTTTTCAGATACAACTAAAACATCAGTGTGTAATCAACATTATTCTCATCCTAAATCCAACAAAACACTGCACCATACCAAATCCTGTTGAGAAAACTACCTCTATACCAGCTGAAACCTGAACAGAGGTATTGTTTAGTAACTGAATTCTACTAAAACATTTCATCACAAACTTACTGTGCAGCAAATGAACTACACTGACCTTGTGCTATTTACTGCACTAACTTTAGGCAAGGTCTATTGACACCTTAGAGCTCAGATATAAGTAAAAATCTGATCATGACCAGCCAACATATACAGGAGATTTTCCTGATTTCTTTCAGGCCCAAAAACAGAAGACATTCGTGAGATCAGCAACACTCAAATTTATTTTTAGAACAGAAGTGGGCAAATATGACATACTTCACAATTTATAATCTTATTTATTTTTTCATCATTTGTATTATATTGCCTCTCATAAATTCTTCTAAATTTGCCGAAAAAAATATTAGGAAAAGTATCTGACCTCCTTTCTTTTCATACCTTTAATCCATATTTTCCTTTTACAATCCTCACTTCCATATTTTCTTCAGTTCCTTTCTGTTTTCCTATTATTAGACAAATACAATTTTTCAGGGCCACATCTACTATATTTTCTTCTTCGAGCTATTACATTCTTACTCCTTAATGTCTTTTCCCCTCCCCAGTCCTTGAGGGACCACACACAACCGATCTTTCTGCCTTCCATGTTTGTGTCTTCAAACTAACAGATTTAGTATCTTTCTAAAAAAGGTACTTTACAGTCTGTCAATAATGCTATAAAATTGCTTTTGTCCCCTGTATGATGATTTTTGCCACCAGCAGTTATATAATATTTGCATATATATGCACATATCATTGTTTGTTACCAAACACTCAATACCATGTTCTGAACAGATTTCTCCATTAACCTCCTGTCAGAAAATAGCATCACCTCTTTCTCTCACAGAGGCAAACAGCTTCAGATCTTGTTTCTCTTTTTCTGTCACTTCTTGGGTGATGTGTTTTGAGGATGATCTTCACTGAAGAAATATAAAAAAAATGGCTGCTGTTCACAAGTTGTACATTGCTCAGGCTCACAAACTGCCACTGCAAGCTTTCACGTGACAACTTATGCCCTGAAGCAATAGGTGCTACTCAAAGTCCTTGTGTATTCACTTCTTTCATGTCATTTTTGTTGTTTTTCCTTTAGCCTGCAAAACCTACCAGTTGATCTAACCAAAAACCTACTCAAGGGGGAGGGAACAAGTAGCAAATGACAGCTTTGGGCAGGCGGGGGGGGGGGCGGGGGGGGGGGGCCCCGGGGGGACAACCGCTAATTAAAACAGG
>CM021766.1:48629549-48647450 GCA_011076525.1 Nettapus auritus
CCCCCCAAGCCCATAGTTACACCAGTTTATACAAGACGGATCAATCTGTGTGGCTTATCTTAAAGCATAAATATCCTAAATAGAGCAGTGGTGGAGTGCCTGCAGAGACAGGCACTTAGAAATTGCCCAAGAGCTCTTCTTGGACACTAACTATTCCACTCTTTTTAACGCAGCCACTAGAGTAGCAGAGGAGTTTATCCTCTGAGCAGAAGCTTTTGACTCACAGACCTGAACTGTGAACCATTTAACAGAGTAGATAAAAGGTATGGGTACTATAAAGCTGATGTGAAAGCCCATGGCATCAATTCTTTTCTTTGCTGAGCAGATTTCTAGAGTGCACTTCAGTGTATTCTCCCAAGAACAGCCCCCAAAAATGTTGCCCCTCTTCTATGAAAAACCTGTTCTCCATGGATTTTCACCAAGGGGAATATTTTTACCCTCAATTAACAAAATTACATTGATATATATGGATATAATATATAAATATAATATTATATATATATATATAATATAAAAAATAATCAAGTAGTATGACCTGGGTGGCCAGGCCCAAAGAATTGTGGTGGATGGAGTTAAATTCACTTGGAGGCCAGTCACTAGTGGAGTCCCCCAAGGCTCAGTACTGGAGCCAATTCTCTTTAATATCTTTGACATCAACATAGTGGCCAGCAGGACCAGGGAAGTGACTGTCCCTGTGTACTCAGCTCTCAACCTTGAGGGCTGTGTTCAGCTTTGGGCCCCTCACTGCAAGAAGGACATTGAGGTGCTGGAACATGTCCAGAGAAGGGCAACGAAGCTGGTAAAGGGTCTAGAAACCAAGTCTTTTGAGGAGCTAAGGAAGCTGGGGTTGTTTATCTTGGAGAAGAGAAGACTCAGGGGAGACCTTACTGTACTTTACATTTATCTTAAATAGGATTGTAGTGAGGGGAGATTGGGCTCTTCTTCCAAGCATCAAGTGATAAGATGAAGGTAAATGGCCTCAAGTTGCACCAGAGGACGTTTAGGTTGTGTATTAGGAAAAATTTCTTCGCTGAAAGGGTTGTGAAGCATTCGGACATGCTGCCAGGGAACTGGTTGAGTCACCATCCTTAGAGGTCGTCAAGAAAAGTGCAGATGTAGAACTTAGTAGCATGGTATAAAGGTGGATTTATCAATTAGGTTAAAGGTTGAACTAGATGTTCTTAAAGGTCTTTTCTAACCTGAACAATTCTATGATTCTGTCTCTAGTACAACTACAGAGAATGCAGGCAGAATGCATGGTTGCAGACATTAAGGATCATAAAGCAAAAAAAAAAAAAAAAAGCCAGATGCATTTTTAACATTTAAATTTTTCATAACAATTTCATCTTAATCTGCATTTGTATCAGACTTGATTTTTCCTGCTATAGTCCCTCACCATAGGACTTCTACCTATTCTTCAGACACCTCTACTATACAGTTCAACAAAAAGAATAATCTGTATCTCTGCTTAGAATGGATTTTTGAGGGCTGCATGATGTTTACTTCAGCATTGACTAATGTTATTAGAAAGAAGACATGCAACATGGAAGTGAAACCTACAGCAATGAAAGAAAGTTGAGAATATGTGTGAGATCTGGCTGCAGAAGGGTAGGGTTGTGTGGTTGGCTCTTGGGACAGAACAGATGTGAGAGTGGTTACTGCTCTACTTTTCAGAAGTAAATCTGGTAATGCATATGCTGAAATTAGGAAGTTTGGTTTTCTACACAACTTCTTAATGCTCAGGCTGGCATTTCTATGGAAGAGAGCTGTAAAGCATGCCCCAGAATAAAAGCATAAATGCAAACAGCACATTAAATAATGGAAAGTTTGAAAATATGACTGGACAAACTACTTTGTATCTTCCAAAATGCTTGTGCATTACACTGTTTAGCTAATGACGTTAGGGAGAAAAAATATTTCTCCAAGTTCTGCTTCGTTCAGTGTTTCAGAAGAGGTATCACAGAGCTACATAAAAAAAATAATCTACAGTTTCTCTTCTGCTGGACCAATTGTGCAAGTGAGAAAAGTATGTTCCATAGAGAAGGGCACCTTATAATTGCTTTATGATTTGAACCTTAACTCATTATTTTAAGTACATTTATTTTAGTGCTCTTAAGTTCCACATCCTATGCTGATTACATTGTAATTTCACTGTTGATATCAATAGAGATGCTGACTTATGAATTTCACAGAATTTCTAGGTTGGAAGAGACCTCAAGATCATCAAGTCCAACCTCTGACCTAACACTAACAGTCCCCACTAAACCATATCCCTAAGCTCTACATCTAAACGTCTTTTAAAGACCTCCAGGGATGGTGACTCCACCACTTCCCTGGGCAGCCCGTTCCAATGCCTAACAGCCCTTTCGGTAAATGTGGTACTAAACTCATTCCACAGCAAATACTAACAGATTATTAAAATATTACAGCTCCATTTATACAAAGAAGGCTAATCCTTTATAAAGCACACTACTTAAAGTACAATTAGTTTATTCATACTCTGGCAGCAGGATATGTCGTTCTATGAAGTTCAGTAAGATCTTCCCTCAAGATTTAAACTGTTACAAACTCCCTTTACACTTCAAAGCTTGCACCACTATTTGTTTGCAAGGCATGGCTCATCTTCCTGGATAATGATGCTAAGGTCTCATTTCTCTGAAAAAGACAGGTGAAAAAGAAAGAAGACTGAAGAGATCATTGCTGAGTTACTCTGTTCAAATCTCTTGAATTTGAGGAGAACATTGTTTTGCTAGAGGCCCTACCTAGAAGTTAACGCAGTTAATTTGAAGGACTAACAAGAGCAAATAGCTGCTGTACATTAGAAAAAAAAAAAAAAAAAAAGTATGAAAAAAGTACATTTGTCTATTATCTGTGCAAATACTTATCACCTACCCACTTTCCAAAAAAAAATAAAAAATAAAGTTGGGTTGCCTTACTTTTTTTTTTCTGCTCATTAACTGTGCAAGAATCTGCACAGCCTATGAGCTTGACTCTTATTCAATACTTCTGTCCTTGATCACCAAGACTAAGTAGAATAACTAACTGCCACATTCTTTACAAAATGAGTACAAAGCATATGTGATTAAATCAAAATGAAAACCATTTATAGGTTTGACAAAAGCTATAGAGACTGCACAAAGGACAAAGTAGCAGAAGTATGTTGTCTTTCCTGCTCATCATTTTGCTAGAATATCTAAAACTAACTTCTATATTCTGATTTTGCTCAATTAAAAAAAAAAAAAAAAAAAAAAAAAAAAAAAAAAAAGCTAAAATCTTAAAGGTATGCATAAGTATTACATATAAGGAATTCACTTAGACATCCAAGAACTATAAGTTGGATACAGTACTTCACAAATTTGACCCTTTCAATGGATACAGACAGTATTGGCTAATAAATGAATACTATTTTCAAAGTAGTGGAGCCATCTTAGGTAGCTACATTGTTTAAAAGCCCAATCTAGATGATGATGATAATAATAATAATAATAATAATAATAATAATAATAATAATAATCACTCACTGTAAAGAATTACACATTTAACAGCTTGCAACTGTATTACTGAAAACAGTAGAATCTTCTAAAATCTCCCAATTTAAGGCCTCATTAACTTATGTAATAACTTGCATGGTGAATTCCCAGTGTTGTAGTTAAAGGTCAATGAGCATTTTACATAAATGTTTAAAAAACATTCTTTAAGAAGCACCACTCACCACTACATGGTTGCAACTAACTTGGGTGTTGCACCCGAGAGGAGAGGAGAGGAGAGGAGAGGAGAGGAGAGGAGAGGAGAGGAGAGGAGAGGAGAGGAGAAAGATTAGTTGTGTTCTATCTTTTTTTGTTGTTGTTTTTTTAAATGTTTCCATTAAAATAGATTGCTACTCCATCCATTTTCATAGAATGCTTAAAGGTAATCTAATCAGTACTTCTGGAAAATAATATTTTCACTACCAAATTTAATGTCTAGAATGCAATACATTTTTATGCTGTTATATTGCATTACATTCTAACTATTTTATAGTTCTATTTTAACACCGGTACATTTACAATAAATTTCTATTTTGTGTTTGATATTTTTTTTTTTTTTTTTTTTGATATGGCTTATCTCCACAACCACTCAGAACTTTGCAGTGTCCAGTTACTAGGGGAGATACCAGTCACAGCCTCCACTGTGGATTAACCTAAAACAAGCCATATATAGCAATGGAAATGCTATTTTACCTCAACAGACTCTTCTCCATTTCCATGTTACATTAAGCCACAAAAAGAATCTAACTTCTCAAATACTATCCATTGGAGTGAAAAATCAGGACATTGGTGAATGTCCTACTGAGGAGACCAGTTCTAAATGGGTAAGATGGGGAAAATTCTGTAAATTTCAAAACTACTCAGAATGAATTAAATATAGGTACATTCCAAAAATTAAAACAACTTCTGTAGTTTGAAGTCACATTTATTCTCAAAGACCAGAAAGCCTATGTTCTATTATTAGCATAACCCATGATAGTATTGAAATTTTATGAGGGATGACTGTGTGTTAGGAGGACATTGGGTGGCTCTATGTTAATGTTTTAATTTGGCAGTGCACTTCTTATGTTCATCTCTTGACTTTCCTCAGTTATTGTACTATGGTTTGCTTTGTGGGGTGGCTTAAAAACATACGTTGAGATTCTTTTTGGATGTCAATCAAGTAAACTAAGTTTAGTGGTCGCCAGTTGCTAATTCAGTACACATAATGAGATTAGAGCTAATCCAAAATGAACTCATCAAAATAGGCATGGATCTCGTGTCTTCAGTGACAAGTGTTTCCCTCAACAAATGGGACCACTTCTTTTTGCACTCTGGTACTCATTACTGATCATTGCATAGACAGATTTAAAGACTTGGAAGCAACTGAAAAATCTTTTCTTCCCCCTTGGAAGTTTTGTATGGACCCTTTTGTTCAAATATAACATCCTCAGACTCTTATATGTTGTCTCTGTCTATGATAGCTGATCCCCTCTTTCTAGGCAGATTTCTAAGTTCCTACAACTTTTCTTATCTCAACAACTAACCTAATAAGGAGATCTGTAACCATTTGCTTTTCAGTAGAGAAAAACAATTTAGAATAGCCTTAATATAGTAAAAGGCCCCCAGTCTGGACTCTCCCCTGATCTAGGCAGTAATCAGACGAGAAACTTTAGTGACGGAAGATAAAGAAAAAATAACTTCCAGTTTCTTTAGGAAATTGTAGCTTCTTTATCATAGATTCTCCATACTCTGACATAAAATGCTCTGCTAATGAAAAGTTGCAATACTTTGTCCGGCAGAAGGTATGCCAGATCCTCTGTGATGTTAAGGATGAAATTTCATGTGCCAAATCAAGCCTGGCAAACATTTTTAATGTTGACAACCACACAGTGGAGGCATTCCAAAAACACCCACTCACTATTTGGTCACACCCATTTATTGTAATTGTGTTTAACAACCAAGCACAGACTAGATCTGATTCTAAACTGCACCAGCATGGCATTGATTCAGTATTTTTTTCTAGAAAAGCACTTAAGTAGGTTTTCATGACTGACTTACATTAACAAAACTTAATCACATGCATAATATGCATGCTTTAATGCTTTCCCAAAGACGGTTCTGTATCATGATAATAGAACTTTCAGTCCCTTATTCTTCTCAGAAAGTTCAAAGATCACAGTTTTCAATACATATCATTTCCTTGTAGCATTCTTTTAATTTTTTGAAAATTTTAAACCAGCTCACATTTTGATTATCATTTATA
This sequence comes from Nettapus auritus, assembly GCA_011076525.1. Taxonomy (NCBI): domain Eukaryota; kingdom Metazoa; phylum Chordata; class Aves; order Anseriformes; family Anatidae; genus Nettapus; species Nettapus auritus. The sequence goes on from CM021766.1 coordinate 48,635,322, forward strand.
ATTTCTGAGTATTGTGATATATTGTGACTGATCCTCCTACCTCTATTGTTTATTTTCTCTTGAACACTTTTTTTTTTTTTTTTTCCTTTCAGGGCTTCAGCAGAAAAATTGATTATAAAATTATAAATAAAAGTGTCAAATAAAATATATAACATTAAATTAACCAGAAATACGTAAGCAACATTACATTCTGAATGAAAACAAAAGCCATGCAACTCAGACAAAACATAATTGTTTTACTTCTCTGTACAATTTCATACCTTTTTAGGGACACATCTTGTTTAGAGTCATTTGCAATATTTTGAGAGTCTGCATAAAATGCTTAATGAAATATCTAAATTCTATAAGATTCAGTTTAGCCCGAGAGCTTCACGGCAATCCCTGTTTGTTGCAGGGTTGAAATCATTCTCCTTACATAATTTCAAAATAATTATTTATTAATGATAAATACATAAAATTCTGGCACAAAAAAAAAAAAAAAGAAAAAAAATTAAAAAAATCTACCATATATCTTACATATAGTACTTTTTGTCAGTTACCATATATATAATTCAATAGTGACCTTGGTTTGGGGGATTTGTTCAGATACCACTTCCTTTTTATATATACACACTCTGTCTTCCTAAATTGAAAGGAAGCTTCATAATTTTCAGTACCTCTGTGCTTTTTCACCCTGGAGTTAGGTAAGCTATTAATTTCTTGAGTAAAAGGGATATTACAGCAGGTTGGCAGAGAGACAGCAGCAGGCAAAAAAACGAATACTTGCCTAAAAAAGTGTCAAAATGTGGATGTGCCTCCAATAATTTAAAAAATAGAAGGTGATAAGTTGAAAATGTCAGGTAATTGGCAGACAGATAGAAAGTTAAACTGTGTCCTCAGTGAAGAAAATTAACCAGCAGCTGCCAGCAGAGGCCCCAAGGTCATCTGAATGTCAGAACCAAGTAAGGGCCAATCATTCAGGAGGGGCTCGCTGCTGATATTTGCCCTCCCTGGTCATTTTCAGATCTCCCAGGAACTGCCCTGAACTACTGCCAACATGTGTTCATTTCTAAAAATTACACAGATTGTGATTTATTACCCATCACACTACAAAAATCCATTGTGAATTAAATCAGCCCTTTGTTTAAATTGCTACTCTGCAATACGTATCATATCATCATAAATGACATTGAAGTTATAATCTACAGTAGTCTGCTTCAGCCACTGATAAGGCTCCACCAAGGGACGATCAATACTTACTATTCATTTTTGAAATTATCTTCACATTGATCCCTGAACAAGCGCCAGCAACGCAGAGGCACAGTGGCTTTAATACAATAATTATATAAAGGTTTACAGGCTCATCCTCCCGGCCAATAAAAGCTGTCAGCTGGCAGGGACAGTTACAATCCCATAATCCATCAAAATGCTGTTCTCTGACCTATGGGCTTCTGGGCTTTCGGCAGACCTCGATAAACATGCTTATATAGGAGAGAATAGCAAAAAACACTAGCAAAGAAAAGCATCAGATTCATATTACCGATTACAAGAAGAAAAAGAAAAAAGAAAAAAAAAGAAAAGAAAAAAAAAATCTCTTACAGCACATCACCCTTTTTATCACAGCAACAAAGAGATGCATTTTTATTGTAATCACCAAGAGTTAGTGACTAGATGTGTGTGTATATTCCTGCACAAATTCAGTCTGTTCTTTTCAGTAGGTGACTTTGGATCAAATTATAAGCTATAACGAAGCAAGCCCATGGAACTAGTATCAGATATAGGTAATTTACAAAGAGGAACAGCTAAGCACCACACACACACACACACACACACACACACACACAGACACACCCCATAAGTCTGAAACTAAAATATCGAGAATATGAGAATAAAAGGAAGCTACCATCCAGTGGCAAATGAAAATGTGGATTAAGTAGATTGAACTACTGTGTAGCCTTCAGCGAAGACTTCAAGTTTTTTGTACATGTGAATTTTTATTTTCACAGATAGGTGACTAAACAAATAAATTTATTTATTAGTTGAGCTATATATACAGGTTCAAATTTTGTATACCAATTCAACCTGTATAAAAGAGGGAAGTAATTATTTTATAAGAAAAGCTTTTGTTGAGTCTATCAAGATTGACCCAAACTCTGACATTTTTGATGATTCCTGAGTAAAAATAAGGCAAGAGGGATTTGAGGCATGTTTAAGGAAAAATAAGTGGGAGAAGAAAATTTGGGATATGGAACATTTAATGTATAATGGTCTGCCACATTAGTTATACCCCTCCTTTACTTATTCTGTTGTCAATTTCACAGTATTACCATGGATATGAGAAGTGCAGAACCTGACTGGGAACCTGACTACCAGGCACAATTTGTGTTCCAAGTTCATTCTTCAAACCTTATTTGACTTAAAAGGATTATGATTAACAGCTCTCTGTTTGTTTTTTCCCATCTGAAAATATGCTGAAAAAAAAAAAAATGCATTCCTATGATACAATTCTAACATTTGGTAAGGGGAAATGAGAATCTAAATTTTCAAGTTTTACAACATTATGGGGAATTCCTTTAGGAAAGGGGTGCAATCTCTAGACAGCTTTTCTTGTTTACTTCTGTGATTTAAGAAGTTTTCTGCTTTGTTTCAAATCCACGTAGATCTGAAATATCCTGCATGGTATGATTTAACTTAACTCCAGTGTTTAAGTGCAACAAGTGACGTTCACCAGCTTATAATACTGCTTGTGACTTGACTTTCAAAGCTATAGTGCACATCTTAAACGTTGTTAATGTCAACAAAACTGATGGATAAAGCTGTTGCCAGCTGAAGATAAGTACAGTCTAAGAAGTAATACAGTATCATTTTAAATCTTTTAGTTCAGATTTCAGATCAAGCTTTTGATAGAGCATAATTCTTTCTTAGAAAAGTTATCTCTTTGGTTCTCTCTCTCTTTTTTTTTTTTCTTTCAGTTTTGTTTTTTTTTTTTGGTGATTATTGGTGAAAGAGTTTGTAATTTTTTTCCCTACCTACAGAAATTATTGTTCCTTATTGTGAAAAACAATTTAAGTTATAGCATTCCTCCTTTTAAGTAACACTTTCTTCTAATTATTTCAAAGCCTAAATATATGTGTATGTTTAAATTGTGCAAAAAAGCTTTCTCCATTGATAGTAGTAAAAGATGGAACAGCTGCCACCATTAACGTGCAACAGCTACCAGAGTAATGTTGTACAATAAAAACATATCTCTTCACAATAAAGAAGTCCATAGTGACCCTTATGAAGTCAAATACATTGCTATGATTCTCTAATACTTTTTACATACACAAACTTTGATGGTCTATTGATAACTACTTATTTTCCTCTCTATTCTTTTAAAGGTGCAAGGAAAACGGTGTTTTCCTATGTGACTGAGAAAGCATCAGCTAGTTCTTATAACATCAAAGCACCTTGAATCTTAAGGAAAAAAAAAAAAAAAAAAAAGTTTCCATACTAAATAACAAACCTAAAACACCAAGCTAATTGTACCCATATGATTATAGCAATACCTTTAGACCTAACAGTCAACTCATACTGGAGTCTTAAAGTTGCTGTGGGTTAAATCTTGCACAGGATTGCCTGTTGTTGCCAGTTTAGTACCCCAGAGAAATGTCTGTGATGTCACATTGGTCATATACCTTTGATGACACCAGGATCATTCCATTCCTTTCAATGAGTTTGCACAGGTAAGACTGATTAGCTCTCTAATTGAGAATTAATAAACACACCAGTTAATGACAGTTATAGAATTCCCATTGCCCCTTATTGATTGCACAGTCTTTGCAGGCAGGCTGCAGACCATAAAATAATAATAATAATAATAATAATTAAAAAAAAAAAAAAAAGTACATGAAAGTATCCCTTTCCCAAGCCCCACATATTTTGAATAGTAACATAAAACATTTGAAGAAAATGAAGGAAAAGTGTACTTGTAACTGCAATAATATTGCTTAATTCTAAGTCATATATAACTTTAGTCCCAGGTTTGGACTTCGTCAGAAGAGCCACTTCCCATTTCTGTAGCAACTCAATACATACAGAGGAGTTAAAGACCTATATTAAGTCAATACTCCATCTCCCTGCCAATGCGGATTGTTCCCCACAGTGCATGTAGGCAATAACACGCCTGAAGAAGGACAAATTATAAAATCAAACCACCACAATTTGGGATTTGTCATCTAGTTATGTGAAAAGACTGGAGTAATTTGCCAATATAAAGCTGGTCTCATACAGTGTACTGTTGACAGCTAGTATTGTAATGATAATGAAGCTATCTCTGTAGAACTGACATAGATGCATAAAGTGGTTTTTGAATCTGATATTAGCAACAGACACTCAAAACGAAATTGAAATATTCTTATATATATAAAGGATTAATACAAATAGTTCTTTAGGAATACAAATGCTTAAGACTTCAACTCCAATAGCGATGTTTTCAAATGAGACCGTAAAACTTTGCTTTTTGTTACAGCTTCTTCAGACAAAAAGTGTTTGCATGAAATTTTAGTTTGGACATTTTGAGGTTGTAATATGATGGCACCATGCTGATATTTTGAACTATTACTACTGAACATGGTGTAAAAAAGGTAGGTCACATTGGCTATACTGGAAGAGAAACATCTTTAATTTACCCCTGTCAGAACTCTTAGAATATTTATTATATAACAATCAGGAGATTAATCTGTAGTTTAACAGATCCTTCAAGTAACATTGACCTGTTTGAACAAACATAATAATATTAAAAATAATTTAGACTAATCTTTGGCATACAAAATAGAATAACATCAGCTTCTTCACAGGTATCAGGAGTTAGTACCCTCTATGGGTACTCTAACAAAAGTTAGAGTATCATTTCTAAAAAAAAAAAAAAAAAAAGATGCACATACAAAAATTATGATCTAATACATTGTTAGAGAACCTAACAGATAAATTAACTAATGAATAAATAAATGTAGTGCAAAATTATTGTTTTCAAGTTATAGGTAATGTAACCAGCATTCATATCACCATAAAGAATTGTGAGTCTCCTCTGACCCTATGATATCATTACCTAAAACCAGTAATTCAAATTCAAGTCTATATTTAGCATAACAAAGATGGGACAGCAAATGATTTCATCACTAACAAAGCCATCATGATAGGTGGATGTGGGAGCTGGAAGTTTGGGATAAAACAGAACAGTCTAGAAACAGTTTTTTATCACAAAGAAGGAAAAATCTGTCAAAGTCCTAACATAAACGAACACATGAGGAAAAGATAAAGGTAAAGATCTGCAGAGAAGAGAGATTTATTCTGTCAGAGATAGCAAATGACCAAGAAAAACAAATCAAGTCTTCCATAATGTAGATAACTGGGTATGGCTTTTGTAAAAAGAATATACTGCCAACTGTGAAGTGAAAGCCATGTTTGGCTGATTTGCAACCAGAGTTTAAGGAAAAATAACTTAGTTAATTGTGTAGAGTTAGCAGAAGTTGTAATTTACCTATAGAAGGACAAGATGAAAAAGTTGCATTATTAGAAGAAGGTACTTAAGAAAAAGTCAAGAAACAGGTGAGGCTAGAAATATGATTTTAAAAAGCTAATACATGTTGGTCTTGTGTTTTTTTTTTTTTTTTTTTTTTTTTTTTTTTTTTTTTAACTGACAATGAAGAAAGAGAGGAAAGAATACTGCAGTATTCATCACTGAGAAAAGAGGTTTGGTGAACTGTTGGAAGATAAGAGCAGATCACTAAGAAATTAAAATCTAACAATTATTCAGAAAAAGATAAAAATATGTCCATCCCACTTATTTCATGAGGAAAAGGGAAATAGGTGACAGGAAAAAAGAAACAAATGGTAAGGTATGGTTTATGACTTTGAGTGTTAAACTCTTGTTTTCAAACAAAACATCAATTGTGAAATGGGAGGACCAAATATGGGGATTTAAGGAGAAAAAAAAATCATCTTTGCAAGCATAATGGTAATTTTAGAGTGATTGAATGCTGAGGAGTGGAGAACAGCTTACAGAAACCAGTGCTGAAGTTACAGTACTGTACATGGGATACCAATGGGATGCCAATGTTTCTTCTAAAAAATCACATTTGGGCTTTGGTGGCAAAACATTACCAAGCTGGCTGGAGAGGAGCTCATCTGGGTTGCCAGAAGGTATCCTTCATGCTCAGGCTCAGCTTCTGCTTTAAATTACTGTCATACACTAAAATGGTAATTATATATTATAGAGCTATTTGGGATTCTGCAAAGCAGGTTTAAATCCACAAAAACATACTGTGCATCCTGCATCTTCTAGGAGCAACTATAGACATGTACAATTACGTAACGAAGAATAAGGAGCAAACTGACCTTCACATGTTAGCATGACAAGGAGATATGTGATCAGCAAGACAGCAATCAAGGCAAAATTCATGTTTCATTCAAGGATCATCCAAGGAGGGTTAATCCATCTGGAAATATTTTGGTTTAGGAAGAAAATAACAAGAATAAATGCAGGTGGCAGAAACAGGGTGTTTTTTTAGGTGTCTAATGTTTACATCGGGTCTAGCCTACCCAAGTCTTAGAAATGGAAACAAATTCACAAAAGGAATACTCCAAAGCATGGAAGGGAAGTGGTGAAGGGGTGAGAGCTGACAATGGCTTTTGCAGGTGGATGGGAACAAAAGAGGGGGAAAAATAGTCATGCATTTTATGTTATTAATGATCATTTCCAGATTAATTATTTGGTGCATTCCTCCATGTCCAGGACAAAAAGAGACTAGAATCCAGGGATCAAGGCCTTGAGATGGAGGACTTTTCTCCAGGGCTGGAAATTATAATGTACTATTAACAGGACAGAAGTAGGTGAGCACAAAGATGGTCTGATCAAGGAAGAGGATGGAAGGTCCTCAGGAAGAGGACCTGATCAAGGAAGGATGTTTAACTATATCTTTAAATATTCTATCATTCAGTTACTATTCAGTTAGTAAATCCCCAAATCCCATACTTGAATCATAGGGTCATAGAATCACAAAATCACAGAAAAGCCCAGGTTGGAAGGGACATCAAAAGATCATCAGGTCCAACTATTTTCTTCAGTGATGGGGATTCCACTATACCCCTGCAGAGGTAGTTCCATTGTTTGATTGTCCACAAAAAAAAAAAAAAAAACAAAAAAAAAAAAAAGAAAAAAAAAAGAAAAAAAAAAGAAAAAAAAAGAAAAAAGAAAAAAAGAAAGAAAAATCCTATGTCAGGATGAAACCTCTCCCAGTGCAACTTGTACACATTGGCCCTTGTCTTCCCCATGTGGTTCCTTGTGAAGAAAGAGCCTCCATGTCTTTTGTAGCAGCCCTTTTAAGTACTGGAATATTTTGATGTCCTCCCTGAGCATTCTCTTCTGAATGAAGAACTAATGAAAAGAACTAATTCTTTCAGTTTTTTCTCACACAAGAGGTGCTCAAGCTATTTGGTCATCCTCATGGCCCTCCTCTGGACCCTCTCCAGTCTATTCAGGCCTTTTTTGAACTGTGACAGACAGAACTGGACACAGTACTCATGATATGGCTTGACAAGTGGTGAGTAGAGTGGGATGATCACACCTGTATCTCTTCTAGTAATCCCTCTGCTGATGCAGACCAGGATCTGATTTGTCTTCATTGCTACAAGGTGCATTGGTGAATCAACTTGTGGACCACCAGGACCACCAGATCCCTTTCAGCATGTGTTGCAGAGGCAAAATAAATAAATAAATAAATAAATAAATACACAGAAGACTCTACTTAGGCAATAAATTTTGGTAGTTACCCAGAAAGGATTTCTGAGATTTCAGAAGGCAAAGCTTCATCATTCATAATCTGTTTGAATACTCCTCAAAAGACAATATAGTATTCCATTTTCTTCATGCTCTCCATATAAAATTTCAGAACACATTCTGAATAACACAACCTCAACATAATACAGATCATAGAATAGTTTGGGTTGGATGGTACCTTAAAGATCATCAGGTTCCCATGGTCAGGGATACCTTTCATTAGATCAGGTGCTCACAGCCTCATCCAGCCTTGCCTTGAATGCTTCCAGGGATGGGGTATCCACAATTTCTTTGGGCAACCTTCTCCAGTGCCTTTCCATCCTCATTATGAATAATTTCTTCCTAATATCTAATCTAATTCTACCCTCTTTTACTTTAAAACCATATAAGTTTTATGAATTGAGTTAATGACGTTATAGTCTGCTACTGATGACCAATGCTAATCTACATTAGATTTGTACCATATGTCTCCCTAAGAGTTTAAGTATTATATGCCTACTTATAATAAGTATAAAATACTCCTTTTTGAAAAACTTACTGACAACTAAATACTGCATCTTGTGAAAAAGCAGTGCAAATGAAACTCCACATCCTAAGAGAGAAGATTCAAATGGTACATTCTTAGAAAATTTCTACACAAATTTCTATTTATTTTGCTGGTAACTTAATTTTTTTATATATTTTAATGATCACTTGAAACATAGTGATTTCTGGGTAAAGCCTGCACAGTTTTGGAAGTTATAAATGTTCTGATGCTATTCATGTCAAATGATACAACTAGATTTGATAGACTAGCCACAGCATTTTGACTCTGTTAAATGGCACTATTGCTAATTCATATACTGCAGCATGCATGTCTGTCTAAGTACATCACAGATGTATGAGCTACACTGAATGAAATCTAGGCAACTGATCTGTTGTACAGTAATGAAAAATACATTTATCAGTGGGATCTGCCTTCTCTAGCAGGTCTCAACAGCAGATGATCTAGTTATCAAAACATTAAGTCTTGAAACACATTTAACTTCTTACAGATGTTTTCTGTATAGATTAGCTACACAAATTTGTGTATTTTATTAACAATAAAACTAACTGGTAGTTCAATGAAGGTTATCTTTGGTGGTATCCTATAGCAACAAGTTCCATGGATCTAATCGCATGTTTTCCCCTTTTAGTAGGTTCAAATCTGCCACTGTTCTATTCCCTTCAATACCTATATTTTCTGTTACAGATAGGGAGTATTTTATTATTATTTACACTTTCATGAAGTACAACAAATGGACATCACATAAAAATATACTGGGCATTTTGTTACATATTATTATGATGAGGGATAAATTCAATGGCATATTCTGACTCAGCTCTACAGGCTCGCACACTTACATCAATGTCAGTTCTGTTAGCTGTTTCTGTCCTGGTTTCAGTTAGGACAGTTTTCCTCCTAGTAGCTGGTGGAATGCTGTGTTTTGGATTAGGATGGGAAGAATGCTGATAACATGCCGATGTTTTGGTTGTTGCAGAGCAGTGCTTTTACCAAGCCAAGGACTTTTCAGCTCCTCGCTCTGTCCTGCCAGCAGGCAGGCTCGGGGTGCAGCAAGAGCTGGGAGGGGACAGACCCAGGACAGCTGACCCAAACTGGCCAAAGGAGTATTCCATACCATCTGACATCATGCTAAACAATATATAGGGGTGGCTAGCCGGGATGGGGGGGCCGGCTGCTCGGGATAGACTGGGCATCGGTCAGCAGGTGGTGAGCAATTGCATTGTGCATCACTTGTTTCATACACATTATTATTATTATTATTATTATTATTATTGTTTCCTATCTTAATAAACTGTCTCTATCTCAACTCTCGTTTCACTTTTCCGTTTCTCTCCCCCATCCCAGAGAGGGAGGGGGGAGGGTGAGCGAACGGCTGTGTGGTGTTTAGCTGCCGGCCAGGTTAAACCACAACAGTTTCATACCTGTTCCCTTAACACTCTTTACACCACCTTGCTCCCATGTTTCCCTGCAAAATGATCCACTAAGCTCCTTTCAAGGTCTAAGATGGTTGAAGAAATAATAATATAGTGAGGTTGTGCAGACAGACATAGGTTGCACTGAATATGGACCCTATGCTATCCCAGCAACTGCCAAGCTCTACAACACAGTCAAACTCACCTTGGAAAAACAACACTTTTGTCAAAGGTCTGTCATTTTTTCACATCCTTTAAACTAAAAAACATCATCAGCAACAACAACAAAAGCATAAGGGGCATTTCCATACATTAAGTAGCACCCCAAAACTGGAAACTGTAGTGTGGACATAGATTTTAAGAGATTCTTTGAATAGATTCTTTTGAAGAATGTGCACTCACCTTGCACCACTCCTCTCCAGGGCTGAAGCTCTTCCTGTCATGCAGCTTAAGAAACCAATATGGGCATCATCCTGCTCTGCACTTTCCCTTGAATCATGAGGGCTCTTAGGAAAGAGAGGAACAACCTAACTCACCACATCAGAGCTGCTGCTCAGCTCCTTGGCAGTCTGACAGCTCTGCCGGCATTTCTCTCCTCCAGCATTCTCAGGACTTTTATTTTATGTGAAGAAGACTTAGCTGCCTTACTTCCTTTATGAAGTGAGGGCAGTGTAGCCAGGAATGCAATGATCTGGGCATTTTGGAGGAGGAAAAAAAAAAAAAAATCACAAACAAGACAACAACAGAAAATAATAATAATAATAACAATAATAATAATAATAATAAGTAGCCGTAAATAAATCACAGGAGCACTGAAAGCAAAGAGTAATGTTGGCTTCCTGTCTGTGGCCAAATAATTCAATCTGTAGAAACAAAACAGGATTTTTCTGGCATCTTAACAATAATTCTTAACAAATTCTGACAATCTTAAAGTCTTGCATATTTTAATTTTTAAATAAAAGCAGAGTACAAGGAGCACAGCTGTTAGGTAGTGTATTGGGTGTCTGGTGAGGTGCTGACAGCAGGGCTGTCAGGCTCCTCTGTGAGGTTAGGCCAGGGCTCTCCCTTGCCAGACACAGCCATTTCCAGCCAGCTTAAAACCCCACCACAGGCCACAGCTGAGCCCCTCAGCTACAGGTAGGTGCCTTGGGGAAAGTGGAGCTCAGAAAGAGCAAAATGCTTCCTGGCAGAGGTGAGCCGGGAATAACTTGTAAAAAACAGCCCTTTAAGCACTAAAATGAGAGAAGGAAGGGAGAAGGTGTTACAGCACCTCAGCAGAGATCACCCTGCAGCCCCTGGGAAGGACCTAAGCAGGAGCAGTTCATGAAGTACTGCAGCCCATGGGGAGGGACTCCACCCTGTAGAAAGAGAAAAGTGTAAGGAGGAAGGAGAAGCAGAGAAACAGTTATGAGCTGACCACAATCCACATTCCCTGGCCTAACATGCTGCTCAGTGGAGAGGTAGAGGAGTCAGGAGTGAAGGAGTGAGGTTGAACCTGAGCTAAAAAAGAGGAGGAGGTGTTTTAATTTGTCTGTGTTTCTCACCATCTGAAACGTATACTTTCACTAGTAATACATTAAATTATTTTTCCCTGTTTTGCCTGTGGTGGTAACTGGTGAGTGAATCTCCTTTTATTTATCTCAACCCACAAGCTTTTGAATTTATTCTCTCTCTCTGTGTTGTTGATGATGAGGAGTGAGAGCAGCTAGGTGGGGGTCTGGCAGCCAACCATGGTCAACACATGACAGGCAGATAATGATAATGATATCATAATTCATGGTATAAGGTATGTAACTGTTTCCTTGGCAAATGATGTTCTGCTTTCCCTCAGTAAAGAAAAAGTTTAGCAAGGTTTGGCTGAGTCAATTTATTGCATTTTTGCCACATATAAATTTCCTACAAGAGCTCTGGTCTTTCACTTAATCAGTAAAAAAGGATTTGTGCTAGAGAGCTTTTTTTCATGAGCCCTGAAGGTATGAGAGTGTTGCAAGAATCAACCTGATGAGTTTTCAAACTTAAAAAGTAAAGTTTTCCAAAAAGACTGTAGAGATATGAATGCAGTTTACTTAAACAGATAACCTCTACATGTATCTCTAAAGTGCCTCTGCCACTTTTTAAACGTGTTCACTGCTGAAAGACTCAGAAGAGATGGCTAAAAAGCAGCAGTCACATGAAGGCCAGATACAAATAAACTCCCAGCAGCATTGTGCAGAATTTTGCCTTGGGCAACGCTTGTACAGGTTAACACAAATCCTATTTCCCAGATTTGAACAGAATACAAAGACTATTTCTCTGAAGTCTGTCTTTGCAACACTATAAACAAGTTGAATAGACTTTGCTAGTTTGCTTTTTTTTTTTTTTTTTTTTTTTTTTTT
>CM021766.1:48647550-48658534 GCA_011076525.1 Nettapus auritus
TTTTTTTTTTTTTTTTTTTTTTTTTTTTTTTTTTTTTTTCCCAGACAGATTGAATCCTCAGCTATATTTTAGATGTTCTGTCTATAAATATCAATCACAATCACTTTTTTATTGTTAGGGAACTGCCATTATTACATGTATCCACCATTTCCTGAATACAGTTCTAGCAGTTGATTCAATAAACAACTCTATGTTATGCATTTGAGAAACAAAGCCACTGTTCACTCTTTTACAGTGTCTAAACCTGTAGGTAACCTAGTGGGATACCTCAATCAACAAAAAGGTTGCATTAAATCTAAATGACTTTTCCTAAAGCCAAACTGCTTTAGGAATATGCAACCTGATGTGTCTAAATGTAATGAAAACATCACACCAGATCAAAAACTAAAATGTTAAGCTAATACTTTAATTGTAGAGATAACAGAATGATGCTCAAGTCAAAACATGCTTTCATCATCTAGTATTACTTTGAACAGGGTGTAAATCAGTAGAAAACTTATTTTGAGTTATTAATGGCTAGCATAATTGTACAGCTGCTAAAAAATTAATAAACTATATAAATTTGCAGTGTAGCTTGTGATTTAACAGCTTCCCTTTTCCTTCAGTTAAGTGAACTGAAAATCATTCTCTTTAGCATCCAAATAGTTATTTTGTTATTGTTGTTATTAAAAACTAATTTTAATAAAAATTGTATTTACAATAAGGTAATATTGAAAAGAACAGTTAGCTAATATCTATGTCTTTTGACCACTTTGATATATAGGGTAGGTAATTCTCACAAAGGCATATGCAGGTTTACTTGCAGTCAATATTAGAAGGAAACCAGTTGTGTCTTCTCCCACTGTAACATGCTTTACAAGATTTGAAATATCTTGTAAATATTTGAAAGGACCACGGATTTGTGACAGAGGATATGTGGCTATGAAGTAGTAGTGAAATGAGAGTGTAAAGTCCATGTAGCAAGCCCTTGCCAGTATTGCAAATGTGAGTGATTATTTTCCTTATATCTCTACCTTTCTCACAGCCAATTCCAGGGTATCCATACATTCATTTCCCAACATTTTTTATCCTGTTTTAAGTTGACCTTTCTTCAATATCCATAACCAAAGCAATGCATCACTTGCAGAGTGCTATCAGGGAAGTTGATTATGGAAAAATTGAAAGAAAACGGTTTCCACTCCTTCTGTTTCATGTTTTATAAAGTTTTAAGAGGCCAGACATTTATTCTACAGATCCAATATTTTAAAACATACATTTTAAATATTCTTCCAAAACAGTTGGAGGAATCAGTTGTTCATGATGGGAACAATCAGGGGACATGACTGAGATATGGAATTGAAAAAAAAAAAAAAAAAAGTGAATAGAGTACACTGACTATAGAATACACATTCTTGTAGAGGAGGAGGAACCTTTTGCAAGATTCTACAGTATTCTGTACAGCAACTGTGACATGTCAACCATCTTTCACATTCATGGAAATACCTCTGCAGTCTTGATATGCCCATTTAGACAACTTGGAAATCCTAACCAAAAAATAAAGGTCACTCATATTAACAAGGAACAAAAAAATGTTGAACATTGATTACTGATGGATAAGCTGAAAATAATTGTCAGGTATGTTTTGCTTTTTTTTTTGTTTTTTGTTTGTTTTAAAGTGAAAATATAATTTCTATTCTGTATGAAAATCACCTTAAAGTGTATATAACATATAGATTTTATGTAATATAACTGCAGTGCAGAAATAACTTTTTTTTTTTTTTTTTTTCTCCAACCAAGGTGTGAAGCACTATGAAAAGAAGTGATTTGGACAGGACTTTAGCAGTCATAGTAACATGTGTGGACAAATGCATCAATTACAAGTTTGGATTACAGATTTCAAACAATAGAGGGCTTCTTCCCAGAAACTGTTCCTGAATACACATGGACATCTCACTAAGTTGTTGTTTCAACCAAGAGTATCAGCATATGCTTCTAGAACGTTATAACATTAAATACCCCATATGATGTTGAATGGTGGTCACATAAGGACATATATGAAATACTAAAGATACTCGAGAAACTTTCTCTTGTATTTTTATTTAATTGCTTTCTACTTATAACAATAGAAAAGTACTGGGCTGTGGAAGAACAGCACTTGCTCAAACAACAGACGATGTATCTATTATCTCACTTCCATGAAGGTCATCGACCTATGACAGTTGGAGTAGCAGAAACATTAGAAATCATGTGCAATTTAATCTTTACACAAATAAAGGAAAAGTATCACAATGCCTGAATAATGAAGAGTCTCTCAGAGAAAAAGAAGTCTGTCCCTGAGGATATTCTTCATTTTCTTTCCTGAACTGTTCCAATGCGTTCACACTATGAGATTCACTCACTGTGCTGACACACGTATTAATAGTATTTTGGCTGGAAGAGTGTAGATGTTCTAAAGTGATTGCAAAGTGCAGCTGTGACTCAGTTCTCCTTTCATTCATTCATTACTTCTCCATGTCAATTCTGGGAGACTATTGTTCACCGAGAAACTGTCATCGGGATTGAAATTAACTGTTTTTTCTCCAGCTTCAGGCAAAAGTGTTTTTATGTTCCCTGCTTTTCAGAACATACTACCTTATTTTTTACAAGGTTGGTGATGAAAATATTGCATCAGTTCCATTTAAAAAGAAAAATAAATGTAAACATTGGAAAAGTGTGGAAAAGTGTATATTGACAAAAAAGCATAACCTATAAAAACATTTTCATGTTATGTCTTTATTCCTCTTCTTCTCTTAATTTAGAAATAAAGCAAGCAAAAATAAAGCCCTTCTATTGCAATTACTAATTGCAAGCTAATGATGGATAACAATAGAAGTTTATTCTTCTATTAATTGATAAGAGAATATGTGTTCTAGAAAGGAACAGGGAAAAGAATAATTAAGAGTCAGGAGAGGCCAGATGTTTCATCTTGTAATTTAACCAAAACCAAAAATGTTAAAAACTACTTTTCAAAAAAAAAAAAAAAAAAAAACACCGTTGTTGAGAAGCTGTGAACAATCTAAATTTTCTGTTGGTCTATCTTGAACAGTATTATTAGCTGAAGATTTTTTTTTTCCAATTTAAACACCAGGCTGCAGGTTTTGGAAAACTGTTGGAAACACTAAGATGTCTTTAGAATCAGTATTCTATTTTTTAAGAGAGTTTTCTATCTCCACACATAATTTGAGTCACCCTCAGACCCTCATCTGGAAAAAAAAGGAAACCAAATTATCTTAATACTTCAGATGCTTTCTTTAGTGTCATTGTCAAAATAAATCAATATACTACTGAGATCTACTTAAATGTATAACTGTTGTCCTTTGGAAGAATTTAAAAAAAAATCTTGTACTTAATCTTGTATTTAAAAAAAATCTTATACTTAAAATGATGACAGGAACTCAAAACTCTGGGATCGTTCAAGCTAATGAAGTCAAAGGAGTTTTTTTTATTATTATTTTTCTAATTTAAATTCAACATAGAAATGAAAGTAAAACATTTCAACATAATCAAAGCAAATGGTACAACAATTCCTGATTGATAACTGAGTTCATATTTTCCAATGGAATATTATTATTATTTCAGAAATGAAAGTAAGACTTTTCAACACAACCAAAGCAAATGGTACAATTCCTGATTGACAACTGAGTTCATATTTTCCAATGGAAAATTATTGTTATTTCAGAAAAATGTCAAGCTAATGAAAATTTTAAAATACTTTAAAGGATTTTTTTCAGAAAATTAATAAAATTCATTTAAAGTTAAAATGCTTCATTTGTTTCCATATGAAATATTATGGATGAAATTATGCTTAGCACTGTATACGAACAGGGAGGGCTGAAACACAGGGCTCAAAGAATCCATTCCCAGGGCCAAAGGCTACATTTAAATATATTCAGCTATAATACACAGAGCCCATGGGTTCAGCATCACGGATGTGTCTGTATTCTGCAGTAGTTGAGGCAGAAGCAAATGTGCTTTGCCCTCTGTGCTTGCTTTACCAACTGGCAGCAACAGCACAGAAAGTTTTTTTCTATGCTTTGCAGACAGCCAATGCCATGACTCAGGACATCCAGACAATTTTTTAAAAAACCTTCACCCTGCAAACCTCAGCATCACAGTTTCTGTGGAAAGAGGCAAATTATTAGTATTCATTACATATCCAGTCAATTAATTTTCATTATTACTTTTGAAAAAGGTTGTGGTTTTTTGTTTGTTTGTTTGTTTGTTTGTTTTTTGGGGGGGTTGTTTGTTTGTTTGTTTGTTTTTAACTTCTAGGAATATATTTGAATCACCAAATATCCTAACCTCTTTAGCTTTCTAAGTTTTCTTCAGCTTTCTAAAAAAGGAGTATACATCAGTTTTCCCAGTAACTCTACTGAAAGGAACATAGCTCAGCCATGTAAACTAAAATAAAAGCTAAAACTATGACCTATATATAAATGTGTATACTATAAATAAGCATAGGGCAATGTTTAAAGGACTAAACCTACAAAATTCCATTTGGGAATATGAATTGAGTTCTTCTTATTTATTTATTTTAATCCTTTGATTTTCTGGAGAAAATACAATGAAGAAATATTTGTCATAATTGTGGTTTAACCCAGACAGCAGCTAAGCACCATACAGACATTTGCTCACCCGCCCCCTCAATGGGATGGGGGAGAGAACTGGAAAAAAAAAAAAAATATATGTAAGCTTGTGGGTTGAAATAAAGAGGGTTTAATAGGACAGAAACTAAGTTACAATAATAATAATGATAACAGTAACAATAATAATGTGTACAAAGCAAATGATGCACAGTGCAATTGCTCACCATCCGCTGACTGATGCCCAGCCCAGTTGCAAGCAGCGAACCCCCCACACTCCAACCAGCCACCTCTTAATAATTGCTCAGCATGACACCATAGGGTATGGAATACCTCTTTGGCCAGTTTGAGTCAGCTGCCCTAGTTCTGTCCCTTCACAGATACTCATGCACCCCCAGATTCCTTGCAGGTAGGGCGGCATAAGAAGTTGAAAAGTCTTTGGCTTAGTGTAAGCACTGCTCTGCAACAATTAAAACATCAGTGTGTTATCAACATTATTCTCATCCTTGATCCAAAACACTGCACCATACCAGCTACCACGAGGAAAAATAACTCTATCCTAGATGAAAAAAGGACAATAATGTACTCCTAAAGAAAAGATTTTTGGCTTTGTTTACTGAAGAAAAAAAAAAAAGTGTTATGGAGGTAAGCAGAATGCTAGGTATGTTATGACTCAGGCAGTGACACAATAGGCAGCAATGTGCTTGCTATTCTTAGTGGAAATATCAAGAATGTAATAGTTGAGCATGTCTTCTATAACTATAATGATGCATTTTGCCTCAAAGCAATTGCCGCATGACATTTTCTCTCCTTGACACATCCCAACACTCAAATCAATTGTCATGGTTTTGGTTGGGATCAAGTTAATTTTCTTTTTAGAGTCACACAGTGCTGTGTTTGGGATTTTTTGTGAAAATAACAGTGATAACACAGTAATGGTTTTAGTTGTTACACAGAGCTGACAACTCTCTGCTTCTCGTACCGCCCTTCCATCAAGGAGACTGGTGGCTCACAATACGTTAGGAAGGGACTCAGCCAGGACAGCTGACCCAAACTGGCCAAAGGGATATTCCATACCATATGATATCATGCTCAGCAATAAAAGCCAGGGTAAAGAAGGAGGAAGAGTGGGACATTCAGATGGCATTTTTCTTCCCATGAACTGTTACATGTGATGGCCCCTACTTCTCTGGAAGTGGATGAATATCTGCCTACCAAAGGAAAGTAGTGAATGAATTCCTTGGTTTGCTTTGGTTGTGTATGCAGCTTTTGCTTTACTTGGTAAACTGTCGTTATCTCAACCCATGAGTTCCTGCACTTTTACTTTTACAACTTTCTCCCCCTTCCAACCCGGAGAGAGTGAACATGTGGCTGTGTGATGCTTAGCTGCCTGCCAGGAATAAATCACATCATCAATGACAATAAACATCAGGGCATTGTGGATACTCCTGGGGTCATGCATTTTATGTTATATTTTTGATTATCTAATTACAACTTATTCATATATACATATATATAAGCATTTAAAGATATTCTTCTTTCCATTTCACTGTTTTCATATTTTGGTTCATGTTGTATACCTGCTTCTATACAAGACAACTGTAAATTTTAGAATGAGGACATCACAGGTTTTCACATAAATACTTGTAATGCACCAATTTTGATGCAGCCTCTAATGAGGATATTCTCTACTTAAACATTTTTTTTCCCCAACACTCAATTTCTTTATGATAACTCTCATAAAGTGTGACAACTTTTCAGAAAAATCTGATGTAGACATATGACAAGGACAATATTCTGCTGCCACTTTGCACTGGTCAACCAAATGAAAGTACCTAAACTACACAAAAACAAACATTTTCATTCAAATTCAACTTTCCAAAGTCTGTTTTCCTGTTTGTTCGACGATTTCTATGACTAGCTTTTTCAACCTTACAGAGGTTCATTATTTATTTACTGCTCAGTATGAAGACTCCTTTACAACATACTGGGCAGATATCAAGTATACTAACTAGTACTAAATGCAGATGCCAAAGCTAACAGATAGGGAAAGATACAGATGGGAAAGCTGAACCTAAAGCCATTTATTTTTTGTTGGCTTTGATTTTTTGAATGAGACACCCTTCATTCCTTTAATTTTCTCAGCTCCTAAATTTAGTGTTACATACCCAAAGCAAAGGGCAACATACCATAAAGTTAATTGTCACCATGTCAATTATGCTTGAAACAAACAATACAATTTAATAAACTTGAAAGTTGATAGCAAATTAAGAAAAGGTGTAAAGAATGTTTACTATTGCTGAATGGTCTAGAAGGCTTGTATTTGTGTTTGTTGTTTTCTTTTTTTAATTTTATTTTTCCTCTTTTATGAAAATCATACATGCGAGCTATTATATTTTACACTGTTTTCAGAAACAGAAAAAAAAAAAAACACTACAATTTAGAATTTGAAATATACCATCTGTATGTGATTTATGTATAGCAAGTAATAATTACAAACTTAAGTATCATCACGTTCTATGTACATAACAAGGAAGGAAAGTTAAACAGTTTATAGGCTATTGAATCAGGAAACCTAGACAAAAATTAAAGGAATGCAGTCAATAGAAAAACTTCTATAGATTTAAGAGAGTCCAAAAGCTTGCTTCAGAACATGTTGCTGGTTCACCATGGTCCTAAGCTTATGTTTCCCAAAGCAAGGATTTAGATTGGCTTGGAAATGAGAACACCTTAATGCTGAGACACTCATTTCACATTGTTGGACTTCAGTGTAATCATGTAAGTGGCAGATGCCAAACTGGATCTGTGAATTTAGATACTCTGAGTATACAGAAATCTTATGCTAAAACATGCCAAAACACATGGGAAAAACACAGAAAATTTATACAACACTTTGCACAAAATGGACAATTTTACTTCCTGATCCTGCAAATTGTGCCTAACAATACATATGAATATTCCCATTTAAGTCAATTGGATTATTTACATGCATTAAATTAAGCACATATATAACTGTTTTTCAGATAAAGGTCTTAATTACTTTTAAAGTATTGAACTATTCTTCTTCAGACTTGACTCAATGAGAGCTATAGATCAAGTCTAGCTAGAAGTTACGAGCATTATCTGGTTCTAGTTATCCACCAAAATGTTTCTGACTACGACATAAAAAGAAAATACTTTTACACTCCTTCATGATTAGCAAAAGTGTTTTTAAACCATTGTTTTACACACATTTATCAAGTAATGACAGTTGAGATAACATTTTCTTTTACACAAAATAGGAAACAAGTTTCAGAAATGTATATGCTTCAAAGTAAAGATGCAAGTAGTCTATTCCCTGTTTACTCCCTCACAATGCATAATTAAATAGGACTTTACTATTTCTTAAAACAAATAATACTGGTTTTGCACATGAAGAAGGATCAACAAGATTTAATATATGTAACTGAAAAAAAAAAAATTATTGTTCAGATATCAGTAATTGGAAGAATTACTACAGAAGAAGTGAGTGCAGTAAGAATTTAAGATAATGATGGCATTCCTAACATAACAATGTCAGAAAAAAAAAAAAAAAAAATCTTTTAGGTGCTCTGTATACTCTCTATGCATTATATAGCCAAGTAAAACAATAAATAAAAGCAACATTCTCCTGTTTCCTATGTAGATCTTTTAAAATATTGAATATTTCCTCTATTAAAATAAGGCATCATTATAGCAGCATGAAAATGTGAAGATAAATATTAAATCCTATTAATTCTGAGATGACCTTGGTCGGTCCCTTTATGCAACCTTTTCTTCTGCACTTCTCTGTACAAATCAGACTGTTCATGTGTGTTTAGCCACTGTCACAGAAGAGACTGAGACAAAAAGGGCACTTGCCCTTTTACTATATTAAAAGGGCTGTGATATAAAAGGGCTCGTGTATAAAAAGATTCACTGTAGGTGCAAACCCAAAGTACTGCTGTTAGAACAACCCACAGAATGACACCACACCCATTCTGTTCATATGGAGCATTCCATTTTGTGCCTATTTTTTTGATAAAATGCTTTGAATGTGGTTCAGTTCTGTTTGCTTTCAGAACTCCAGTAAATTTTCCACCTACTTCTACAATTTATTTCTACAACACAGAAGACACTGTTTGGTAAATAAAAGCCAAGCACAATGTTTGCAGGAAACAGAATAAAATTATTAGTGGATCACTGTTCAAAGGCTATATTGTAATCATTTCTAAAATAAAAGGCTTTGTATCTCTGCCTAACTAGTGCAACAGCACACATCAGGTTCCTGACTGCTAATGCAGTATAGTGAATAAGGATTCTGGATCAGGATTCAATTCAGCCATCAGTTCAGTATTGGTCATAAAGTCCAGCTTCATAAAGTTAAAAAATTCCTTGCACCTTTATCAGATAACTTATTCACATTCAGCATGGTGCATAAATGAAGCTGTGAATGAAAATCTAACAAATTAAAAGAATAGAAACCTCAGTGGAACCCTGAGGAAATCGACCAGCAGAATAGGCCTTCCTAACAGTAATCTAACTATATAGAACCACATATAATTCAATTACAGCATTTTCTGTGTCTTTATGAGCATGAGTAAACAAACTCAAAAAGTAACAGAGCTTGTAATTAATTAAATCATATCCATTTATTTCTGAATTGTTCTTCGTACATGAGGGAAAAATCCCATCCCTGATGATTAAAATAATAAGAATCCTTTTGACTTTGCTGGGATCAAACCATTTCCCATTTTATTTTTGTTACCTAAGTACAGATCCAGGCAAAGCATCAGCTTTTTTTCTTTGCCTTTACTTAACAAGTGTTCTTAAAGTCTATTCTGTGGATGCTGGGAAGTCTTCAAAATCAGAAAAGGATGCCCTCATCACAGGTGGATTTTCCACATGTTGCAGTTCCATTCTAATGCTGAAATTAACAGCTGTGTAAAAAAAAAAAAAAAAAAAAAAAAAAAAAAAAAAATTACAGTCTTTTACTTGGATGAAAGCCTTGGAAGAAAACACAGAGCAAGTCTGCTCAGTATCCATCTGCATGTCAGTTTGCTTATGGATAAAGAGACAAGAGTAACCTAATTCTTCCCAAAGCTTTTAAGTGCTAAACTAATCACTTAAAATTTAAATAACAAAATATAATGCAATAGCTCATGAGATGACCTACTTTGGCTCCAGGCATGTGTAGATATTAGGGATTCTATTCGAGTTAGCTGATATATAATGACTATACTTCATAGCAAAGAAAGATTTATGCCAACAAGCCGTTCTTGATCTTATTTAGACTTCCAGTCTTATGTGAAGTAGAACATTAATCATAAAACATGAGAAACTAATACTTTAATTACTTTTCCACCAAGGCTATTGGACATATGTCCCCTGGCTCATTAAATAAAGTCCACTTCATTCATGTGCATGAACATTTTGTAAGTTAAGGTGCAATATGATCTTACCCTGAAACTTTAGTTCTATTTACACCTGCAAAATTGAAGCAGGATTCAGTTGAACTGATCATATTAAGCATAATTAAGAAGCTGATATAAATAGCACAAGGACACTCATTTGCCTGTCTTTAATTTGTGCTTTGAAGAGATATGTTATACTCTTAATTTACAATGGCTTGTTTCCCAAAGGCCTTTTGCTTTTGACAATAATCTGACAGATTTTTTCTACAATTTGAAACACAACAAATGCACAAAACCATCTCTTAATTTTTATTTTTTTTTTTATTTAGCTATTGTGGACAGGCTGCTGCTCTTCACCAGTGGAAGCAATGTGTAAAAAAAGATAAAATAAAAAAATCTGACTGAACAGTCTGGCAGGTATTTATGACAATGCACATGGATGAATCTTTTCTGACATTACTTCAGCAAAATTCAGAGTGGGAAATTTCCCCAAACTATTATATAACCTGAATTAGATCTGAAGTATAATAACACAAGAAAATTGTGACCTAAGCTATATATTTGACAGGTAGGATTAACAATAGGGGCATTTAACAAGTATTTTGAGCTACAAAGAAAATATATACATTAAAAAATATATATTTCCCAGATATGCTAGCTAGCAAGCATGCATAGTAAATCAAAGAGTTTTCTAAATTGGGATTACCTATACATGTTGTTTGCTACTGAAATTACAGTGGGCAAGAATTCTACTCTGTTATAAAATATATATATGTGTGTGTGTGTGTGTGTGTGTGTGTGTGTGTCACCTGACTTCAGAGGAAATTTACAGAGCTTACAGGAAGTTTACTGAGAATTCTGTCACTGGACAGATAGGAAATAGTACTGAAAGGAACAAACAGAGCAGAGTATTTCATCCTCAGCCTTTCTCACACACACACACACACACACACACACAAAAAAAAAAAAAAA
>CM021766.1:48680202-48705202 GCA_011076525.1 Nettapus auritus
AAGGGAAGGGAAGGGAAGGGAAGGGAAGGGAAGGGAAGGGAAGGGAAAAAAAAATCAGTGCATTTCTCACTCTCACCTGCATTAACCAGTAATTGTCCAAAATTGTGTACAGTAGTTGAGGATCCTGGCTGTCAACCCCACGTTTGACATCTTCAGTGTAATGCATTCACTTACTTCCATAGCAATGTTTCATTCCCTTTCCCACTAGTAACACAGGGCAAGCTAAAATAATTTGAATGTTCTGCTCCCTCTTGCCAGATGGGAATATGAGCTCTTATCACATCACATAAAGCAATTTTCACAACAAAACCACTGCTTTTCTTTTCCTAAATGGAAGCAGATTGATATCTACCATACCATTAAACAGTAAAATGATGCCAACATTAACATTTCTTTTTCTGCTGATTAAGGTTTCCCTTCACACCAGACATTGAAGGATTATGAATTATATGAATACCATAAAATCAAAAGTGCTACTGAACAGTCTAGTCCTGAGAGAAACCTCCAAGCAAACACTGCAGTGGAATAAAATGGAAGACAAATACATTCCTGAGAGAAGGATCCATTCTGTTTTCTGTATACCCATAGCTGCTGCTGCTGCTAGAAAGAAATCAGGAAGGAGAATTAAGGAAATTCAGAAACTACACAGACCCTTAAGTTACAATAAGTATGATCATTTTTGATATCAAACAGAACAAATAATTGCACTACAGAAAATAACAGCAAAGCAATTGA
The DNA here is from genome assembly GCA_011076525.1 of Nettapus auritus. Taxonomy (NCBI): domain Eukaryota; kingdom Metazoa; phylum Chordata; class Aves; order Anseriformes; family Anatidae; genus Nettapus; species Nettapus auritus. The sequence goes on from CM021766.1 coordinate 48,680,938, forward strand.
AATTGGAATTTTACAAAATTCCTTTCAGCAATTCCTTTAAGAAATCCCTCACTGCCAACTCTGCTGAGAATTTTACTTGCAACCATCTTCACTGAGAAAAAACGGCCTTCTCACTGATTGGCAAATATTCCCAAAAGTACTGATGCACTTAGAAATCAGTAGTGGTCAGAGCTCTTTAACCTCATCATGACTTTAATACAATATCATTACATCTTGAAGACCAATACCAGCAAAGCAGAGGAAAGAAGAGACAAATAAAACCTGTATTTTCATAACCACTCAGGTTTTACTAGATTTCCTACTAAACTAAACCAAGATATTTCTTCATGACATTTAGCTCAGTAAATGCAACATATATGCAATATATATTCAAAATTTATACAATTTTAGCATTCATAGTGCCTGATGAGAAAAAAAAAAAAAAAAAAAAAAAAAAAAAAAAAAAAACAGAAACTCTCCTCAGTTAATGGACAAGGGGGAATAGGCTTAGACTTAAAAACAAGAAATTCCACTTAAACAGATGGAAAAAATATTCTTACTACGAGAATGGTCAAACACAAGAACAGCTCACCCAGAGCAGTTGTGGATCTCCTGGAATATCTCCTTCCCGGGGGATATTCAAAACCCAACTGGGTGCAACCTTGGGCAACATGCTGTAGTCAGTTCTACTTTGACCAGGGGGTTGGACTAGACTTTCTCCAGAGCTTGCTTCCCACATCACCTCTTCTGTGATTCTGTGAGCCCAAATAATTATTTATCTCCACATCAAGTGGTATTTCTATCCTGCCCTCACTCTAATAGTTTTTTTGTTCCACTTCTTTAGATAGTATTAAAGAATCTCTCTTGCTGCTGTTCCCAAGAAAAACTTCCCAAGTTTCACACAGTAAGAGCAATTCAGAGAACCAAAATTATTCAAAAATGATTCACTGATGGTCAGGTTAACAAGACACCATTAAGAAAAAATACTAATTTTAGTAGCAAAGGGTTCCCCCACTTAAATGCTTACATGCATTTTGGTGTATAAAGGAAAAAGAAAAAAAAAAGAAAACAAACAAACAAACAAACATAAACCACTGTGGAAGTAAGCTAAGCCAAGATTTCAGCAAAACATTCTCCATAGGCAGAAAGTGATTCTTTATCAGCAAAGCATTTTTATGGTAGGACAATCTCTTTTGACTTCATGTGGAATTTGAGGCCCAGTTTCTTGCAGATGTAAAAAATCACAGTTACAGCTCTCCAGACCAAACACCTTCACTACATCTTTGCCTGGCTAGGAACACTGCTACACTACTATTTCCAAAACCTCAGTACACTTGCACAGACTCTCTCCCCTTGAAAATGGTATATTTGCTGCCAGAGCATTCCTACTTGGAGGTTCTGTGCTCTTTGTCTTCCTTGACTATAATTCTAAACACAGAAAAGCCAAATTCTATATGAGCAATCCAAATTCATCAAAAGTCAACACAAGCACTGGATGGGACCAAACAGAAAGTCAATGTTTCCCAAACGCTCTCATTAAATCAGCCAGATTTGATGCCTTATTTTGGAGCAATGGATTCAACAATGCTGCAGGATTCATGTGTCCATATAGGAGTAAGAATGAGGTAGAGAAGGACAGTGTTGTGATTTAACCTGGCCAGCAGCTAAACAGCACACAGCCATTCGCTCACCCTCCCCCCTCCCTCTCTGGGATGGGGGAGAGAAAATGAAGCCTGTGAGTTGAGATAAAGACAGTTTATTAAGACAGGAAAATAATAGGGATAATAAAAGTGATGATGATTATGATAATAATAATAATAATAATAATAATGTGTACGAAACAAGTGATGTACAATGCAATTGCTCACCACCCGCTGACCGATGCCCAGCCTATCCTCGAGCTGCCAGTTCCCCCACCCCAGCTGGCCACCCCTATGTATTGTTTAGCATGATGTCAGATGGTATGGAATACTCCTTTGGCCAGTTTGGGTCAGCTGTCCTGGGTCTGTCCCCTCCCAGCTCTTGCTGCACCCCCAGCCTGCCTGCTGGCAGGACAGAGCGAGGAGCTGAAAAGTCCTTGGCTTGGTACAAGCACTGCTCTGCAACAACCAAAACATCAACATGTTATCAGCACTCTTCTCATCGTAACCCAAAACATAGCACCCTTCCAGCAACTAGAAGGAAAATTAACTCTGTCCTAACTGAAACCAGGACAGACAGCTAATTGTTTTATTTTGCTTTTAAATAGAAAATATTATACTAAGAAAACTTTATTTCAAACTTGTTCCGAGTCAGTTATCACTGTTCAAGTTCTTAAATGCTAAAAAGGACAAGCGAAGCTTGGGTTTGGTTGTTGTTTTTTCCCCCCTACACCCCACCCTTTTGCTATTAGTTCAGCTGAAATCATAAATTTGTTTATGGAAAAGTGTCTTTGAGACTACCTCCTTATGTAGATTTGACAGTTCAGTACATTTGGTACTATATCAGAGATTACATATTCACTTTCAGAAAATAATGAAGCAATTTACAAACACCTATTGGATGTGAATTAGATTGGGAATCAGCTACAGCAGATTTTGGTGCAGTGTGTTAAGAAGACAAGAGCCTGTTTCATTTTTCTTGGAACACAAACACTTATTTACATGCACTATACAATTGTCTTTCTTAATTGTAGACTATTTGGTGACAAAGATGACTACACTTTCTACTTTGCCTTGTTCTGTATTTCTGTCTTGCCTTTGTAAGCTCTTAATGTCCCTCGTAAATTAGTTTCATATGTCTGAAAACTATATTCATGCTGTTAAGGAGGATGACCTCCCAGATGGCAGGAAACAAACACTGCTAGCATACTGTCTGGCTACAGAAGTTATACATTTTAGGCAGCCTTTCATTTTGATAATCGTTTTTATATTATTTCAGTTTCAGCTTGTAAGTGCATTTTTGGACCTGATATTATTTTAACTGCAATATGAAGTGAGAGGTACATTATTCGCCTAAATAAACTAATTAATATATGAAAACAGGACTGGAAAAAAAGGTGGCTTACTTTCCAGGCAAGCAACCTCACCAGCAGGCTTCACAATCCTCCTTACGCAGGTACTCTTATTATCCCTTGCCTAAGATTATGGGGATGTTTATATTGAAAGAAAAGTTTTAGATGAGAATGTTGAGAAGTCATCACCTCAGAGCATACTTACAGTATGATGAGTACGACAAAATGAAGTGTTGGCATGGGAAGGTGAAGTCTGCTCCTAGAAAAGGAAGTTCTTTGGTCCAAGGCCTTGTTTTTAGTCAGGAAATAGGAAGAGAAAAACTATTTTCTGACTCGCTGAATGTAAATGCTTTAACTCCTAGGCTAAAAAAGATGATGACATCTTCTCTAAATCAGTTAAACCATGAGCAGCATCTAGTTTCCTTATTAAATTTAACCTGAAAATTAAAGTAGAAAAAAATACAGAATTGTCAATATCAGAACTTCAAAAACAATAATTTTTGTTTTTAATACTATATGACTCATTCAGTTCTGAAAGTTTGTTTGTTTGTTTGTTTGTTTTTAACAAACAAACTGTTTTTGGTGTTGTATTTGTTTTCCTTTTGCACAAATAAGCTATTCTAGGGAAAACATTAAATGCCCAGTTTGAGTCTCGAGACCTGCCAACTTCATATTAAAAATTTCACCTATAGCTTATTGCTGTGCTGCGGCCATTTGATAATAAGCCAAATGACTTCTCAGCAAGCACTTTCAAAATATTGGAAATACAGTGTTCTGGGACTACAGGCAAGATGTAGAAATATTTATGAAGCGATACCACCCATCGAGAAAGTAGAAACAGTACTTGTGAGTCACAACTGAGCAAATATCCATGGTGAAGACAAACAGGACAAAAATAGGTCAGCAGATACAAATTCAAGATCTACTTGGCATGGGTTGGACTATTGATTACTATACTTTCATTGACTCCATTTTCCAGACATAAACAATGCAATTATATGGGGTAGGAAGGGAGGGGTGGAAACACTATAATATGTAACACTTTTGAATTTAGAAAAACTGCAAACAAAGAATTGCAGACAATTATTTGCCTTTGAAGAATGTAGCATTTAACTGTAAACAAGAATATCAAAGGAATAAAAAACAACAACAACAAAACACACACACACACAAAATGTGTGTAGGGAATGCTTCAGTGGAATCCAAAGATAAGAGGCTAGCTGAAAATTAAATGTATCCATAACCTTTACTCCAGACATTTGCTGGTCAAGCATATGCAGAATAGTAGCTCTTCTGTAATCACAAAACAGATGATTCTGAGACTGCCATTGCAGCTCTTGGCCAGAGAAACTCTGAAAGCAGAAAGCCAGTGACCTGGAACTGCATGTCAAGAGCATATCACCCACCAGGTGAGGAGATGCTGAGATAAAATGCAAATGCAAACTTTTGGGATATTGCAGCCCTAGATTACACTGGTCAGGAGAAATTCAGTCTGACACTGAATAAAATAAAATAAAATAAAATAAAATAAAATAAAATAAAATAAAATAAAATAAAATAAAATAAAATAAAATAAAATTTTATTATTAAATAAAATCAGAATTCTGGAGGACTTCAGTCAGTCCAGTCATCCTGGTCAAACTAGGAACCTGGACAGCATCAAGGAAAAAAATCAGCTACTTTTGGGACTGGCACCAAATGTGCTGGCTGAAAGAATTGGAATTGTTTCACAGATAACATGGGGACTTGAGGAAGATGAATCTCTGAAGAAGATATTGCTTTTGTCAGATCTTGACATGATATAAAGAAGAAAAACAAAGAGAAGTTTGAGAATTGTTCCAGATAAAACAGACTGAAAAGTGGAAACATAACCCCCAATTTGTTTAAAAAAAAAAAAAAAAAAAAAGGAAAGAAAGACCAAGAGACTACAAGGCAGTCAGTCTCACCTCTGTATGAAGCATGATCATCAGGCAGATCCTCCTAAAAGCTACGCTAAGGCACAGGGAAAGCAGAGGAGTAATTGGTGACAGCCAACATGGCTTCACGAAGTGCAAATCATGCCTGACATATTTGATGGCCTTCTAAAACACGGTTGCAGCATTGGTGGATAAGGGAAGAGCAACTGATGTCATCGACCTGGACTTATAGAAATCAGTAACTCTAGCTATACATACAGGCTAGGGGACAGGAGGATGGAGAGCTGACTGTACCCTGGGGTGCATCAAGCACAGCACTGTTAGTTGAGAAAAGAGATAGACCAGCTCTGCTTTCTTTATGCTGGTACAGCGTCACCTTAAATATTGTGTGCAATTTTGGACACCACAGTATAAAAAGGACATAAAACTATTAGAGAATGTCCAAAGTGGAGCTACAAAGATGGTGAAGGTTCTAGAGAGGAAAACATATGAGTAGCAACTGAAATCACTTGGTTTGTTCAGCCTAGAGAAAAGAAGACTGAGGGGAGACCTCAGTGTGGCCTACAGCTTCCTCAAGAGTGGGATCGAAGGGGCAGGCACTGACCTCTTCTCTCTGATGACCAGCAATAGAACCCAAGGGAACAGCATGAAGCTGCGACAGTACAGATTCAGGCTGAATATCGGGAAAATGTTCTTCACCGAGAGGGTGGTTTGGCATTGGCTCCCCAGGGAAGTGGTCATGGCACCAATCTTGCCAGGGTTCAAGAAGTGTTTGGACAATGCTCACATATATATGGTTTGATTTTTGGGTGGGCCTGTGTGGAGACAAATGTTGGACTTGATAATACTTTAAGCAAAATATTGCTTTGTTGTTACATACTATAAAAATCTAAAGAAAAGTCATGCTGGGTTTCCACTGTATTGTTTTATAATCTGCAAAAAGATCAGAGGTTAAAGATAAGAATGGGGAGAAAAAAGGATTACTATATGCAGCCTAAATCACTGAGTTTAACCCTAGGTCTCTAATTTAGGAGAGATGTGTGATTGGAAAAGTATTTTTGTCAGACAGCACAAGTAATTGATGATGACTGGTGTTCTGAAAAGATGGCCCAAAGTTCCTCACCTATCCCTGAACAACACCTGCTGGTCTCTGCATTCCCAATTCTTCCCTTGAGTTTATGTGTTGATGAGCATTTCTTTCTTTGGAGCTGGGGACTGGATACCAGGTGATTTTGTCCCTGCATTTTAACACCTAGCTGATCCCTTATTTCTTATTGAGGAGTCAGATCCATATATTCTTAGTTAGTGCCCTGGTGAGAACATAAATATGGTACTGAGGGGGAGGAAGTAAGCTGCTGTATCTCTCTGCCAACTTCTGTTAACTATGGAAAGCTTCATTACAAGCTCTTCAGATTCCTTCTGAATTTTGGTCACTCCTGAGGGGCTTTTCCAGATGTACTGGAAGATGTTTATCAAAGCCACTTATATCCTTATGCTACCTTCATTTTTCTAGGCTAGATATGATAATCTTTTTTTGCTAGATATGTTATTTCTCTTTTGCTGAAGGTGATCTTCTTAGCCTTTTTCTTTGCTGGTATGTTTGGAATAGTTGCTCCTGAGCACACCTACATATAACCTTATATACCAGATATTCATGTTATACGTATACATTATATGTCTTTTGTCTGTTTACTAGAAGTTATTCCCTTAATTTTAATGTACTACCTGTTTTTCACAGCTGAGTCAGAGTTTTTGCTTTTTCTGTCCTTTTAAGCTGAGAAGACCCATTGTTGTGTTTTAATTATGCCTTTTAAGGGCATGGTTCTCTGTTTTGATGTTCTTTTCAAATTTCAGTCCTTCAGATCTCTCTGTGTTTGTATAATGTTATAACTCTCCAGTCTTTGCCATCCATTTTCACAGAGCTGCAGGCTGGGGCCTCATTAGCTCATTAGCTCATATTAAGCTTCTCAGATGACCCCCTATGGGGGTCATCTGGTCCAGCCCCCTTGCTTGGGCAGTGCCATCTAGGATAAATTGCCCAGAACCATGTCCAGGCAGCTTTGGGGGTCACCAGGGAGAGGAAGCTGCTGGTTTTCCATTGCATGCACAGTAGTGGGGTGCTTCCTAGTGTTCAGGGTGGGTTCTAGTTTGTGCCTGTTGCCTCTTGTACTAGCACTGGGCACCGCTGGAGGCAGCGTGGCTCCATCTTCATTGCATCCTCCCTTCGGGTGTTTGTACACATTGATTGTATCCCCCCTGGGACTCCTCCATGCTGGGTGGTCCCCTCTCTCTCAGCCTCTCCTCAGGGGAGGAGTGCTCCAGTCCCTTGAACACATTGGTGGCCCTTGACTTTTGCACCAGGAGGTGCCAGTTCTTCATGATCTCAGTAAAATAGGTACTCAGACTCTGCAAATTGTCACTTAAAATACCATTTACTAGAGGTAACATAAAGAAGGAGAAAGGCTGAAAGAGCTGGGGCTGTTCAACTTGAAGAGGAGAGGGGCTCTGGGAAGACCTCCTTGCAGCTTCTGTTCTTAAAGGGGATTATAAAAACCTTTTGCTCAGGCAGATAATGACAGGACAGGGGGAATGGTTTTAAATGAAAAGAGGATAGAGTTAGATTAGAGGTTAGAAGGAAATGCTTCACTCAGAGGGTGGTGAGGCACTGGAACAGGTTGTCCAGATAAGTTGTGGATGCTCCATCCCTGGAGGTGGTTCAAGTCCAGGTTGGATGAGGCCCTGGGCATCCTGATATAGTGGAGGTGTCCCTGCCCATGGCAGACCAGTTGGAAATACATGATCTTTAAGGTCTTTTCCATCCCAGGTCAGAAGGGTCTGTATGGGGACTGGTATTATTTAACATCTTTGTCAATGACATGGACAGTAGGATTGAGTGCACCCATGTTTGTTGATAACACTAAGATGAATGGTGCAGTTGACATATTGGAGATGTGTCAAGGGATGCCATCCAGAGGGACCTTGACAGGCTTGAGAGGTGCACTTATGCAAACTTCATGAAGTTCAACAAGGCCAAGTAAACAAGGTCCTGCACCTGTTTGTCAGTGCAATCCCAACCGGATATACAGATTGGGTGGAGAATAGATTGAGAGCAGATCTGAGAAGGACTTGGGGCTGTTGGTTGATGAGAAGCTTAATATGAGCTAATGAGGCAATAATAATATGAGGCAATGTGCACTTGCAGCCCAGAAAGCCAACTGCATTCTGGGCTGCATCAAAAGAAGTGTGGCCAACAAGCTGAGAGGTGATTCTCCCCTTCTGCTCTGTTCTTGTGAAACCCCACCTAGAGCACTGTGTTCAAGACGGACATGGTGTATTAGAATGAGTTCAGAAGATGGCCACAAAGATGATCAAAGGGCTGAAGTACCTCTCCCGTGAAGACAGGCTGAGTGAATTGGGGTTGTTCAGCCTGGAGAAGAGAAGGCTCAGGGGAGACATTATAGTGGTATTCCAGTAACTAAGTGGGCCTAAAAGAAAGCTGGAGAGGGACACTTTATCAGGGAGTGTAGTGATAGGAGAAGGGGTAATGGTTTTAAACTAAAAGAAGGTGGATCTAGATTATGTATAAGGAAGAAATTCTTTACTCAGAGGGTGATGAGGCAATGGAACACATTGCACAGAGAAGCTGTGGATGCCCCATTCCTGGAAGCGTTTAAGGTCAGGTTGGATGGGGCTTTGAGCAACCTGGTCTAGTGAAAAGTGTCCTTGCCCATGGCAGGGGGGTTGGAACAGATGATCTTTAAGGTCTTTTCCAACCCAAACCATTCTATAATTATATTAGTATACTTCTGTCCTATAGAGCCATAATATATTAAGCAGTGCACTTAGTCAATGCATAAATTAAGTATCTGTTCATATATGTTTACAGGGCAAATGGTAAACATCTACTGGTTGGAAAGAGAATGTCACTGTTTTGAGAAAGTTTTAATTATGCAGTAGAAACAAAAGTTCTGAAAATATTTAAAGCACCATTAGGAAAAAAAAAAAAAAAAAAAAAAAAGTCAAAAGCCATGCCAGATATTGGCTGTTCTACACAAGCCATATGTCTTTGCATTTAATTTTAGTAAAGAGAATCTTACTTTCCACTGGGTTTTAACTGAAAGAATAAACATGCCATACTAACACCTTGTCAGAGATGGCACACTTGGTCTGAGCCTTGTGTGCAGAGACCACACCTTACAGTGGGTGATAAGGCACGTGCTGCTTTATGCCTGCACTGCATCCCACCTTGTTGTAGTTCATGGTCCTTCTGCCTTTACCATGGTTTTTGAGTCTCCTCAGAAGTTAAAAGATAATTCTCACGATGAAGCACTCAAGACAGTTTAATCACAATATCTCTCAAGGGTGCTCATACAAAACTACTGAAGTGACATAGACAACAAAGACCAAAATTCCCCAGTAAAAACAGCACCACAACACCACCAACAGAAAAAGGCATGGTTTCTACTTAAAAGATAGTCCACTAGTCCCTATAGTTTGTAGGAGCTCTTTCCATAAACATTGCCTTGAGGGGTTTGGAAAGGACTTCAGTGGCTTGGGTAATAAGCCAAGGATAGAGACAAAGTTTAATTATGTAAAACATATCACATGCTGTGGTGGTTCTAGCTGAGATGATGATAATGAAGAGTCCAAAATTACAGCCCAGGAATGCTGATCATCAACAGAAAAGGTACACTATGGGTCTGTAAGTGAAATAAAAATTTGCCTTGGCATCTTTCATGTTCTAATGTATTTATGGAAGTGACTACATGGGAACACTGTCATCTGAACAGAATAATTAGCCTGGACAGTTCAGGTTTTTACCACTGAGTATCAGAACCAAATATGGATGCTTACATAAGGCGGGCTTTAACAATAACATGTGTTAATGCAAGTCAAGTGATAATACTTCTATGGAAAAATAGACAGACGTAGAATGCAGACATCTTTAGAAGCAAAATATTTTCCCATGAATATTTTCAAAGGATTTGTATTGCATTTTGACTACAACAGCATGAAAAACATATTGGTATTGTATTTATATTATAATAGCAATAGCTGTACAAAATTCATCTTACAACTGTGTAACTTCAATCATAAAAGTTAACATACTTGATATATAAACAGCCCTTATTTGCAGTGAAGAGGCATATTGTCATGTATGATTCTCCAACCAGAAGCAACTATCAGGTAACTGTTAAAATTAAAAGCAATTAAGATTTTAAATAGGCAGTTATGGCAGGTATTGCCATAAACTGAAACAGAACAAAAAAGCTCCACTCCTATTCATTAGGCATTTGTCACAATGTATACACTGCATGCTTTTGTTTGAATAGAAAAGCAATTATGTTTTTAATACACTTATATTCTACTCATCTCCTCATCATCCTACGATAATGAGTCATTAGAAAAAAAGAATATTATATACAGCAATACAGCTTATTGTTCTGTGCAAATTATTATTGCATCAGCTGAGAATAAGTACCTGACAGTTAGGAAAGCTTAGTTGTCAGCAGTTTCTCTTTGTGCTTGTACTATCCATGCAATCCTCCAGAAGGCTCTCTCTTCATCTAGACCTATTTTCTGCTATTACTGAACCTAAAGTTCATGACCCCTGCATCAGATACAGGCACAGAGGACACAATTTGATGACATAAAAAAAATCTCTGTATAGCTGTCATGTGACTGACTCCCATGAGGCACAGATGCATCTGAGGCAAGTCCAGAATGTACAATTACCATGACTACAGCAGTGTAACTTGTTTAATGCAGCAAACAATGGGTAAAAAAAAAAAAAAAAAAAAAAAAGTATAAATGATTTTCGTATAAATCAACATCGGTTGCTGGAGTACACAGTCAAGGCAGATAGTCTGGGGAGATCATTGGTTTTAAATGAGTGGAGTCAGAGTTCAGGCTGCTTTCTACAGATGACCCGATTATCCTCAAACCAATGCCAAGATAAAAATCATGCTTCCACACCCATAAAGCTACTATATTAGTTCTGAAAAGGGAGCTATGAAAAAACAACAGTATCCAAGGTGAAATGTTAGGCAAGGTTAAACTATCCATATTTAAATGGTATATGCTATGTCCTTGTCCTCACCTACTGCAAGATGTCAGGAGAGTGACCCTCGCAGAGACCTCACACAGGCTGGGGCAACTTCAGTAGTCATCTCCGTGAGAAGTGAATCTTTCTCCTGCAATGATGTCCAGACTGGTGCCGACTATTAGCTCTGCTGGAGCCATTACCCCACAAGCCATAAACAGCATAAACAAAAGAAGGATAATTGGTTAAGAATGTTGAGAGGCTATATTTTTACTGCCCAAACAAATGGTTCTTTAAAGTAGGACTCTGCCATTCCTTATTATATTACTGTGTTTAAAGCAAATCTAAAAATAAATGAGTGTTTCACAGGTTATAAAGATAGAAGGCCAAAATTCTTCTCTGCAATAATTGTTATTTACAAAAGACACAAAAGCAACTTGCATCATAATGTCTCTCCATTAAGTTTACAATCAACACTGTAACGGAAAAAATATTCTTTCTGTACATAATTGGTTTGATTTGCTTCTCTGACAAAATTTCTACATACCTTGACATCTGAAGGAGAATTTAATAATAACTGTATTTTTCCGATATTAAAGAATCACTGTATTTTATTATCATCAAAATAGGGAATATACACACGCATGTGGGAGAACAGTTAATTGCTTGCTATCTTACAGTGATAGGGGCATGCCATTAATTCTCTAGCATATGGCACAAAATTATAGTCTATTGCTACATTTTCATCATCTTAGAATGTTAATACTAGGTTACATTTTTTGATACAAATTGAATAAAATATGTAAGAAATATGATTCACATCTTGGTAAACACTTTTTTTTTTTTTCTTTTTTTTTTTAATATTAAACTTTAAAACACAAGTTAATAACATTTGCAGAGAAAATATTTTAATACTGTTAAAGGAAAGCAGGAACTAGTGATAAATAACTGCATGTATGCAGTACTAAAGTTACCCTCAAAAATCAAAGCTTTTGTTGGAAAGTTAAAGGCTTAGGATACTATAAGTCTTTCACAAACCATTTTATGATACCTTTGTGAATCCTAATGCACTATTACTAGAGTTTCTGGAAGAGGTTTATATCATACTGTGTTTACAGAAACACTGTGTTAAAGGTTTTACAGTAAAAGATGGTATCGAGATAGCCCTTTTGATAAGAAGCAGAAATAAACTTAAGGAGAAATAAACAAAGCCTAAATTCTAAATATAATCATGCTCAGCAAATGCTTGCTATACAGATCTATTTGACTGCTGATTCTCTAATGATATTGACGTGCTTTTAAGAGAAATATTCAATGCATGCTTTACAAATCATGATAAGCGCACACTGCAAATCTGATTGTTAAAATTTCTAATGATGATATCGATTTAATATTGACATGCCATTGAGAAAAAAAAAAAACACAGCATGCAATGAATGGTTAATGAAGATAGGATACATCAGATATCTTTTTGATTGCTTAATTTGTAAAAAAAAAATATAAACATTTTAAAGGGAAAAAAAAAAGCTTGCAACACTTGTTGTATTAAATATATTATACTCCAATATTCTTCAAGCAGTATACGTACATTTGTTTGTTTGTTCTAAAAACATGAAGTATATAGTTGAAAAAAAGTATTTCAAGATATTATGGATTGCATACCACTAGAAGACTGCTAGCATTAAATCAATCCAGTATTTTAAAAGTTTTGGAAAGCAGGTTTTTCAAAAGGTTAAAAAAAAAAAGTTTAGTTTTTTTTATTTATTTATTTTAAATATATTTTTATTAAATAAACAACAAATAATGCAGGTAGTGCAACCTGAAGAGCATTAACAAAATAGTAAATGTAGAACTCTAAGTGCATTTTTTTTTTTTCAAATGTTTTGCATTCTAAAATTGCTATTAATACTCTGGGGAAGAAGAAAACAAGAAGTGATACATAAATACTGAGGCAGAATGCTCAGAATTTTTTTATAGAGAATATTACTACAAGAGAAGAATTAAGTCTGCATCTGAGAATACTACAAACAAGATATCTTATTGTATTTGTTTTAGTAACCTAAAAAGCCACAATAAAATTCCCAATTTGTTCGCAACTTTTCTTTCAAGTTCCCTCCTTCCCACTCTGTTACTCTCTCAAGGGAAAAAAAAAAAAAAAAAAAAAAAAAAAAGGGAAGATGTCAAAAATAACAGCATAGTTGGACAGTTCCCAGTCGGCAAAACTCACACGTAAGAGAAAACACCGCATTTAGTTTCCGATGTAAATTTCTGTTTCACCAACAGTATAGCGATTTAATATAATACCGACTGATCCAAATCATATCAGTCCTCAACTTCGGGTCCATGTTTGAGGCCCTTTCGTTATCTCGGAGGATATACTGCCATCTAGTGACCGCAAGACCGTCGTCGGTCAGAAATAAATTAACACCCTGATAGAGTTAGGAATTGTTTCAGGCTGCCTATTCTGCCCAGGGATCCTGCCGGTTCTGCTGTCCAAGATGGGTGTGACAGCTCTACTACCGGTCTTCCAAAGACACTACAGAAAGGTGGGAGCACTGCTCACTGCCTATCCCAGAAGTATATGTCAATTAAACAGGCAGGATTGTCCTTGATCAGTACAAAATAATAACAACAACATTATTATCATAATCATTATCATAACAACATTATTATCATCATCATCACTGAATAAATAATTTGTTTTCTCTTCAAAACATTATCCTAAAAAAGAGCATGGAGTACATTCTCCTATATGGGTAGAAGCATTGCCTCAGCCTGTTTTATTTTTATTAATGTTGTGATATTTGGACTTTTTCTCTGCTGAAACCTGTAAAAGAACAGAATCCCAAATGCTATTATTTACTAGTCCACAATGAGAACAAGGAAGAGATGAAAACTTAAGCACTGGAAGCAACTGCCAAGCAAAAGGAGTGTTAAGTATTTATATAAAAGCAAAATGAAAAATAGGCAAAGCAGTAAGATCTGAGTGGTTAATTCTGTCATCTTCAGCTTCTTACTTGTATCTAATACACTTTCAAAAGTGGCGGGAAAAAAAAAGTTAATACACTAGAAAACAACCCTCATAATGATACAGGGATATCAAAACCTAGAATTATCCACTCCTGACAGTGCAAGAATTGCCTAATTAATGGTGCCTTCCTTTATTATTGTTATTATTATTGCCTTCCAGTTCCACACATGCACTGGAATACATGGTACTGTGCAGCAAAGTGAATGTTGTTTACATCAAGCTTTAACCTGTTCACCACATCAAGCTACAGAAAAAGCAAAGAATCTTAGAGCACATCAGAAAAAAAAAAAAAAAAAAAAAAAAATCATTTTAACAGATGACAATAGTAGCCTGCACAGCAGGAAGGATTGGGAAGCTGATGAATTCTTCATTGACAGTTTTCATGTATATTGCTATGATTAACAGGACACAAGAGCAGAAAGATTATCAGGCCAGGGAATCCCTTTTGTATACTCTAAGTAGTCACTACTGCTGCTTCGCTGAGTGTAGAAAGTAGTGTAGACAAAAAACACTCCAACCAAAATAGCATACAATCTTGAATAGCATACCAACCTGAATAACTGAACAAGAAGAACACATAATATTCTATTGGAGGTACTTAAGCAAAATGGCTGAAGCAGCTTTCACAAGTCAATAAACTATAAGAACTTGCATGTAGCCTAGTGCAGACTAGAACTTGTCATTTATTTTGCTATTTAAAGCTAATATTTTCTCCACTGGAATATGACATTCAGGTGGTCTCCACACTCATGGATTTGCAAAACAGATTTTCATAAAGAAAATTCTGAGATGAAAGTTATAAAACTGAAGAAAAGGAAGGGTAAGTATAGAGGGTGAGGTTACAAGCAAGTCATTGATTCATTCACATAGTTAGAAACCCAATTCCAAAGTATCCTGAGCAACAGGATTCCTCATCTTGCAGAAAAATAATCCAAAGCACCATGTTTATGTATTAGGTTTCAGTATTCAACTGTTATATAAATATTCTTGAAATATAACATGGTATTAATCCATCAGATTTATCACGGAAGTACAGCCGTGTTTTGAAATGCATTACAATTATACCTTTGCTTTTAAAGATTGTTTCCTGTACTGGTTGAAAGTATTGCAGATTTTTGGACTCTAAATTAATCTGAATATCAATTCCTACATGCCTGATTTTGGTCACCTCTATTAATTATTAAAGGTGTAGACACCAGAAGTTTAATAAATGCAATTTAAACACAATTAGATGGTCAGATTTATGAATAGGTTCTATTAGAATTTAACTTCATCACATACATAATTCTTAAGGGGGGGAGGGGGAGGGAAGCAAGCTAAACCAGACAATTAAGAAAGAGTTGAAAACAAACAAACAAACAAACAAACAAAAAAAAACTTTATAGAAAAAAAAAATAAAATAGAAATAAAAAATCAAGTAAGATTTGGTCAGTTTTCTTCCACTGAGTACAATCACCGCAATCAGTATAACTTTTAGTTTAAATTTTGTAATAAAGAGATTTTTAAGAACATTAACTTTTTAATGTTAGAAATAAACTTTTATTCTTTCCTAACATTATGCCTCTTTAGCCAATTAAAAATCAGTTCTGTTCTATGAGCACTTATGACAATATGAGGTCTGTGGGAAATTTCAGCTTTCCAACTCAGAATTAAAATAAACTGTGAAGTATTCTATTTCAATAACAAAATCACAGAAGACTGATACAGTTTTTTTACCTTCAGTCACTGCAGTAAGAATTGTTTCTTAGCTACCAGTTAATGGAGAAACTTGCAGTTTCAGCAGATAAAGGAGGAAGAAAACCTAAACATTTAAATCTTAGACAAAGCAGCAATGTGAAGAAGGAGGTGCACTCAGTGCAATATCACTTCCACTTGGTGTCACCTTTACAAAATTACAGATGAGTGGAAGACAACATTCTTACAAAGCTCAATAAATAAAAATAGCATGGGTGGGAGTCTAAAATAAAATCAAATAAAAAGATAATCTTTCAAATCCATGCAATTTCTTCTGGAATCAAGAAAGTCACCTTCCATCACAGTGTCACATGTAAAGTTACTGCCTTCCAAGTTACTGCATTCTGACAAAAATTTCCAAATACTCACATGACATTTAGTCATTTTTTCACCTAATGACTCCAAAATATATACCAGGAACAACAAATGAAACCTGACAATAAAGCTGGCCTAGCATCAGAAAACACTACCTCTTCTGGTGCTGTAAAGGGAGGATTATTCACCTCAGTGCACTACAATGCATCATTTCCCCTTCTGGTAGGGGCTGCTCTGGACAGACCAGCAGAGCAGAAACCCACAAGATTCTTGATTCTTCCTTTCAACAGCTTCTGTGGAAAGCCTGCAGCTCCCAACCACTTCACCACTTTACCCACAGTCATCAGTGAGTATCTGGTTTGGGGACACGCAGAAAACAGACAGTCAACCTGCAATGTGGATTTACTTTGTAGAAGCAGTATGTTAAATGTATCCATAGCCAGTAAACCTCATTTAAAGTATGAAGATTCTATTTGGACAACTGTTACGGGTGCTTATACCCAAAGCTGCACTCGCTCTCTGCTCATGCAAGACCACAATGTGTAGATTCTGTCTCCTAAATGAGCTGGCTCTGTTCTTCTTTCACACTGCTTCTAGGTTGTTCAGGACAAAGTAAAAATCCAGTGCACCTTTACCACAATTATACTTTTGCTGCTTTATTTATTCAGTTTTGCTCTGCTCACTAAAAAAGAGTAAGATTATTCAGAAAAACACAGAAGGAACAATCAGATATTGAAGAGGGAGACAGTATAATAAAATAAGTGTTTGTTTCAAGAATTATTAAAGACCACTGCAGGAAACCCCACCCCATCAGCAGACCTGAATCTAATAAAATCCATCATCCAGTGGAAACCCTACAGATAAACCAAGTTTAAAAAAAATCCTAGAAATCTTAGACATATCTTAAAGGAAGGTTAAATGAAGACTTCAAACCACCAAACAAAATCATTCTGAATAGTCAAGAATAGTAAAATACACCAAAAAAAAAAAAAAAAAAGTTTACAAAAATCATCTTTTTCTCTTACACAGAACCAACTGACAGGTGAGATGATCAGAAGCTGTTTTTCTAACACAATTAAGAACACCACAATATTAAACTAATTACCTTTTCTGTGGAAGACCAAATTATTTTTCACTACAACTAGAAAATTGTTTAAAACAGCATAGTAAGAAATTTACAGATCTTTGGATACAATAGTAGGTATGTCCAGAGCTGGTAAAAACTAGAGAGATAATTGATAAACAACTAAAATGTGTCAAAATAAAACATACATCCAAATGTATGTTAAAAAAAAAAAAAAAAAAAAAAAAAAGTAAAAATAGCAGGAACCAAATTTGTCTCCTTCAAATTTATTACAGATGACAAAAGGTACAAGAGTTCCCAGCAAAATAAGTGTATTGTCATGCTTGCCATAAAACCAATCATTTCTCAAGACTGTCATTCTCAGCACAAACTGTGCAGAAATACAGACAGAAGTACATCCATAAAGATACAGCCGGAGGACAACATTTTGATGATACAGAAACAAATATCTTTTGCTGAGTTACTTAATAATTTCGCCAGATTTTAAAGCAGATTAGTTTTTTATACAAACAGCAAGAACAGAAAGTGAATTTCAAAAAAGATGGTGAAATAGAGTGCAAAGCAGTTATAGCAAGAAAAAAAAAAAAAAAAAAAAAAAAAAAAAAGTCCCAAAGAGAAAATATTTTGAACTTTTAAGACATTAATCTGAGCTGAAGCAAGCAACCAGGGGAAATTTGGCAAGTTGTGTTAAGTAACCCTACAACTTCATGTCTTCCAGAAGACTTATGTTCTCCTCCAGGCTTTCCAACCATATGCTCATAGTAAAGTGATTAGTAGCTCACTGGCATTAAAGTAAAAATAAAAATAATAATAATAATAATTGCTAAAAATGTTAATGTGGGGTGTGGACTCCACATATGTACATACAAATTTTAAATGCATCAGGTAGGGTTTTGTTTATTACTTATTACTGAAAGTAGAGTAATATGAACTTCTAGAAAAGGGGGGGGGATGCAAGAAGGGAAGCAAAAACAAAATACCAAAGCAAGCAAACATACTCGCACTGTTAGTACAAGTAGTATTCTCCAGCTGGATGCGTTTGTGCAGGTAAAAAATAAGAGCATAGTTACCAGTTCACAGAAACAGTGATATGACTTTATTACTTTTTAACTATTTCCATTCTAGTTAACAATACACAGTCCTAATTGAGGAGGTAGAGGCTGGGGCCTCACCCTTTTAAAGCGTCTGCTAAAACCAATGCAGAGATGCACACACTGCCTTGCTGGTCAAAGGATCAACTAAAGGAGCTAGGCAGCAGTTAAGTCTTTAAACTTTTTCATCCAGATTCCAGCACAAAAGCATCAACTGTTTCTTATTCTAATGCCCTTTCTACCCTCACCTGAAAACCCTGCAGGTTCAGGATAGCAAAGACCAGCCATTATTTTTGGAAAAGGGAGGCAGGGAACTCCCTCTTACACTGATTTGAGTACACATTGAGACGCACCAGACCTCCATTCAAAAGAACACAAGGAAAGCAGAGATGACAGTCTGCAGAGCCACACAGTGCCCCATCCTGCCCTGCTGGCTTACACTGCCCTAGGTTCTCAGTTTTTAAACTCAGCAGCGGTGCATGATGCTTACTCAGCAAATGTCCTGAGTGAGGTTTAGACTGAATGAGCTGAACTTTAAATACCGATGTGGTGAGCCGGGTACACATTTTACGTTAACAGAGTGTTTGGCAATAAGACCAAGATCCTGCCTGCCCATGGCTCTCACAACAGAGTACCACTCAGCACATGCATCACAGCACCGTTGGAGCACACACAAGTCCCTTGCGCTTTCTCCGTTACAGCTCTGTCGAAAATATCAACTATTGGTTCAATATCCTCATTCCTTTCTTCCATAACCTCGAAACCAGGCTTGGGATTCTGCCATCTTCTAACTAAACTGACACCAGGGACTTCTGATTAATGATAAATAGTCAGATTCGGAGTACAGATATAAACATACTTTCAAACAAATCTATTGGTAATAGAGCAAAAATCTATTTTGACCTCCACAGCCTGAAGCATAATAGCTTTATCCAAATGTCATTGACTGGCCTGGGAAAATCAAGACCTCTGTCTTGCAAATCTTTGCTGTTTTGAAGTGCCTGGTTCAAGTAACCTCTATATATTGCTAAACTGTTTTCAGCAGTTTCTAGCATTTGAACACAACACTCAACATTAATGCAGGGAGGACTCATGAGAGACTAATATTAAGAAAAAAATAAAAACAACCACAATTTATTTTTTTTCCTTAATCACTAGTACTTCTATGATAAAGCTTAACACCCTAAACCTTGTAAAAATAGTTTCAAGTTCAGTTAACTCCTTAATTCTAGACATATTTCATCCACAGCACTGCCTATTCAATTCCCTAATTGAATTGCATTGTTGTTGGGGCATTTTTTTAACTAATTATGAACCTTCGTGTGCTAACTTAATGTAACCTAAATACTCCTGAAAATGATTATTAGAAATGGCTTAAGATTTGGCACAAATTCTGCACATGATGACTGTAAGAACTACCTGTTTAATCCTGGCGCTCTATCAATATATTGTAAAAGTTTAGACATTTCAAGTGAGTGATTTCCCTCTCTCAAGGGAGAGAGTCCCTGACATACCAAGTAAACCATCTCCTTCCCCCATAAATGTTAAATAATTGCATCTCAATTCTTATGTCACTCTAAATTTATGCAAAAATACTGTGGCTGTTTATTTCGGTATGCTACACTTGCACGAGTGTTATAAGCTGAGACTTGAGGAAAATGAGCTTCCTGACCCTTCTAGAACATGGCAGCTGTCTAACAGGAAATGGCGTTAGTTTACACTAAAAATTATCTTCTGTAAAACCAGTTTATACAGAAACAGTTAACAGTATTCTTTTACATCTTACGTGCACTTCCAACAAACAATTTGTATTTAAAGAATATTACTTTCCAGCATATCTTCTCAGTTCTTTTTTTTTTTTTTTTTTTTTTTTTCAGTTATAGGAATATTCATAATCTGTTATAGGAATAACATATATGTTACATTCCTATAATATATTCAGCTACAGGAATAACAGAAGATGTTTTGCTGTCAATTCAGGTTTGCATATGTGGTGCTTTCACATTAATGGGCAGCTGAACTCCACACTACTCTATCACTCCCTCTCCTCCAAGGAAGATGGGGGAGAAAATATGATTTAAAAAAAGTCTCAGGGTTTGAGATATGGACAGAGATCCCTCACCATTTATCACCACTGTCAAAACAAACGTGGAATAGGAAGTACCTAGGACTAACAGACTAGAGCAATAAGAAGCTAAAAGCAAACTAAAAATACCTTCCTCCCATACACCCTCTCCTACCTCCTCCCCAAGAGTGGCACAGGGAACAGGGGTTGCAGTCAGTCCATAACATTCATTGTTGTTGCTGCTCCTTCATGGTCACTGTCTTTCCCTGCTCCAGCATTGGGTCCCTCCCACAGGATGAGGTTCTTCTCAAATTTATCTTATGTGAACTGCTTCAAGAACTGCTCCAGTATGGCTCCATCCTTCAGGAACAGACTGCATGGGTCCCCTATGTGCAGCATCTCCCCCCAGATCCCCTGCTCCTGTATATGGGCTCTGCTCCACAGGCTGCAGCTCCAGCCCTGGATCTGCTTCTGCAGGGGCTCTCCCTTGTTGTTGTAATTGGTTAAAACAATTATTTACAACACCATTTAGTCAACATAATAGGTGTTCCCCTCCACTCCCATCTTTAGCTTTGATACCATGCCCATAAATAGCCTCAGCACTGGTGGCACAGTCTAATCACCAGTAGCCAAATACAGTCATTGCATTTTTATTTATTTTTTTAATGTAATTGCTTATCTCAGAAATGCTCTACACAAAACAGAAATAATTGAGAATCAAGTCCATTCTGAAGACAGAGCTTTCCCTGAAGGATGAGGAAGAACATTAAAAGAAAGAAAAAAAAACACCCAAATATTAAACCCAATAAACCATCCTCTGAGCATCAATTCTGGAGAATAAATAGGTTAAATGTAACATTATTCCTCCCCTTCCTAGATCAGGTCACTGCTCTGGTGTGCCCTGCAGTCCCAAAAGCTGCTGTACACAGCTGTACAACTACAATGAGTGGAGGCATTTACACATGGCTGATTGAGGGCAGGGGGAAATGGGAACTCTTGGAGCAGACATTTCCAGTGTGGGATAAAGAGTGCCTACAACATTTGGACTCTACTGTGTAAAAATAGTAATGGATGCATTAAATTTCCCACATTGGTGTTGATTACTTTATTCCTCATTCTGTATGCTCTTTAAAATTAACTGTGTCAGCTGGGGTTGTGTCTTAATTTCATATTGCATACTGCAGAAGATGTTTGAGAGCTATGTAAAAGCAGTAACCATTAGTAAATTATTTCCTTAAGTAACATCATATCACAGACCACAGGTTATCACAGGAAGATTAAGACAGCTTCCCCCCCCCCCCCCCAATTTTTATTTATTTATTTTTTTAATAAGGAACCAACCTTTTACGCTTTATTTCTCTGAGGAAACATCTGAAATGACTCCAGATCTTGTGCCTCT
Organism: Nettapus auritus; assembly: GCA_011076525.1. NCBI lineage: Eukaryota > Metazoa > Chordata > Aves > Anseriformes > Anatidae > Nettapus > Nettapus auritus. Next base: position 48,702,587 of record CM021766.1, read on the forward strand.
TTCCATCAGTTAAAATGATGTAAAAAAATTATAATCTAAACAAAATTAAACAACATGAAAAGAATTTGGATGCCTTTCTGTATAAAAGTATAAAAATCCAAGAATAGGAGGAAAAAGAAAGTTTCATTTGCTTTTTTTGTTTTTAAAGTTGGATCACTTCTCAAAATAAGTTGGTTTTGGTAGTTTCACTGTGCATTCTGATAGCCTCTCCTGAACTATCGAACAGATCTCAGAGAACTCCACTTTTTAAGACTCATGTATAATCCAAGTCTGAAACCTTGCTTAGGGTCTCCATTCCTTAAGAATTTAAGAGATCAAAATCCACATGAAAACAGATAATGACAAAGGTGCATTGCAAAAATCTCCATAATAGTTCCTATTGTATCCCATTGGTATTCTGTCCTTTTTGAAATATTACACACTCTGAAAAGCCTTTTGCAGGGTGCCAAAATACATCACTTCCAATTACAAAGTTCAAAAGCGTTTGTCATTTAAAAGTAACAAAATGTAATTTACTGTTTTAAAGTGTTAGTTTTTGTGTTCATTATAACAACAATTTGGTGACTTTCTGTTGAGTATTCATAAATTCTTGCCTGCCAGATAATTATATTGTATGAATATGGTATGAATAAATGAAAGCAGTAATTATAATTTCATTATTTATTTTGCAGTTTACAGTTTGGTTTGCTTCAGTGGTACCAAATTATCAAGTCTGAAACAATACCACATGGTAATTTATTTTAGGACTTGTCAGAACATACACAGATAGAGATCCTACCCAGAATAATTGGATGGATAGCATAAAGCATATGTAGATTGGATTACTTCACTCTCTGATAGGTTTTGACTGATCCACAAGAATTACATATGATGGCAGAAAAGATGCCTCTTTTTTTCTTATCCTTGAGGTTTTAAATTAAAAACAAAAGAAACTGTATACATATTTGCCACCTCTCTATCACCATGCATACACTGCATCATGTCATCAATTCTGAAGCTCCAAAGGAAATTCATGAGGATTAATGCAGAATAAATAGTCCAAAATATCCAACTGTAGAAAACATATATAGAACACAACAGCACACAACATACAGGAGATGTTACAATACACACTTCCATTTCATTACCACTGCAGTCCCATCCAGCAATAGCTGAGTAGATATATCAGAGAATAAAATATCTCAGAGAATTAAACTTCACTTTCTTACATCTAGAAGTTCACGCAGGCTTCTTTCTCTCTGTGTGTAAGACTACCTCTTAGCATCAGCCTTTTCTATCTTTTTCTACTATTCATCTTTCAGTTGTAATTGCAGATCTCAACAGCAATGCATGGCCTTCTTCCGGTATAAAATACCACTGGAAGTAAGCTGGATTTTCCAAGGTACCTTTAAGGAGGAAATACATAAAAGAGATCTGCAGACAGAGGACAGAGGAAGTTTTTTCTCCTGAGATTCTGTATGGCCCTGCCTTCCATGTGCCTGCATTTCCACCTCACAGGAACTGATAAAGTTTCCAGATCACCTCACTACCATTAAGCAAGTATTACCAGAAATGGTAATCCACATTTCAGTGACAAACATTTCCCTTGTGAGCAGCAAGTCCATGGCAATTCAAAAAACCTCTTTGTTGTGACTCTTTGCTTTTGTTACACATGGTGCTCTCATCAGGGGTGCAAAGGAAGAGCAGGAACAGCTGAGCTACCAGGCTAAAAGTCTTCAGCATGGATGCAAGGCGAAGCCCAAGGGACCACAACAAGTGCAGGGGGATAAGAGCAGCATAATTATTTTCAGAGGGGAATTGAGTGTATGTGGTGAAGAACTTCACAGCCTACTTTTTTTGCATACTTTATTGCAATCTCTGTTTTGCATATCTTATGGCAATGATACTAATGCTAACACTAGCATCCCTATACCAATATTTTGTCTGCAGGCTGCTGTATGATTTTACTAGATTATAGTTATCCGTCATGGAGATGAAGGCAGCTGTTGGGGAGAAAACATTGTTCAATGGACCTTGCAAACTCATATTATCAAGTTCATTCAGCCAGACATTTTTAAAACCTTCATCCAAGGCACAAGTTTGAGAGTTAAAATCTTTCTACCAACTCCAAAGAGCCATCTCTGTACAAGTCATAGATAAAGGAGATAGCTGTAAAGTCAGCTGAGAGTTCTATTCTTAAAATCTTTAGCTATTATAAACTGTAATTAGGAGACAAAAAAAATCAAGGTTTTCATTAAGAAGAAAGAATAAACATTACAGTTAATGGGACAGTTTAATAAAGGTAATCAAAACAAGGCATTCAAAAAAAGAAACCACATACAAAAAAAAAAAAGTCAGACCTCTGGTCATTCTGTGAAAATTTTGATCACAATATAGTGTAGCTTAGCTGAAAAAATGCTGGTCTTAAAACCCACTAATCTTTCCATATTACGTACATGTGCACAGTATCAAAGAGGAATTGTTATAAGGATTAGGGATGACAGAAGTTAAGATTTTTAATGAAGCTTTCATCTACTTTTTCATGACAGTAAAGTAAGCAACACAAATATAACAAAGGTAAGTGGGCCAGCAGACATAAGAGGAGTGGTACCTTCTCGTGTCCTTTCTGGAAGTACT
>CM021766.1:48710669-48730669 GCA_011076525.1 Nettapus auritus
AAAAAAAAAAAAAAAGAAACAGCTGTGGTAACAGAAATCCATAGTCATAGGATCCAACAGTCTTTAAGTAACCACCTTAATACATCTTCCTTCAATTCACCAGCTTCAAGAAAGGTAAATGGCCACACCTTACCTACTGATTTGATAACCATATTAACTGGCAACACATTACAGAAACACAAACTCATCGACACATCTTATTGCTGCTAACAACTGCTGTAGTTTCCTACTACATCTGTAGATGATGCTTGCACAGTAAAAGTCACAAGATATCCACGTATATTGTACCTCGCTGATGATCACCTGTCCATGGTAAGTTACTACTGGTCAGAGCAACCACAGGATGCAATCAGCTTCCCCTGATAAAACATTTTTTGCAATGTATTGTAATAGCTATAGTATTACAGGTGCCTTCCTCATTTTCCTATGTTGCAAGGATCAGACTGTGCTTTAGGAAACACAGAAGACAGCAAACAATAGGCAGCACTTTTAAACTGCATACTTTCTTTGTCCAGCTGAGGGAGATGAGACAAGCCATTCCTCTGTCACTTCATTAGACCCTACTAAATGAGTGTAGTCACAGGAGAACACCAGTTCTCAGACAGCCCTTGCATCACCTGGAGAACTTCACCTCTGCTAGTCTTTGCCACTCATCTGCAGCTTTAAAGATTTTCACTATGTAAATGGTCTACTGTGCACTGGATAAACTTCTGTGCTCTTCTCCAAAGGCATTTCTGAGAAAGTCAAAATCTCATTAAAATCTTTTGACAGAACTTTCTGTGAAAGGCCGTAAGAACTCATAAATCTGCTAGCATTAGGAAACAACACACTGAGTGTGAGTCAATAAACTGGTTCTTTGTTTAAACATACTCTTCTCACTTTTAAAAAATACTAAAGGATATTCAACACATAGGAAAAAAAAAAGCCAAAAATAAACATCTTACATGCAAAATTGTATAATAATTGTATTTACAGGTTGACAAAACATGGGGTTAAAAGTTATGTACTGCCAATTCATTTTTTCAGCAAAAGAGTTTCTGGTTTTCAAGCAATAAATCATAAAAACTTTCCTATTTCTAAACATTTTAAGATAAGGCAGTTGAGAATCAAATCAATTTAAGCTTTGATATAAAGTTTCCAGCCTTTCTAAGCAGCACACCATCCTTATCAAACCATTTCAATGTGAACCAACCAAAAATTTATCAATCTTATAAAGATCATCTGTGTCTTTTCCCAGCATCCTTTGAAGACTACACTGAGATGATGTCCACACCACCTGCAGTTTTATATTGACAAGAGGAGAGTAGGGGAAAACAAAGTCATAAGCATAGCTGCTCTTTTGTAAGCTGGTTTATGACAAGCATTCAGCCTTAAACAGCAAAAGTCAAAATATTGTATCAAATGTTCAAAAATTATATTAATTTACATTTACATATTATTTTATGTGCTATGTCTTAGCATCCTTACTAGTAATTTTTTTTTTACCGTGATACTTCATAAAAGTACTGTTCTTCAAAACAAATGCTGAATAGGCTGTTACTGCTAAGACAGCAGATTGTTCAGGACTTGGGGCAGGTGGGTGGAGGGGAACCAGCACTCAGGGACACAAGAGACTTTTCAGAGAAGGAGCAGACTTCAGCCAAGATGAACAGGAGGGCTCTAGCAGCACACAGGGGTCTAGCCATCTGAGCAACAACTGCCATGGTGCCTGTTCCCTTATAGAGTGGTTTTCTACATGATGTAGCTCTTTCCTGAGAGTCTTCCACCAACAGCAGTTTGGGGGAAGGGGAGGGGAGGGGAGGAGAGGAAAGGGAAAGGGAAAGGGAAAGGGAATGACAATGTGCAGTGGGGAAGAAGTGGTTCAGGTGTACTCTTTCCTTTGTGTTAACTCAGTTCCTGCTCAACCTCAGCATATTCAGGCTCATTTTAAAACCCTGCAATCTACATTTTTATTGTACTCATGTAATGACAAAAATATAACTGTACACAAGGATTAATATAAAATTAGACTCCTAAAAATTGTACAATTGGCATAGTGATAAAAATCCTGCCACCTCATCAGTACTTAAGGAAATAGAAGAAGGGTACATAGGGAAGAAAGGCAGTTCTCCTTCTTAGGCAAACTGTGTTAATTCATATTAATGTCGAGGATACTCCATACCAAGAGGATTGGGCCCATCCTGCATCTGTGTTCAATTAACATTTTAATGCAAAGCTGAGGAGATGCAGATAGGTAACAGGTGTGGATCACTCTAATTAAATAGCTCTTCTCCATTTTTTTTTAATTTATTTCCTGTTATACAAAATGCCATAGCACATATTTTTCTGAAGCTATCATTTAGAGGAGGGAGGGGAGGTAAGGCCCAGAAGAGAAATTGCCAGCAAACATACCAACTCTTACAAGAAAGCAAAAGCCTAGCAAAATTGTTCCTAATGACATTTCATTTAATCAAGTTGTTTACAAAGTCCAGGAATTCGACAGTTGTATAGTTCCAGAGTATTACACATCTATTCCCCATAACATACCACAGTGCACAAAAGAAAAATGAATTCTGCTACACAAAAGTACCACTATCATTAGAATAGCCATGAAGTGATGCTAAAAGGGGTACACTACTGGCTTTTATTCGTTGGAAATACCATGATGTGGGCAAAACAGTTTTTTTTTTTTTTTTTTTTTTTTTAATTCAACTAATGAATCTAAAGTTTTGACTGATGGCACGAAGCATACTTCACTTTCAGCTGTGATGATCCAAGAAACCATATGACACTCATCTCAGCATTCATGAACAAGAGTTTTCACAATGTTTGATTATAAAATATAGCAATTCTGTATTAATGAACAGTACAACAGCTTCTTCCTTTAAGTACCTACCTCAGATGGAATAGAATGCTACTTCTAAGTCAAGAAATCTTTAGGTCCAGATACTTAGTTTGCATATTTAACAACTGTCTCCTCAACCCTCCTACACTTAATTCAATTACATAACATAACAGTTTGCTGCTACCAGTCTGGCCTCTTGTATCTCCTTTTGATCTGTGAACAGCTGTTGTACTGCAAATGCTGTCTTCCCCAAACTGCAAGCATACTTATTTACATTCAGTGTAGTCAGAGCCAATTACTATATGCAATTACACTGGTCTGTTTCCTTAGAGAAAAAATATGTTTCTTCCTCACCTTTAAAAGGAGAAGGATGAGAAAAACTTTAACAGGAACCATGAAGCATTGGTATAAATTACCTGATGTTATTGTGTAGTCTCCAGACTCGGCAGTCATTATGTACAAATTAGATGACCTTCTTTAATCCTGTGTTTGAGCACCATGATCAACATCTTCAGATGACTCTAGCTCTATTGCTGATGACTCTCTGGCTCTGCTTTAACGTAGAATGGGCTAGGTGTGCCAACAGTATCACACAACAGGCACACAAATCCACACAGTAGCAAGCATGAATAATGAACTTGGTCTCTTCAGCAATGTAGTATAACCAGTAGGTGAATCAGAATTTGGCAAAACAATGAGAAAATGCAGTCCAGAATCAATACTGAGAATTCTTCAAGAAGAACTCTGGGATGATGGGATACCTAAGGGATTAGGTAGATTTTCCAATAAGATGTAGTACTGAACAACACCAGTTCCTTTCTGAATCTGGAAAGTCTCTAAGAAATATACAAGAGAGAAATACTGTGCAGATAAAACGTTTCAGAAGTTTTCCGTCTACAAACAATTTCTGTCCCTGAGGCAGTTATATCAAACTACACAGACTTCAGCTGAAATGGTATACTCCTCTAACATGGATCCAATTATTGGTATATTTTCTAGGCTTCAAGAGAACTTACTTTTTGTACCTTTTAAAATGTCATCCCCGCCATGAATTTGTCATGCATCATTAAAATTACAATTTGATTATAACAATCTCTCTTCCCTTTAGTAAGTTTCAAAATATGAGTTTTTAAATTCATAATATGAACAGTTAGGTAGGCAAGAAAAAGTTGAAAAATTGTTTTAAAAATGTACGTAATATATAATTACTTATTTACTGTTTAACTGAGCTAGTGGGGAACTCTCCTCAAAAGCAGACTTCTTCACAGAAACACATTTTTTGAAACCTTCCATCTGGGAGATTTCTGGTGTTAAAGAAGGAATTATTGGTAAAAAGGAGAGTCAAAGTATTGGTCAATTACTGGTTAAAAAGAAAAAACTATTCTCTATAAACCAACAACTAGAATAACAACAACAACAAAAGGAAATTAAAATTTTAGTGCCTCATATCCTACGGGAATATACTAATCTATGGCCCGCCAGCTCTCTACCCTTTATTTTAGTACAGAGTAAAGTCAACTCAAAGTTTTTGATAAAACAATTCTTTTCACCCCTGTCAAGCTTGCCTTATAACATAGATGGGAAATGTATTACCCAAAATAGAAATAGAAAAGATTGAAAGGTCTCATTCATTTTCCCAGAAAATTGTATCTGATTTCAATTGGACAGGGAAAGCAAATGACTGGATGGGACTGAGAGAACAAGTAAATCCCTCTAATGCAGTTACACTATATAAAAAATTATCCTAGGTTTGTTATTCGCAAGTTCTTTAGGGTGTTGTCACATGGGAACTTACTGAATCTATTCTGCTCCTTTTTTTTTTTTTTTCCAGAAAAAAAAAAAAAAAGTTACACATGCTTTCAAAGTGTTACTACTATATTCTAACAAACTGAATCAGGGTTCTTAAAACTAGTTGTTTTTCTACTCCATCAAAATTAAACCAGATTATCCGGATTATTTTTTTTTTTAACAAATACATTTAGTACTTAAATAGTGATCTGACTGGATAAGAGTCTGATCTATGATAATTCTAAATCCATATTATTGCAAATGGAATAAATCAGATGAACAGAAAAATTAGCAAAGTACAGACAAACATTATTAATTCTCAATTTCATTAGCTGCAAGCTTAGCAAAATATTTTCTGCCAATATTCTGCTTCAGCAGCTCATAACTGTCTAAGACACTATATTAAAGACTCCACATTAAGTCAGATGATATTTTCTTCTATACTTGGCCAAGAATAAGATTTCTGGATCTGAAAATTCTCACTTTTTTTCAGCTCATAATTTGTTACCAAGCATCTATTTTGATGTGAACTTTTAAAGAATTCATGAAACACTAGCACCAAAACTAACACTTGAGACAAGGATGTGTGGAGAATGAGTAGAAATCTCAAAAGAGTACAGCAAGGTCTAGATTAAAGTTTTAGTACTAAAAGGTGAAAGAAAACTAAGGCATGTATGTCAGACTTAAATGTAGAAAAGCTCTATTTTCCTCATAAGAGGAAAAAAGCTAAACTTATATTTTGGGGTTTTAGTAAAATTTAAGCTTCTCTCAGAATCATTAAATGATTTTTTTAATGGAACATGTTATGCAAATTTGTGTGCATAAAAAAGGAAAAAAACATTTTCCTGTTTAAAACATTTTAAAAACATTTAAAAATCAAAACCAAGAAGTCCTGTGGCAGTGTGCTTATCAAAATAATTGCTGAGCCTAAGTTACCTTCTCTTAGCACTGGAGCTGATGCCCAAAACACCTTTCACCACTGGAGAAAACAGCAATTGCATGAAAGGAAAAAACAAGTATCTTGATGTGAAAGTTTCAGAATAAATTTCACCTAAATAAGTAATACTACCTATCAACACCAACAGGCTGAGTCAGACTCTAAACCATAAAATGATCAGGATATTATACATATATAAGATATATGCCACCTTCAGAAAATGTATGTACTGAGAGAGCTGTGTTTCTCAAACTCTGAAAGGTAAAAATCATTTTTTACATAAAATGGGTCAAACCATTTTGATTTTTTTAACCTAGTATATTTCAGGCCTGGCCAGTTCATTGTGTATGCCACTTTATTTTAGAAAAAATGACTGACTCACTTTAGATGACAACTCTTCCTAATAAGACAGTTTTTTATATCTGGGATCTTATTTTAACTTGCTGGTTCTACATTTAGATACAGCAGTGTTAAGTGATTAATGCATTAAAACCCTTTATAAATGAAATATATTGAAATCTTAATGCTGTTGAAGAGAACATACTGTTCACACTGAGTTTTTTTTTTTTTTTTAGAACGAGAATATAACGTCCTCCTCTCAAAAGCAAGGGTGAAGAAGCCTTGGCCCCTCTGCTCCAAGGCAGAATCCCATTTCATTTAAATTGGCTCTGAATTCTGCCTCAATGCAATCTGTATTCATCATACTTTCCTGAAGGCAAATAAACTGTTCTTATACTAAGAATTGTAATTTTAACTCTTTGCAGCCTTTTGCTTTCCTTTTACCAAATTACCAGTGGTCTTTCATACAACTGTACTAGTTTCTTTTTTCTGTGATTTCAGCACTGCACTACTTGGCACTTTGATGACACACTTATTGGAGAAGGAAACCACTGAATACATCAGTGGTTCATCTTTCATCCACCCCAGACCTTGTTCAGACACCTTTCTTCAAAGCTGATAAGGCAATAAGTTGTCAGGGTAAATACAGAGACACTTAGTACTGTACTGGCTGTGGAACCAAACACACTGCAGTCTCATAACATCCACACTGCAATGATGAGTAAATAAGACCTTGAGCCAATGCTTCATTGGCAGCTCAATTTACAAGAGAAAATTCAAAACATAAGTTACAGTACCATTAACTTAAAGATGACAATGAACCTTTGTAACAGTTAAGCCTTTTATCTTTCTGCAGTGCTCAGTTCCTTTTAAATTGTAATCATAGGCATATGATTACTAATGTGACAAAATGTTGAACTGTAGAAGATGTTTTCCACCACTGCTACCACTGGACCATTGATGTGGCATCAACATGAGCCACATGCACCTCTCTAAGCTATTATTGTTGTCAGTCCTGATGACTTGCATACCATGAGGAGTCTTGGTGATCAAACCAGTACCCAAAAGGGATGCAAGAGTCTCTGATACATAATTCATGGAGCAGTGCATGAATCATCTCCCTGAAGATCAAAATAGCACAGTACTTTACTAAGCAAATTAAATCTAAATAAATAGCCTGGTTTGAATAACTAGTGGCTGTTAAGTCCACCATTATCCTAGATCATCTCTAACAGAGAAGCAGTTAATAAATCAATTTATTGATTTATTAAGGACTGGGGAACCCTGCCATGTTGCTTATGTGATATTTACAATAAGGATCCTAGATAAATTTGAAAAATCTCTGGAAGAAGGGTAGATGGACTGGAAAAGAAATTATAGGAAATACGTTTTAATTTAACTTCATCTCCAAAAAAAAACCCTCTAAAACTGAAAAGCCTTTTACCAGTAAGAAGGAAAATACATCTGAGAAGTGATGTCAGAGAATATGCAGAAAAATTACTATATACTGTTGCAAAGCATAGATGTTCTGTGTATTGTACAGAAATAGTATAAATAGTAACCCTTGTAAAGGGAATGATGTCTGTGCAATAAAAGAATTTTTTCCTAAAGTACATTTGTTTATATTACAAAGTGTCTCCCCTCCCTGTCTTCTGTATCCTGCTGCCCCTTCAGCACAGTCACAGTCTAGTAGAAGATTAATATTTCAGAACTTGTCATGGGCAGTTTCACTTGACTCTGTCACTGCCTATGTCTGACAAGCTATTTATCATGCTGCTAAGTGTCAGCATTAAATTATCCCTGCTGTTATGACAGCAACATTATTCATCAGGATTACAGCCCCAGTACAAGGCTGCTTACAGCTGTTACCTTCTTTTTCTGGGCTTTATCGATCTCTGTTATTTCTATTAAAAAAAAAAAAAAAAGGTTTATGCACATGACCATTCATATCTTGCATGTTTGATGATCTTCATTTCTTTACCAACACTGAACAATGACAACAAAAAAATATCCCAGAAATGGGCTTCCATGGTTGCAAAATGTCTCAAACAGAACAGAATCTCATTCCCTTCAATGAGAGGCACATTCTCTTTGAGGAGATGGAGGAAGACTGTAAACATTATTGATCATAATGCATAGGCACCCAAGGTTGAAGCATGTTGCTTGACAAATCGATCTGCATTTGTTTTAACCAAGTCACCCTTCCTTACCCACTTCAATGAAATGACAATGAAATCAAGAATTATTTATTGAGATGTGCAGTGTTATTCACAGGCAGCTCAACTCTGCCTTGTCTCCATTCCAAACTCCGAACACTCCAATTACCTTCTGCAGGGCTTTAGGTTTGGAGTAGAATAATATGATGAATAAAGATAAGAGCATGCTGAATTCTTTAGAAATTCTTTCACAACTTAAACTTGGCTTACTTTTCTGACATTCCCTGCCACTTAAGAAAGTTTAAAAAAATAAATCATTAGTATATCTAGTTTAAGATGTGTTTTTTTTTTTTTTATTTCTAAGTCTTCTATGCTCTGCAATGACTTGTTTGGCCATTCACTCCCATTTTACCTTTGCGTGTTTTTCTTATTACCACCTCTGGGCTTTGAGAACAGATAACAACATTGTTAAAAATATGCTGGGGGAAAAAATAATTAATTAAAAAAAAAAAAAAAAAAAAAAAAAAAAAAAAAAGTAAAGCTCTCCTCGTAAGTCCATGTATGATTTTTTTGAACCATAAGAATATCTGAGGTTTTCAAAACAGAGAAGTCAATTCAGATAGTAAATTATGTGACGGGCTCTGGCAGAAGGCACCAAGCATGTATAATGCACTGTATCATGTGTAGTGAACTATAATAAGAAAGAGAAATTTGAATAAGTTTAACAATGCATCCTGCCATCTCCATACACTTTTTATCCAGTAATTTAGACTTTGAGATTTCAAATCATGGCATTAGCCAGACCTCTCACTGTCTGCTGTTTCAAATCATTAATACGTAAAAAGATTAAAAGCATTTCTGAAAATCAAGTTCTTAAAATTCATTCTAAAATGCAAAAGAAAATAAAACAGAAGATGAAAATAAAATAGAAGAAAATAGTAAGTTTGCAGATGACACCAAGTTGGATGAGTGTTGATCAGCTTGAGGGTAGGAAGGCTCTACAGAAAGATCTGGATAGGCTGGATCGATGGGCTGAGGCCAACTGTATGAAGTAAACAAGGCCAAGTGCTGGGTACTGCACTTGGGTCACAACAACGCCACACAACACTACAGGCTGGAAAGCTGCCCATTGGAAAGGAATCGGGGCGTATTTGTCAATAGACAGCTGAACATGAGCTGGCAATGTGCTCAGGTGGCCAAGAAGGCCAATGACATCCCAGCTTGTATCAGAAATAGCGTGGTCAGCAGGACTAGGGAAGAGATTGTCCCCCTGTACTCAGCTCTGGTGAGGCCACACCTTGAGTACTGTATTCAGTTTTGGGCCCCTCACTACAAGAAGGACATCGAGGTGCTGGAACATGTTCAAAGAAGGGCAACAAAGCTGGTGAAGCAGCCAAGGGATCTGTTTTGTTGTTGTTGTTGTTTTGTTTTGTTTTGTTTTGTTTTCCAAGCTTATTTAGCTTGGAAAAAAAAATAAAAATAAAAATAAAAATAAGAGTCTCAGGTGAGACCTCATTGCTCTCTACAGTTACCTCAAGTAGCATGGTGGGGTTTGGTCTCTTCTCCCAAGCAACAAGTGACAGGACAAGAGGAAGCTAACTATGTGTGATTGAGACTTTTAGCTTTTATTAAGGAGCTATTTTTCATTTGCTGATCAGCAAGGAGTACATCTAAAAGGTAAATTCTAATAATCTAAAACTTTTGCACACTTACAATTTACTTCAAAGACCCACAGCTTTAGAGTCATAGCACTATTTTTGAGTGGATGGGGCAATACACACCTAATCTTATGCTAGAAAAATGCTACCCCAGCAATGGGATGCAGCAGTGTTGGACCCTTCCCATGGGAAACCAGAGCTGTAGTCATATGAGGCTTAGAAGTGCCAAACGTTACTGGTTCTGCAGCCCAACAGTCACCTACAACTTTGTCATCTCTTCCTAACCAGATACAGATGAAAGCACAGAGCTCAGCCAATTGACACCATTTTCTTTCACACATTGGCTCGCTGCCCCAGGGTTTGCACATATTCAGACATACAGCTTATTTATATTGTATGTTTGTATCATTCCACAGAGGAAGATTATGGAGTAACAGGAAGATATACAGTAAGATTTTCAATATAAGCATTTTTTCAGAACTTTTGAGTCCAGATTCGTGCAGTTCTCCACTGAATTTCTTTGAAATAACACAAAACTATGGATTTCCTTTAAACAAAGCTACAGAGATTACAAATATGGTAACCTGAATGTCTCATCCACGTATAACACATTTATATTTTCCTTTTGACAAAAATAGTTAAAATTTGATGGGCATTACACAGAGTCACCGGACCAGATTACAAGGGTTTTGAACTCAAGAGAAAGTTTGCAGTTAAAAACAAGGATGCTGTTTGAATTGGTGCTAACCAATGCTAACAGCATTCACACAAATAATACTTCTCATATTCCTCAGCAACTGTAAGACCAAATCTATACTATCAACAAGGAGGAATTTGGCATTCCAGTAATATATCAAGTTGCCAATCTCTAGGTGATTATATAGAGATGTAAAGACAATTGCAGTGGTATGGATAGGATCAACAAGAACAAATGTTACTGCTTGAATTGCTGGCACTTTGCCAGGTGCAAATAAAAATTTGAAAGAAAAATATTGATGAAAATGGCAGAACAGTGAGTATTTACAATTAAAAGCCCTGGAAATATTATATCTTGAATTTAACTCTAAGAGTGACCTGTACATATAGATTCATTTATTTAATAAAACAAGGCCACAGCAGAAGTATTTTGCCAACAGCTTGTTCCTTTCAATGGATCTGTTTACTTTAGATTCACTGGTGATTACATTCAGCTGTATTATCTGTTTGAGAGCTTCGAATGCCACAGTAAGTGTCAATCTTTATATTACTGAAGGACAATTAGGCAAACCATGTAATTGTATTGTCACTTATTAATTTCAAGCTCCGATGTCATAAATTATATGCCTTAATTAATACTGCATGTCAATCACAATCTGCATCTTTGAAAGGATAAAGAGGTTAACAAGAATACGTAATTAAAAGAAAACAGTGAATAATGGCACGGCTGAACAGTTTATAAAATTAGACAAGAAAACTGGTGCTGTGTCAGCATGTACAAGAAAAGACAAAAATAGGGGGGTTGATAAAACACACAAGAAATAAGAAGTCAAAAAATGAAGGAAAGTTTTAAGTCTTAAGGTTTTATTCCATTTCCAAACCAAATGCCTGGCAGAAAATTATTTGAAGATAATTGTGGAATAAGTCACTAGCTTCTTCTGTACTGTGACATACCATACTGAATCAAGAAAGAAGTGTGTGTATTTGCACATACTTATAAATGGCTCAGTTCAGTGGAATCTCCTCACAATGCAGTAGCTTTGCCATCATGAAGAAGTGGAACTAAGCCTTAACACACAGGCATACCGGAGTAGGCAAAACATGCCAGTTAAACTGTGTTTTTGGTGTAAGCGAAGAAATGAGGGCACAGCTGAAGGAAAATGTTCCTACAGTGTTCCCTGCTCTAAGTGCTGTACTAGAAGGTCATCTGCCACTTGTAAGGAATTTCAGTAGCCCTCCAGCCCCACTTACTGAAAGTAAGGACCAAAGCAAATCCAAGTGACAATTAGTAAAATTGCTTCAAAAGGAAAGAATACAAAACCACGCATATAACGTCAGGCAGATGGAGGGAGTATGTGGGCAAACAATGTATTAAGTTAATCTTACTCGTTTATAACACAAGTCTCTAGCATCGCTGTGATGAGTAAAGACATAGAGGAATATCAAATTACAAGGAGCAGATGAGTATACAGCATTAGTCATTTTTAAGTGCTGTGTAGTATTATCTCAGTCTGTCTACACATTGTGGGGTGTCTCCTAATGTGGAAAAGAATATAAGGCTGAAAGTTTTGTTTTTAAGCTCTTAATATGTTAAAACTGTGCCTGTACTGGCTGTAAAGAATTCAAGATCCTGTAATGAGTGGAAGTGAGATAGACTGGGAGCTTATTGAAATAGAACATCTCTATTTTCTCCACTTATACTATTCTCTTAAAGATTAAATAAATAAAGAAAAAAAAAAAAAAGAAAAAAAAAAAAAAAAAAAAAAAAGACAAATGATCATGGGCTAATGCTCAAGATCTCCTAGGTGTGCCTTAAACAAACACTCCTCTCCTACTGGTAAGTCAGTATTTTACCCCTCAACTTCAACAAACAGGGAAACAGGAGTTCATCCATCTGATTTCCTTTCCAAAGCACCTGCAGGCAGGTTTCTAAAATCCTGAAGCCTCCTCTCACATCCCTGCTGATGCTGTACCCAGAAGAAAACAAAGGAAACAACATAGGTAGTGTTTGGATGCTTCACCTAGGTCATGATGCACGGACATCTGACAACAGCCACAGATGAAGGACATTTGTTTTGTGTTTCCTTTCCCAGCAAGCTGCAGCATGCTATTCTACTCCCAGTCTCAGAAGAAGAGAAGTTTATCTCTCCCTGAGCCATCTAATGACATAGCAAGGCACCATGAAGGGCTGCAGCCACAGTACGGGACAGATGCTCTCACCTAGCTGAGGAGAAGATGGAGGAGGCCCTTCATTTTGGCAGATACTAAAATAAGATTAATTATAAGAAGTTATTTACTTTTAGGGCCTGAAAAACTCAGCGGGGGTTAATTTAAGACACCAGGGCTGCAGCAAAACTGGTAGAAATCAGCTCTACAGAATGGGACATCAAACCTTAATAGAGCGCAGACTTATGCTCCCACACTGGACCTACAGCCTCCAGGCACAACGTTGGTGCAGCCCTCCATCACCATCTTCCTTTCTTTTCTAGCTTGAGATCACTTTGGTCAGACAACTGTGGGAGCCTAGGCAGGCAGAGTTATCTTTCTACCACCTCTGTGCTTCATGGCCATCCAAAATGAACACAACAGACTA
Source organism: Nettapus auritus (assembly GCA_011076525.1). Lineage (NCBI taxonomy): Eukaryota > Metazoa > Chordata > Aves > Anseriformes > Anatidae > Nettapus > Nettapus auritus. The sequence goes on from CM021766.1 coordinate 48,723,661, forward strand.
CCCCATCCTTACCTTAGCCCTTCATTTTTCTGTTCCACTTAGATGTTCTGTTCCTCTTAGATCTTCTGTTCCTCATTTAGATGGCTTGCAAAGGGCCAAAAGAAGCTTGCAAACTCTATTGACATATTTGGGTAGCGAGAATAATTTTATTCCAACATGGAACTATAAAAAGCTACCAACAAAGCTGTTAAAAACATATTGCAGTTTTCATTACATCCCACAAGTCACCGACCTAGAACAGCCCTGAAGGTGTGCCCTGGAAGTGTAACCACCCAGTGCCTCAGGCAGCGAAAGGAGTGGAAGAAGCTCATTAGTACCTCATAATTTCTGACATAATTTTTTTTCTTTTCCTAATCAGTCCTACTGCACAAATAAGATCTTCAACTATTAATACAATCATTTGTTCTTCAAGGCATATATTTGATTGTGTGCACAGCCTCACGTTTTATCTCCTAAGTTTTATCTCTGTTTCTCCTGTCTCTTTCCTTCTCTCTACCTTAAATATTCACTTTCCAGTATATAAAATCACACTGGATCTGAGGTTTAAAACTTGTTCATATACATACATCACTATTTCTACAACCACTTATATTTGAGACTATAAATATTTTCATTTTACAATCAGCAAAATAACATATACTACTAAAAGTAATAACTCTGTGGCTTTCATGCCCTGAATTTTCTCATTTTATATCTTTTTAAAAGAAACTCCTACATTAGAAGTAAGAATCCTACCACTGCAACATGTATATCTGAGGTACTATTTTAATCTATTGATGCTACATATTCTTTGTTGTACAGTGCTCACAATGATGCCATAAAGTATTTTAATCACTTTCAGAGTGATCTTCACTCAAGATACTTTTCCCTCTTCTGCAGTTACTTTGCATCAAAAGATTGAGGCGTTAACATAACAATAACTAAATTACAGTTCAAGAAACAAATTTCTTGGTAAACTCAATCCTGAAGGGTACTGGAAACATTCTCTGAAGTGCTGAGTACTTCCAACTCTTATCAAAGTCAATGAGAACTGCAGGTGCTCTGCAGCCTGCAGAATTGATCTCCTGTATCATCAGTTACCAGCTGTTATCTAATACATATTGTTATTGTATGAGAAAAAAGAGCTATTTTCTATGTTCATTGTGGTGAGAATCATTAAGGAGATTTACTTGTCAGACTTCACACATCATGAAATCACTTCTGTATGCAAAAAAAAAAGGAAAGAAAGAAAAAGAAAAAAAAAAAAAAAAAAGATACATTAAATTATCCCACCAAAAAGTGTTGTATCTGCTTTCTGCATTAGCTATCAAAGTAATGTTCACACGCTTTTCAACTATCATTATAACACAATTTTGCATTAGGAAACAATGAAAACTGCAACATTACTTCACCAAAACTCTAGCCCTCTCCTAAAAGATGCTGAACTCCAGTTCTGCTCAAGTAATTGAAAGCAGCATTCAGCAACCCAGGGATTACATACCTAATCTGCTGTGCCTGGATAGAAACAGATGTTTGCATGTCTTATCCTTTTGTTCCTAATCAGATGATCCATTTTCTCACATTAGATGCATGTGTAACTGAGCAGGCCTGAGTAACCTATAGCTTTCCCATTCTGTTCACAGGCAGGGAGATGCATACAAGAAATGCACAGGATGAGGGCCAAGGACAGCTGGAGGCTGAACATTAAGGTGCAGCAGTCTGGCCTCCAAGCATAGCAGTAGACCACAGCTTCACTCCTGTGCCTGGCCCTGGCCCACATCCAGCACATTGGTGATTGCAACATGCCCGCCAGAGGCAGGATCAAGCAGGCAGGAGATGCTTCACTTGAGACTCCCACCATAGAGCCTCCAGGCCCTTAAAAGCCAGCCTGGAAGCTCCTCAGACCCCTTCTTCCGGGCAATGCATTCCTTGCCCCCCAACCCTTTAACAGTGTAGCTCAGCACAACTACCAACACAGATCACTTCTTGTGACTTGGGGATTTCCTGGCCAGGACCCTTCCCCCCTGTCAGCTCTGCACTTTCTTCAATAACCTGGCCCTACTTCAGAGCTAAACAGGGCAACTGTCTATGACCATAGACCCTATAGAGTATAGCACAATCTTGCATGTTGCTCCTTTTTCAGGTGCTGGGAAAACAACCTGATATTGCATCATTTCAGTGGAAAAGAATGCAATCCCAAAAGACCGTAACAAGAAGACAATCAAAAACAACCACCTGAACAGTTACTTTTTTACAATCTAATGACTTTTAATAAAAACCTATAATTTTGAAGGTCCAGCTCAATTATATGACATGCAGTGCAAGTTTTCAACTGTGCTTTAGCACCACAGCATCTGAGGGCCTTCTGGCACAGCATTAAGCAACCTAACATCTGTCATGTTTGTTGTTGTTTTTTTTTTGTTTGTTTTTTTGTTTTTTCTTCTCATGCTCTCTGTCCTTTGTCTGCCTCCCTCCTTCTATGATGGCAGATGTGTAAAGCATGGAGTGTTTTATTCCGGATATATTTAAAGGTTAGTGTTATATAAGTCTGTATAAGCAGGGAATGAGACTAGAAAACAATACATAATTTTTATTTCAGAGGGAGAAAATATACAGATAGGCCTTTACAGAGGCACATTAAATACATGCAAATTATCTTCACAAAATTCTAGTGGGGAAGGGCCTTAACTAATAAATGGACAGATTTGGAGGAAAATGGTGACTTCTTCCACTGAGGAAAAAATTGATTAGCAACACTTCACTGTGCTTTTGGGTAAAAGAACTACTAGAATTAACCTACCTACATCAGGGTATGCACTATCCTTCCTGAATGCTATGCAACAGTAGCAAATCTGCTAAAGCATTCTCACTGTACATCATAATGTTAATACTACCTGTAAAAGTTAGGGTGATACCACTGCTGTAATTCTTACAATTATTCTCTGTGGTTTCAGAACTCCCCCACTCAGCTCTTACTCAAGCAGAACTTCCTCTGAAGTTAGTAAGAATGCAAGGACTGGGGCAGGGGGGAAGAAGGCTTGGAAATTTCAGAATCTGGGAAGTTAATTTATTTGACACTAATGTATTTTTATTTTCTTGCTACTTCTTTTTCCACTGTCTACTACTGCTTCGTAAAACTGCAGCAGCTCACCCACTTTACAAATCCCAAACATCAGAAATAGCAGCCATTATCCACAGGCTAAGTTTCAGTGATAGTTTTGCCACAGCCTGCACACATCCTCCTTAAGAGATTTTCTTCTTCATACTTGATCTGTTGTCACCCTGTTGAAAATATCACTGACACTGCTGAGGCTAACAAGGTCAAGTGCTTTGAGATGGAAGCCTTTTGTACTGATGAACAGCTGAAGGGTGCGACATATGTTTTAGGGCCCTAGCAGCTGGCTCAGTGAGAGCCTCTTGGGTCTCTTTTAATGATAAATCCAGGCCCTGCTACTTCATCTCGGCATGGAAATAGCAGCATGTTAACATTCATCCAAACTCTTGTGTCTGTCATTAACTCAGCCCTTCTACTGTAGTTACATGGCAGAGCACAGCTGACATATCACCTGTCCTCCCACCTCACAGAACAGTAGGGCAGGTTATGCATCAGTGCAGCATTTAAATGCCACTTGACTGAAAACTGCTGATTACTCCACATGTTTTATGTCTCTTTTTTTTTTTTTTTTTTTTTTTTTTAATTTTCCTGAATGCCAGCTGACTGCAGTTGTTCTTCCTCTTGTTATTTTCTGTATTCTCTCTACATGTATATACATGTATAAAGCTTGATAACTGGTACTTACAAATTGTGTCAGTCATACATAAGATAGAAATAAAACAAGCATTTATGCAATTGTCTCTGCAGGAACAAATTACCTCTTGGCTGCACAAGGCCCCGAAGGTCACAACCTCCCATTGAGCCATGCTCTGAGGAATAAAACAGAATAACAAATTCAGCAATAAATGCTTTGGTGAAAAGTTTTGAAGACACTGGTCAGGAGGGAGGGAATTTTCCCCCACCTGCTCCTCGTCTAACAGTTTTTGGTCCTCAACCTTATCCTTTAACAAGTACTTTGGGATCCTTGAGAGTGAAAGGTGCTATATAAATGAGAGATGTATTAATAAAACCCCCAACTGCAGTTCAGCTGCAAAAGGGAGCTTCTCCAGCTCGAGGCTGGAGTAATTCTGCTAGACAACCACAGATGGTGTGACAGATGATCTCAGCATCCCGTCCTTCTATTTTTTATTTTTTTTTTTAGTTTAAATTAAAACAAATATATATATATATATATATATAAAGCTATCTTGGCATGCTACAGATTTCAAGGGCCGTAAGTTCATCTTCAGAGATAGCTTTGGTCCCTTTACTGCTATTCCTTGTCAGAAAGTTTTATACCTGAATCCAGCTGGGGAAAGAATGTGTATGCTAGACATTTGCTTCCACCTTGCTACAAATGGCAGGGGAGGGAGAGAGGTGAATGCCTGGTATAAATGAATCTCTCTTGCTGAGAACAGAGACAGACTCAGCATCAAAGAAAGAGTTCAAAACTTCAGGGGTTTTGGTTTTGTCCCAGCTAGTTGAATATCCAATCAGCCTATAATAAACTTTCTTTGAGGTACTGACTCCAAGCACTGTGAACATCGATGCCTATATTTGAGTTAAACAATAAACAGCCAGAAGATAAGGACAATTTGTGTAATATGGAGACAAGAAGAAAAACAAACAAACAAAAAAAGTACAAGAGTAGTGTACAAGATTACAAGTTCTTGTTAATTACTGTGCATCATCCTTAACTCTCTTTAATTTTTTAACTCTAGATCTTTTGTTGAGATGATGCCTGAAATAGAAATCAAAATCTAATTGCTAAATGCAAAAGTAAATTTGTTTGCTTTTAAAAGCAAAACCTTCAAACATTCTTGGTATGTTGAAAGTTCTTATTTTCCCCTCATTTATATGAGTGAACAGAGATTGTGATGCCAATATAATCAGTGGAGTGGCACAAAAACTTGACCTATTTAGCCTAAAAAGTTTGAAACTAAAATACAAAAACATCTTTTGGGTGTATTGTTTATTTCTGATTTTAATATCATCAAAAGTTATCTCCAATTGTCTTTACTGGATTATTAGCAGATTTTTATTGGCAAAATATTTTATGATGCATGCATATTCAATTAACTCCATGGAGGAACTTATACAGAATCTATTTTTTGCAGCAGCATCAGCTGATATCAAAATAATGACCTATATGAAGTCATTGAATAGCAATGCATTTCATTGCAAAATAGTCCCTTGAATTTATACAGTATGATGTCTTACATGGGATACTCACAGTTAGCATGTTGCTATATATGTTACTTTCAGTGTGTTTCAAGATCACAGCGGTAAGAATGTTTGTGAGTCCTGGTCATCAGAAGCTACTTCCAGAATAACTAGGAAGTTTCAGCACTAACCCAAAGTGTCCATACCTTTCCAGGTAGAAAAAAAAAAAAATGAGCTGGAGATGCAAGGCAAGCTATTATTTCACAATGTTTCCATACTTTAAATATCGGATACTTGTAGTGTGGTAGACCTGAAGGCAGTGAGTAAGTTCATGCCAGCTCACAGCTAGGCAGTCTAGAGGGAAGGCAAAGACTACAGTCTTGAACATACTAGTGAAGGTGTTCATTGTCTTTATTGTTAAAGACACTTTTTAAGGAGCAAGTTGACTTGAATATTTAGGAGTGACTTGCCGACAGAGGTGAGAATAGCCCACATGAAGAAATGAGGCTGGTTTATAATATTGTGACCAATCTTCTGTTCCTACCTAATACCAGAAGCCTACATTCTTCTGTGGGAGTCAGTCTATCAAAAGTTTAGGCTTTAACCTTACGTCTTCTTGAGGCACTTGATGTAAAAAGAAATGCATCCTATTAATTGGATCTCAAGTTTATTCTAAACTACACCTTTTTGGTTAAGGCTGCAAGTGGCAAATGAAGAAGAATAATGGCAAATGAAAAAGCACATAACAGTTCATTTTGCTTTTTCATTGATGGTAAAATGGACTAGGAATCATTTGTTTTGACTCCAGCACATACAAATGCCCCCACTGCTCTGTGGAAAGCATATTATAGTATCATGACAGAGCACAAGGCCTTCACAAAACATCTTTAAAAAAAAAAAAAAAAAAAAAAAAAAAAAAAAAAAAAAAAGACAGTATTCTTACAAGAAGGTTAACCAATGCTAACTTTTCAGTGGCATTCTCGAGATTTTGTTGGCCCAAAGTTTTGCTGAGAAATAGTAGTCACTGAAATTGCTGTGATCTTGAAATCTCTTGAAAACAGGAGAAAGTTATCACTGACTAAGCCATTTCAAAGCGCAGTCTCAGCACTGTGATGCTCTCACAGACATCATAGAATCATAGAATCACAGAATGATCCATGTTGGAAGGAATCTTAAAGAACACCTAAATCCAGCCCTCTTCCTTGCTGGTGAAGACTGAGACCAAAAAGTCACTGAATACCTCAGCCTTCTGCATATCCTGGGTAACCAGGTCTCCCATTTCCTTCTGGAGAGGATGCCCAGTTTCCATATTCTTCCTTTTATTCACCAGTGTACCCATAGAAGCCTTTCTTGTTGCACTTGATGTCCCTGACCAAATTTAATTCTAATACGGATTTAGCTTTCCCAACATGATCCCTGGCTGCTCAGACAACTTCTCTGTATTCCCCCCAGGCTACCTGCCCTTGCTTCCACCCTCTGTAGGCCTCCTTTTTCTGATCGAGTTTGGCCAGGATCTCGTTGTTCATTCATGCAGGCCTCATGGTATTTTTACCTGACTTCCTCTGTTGGAATGCATAACTCCTGAGCTTGTAAGACATGATACTTGTATATTAATTAACCAGCTTTCTTGGGCCCATCTTCCCTTCAGGGCTTTGTCCCATGGTACTCCGCCAAGCAGATCCTTGTAGAGGCCAAAGTTTGCTCTCCTGAAGTCGAGGGTAGTGAGCTTGCTGTGTTCCCTCCTTGCTGCCATCAGGATCCTAAACTGGACTA
>CM021766.1:48735669-48741667 GCA_011076525.1 Nettapus auritus
AAAGTCAGTCATCTTTTTATATGATGATGGATATTTCATATCTACATTTATGTTGTTTAGAAAATTTACCTGTACACCAAGTCCACTGCTTTGGAGCAACACCTCTTTGTACCAAGTGGCATTAGTCCTGGCAGTCTTATCCCGCCAAGCCTCTCACAGATGCCAAACAGAACTGTGTCTCATTAAGGCTGGAACAACTTATCTTCTGTTAAAACTTTTTTTTTTTTTTTTTTTTCTCAAGAAATTTCTCCTGGTTTGTTTCCCATTATCTCACTACAACAAGAAGGTGCTGGGTACCTTTAATTCCTTCTATGAGGTCTTGAATCAAAGTGATTCTCAGTCTATCAAAGCCCATTTACAACACTTAGTGTACTTGGCATGCCAAGGGATCTAGGCTAGTGTTCCTACTATAAATTTTATGATAAAGACAGAATTAAGAAGAAGGAAAAAAAAATAATAATTAAAAAAAAAAAAAATGCATTTTCCTGACAACTAGGGAACCTAGGAAGGGGAAACCCTTGCTGTGTGTACAGACTGGGGGACAAGAGGTTGGAGAGCAGCCCCACAAAAAGGGAGCTGGGGGTTTTGGTTGACAGTAAGTCGAATATGAGCCAGCAGTGTGCCCTGGCAGCCAGGAGGACCAGCTGTGTCCTGGGGTCTATCAATCACATGACATTACTGGCTGGTTGAGGGGATGGATTGTCCTATTCTACTCTGCACTGCTGCGGCCTCACCTTGAGTACTGTATGCAGTTTTGGGCTCCACAATTTAAGAAAGACATTAAAATGTTAGAGAGTTTCCAAAGGAGGTCTACAAAGATCATGAAGGGTCTAGAGGGCAAGACGTATGAGGAGCAGCTGAAGTCACTTGGTTTGTTCAGCCCAGAGCAGAGGAGACTGAGGGGAGGCCTCATGGCGGCATGCAGTTTCCTCACGAGTGGGAGTAGAGGGGCAGGTGCTGAGCTCTTCTCCCTGGGGAACAGTGACAGGACCTGAGGGAACAGCATGGAGCTGGGACAGGGGAGGGTCAGACTGGATATTAGGAAAAAGTTCTTTCTGAATAACTGAGGCATTTTTCTGAAGCACTTTCCATCACTGAGAGGGTGTTTGGGCACTGGAAATGGCTGCCCAGGAAAGCGGTCGTAACACTGAGCCTGCCAGAGTTGAAGAAGCATTCCTCAGAAAAGGAAGATGTCATTATCATAAAATTCAGCTGACAAATCGCTCAAGAGGAAATAGGAAAAAAAAAAATCAGAACTATATTGTGTAATGTTTTACCTTTTTTAAATAATTATTTTAACCACAGAACAACAAAATGTAAAATGCAAAAGTTTCCCTGGAAACAAGAATTAAAATAAAGACAAAAGGAAAGATAGACAAAAAGACTTATGGAACTTTTGTTCAAAGCTACATTGTAAGGTTCAAGATTGCAAACCAAGTAAGGATATTCTTGTGGCTAAATTCAGATATTGGATTAAGACTTGAAATGAGTTCATAATCTGGCTCCACCACAAATTACATGTGGGAAATTATGGGCTGATTTTCCAAAAATTCCCCTGTGTTTAAAGTACTTACACAATGTTAGCTGTGTGACTGCCATTGGAATTTGTGAGCTTAAAGGCTTACACTGGTTAAATACTTCTGAAATTTTTACCAGTTCACATATGTACTCAGGCCAAGTGCATCTGTGTTTGAGCTTGAATTAGAACTGTGCTACTAAGCCAGATGTCCTGACTACCCACCTCCTGCCAGCATCCTGCAGAACTCATGAGCATAGAAACAAGGCCACTTTCAGATGAAACTAAGCTGCAAGATGTGCTCCGTGAGGTCACCTGATGCACTTTAAATGCAAATAGAAATTCAGCCTATGGGACTGTGTCCACATTAAAAATTTATCAGATGCATTTAGTACAGGCATGAAGTCCTCAGCACAAACTATTTCACTCCACAGTTATTAGTCCGCACTACTTGTTACCATAACATCATATCCATTTCCATAACAGGACTTAAAATCCTAATGAGGGATTTCATCCACACACAATCTAAGGCCAGGCAGGATCTAAAAAAGAGGTGTTCCTCTGACCTTCTTTCCTGATAGGTTTGTTTGCTAGGTACTCCCAGAGCATGGCTAACATGAAGTTCTGACTGCCCAAAATACATTGACAGTTGTTTCTTCTAAAGCGGCACAAAAGGACATGGCCTTCTGTCCACCGTAAAACAGTGGCTGGAGCAATAACCCAGCACGTTAAATCCTTACTTGTGGGGTTCAAATCATCAACCCTCACAGCCATATTGTGCATTCTAAATCCCAACCTGTAGGCTGAAGCACCAGACATCTTGTCTGTTGAATGTATTCTGCTGTACAGAATATAACTTATGAATATTAAGAAAAAAGAAGAAAGGAAAAGAAATTAATGTTCAGTGACATATGTTCAGGCTGTGATTAGTGACAAAGGAGGATGTAAGTTCTTACCTTGCTTTTTGACCTGTTTATGCATTTTATGAGAAGCATCCACTGGATAATTAATGCATGAAAAATTATCAGAGTGAGGTTCATAAACTGTTCTTCCACTCAATGAAAGGGGGCTGTGTGAAGCAATGATATCACTCTACTTTTTGCTCTCCTTTACTGGCCTGCTGAATCTTGAATAGATTTCAGCAATAGCTTGTGACCTAGTCACTGTACAAGACAATTATATGGGATTTAGGCAACCTTTCTCAGTAATCAAGACTATTTGTTTGAACTTTAGAAGATGGAATCAAAATCTGGTGTGTCTTGACAGGAAGAATGCTTTAAAAACTTGATGTGGTTTACTACTGTTGTCTTTGCTCTTGTAGTGAGAAGAAAACAAGTGCCTTTATTGCTTTTAGAGGAACTGGGAAAGATTTATACTTTCAGGGAAGAATTCTGGTAAATAAGAGGAATTTTAGACCTACTTCTCCAGAAAACGAGGCTCCATGTTTCTCGTTATTTCCTACCTCCTCCTCAAAGAATGCTGGTTTTCTTGGACTGCCTTTCCATGGTGTCTGAATCTCAGTGTATGCTTGGAGGCACAGGCACTAGCAACTGTTTTAACTTTGCAAAATACAGCTCCTGCTCCCTGCCCCCAACAGAAATGGTGGTGTAGTAGTCTTTGGAACAAGTGGTTAGGGAGATAACCTAAGCTTTCTGAAATCTGCAACTTCACTGCAAGTCACACCTCAGCTAGTGAGCCAAGGTTCAAACCAGGGCAGGAACAGTGCACTAACATTCCCAGTCTTAATCTCTCCAGTCCAACCAACATTTCCAGCCTAATGCACTAGTACCCCAAGGTGGGAGCAGAGCTGTCCTCCTTCCACTTTTTACGGGTGGAAGAGGTGTGAAACAGGAAGAGTCCCATCTCACCAGTGCTGAAAAGGAGGTGCCAAACGATCTGTGCTATCCCCTACCAGAAGGACGACTAGTGAAAGTACAGAGGCAGAAACAGAGCAGTTCAGACAGAACCAGGCCACACACAGCAGTATGGACTGGAGCAGGCCATAGTAATACAGTTTTATTGGTGTCAAATAATTTGGGATTCATCTGTACATGTTGGACAGCTATACTTCCTTGGTATATCAATCATCTGTAGTGGGCATCTTAAGGGTAGGAAGATTCTTTTTAATCTTACGCCTCAACACTGTCCCTTAATTTCCTGAGGCCTTCATATGATTCTACACAAAGCCCAGTAGCACTCCAGAAACAGAGAATAACTCAGTTTAAAAGGATCTGTACCAAATCTTTCCTGGCCTTTATATCCCTGTCCAAGTAGTGGAAATTTATGAGAAGGAAAACCAGCACTCTCTTCCTAACCTCTTAAAAATGTGGCACCAGAAATTAGGGAGATGGAGTGGGACGTTTAAGCAGACTAATGGAAGGAACTGTCACAGGACATCTTCAGAAAACGTGGACTGACAAGCACCTTTGGCCGTGTTTAAACAGTGGCCCTGGGAGGCTAAGGCATTTGGATCCCTGCACTGCCTGGGCAAAAGAGGTTGGCCAGAAATGACATGACAGCTCTTCTTTCATCTGTACATCTGAAATCTTCTTCAAAGAGGCCACAAACAAGTGGGTTCTGTACACCTGGAGCCTCCTGAATATGAGCTCGGGATGCAGCCAGGAGGGACAGGGAGACCCAGGAACTCAGAGGTACTCAGAGACCCAGTTTAAACACAGCCTTTGTTGACAACACCACTATGAATTTACATTTAAATTCCTAACTGAAATGTTGTTTGGTGGCAGCTTTCTTTGAAAGCCTGTCACACTTGGAAGAGCTGTGAGTTGCTCCTTTGTTAACTCAGCATACTTCCAATTTATTTTGAATTGACTGATACATCCCTAAATATTTCATTTTAATATAACATCACAGAACTTACACAGTGAGCTTCCCCATGCTGCATGGCTGAGAGGAAGTGCATACTGTGATGATTGCAGCTCATCCATGATGAAAAATATCTATCATTATATGCTGCATCCCCAATTCTTGTGTAAAATTATAATAGCTACATTTTTGTGCAATCAGAGTGCTTTTTATAAAGAATTTCCTTATAATCCAGAATATATATATATATACACACAGAAATACTGCCAAGGACATAATCCTTTTAGAAACTGCCAGACTGTTGAGGAGTGCTCTCTACTCATCTCAGCTCTTTGCTAACAGAGAGTCTTCAGTAGGTATTAGGCAGCACCTTGTAACCAGAAAAATGAGACCATAGACTGGTACATTGCTGAGACTTCCTGCCAGCTCAGAAGGTAAAATTGTATGTGCCTGACAAAGGTCAGACCTTCAAGTGCAGAATGTAAATATACACACTGAACCAATTGCAAAAAAGATTACAGTAAAGAAACGAATTTTCCAACAGTCTTTACTTAATTATACTACAGAAAAAAAGTATTACTGAAAGAAAGAAGCAGAAAAAGGTAACTGAAATCCATCAGATTAAGTAGAAAATGAGGACCCTTTCTGTGCCTGAACCAAAAAAATGTTGCATGTGTATACCAATTTCCTTCGACTCTAAAATGGCTGTAGCTCAAATCATCTGCAAGATGCTGCTCTCCTAACTAGATCCTTTTATAAAACCACATGTTTAGACTACACATGGCCTCCAAAAGAAAATTTCAGGAGTCACCATTTTCTCCTCCCTCACAAAAATGCAGTTTAAAATATAAATGCAGTCCACTGAAAATACAAAAGCTTTTCTTTAAATCCAAAGTGATTCAGAATGAAATTGCAACATATCACAGACAAAATGAATCTGCCTTTTTTTTTTTTTTTTTTTTTTTTTTAATTAAATGATTTACACACCCATACAACCCCACCCCCCCAAAAAACCATCTAGCCTCCTGAGTAGATCTCTAAATTAAAAATGAAAAATAAAGGTTTTGAAACTGGACTGGAATGAAATTTGATGAACATGCTCTCTTTCTCTCTCTCTTTCCTCGCCCACAGCATTTAAAGGCAGCAGGGGCATTGTGACAACACAGACAGCTAATTGCAAGGAAATGGATGTCTGATGCCATTAACACTACCCACTTTCCTTGGACATTTAAAATAAAAACAAAACACGCCACTAGGCACACAGTTCTCTCCCTGGGGTGGAGATGAGAGAACAGCTGAACTACATGTGATAGATGTTAAGTCAGATTGCTTAATGCACTACTGGAGGGAGCTCAGATCCACCTAAATGAGGACAGTGTTTGAACCTATAAAAGACAGAACAGAATACCTGCTTCCTGCAGAGTATATCTTAAGTCTTAATTTTAGGAAACAACTATAAAACAACACCATTTGAACCAACTGAAATTTGTCTTTTAAATAACTGCAAATAATATAATCTCTGAAGAAAAATGACAAGTATCTTATTGAACCTGGGCCATAAGCAGGACATTCTCCATATGAACTAGTGCATATAGAGAGAAATACAAATAAGCATTTGTGGGGAAAAAAAAAAAAAAAAAAAAAAAAAAAAAAAAAAAA
>CM021766.1:48741767-48759488 GCA_011076525.1 Nettapus auritus
AAAAAAAAAAAAAAAAAAAAAAAAAAAAAAAAAAAAGTTGTCTAAAAAGTATACATTTGTCCTAGAGGTGAAACTAGAAAAAGTAATGCCTGATGATCACATACAATATGAATAGCAGGGGAAATGATACAAAGTCATTCCTTATTTCCTTGGATACACACACCTAGGCATTGCACTAATACAGGGTCAGGTGAAGAACAGAAAGAGAAGAAAAATAAAAATGACTGAAAAAAAAAAAATTCAAAATCTTGGAAACTTGCCCCCATCCAATAACAAATGACATATTTAAACTACTTTAAAAATTTGATGAATATATTTGTTTTGAAGATACACCTGCGTACACCTCCAAAGAAGTTTGGAAATATCAACAAATTGTTATTCATAGCAGCAATGTTAGACAGTTACAATTATTGAATTTGTCAGACTAAATTTTGCAGTAGTACTAACTTTCAGCTTCAAATTTTGTCTTTGCTGTAACTTACCTTCTCATTTTAATACAGTATGCATTGCTTTAAACACTTAGTTTCACACAGTGAAGCATGAACTTGACTCGATTAAACCATATTATTTTGAATAACTCATTTCCCTTCTATTTTAGTTAAGAAAAACTGCTTGATTTTATTATTACTAGAAGTCAGAATTTGATGATATAATATATACACACTGAAGATTTTTTTTAATGAGCTTTTTTATTGGTAAATTGTTATGCAATTCTCTGTGTTACCTTATTTAGAGTAAAATTGAGTAGCTACTATTTACAATTTGGACTACAACCTGAATTCACAGAAATCAGTGGGAGATTTTCCTATTAATTTTGGTAGCAGCAGGTTTTGAACATTAATGTAATAAAACAAGCAGTGCAAAAAAAAAAAAAAAAAAAAAAAAAAAAAAAAAAAAAAAAAATCCCAGCTCATATCACTACTGGATTAGCAATCTGCAATTAATTTTTACCATCTCAAGTTCCTGGACAAAATTAAACCCTTACAAATCTAGTTATGAAAGATATATAAAGTTAAAACAGATAATAGTTAAAAGACTGACCTCATGAGATTTAAAAAAAAAATACTCTTTGATGTATAAATGAATGTTAATAAGCGTCCATTAGTTTAACACAGTGATTATTAAAAAAAAAAAAAAAAAAAAAGTTAATATTTTTATAGCCAAAGTTTTTTTCAGTTTAACTCTGTACTTATGTTGTGCCTTTTGCAGCATATCTCTGAAATGATCTCAGCAGTAAATTGCTTGTGCTTGTCTGTTGATTGTGATGTGAAGAGACTGGTTGGACCAGATGCTGAAGGACTCTATTTATATACCTGGCTGGTTAGATTGAATGGACCTGCAGGAAGAACCAGCCCCATCAGTTTCTTCAATGACTTCCATCTTGACCTTGAATTTGACCTTCACTATGGTTCACTTCCATCTCCATAAAAATGAGCTAAAGGCTAGATTGTCATCTATTTTCTCTTTTATGTTTTTCTGGGTTTCCTAGAGTTGACCAAAGCAGATTAATTATCACACTTTGGTGTGACTCGTAGAAAAAGACTTTGCAATGCACAAGAGAACAGTTGCATGTAATTCTTCACAATGCTGAATTGACATTGTTATTCAAATCAGAAAATGCTGATTACTAGGTAACAAAGGGAAAGAGTTTCCCACCACATAATAAAATGAAATGTCAAGCATCTTAACATATCATACAAATAAAATATGTAAGATAAGCAATTTCAGTACTTGCATGGCTCTGACCTCAAATCAAAGTTCTTCCATTTGCATCCACCCTCACTTTGAAAGTAACTTACACAAAAAATGACAAATTCACTTGTTCAGATACAACGTATTATCTTACTGGAAGTGACAATGAGTATTTCAGTGATTATGGATGCCACTATTTTCCAAATTCGTCATGGTAGGGATTTGATCTATCGATGAGTGATCCATTTTGAACTTTTTTTTTTTTTTTTTTTTAAGTACATAAAATGTACACAGGCCCCAATACCTATGTCTCAAGTAATTATATTTTGTGTGTAAGAGGATATTTTTCTTTAATGGAACTTTTTATTGCCAGAGAGGGATAAAATAAATACTGTATCTATTTAAAATAAATTCTGTAAAGGAAATATTTCTCATGCCTGTTTCTTGTTTACCAATGAAATTATGGGAAACATTTTGTTCAGAATTGTGATTTTTTTCTAGGCAGAGCCACTACAGATAGAATTGTACAGCTCTATCCCTTTTCTAAGCTGTGAACTTTCATTAAATGTTTGGGTGCCAGGCTGCATTTGAGGAGAGCCCATTATTTTAATAACCTGACTAGGACCACTCCATCCTGATACTCTCGGATTCCAAGACAACCTCACAGGAAGAAAAGAAGGCATGGGACAAAATCCCTTCACAGAGAAGGTCAGGAGTACTGAGGGTGAGATGAGTTTCACCATCTCTGCAAAGGCTTTCTTTGCAAATCTTTCTGCTGTTCAAAATCCTTACCATAACTTAGATTCCTTGTGTCAAAAGCTAAGACCTCTTGAATGTATGCAGTTATTTTTGGCTACTCACTGATTTGAACATTTGAAAAGCAAATGTCAGAGCCATCTGAATTAATAATTGCTGTAACAGATGACAGTACTGATCCTGCAAGTACTCTCACAGCCGCTCAGTTACCAGTACAAGAGATAGGACTACAGACTATATGAGATCATTCACAGTCACTGTTCCAGCAAGTGACAGTGCCTCAATTTTCTCATTGATTCTATGTGCCAACCAAATAATAGATATATTTTTGGCATTCTCATGTATTTTCTGGGAAGTATTAATGAGTAAGGAGAGGAAAACAAAAAAGACAAAGGATGACAAGTAAAACACACAGTTGTATTTTTAATCACCAAAGCTTTTCAATTGCTCATTATGACTTTTATATATATATATATATATATATATATATATATATGGAATTTACTGGGTCAAATTAGGGTTGAATCTGCAGGAAGTAAATTATTCTATACTTTTGTTCTACCTTGTATAAATTACTTGCAGAAGGAGTTAAACAATGGTAGTGCTTTAGTACAATGGTCTACTTGTCAACAAAAAGATGCCCATTGCTGAATTCTGTATGCCATTAGATATATAGACATACAAACTTCTGGCTATTCGGACCTTGCAATCTTTTATCCCCAAGAGAAAACCATTGATCTTTTTCATCAGAACATATGTCAAAAACTAGCAGCAAAATACCCATAATTCCTGGTATTCTATTCCCTTGGGCTTTCTGTGTGAAGACAGAGATTGATTTTTACTTTTTAGGGTGGATTTGCTCTTAAATTAGCCTTTATTTTTCAGCATTTCATTCTATAAACTTGTAGTAATGGGGGAAAAGGAAAAACAGTAACATTAACTAGATGGAACAAAAGGTATTTTACCCCTTTGGTATTTCAAGGAATTCCAAACAAGTGAGTCTTTTCTGGGTCCAAAAGTTACAGGGTGCTGGCTTTAATATTAGGATAACACTACCAAATGCCCTGTATCTCTGATCGTTGTGTGGCCCACTCAAAATGCATAATGAAATCTTGCCTGGCAGGATCAGAAGTTCCTAGCTCCATGGATGCCCTAAGGGAAGGGTGCAGGGACACCATCTGCCACCCCAGGGCTAGCTGGGAGCACACTGCGCACTCGCATACACACACACAGCATTAGCCGCTGGCTGTTCTCCAAGAAAAGCAATGCTTGCGCAGCACAAGACACAGGAGGACGACTATTTACATGTGTTTACAGAAACAGCTGTGAGAGGAAGGCATGAGTTTACAGCAGTGTCAAATACACGTGTTGGCTGCCATACCCTTATGCTACTGTTCTGTCAGGAAAAGAACGATGAAGTCCTCACACTGTTGTCTTACGTATAGCTGACTAAAAAAAAATAAATTAATTAAAATTGAAAATATTAAGCAATCTTACAGATTTTTGTTGCTGATTATAGAAGGAATCTCTTTTATTATTCAAATTTAGACAAATAACAGAGATTGGGTTTAGTTAATATCTGATCAAATCAATATATTTGTCATTATTGTCAGCTCATTCAAAGACTTTGTGATTTTTCACCTTTCCCTGTTATGAGGAACTCACCTCCATTAAATATTCTAGAGCCTTTAAAAAGAAAGAAAAAGATGGTAAAGAAAATCAAAATGAATAATTTACTGTGGCTTCAATTTGATTATGTTTTCAAGATTCAAACAACATTTGGCGCTGTAATCAAGTTTATTTGAACAAATCACATTCTTAACAAAATATAAAATTCTTGTCATAATGAGAAAAAATTAGTCCTGCTTTTTGGCATTTTTTTTCCTCAATTTCAGCTACAAAATACTTTCAATATGGAAAGAAATCTGATCTTTGACCTATATCCCAGCTCTGCACTTCTTCACCAGCTTTCAGCAATGCTAAAGCAAGCAAGCAAGAAATCAAATGATACTACAAATCAAACTGCTATGGGATTGGAGGACAGGATATGCTTACAGATTACTCTTTTTCGGTTTGAATATGTTTATTTCTGCATGTGTTCCCCAGATGTTTTATTGTAAACCTGGTATTGATAGCTCTGCTAGCCAAGAATTATCATTGAGCCATGAAGAAATATTTTTTTTGTGGGTTATGCAATAAATCTGGATTTCTTTCTTTCTGTTTGTAAGATTTTCTTTTAATTGGAGGTTGGACTCCTTTTTATCTGTGATTTCACTATGCTTTATTGTCTGGCTACTTAGTAATGCCTGCTATTGCTGAAGCACAAATTCTTTTACCAGTAGAACTAAATAATTTAATGTTTTTTTAGTACAGACATTTAACAAATGCATAATTTTCTAATTTAAAAGAGAAAATTAGATGTGATAGTCTAACCTCCATCCACTGGAACCACTTTCTTAGTGAAAGGTGTGATCATCCTATGTCATTTTTTCATCAGGAGTGCATTTTTCAAAGTTAATTAATCCTTTATGTAATAGGACAACTCTTGTGGACCAATATCAGCTGAAAGTAAGAAAGGAGACAACAGCTTAAAATCATTGCTCTTAAAACGCTAGTAGCTTTCTCTGCTTAAAAGTTCAGTGCTTTTTGTATGCCTGTTCCAAAAGAAATACCTGTTGCAAGCAATAGCCCTTTATTTTCAACATCACTGGCTCAGCTGTTGAATGTAAAAAGCCTGGAGCAGGTGATGGATAGTCCTTTCAGCTCCTTCTGCACATAGGGGCTAGCACCAGGAGGAGGTGACACAGCAAAAATTGCAACAGGGTGAACTGCCCTTTTAACTGTTGCTGCAGGGGAACAGAACCAGAAAAGGGAGATGGAGTTTCACTGAGTTGAAGTGTTAGTCAAAGGTATGGTGGAGACTGCAATGGACTTGAAGAGGCACATCTCAGTAGTAGGACAATAAAGCTCAGAAAGATTTGGAGAAATGGAAGAAATTCCTTTCTACATTCACAAAAGTAGTGAATTATTGGCACTAGAAGTATGGGAGGATAATGAATAACATTTTAAAATTCTGGTCTGTCAGTGTAAATGACCTGGTCTACTCAAGCATTAAATAAAAGAAAAGAAAGAAATAAACAACAACTATAAAACACGCAAAGAAAATAAAAATAAAAATAATAATTAAAAAAAAAAAAAAAAAAAAAAACAAGGAAAGAAAAGAAAAAAGAAAAGAAAAGAAAAGAAAAGAAAAGAAAAGAAAAGAAAAGAAGGGTAAAGGCAAAAAAAAAAAAAGTATAACAGGTCTGTGGCACAACAAAATTTTTGCATTTAGCACTTTAATATCTTGATACTGAATGTTTTTGAAAGGACTGTGAGAGGCCATGAGCTGATCAGCACTATACAGTGTTGTGGTTTATACCTGGAACACAGCTAAGCACCACACAGCCACTCGCTCACTCTCCCCAAGTCAGATGGAACTGGAAAGGTAAAAGAGTGAGAACACATGGGTTGAGATAAAGACTGTTTACTAGGTAAAGCTAAAGCTGCACAAGCAAGCAAAGCAAAACAAGGAATTCGGTCACTACTCCCCATTGGCAAGCAGGTGTTCAGCCACTTCCAGGAAGGCAGGCCTCATCCTGCATAATGGTTCTTTGGGAAGACAAAGCTCTGAACATCGTCCCCCAACCCCTCCCCCACTTCCTCCTTCTTTACCACAGCTTTTATTGCTGAGCATGACACCATATGGTATGGAATAGCCCTTTGGTCAGTTTGGGCCAGCTGTCCTGGCTGTGTCTCCTCCCAGCTTCTTGTGTATCTCCAGCTGCCTCGCTGAGAGGGCAGTATGAGGAGTAGAAAAGTCCTTGACTCTTGTGCAAGTACTGATCTGCAAAAACTAAAAACACCATTGTGTTATCACTACTACTTTCATCAAAAATCCAAAACACAGCATCATACAAGACCCTATGAAGAAAATTAACTCTAACCCAGCCAAAACCATGGCATACAGCTGTGAATAAACACTGAGGAAAAGCAGCAGCAGCATTGTTACAGCCTGCAAGAGACCCAAGATTTGTTTGTGAACCCTCAGACTGTCTGTGACTCTAATTCCCGTAAGTCCTGTAGGGACTTCTTGGTGTTTGTAACCACAGCACTCACATTCTTACTGAGCAAACTCTAGTGCTATGGGTTTGAGCTGTTAAAGTTAATATCCTGTACTTGTCTACATTGGAGGGCTGAAAGAATTCAGAATCTCACTGTGAAATTTCCTTGAAAATGGATTCTGTATTAAAACCATGAGAAAACTTGGCTTCTAAATGACTTGAGGACACTCACTGTCTGTAATTCAACCTAGAGCTTAAACTTTAAGAAGGCAAACTATAAATACAATTTTCATTAAAGTAGCTGGAAAAAAAAGTTATATATCCAAATAATTCTGCCATCTAAAGTGTTGTTTATAGTCACCAGGATCATTTATTCTGCCATGAAATTACGGGATTTGTTTTTAATCTTCAATAACTCTGTTATTTGATTTTGTTTTACATCCTCACATTGTATGCATATTAGCGTTCTGGCATCCAGTAACTAGTAAACTGGATTCTGTGATACTCTTTCAGACACATGCTTTCAACAGTATGTTAAAGCAATTTTGGAATTCAGTGGTATTAGGGCCACAGGCAAATGCCATCTGTAATTCTGCACTCTAATTGCTGTATCTAGGCCTTCAGTCACACCGTACACACCGGCTAGCTCAGCTCTGAACGATTAAAACTAAAATCTCACACCTTAATATGCTAATATGTATGTCATAACTATATTTTCTGATTTGCATCTTGACAGCCTGTATAGTCCAGGCTTCACAAAAACTCTCAAAATTGAGGGAATAATTTGTTCATAACTACACATGCAGTTAGCTTGGAGAATGCTCTGGCCAAGACAGATGAAAATGCACATTAAATTTATGTACATTTATGCATACCAACATATAACCTACTTTTATGCTATAAATGACAGTTCTCTGTGAAAACAGACAGTAACTTTTGATGTATGTCTTGAGATTCACCGCAAAGTGTAATGCCATTACCTTCTTTATACTCCACCTGTGCCATAGGAGATCCCATTATGGAAATTCAGGTTCTGGATTTATACTGTTATAGGTTTAGCCTTAAAACTGCATCAGTCATCTAATGGCAGAAATTCCTTCTCAGTGGTGAGTGAGTGTGTGCCAAAGATTGTAGAAGGTCTGTGTCTTTTTTTATACTGCATGCTCCGGAGCTGAGCACAGAACTCCTGGTTGGGGTCTCACAAGAGCAGAGTGGATGGAGGGGTAGAATCACCTCCCTCGGCCTGCTGACCGCACCTCTTTTGTGGAAGCCCAGGATGCAATTGGTGTGTTTATTAGTTATTAACATTTTGAAGCCTCTCTTTATAGGAGAGGAATTCTATCCCTCTGATCATTTTTGCATTCCTCCTCTGAATCTGCTCTAATTGGTCCATGTCTCTCTTGTGCTGGGGATGATGTCCTTTTAGTTCTTGCCCTGTCTTGAGGGTGCTGGAAGAGTTTGCTGCAGCTTCCCCCAAGTGCTCCACTCCTGCTGCCTGGGCTCTGGGACAGTCTCAGCACACCAGCTGGATTTCCTTTCAGGTTTCCTGTGGGCTCTGAAACAGGAGGACAGAAAGGAAGGCAAGGGAGTTCTTGCCATGTCACTCAGGCTCATCCCAGCCAGGGAATGGTGAGATGCACAGGTAGCAACCCAGGGACATACTATTCAGACATAGCCTCAGTGCCCCACAACAGGGCTTCTGGCCTTTTGCTCAGTCTGTTAAACACTTTGGAGGCTTCATCACAGTTGAGATAAAAGGTGATTCAGTAAAGACATATGGTGTAATAAACAGTACAGACAAGTCAATTGGTTTGCTTGCAGTTACTTTTATGAAGTTGAAAAATACCCTCCCAAAATAAAGCCAATAAAAAATTCTACTTTTACAGTACAGAAACTTTTGTTTGAATTTCAAAATGTGTATTTTGGAAATATAGCATTCTTATCTTAAAATAGCACTAAATACTGGAAACTAGTATAGACGCTTCTATAAATATTACATCATTTTTAATAGAAAAATCCTGAAATTTTGCAGTGTCAGTTTGATGTTGACTGCTATGTGAAATATAGCTTACTAAAGTGTAAACCTCTTAACATTTTGCAGATTTACAGCTCCCATAAAGTCTTTAACCTAAATCACAATTATTACTAGCTTTTCATAATAGTTAATACTGTTATCACATAAGGAGTCACAATGTCAAATTTTGTCAGTTATAGTAAGATACTGAGTACAGAGATCAATATTTCCCACTGGGTAAAGCTGTCAGTTTTCAAAGCTGTGTAACTTTTTAAATGTTAACTTACCCTTATGCTAGCATTGATTATTAAGATACAAAGCTATATTACCATAAATAAATGGAAATCAAACAGCTTTTCAGAAGCTTATTGCTAATCCCATGACATTATTACATCTAAATAACGACCATAAGCATGTATCCCTGCATCAGTGTACCTAAAATGTGGCCACATGGCCAAAATCTGGCAAGGCTGGTAAAGTTATATTCAAGTTCAGGTAAAATGTGTAAGAAAGGAGCAGTAGCTGGTATTCAAGCCCTAGGACTTGGCACCTCTGGGCATGAGTGTGCACAAGCAAGAATATATGCTAGGAGAGCAGCTGTCATCTCTGCATGCTTTGTAAGTACATCCATGTATCAATGAGTGGACCATAATCCCGTGGTCAGAAAGGTGTAGAAGAACTGTCATGCTGAGTTAGATATTTTACACATTGAGTCTTATATACCATGACAAGCATCATGATGATTTTAGGAGCATCATAATGTGTTCCCTCCCAGCTTGTGCTCCCTCCCAGCTCATCGTCCCATCTCCACAAGCTTAGCAAGACTAGTTAATAACTTGATATATAATTAGTTTTGTAGTTTTAAGCAGTTTCATGAGAGCTGTTTACAACTTTTAGAGGAAATGGTACATTGTCTGCACCCTAAAAATGGCACCTCAAATACTTTTCACTACTGATATTGCTGATTAACATACTGGTATTCTAATAAGTAAACTAAAAGTTTGTTATTATATATGACATTTCCTTGACCTCAGAAAAAGAAGTGAACAGCAAATATGGAAATATATATATATATATAAATATATTACTTACCCATTAAGTTCTTTTGCTAACTGAATTTGAGGCATGTTGCTTTTACCACTCAACTACCTAACTTAAATATGCTTTCCTATCCACTGGTTATGCAGTTTACCCTTTTATTATTTCATTGATTAATACTATACCTTAACAATTTTTCCATTATATATAACATTCTCAGGCATCATTTTTGTATGTATCTGGGAAAACACAGGCAGGCATCAATATGGAAATATGATGATAAAACATCTTTGTTATCTAGTGTGTTAGTCTTTAAAAAAAAACCCATCCATATGCTGCAGGTGTTACTTCATTAATATGATCCTTGTGAGAAAACTAAGCTATTATGTTTGAAGATTCAAGTATCATTCTGTTGCAGAAGTAACTTTGTTTTACATGGACTGCTTTGTGTTAAGACACGACGGACACATTATCCATTGGATGGTTTAATTTCATTTATATTTTTATCTCCTGAATATTATAGTGAATAAATGCTGCAAATTAATTTTGTTTTGTATGAATTTTTGTCTTTTTGAAATCTGTCTGCTTGACCATTTCCCTGAGTGCCCCTATTTTTTTTTAGAAATATATAAAAAAAATCTTTCTCACAAGTTTTTTCCAAACTGAAGAGGTTTATCCTCTTTAGTATCACTTTCACACTAGCGTTTCCATATCTTTTATCACCTCTGTTGTCTTTCTATGCCTATTCTCTAATCCTATAACCATTTCAATGGGCAGTGTTAAACAAAAATGTCATTATGCCACTGTGTTGACTTAATTCTACTCCTTTTCAAATAATTCATACAATTTTCTTTGCCTTTTGGACTAACATTTTTTTTTTTTTCCTTTTTCTCCAAAGACCTAAAAGACCTATCCACCCTGACTTCCGTATTTCCTTCCTTAGTGCTAAGTGCCTAGGACTGCATGTATACTTAGGCTGATGCTTCCACTGATATATTCTGCAAAATGTCGTTGCCTTAGTCTATAAGATTAGCTTTTCTGCTGGCCTGCAAACAAGAAAGACTCAGGGAGGAAACTTATTACTGGAGAATATTTCCTATTGAACCTCAGCAGCCTTCATTTCTCAGCTGAGTGATAAAACTAGAAGAGAAATGAACTCCGTTCCATGCATTTCTCCTCTTCCATCTAACCACTGCACTGCAGGACAAAGTTTCCACAACTACAATGTAAGTGATCTTGTTCTTCTGCTTTTGAGAAAAGCCCTACATTATTGGTATCTTTCTTTTGGATATGCCCATCAGCAGAGGGAACAGGTCAGGATTATGGAGGACAACCCAAGAAGAAGCTTTTAGGTATCAGGTTTGAAGAGATTCACCTCTGCAAGGAATGGATTACAACTTGCCATTGCAAGGCTCTAACCTTTCTGGCATTTGGAGAGTGGCAGGACCATTATTCTCATTTCTTTTTCTTCTCTCTCAGAAAAGTAGCTGTAACAGAGATCATTCACAGTATACAAATAATGTACTTGCCACAGACCACCTACTGCACTGATTTACAGACTGTGATAGATATAAACTGTCATCTTTAATGCCATCTTTTTAGCAGGTGCTAAGGGTTGGAGTGTAATGATCTTTAAGGTCCCTCCCAAACTGAGCTATTCTATGAATAGAACTCCCCAGGTCTGGATGTCTTAGTTACACAGGAGTTACCAAAGATTCTGGGGAGGACAGGGGTATTGAATGAAGTGCAAAGTATTAGATGTTGTTGCAAAGAGGTTGAGCTTATCACAACCGTAAAGTCAGGCAGCAAAGAAAATATCTTTCCATTGTAGGCTTTGTAAATAAATTTTGCATGCTTTTTTCCAACCCACCCCCCTACCCCCCTTCAGCCCTCTTGAGCATGAGGCAGGGGAAAAAAGGGACCATTTGTATTACAGTTATTAGCAATCTAATTTGCCAAGCCAAAGGATAGTCTGAATGATCTAATTTTCAATATACTACAGGACTGAGGTGAAGTACAAATCATCTTAGAGGATCCAATAATTTTGTTTCAATTGATCAGCTTTTTAGGCAGTATCCTTCAGTTGAGACTTTTCAGATAAGTAAAGTAAATTAGGTTGAAAACAAAATGCTAGTTTCTGAAATGTGGATTTGGCAATGTATTTTTGATCTGATAGGAGCTTGGTAGCATTTCTTCTATCCGCTTGAGGCCTACTGAGCTGCATATACTGTACTCTATCAAAGCCCAGTTCTTTGCAGCTCAGTGAATAAAATACTGCAGTTTCTCCCATTGACTGACTGAAATAAAATAATCTATGATGCATGAACAAGTCTAAATGAAATAATAATATCCTTAGCAGTGAAAAACGGATTGGTAATACAGTAATTGAGCAGATTTATTGCCATCTCCTTGAGCTAGCCTGCTGAAACAGCCTGCTATTTTATTTAATCTCATATCAGAGGAATTACTGGCTGGTAATCCATTGTTAAACATCATTTAGAATGATGGATGAAAATGTCAGCTTTTCCAACATAATCAATTCATATCTCATTAGCACATATTATTTATGATTCTCATAATGGGACCTGCAGGGGTCTCCAGGGGGAAATGGAGACCTCAGCTGTTGTTGAAATGAGATGAGATATACTGTAGCTTATGAGTTAATAACTGCATATAAAAAATACTTCCCCACAGTATTGATTGTCCTTACCATTTTACAAATGAATTGAGTGCCTTGGCTTCCCCTCTTGCTGTGTATGGCAGCTCTTCCTTCTATTCATTTTGTTGCTAATAATTCAGTGAGAAAAATATTAAAGAGCATATGAGAAAGACTATTTTAAAAATAATTTTTAAGACACTAGAGAGGAAAAAAAGAGCCTTTGAATGTAAAGTAATAAGAAACACTTTACTGCTCTGTTGCTGTTTGCTAAGGACTTTGGGCACTTTTTCCCCCCTCAGTCCCTATGAAGACAAATCGACATATTTCTCCAGCTACAGCACAGTTGCATTTTAAGGATACTTTCTACTGTGTGCTGCCTCAAAGACCAATGAAAAGCAAACCTTGATTCATGGATTTAATGCAGCTGATGGTGCAGCAGTAATCATGGTCACAGTGTCAACTGCTGCCTCAATTAAACTACATTTGAGAATCATTTTATGCTTCAGCTCATAAACATCAATAAAGGAAAATGAGTAATAAATGACTGTCTAGAGTACAAAGGACCAGCTCATATTTCAGATGAAAATGAAGACAAAATGTAGCTTTTATTTGCCTGTGGAATTCCCATTAACTGCATCACTGACAGGAGGGAGTTGGATCAATAGTTGGCTGGCCGCAGAAAACAGTTTCTGGCTGTTCAGCAGCCAATGCAAAAGGAAAACTGTCATATTGTGATCTTTATCAGGTAATCTTCATTACACCAGACCAATGATATATGTATATGCTGGTCAGCTAGGGGCACTTCTAATTCCTGCTTCTATTTGTGGTCTGAGCGCAGTGTGCTCACAAATTATTTGTTTACAGCTGTGAAAAACCTTCAGTGTTCATCTCTTTTATTCTTTTTATAGGTAATCCATAACCAGGAACTTTCTCTCAAGACTACTTTATTCACTCACAATTTTTAAGAAAGTGCTGTATCAAAACTTATCTTTCTCCCTGCTTAAGAGGAATCTGCTAGTAGCTTTTGTGATTGCCATTGCTGAAGCTTGACTGAAAGATTTACTGAGTATCCTCCAGTAAGTTCTTCGAGGGTATATGTGCCTTATTACAAGTGTTTCTAGGCGTATTTGAACAAAGGTGACTGCTAGCTTTGAAGGAAAAGAAAAACTCTCTATGACCTGTTAGTTTTCCAGGTGGCAGCTTGTATGTATTGTAAACTATATATGTCTCATCTCCCTTGCTCCTTGCCCCCGATTTGCAGAACAGAGATATTTTGGTCCTTTTCAGTGTTCTGTAATTCATATAGTTCTACCACAATGTGCACAAGTTAAGAATCTGTATATACAAGACAGCAGCTCTGACTCTGTTGGTACAAAGCTCTCTAAAGAGTGTGCTCCCAGAGCACAACAGAGATTTTTAAAGTGTCACCACTTGCAAATCTAAAGTAGGAGGAAATAATCACTTCCTCTTCATGCGGTGAAAATGTAAATTACATTATCAAAACTTCCAACTGAATCATAAAGTAACAAAATACGTACTGTTTCTCTATTTAGTTCCCTGTTTTATGCCGATCCTGTGAAATTAATCTTTTCGTTATGCATTATGGTATCTAACACCAGACATAAAAAATTAAATTAAATTAAAACAAACAAACAAACAAACAAAAAATCTCACAGCTGATGAGATTTCCTTTAAAAAACTTTTAAATTCTTACAGATAGCATATACTTTAACTATAATATGCAATGATGTTTAACCTGCAAACTATGTATCTGCGTTTCAGGGTAAGAATTGAAACTGACATTTGTATGCATGAAGCAGACCTCATTGCTGCTCCTAGAAGTTACCTGCTTCAACTTCTCTCACTCCCAATCCTTAGATTCTGCCCTTTGTCACCATTCTCCTCATCCTGTCACCTTCCCCTCAATGTATGTTCTCCAACTTTTTCCCTCTTCTCCACTCCTTCACAGACTCCAGTTGTAATCCTCCTTTCCTGTTTCATATTTCCTCTCCCTTTCACTTAGTAATGCACACTAACAATAAGAAAATACACATACTGTATATGACTGCAGTAACAACCTAATAGTGCATTTTCCTTCAACATCATTCCATTTCTTTCAGTCTCCTCAGCTATCTTTTGCTCCTCCTCATCCTGTCTTCTCACTGCTTACCCTAGTAAATCTCTAGTCTTATATACCACATATTTACTCTCCCCAACATGCTTATTTGCACTTCTAGTCTCTTTCTACAAAACCTTAATCTCTCCTGTCTCTTCAGATCCTTTTCCACTCCACCTTTCTGTCTGTCCCTTCATGTCTCCCTTCACTGCTTTAGCTTTCTTCTACTTTTTAAGTCTCCCTACACATCACAAATGCTTCCTCTAAACCCTGTCACAACCTGCTGATACCTCCATTCTCCCTTGCTTTTCATGCTGTCTTCTGCTTCCCATTTTTTTTTTTTTTTTTTTAAACAGTTTCTCTCCTGTTCATTTAGTTTCTCCTGGACTGAGGTGTCTGAAAATAATGTAAGGTACTGCCATCATTACAAGACACACGTTATTTCCAGGTGCAAAGCTAGCAAGGAATGTTGGTCACCTCATCAGACAGCAGTCTGGAGGTGGCAGCTGTTGTGAATGAATTTTGGAGACAGAAAAAGATGTTACACTGATCTCAGAAGACACAGTAAAATTCATGAAGCTTCCAGCACTCTCAAGAACTTGCATAGTTAAACCAGTTTTGCAGAGTGAATCTCCTTAGAAATGGTAGTGAATATGTGCTGGTCTTTGTATTAAAAACACTACATTTTAGGACAGCTGAAGGGGTCGTGTATAGGAATATCAAAAAGATGTCTAACTATAAACTGTTGAAAATCTTAAATTGCAGAAACATTTTTTCATATTACTAAAATATTTTGTCAATATTTTAATATAATAATAGCCTAAAAAGATTTCAATTACACAGATTGTTTTATATACTATTATTTCAATGCATTTCAACCTACTGAACTTTTCATTTTCTGTAACAGAATGTAGAGATTTTGTTGAAAAATGTCAACCCAGCCTGTTATCTGTAAACCACAGAGAATTAAGGAGTCTGGCATATACTAAAAGGACTATTTTTCATACATACTTACACTGATAAAGAGACACTTTTTAAAGCCAAATTCCATATTTAGAGGGAAGAAAAAAAAAAAAAAAAAAAAAGGCATACATATGTTAATGTATTTCTCTGTATGTAAAGATACACATACAAAATGAACTTTTTTAAATACAGCATTTCAGTTTCAGTCCAAATCTCAGCAGTCAACTCCAGAACAAAAATATGGATATGTATCAACAGGACAAGACAACAGTCAGGAAACCATGTTGTTTATTCTGACTACCCAGAACTGAGTTTATTCTGTCTACCCTGATTATTCCACACCAGAAGTCTGAAAATAACATTTGGATAATTTGACACTCATTCATCATTCTCAGGGGATGAAAAATAGAATAATATAAAAGTATATTATGCTCTCTTTCACAGAGCTGCGATTCTCTGGATTTGTCATTTTCTCTTCCCTGAAAATAAATAAATAAATAAAATAAGATCCCAAGAATTTGTTCAAACTATTGCACATTGCACCAACAAAGGTACTGGCATCCTATATGAGACAACTGTAAAAATGTCATTGGATGAGGCTATCTTGCTTACCCGACCCTTTTCAGCAAGGCTATCAGTAGAACCCATCTGCTGTTCATATCAATAAGAGATAAATCAACAAGAAGGAATGCAGTCTAGCATTTCCAGCAATCAGAATATCTTTTCCCCAAATACTCTGATTTTTTTTTTTTTAATTAATGTTTTTCATTTCTCTGAATTTGGCAATACTCTAAATGCTTCTGAACAACCTGACAGTTCAGTAAATTTATTCCTGACTTTTTAACATGATTGTATTTTGCCAGCCAATGGATGACTTCTAAGAAATATTAAATTCAACTTCAGAAATTCTGCAATAATTTTAATTTGATCCTTCAGTAGAATTTCCTTTCATTTGCTCAAGCACAGGGCAAATCAAAAATCACCAGAGGGGTCTGGTTTCCAGAAAGAAAAATCTCGTCTGTACCAATGACAGTAAGAAAATCGTTAAAACCAAATGTCATTCTGCTGCAAAGAAAGGGAGGTTTAAAATTAATAGAAATTCAAAATATATGACGATAAAAAAATCACTGAGAATGAACAGAGATTGCTGGCCTGTACCAATATGTGGATTTTATTTTGCCTTTAATAAGTGAAAGCTTTGTAAACAAAACACTCTTGAGAAAAGATGACATTAAAAAAGGGAAGTTTGTTCACTGGCATGAAAGTGAATCTAAACTCCAAATTGAGCCACCAGGTAACATTTTTTAATAGTTCTAAGAGAATGAACATTTAGACAATTAAAAAGGTCTGCTCCATAGATAGATAGATAGATAGATATATAGATAGATAGATAGAAGAACTAGGACAGAGACCTCAAGTTGTAGATATTGCAACAAGTGTAGGATCTGACAGATGTGAAGTGGCATAATATATTATTCCTTTGTGAGATGTTGTGTTATTCTTTGATAAAGACTTCATGACATTGCTATTTTTCAAAATTTGCTATATGGCTTATAATTAATATTAGGTTACTACTTTATCATTGGGCTACAGAAATAAAGGCATGTGCTTTTTCTTTTATAGTAACAGCTGGTGCTTTAATTAATTTTTGACAAAGTGGATAGGTGAAAAAAGAACTTGATAGTGAGCTTTGAGAAAACTAAAATATTGCATATTGCCCTGGACATGTGCAAAGCTAAGACATAAATTAATAGTATTTTATGACATGGATACTATCACACAGCTTTCATAAATATTTTCCAGGTGGTTGGAGAATTTAGTAGTATTCCATTAAATATTATTTTATGCAGTAAAATTAACAAACAACATAGCACCCACCTTGATAACCATATTAATTAAATGCAGTATTCATATGAGCCCATGACACTTTAGATGCAGTGTAGGACAATCAACTTTTATCTCAGTGACTTTATAAATAACCATTATAAGTAAAAATAATAAAATATAAATATTTATTACACTTTTCTCTCTATATAAATTAGTTTCTGGCTTCTCCACCCCTTTTTTCACTTAGTGGATATGTAGTTTGTTATATCAAATGAAAGCACAGGTATGAACTGCTTTATGCTAGGAGCTATCAATAGTATGTAGCTAATATATCATATTGAATGACAGATTTCATAAATCAGTTATACAAGGGATCATGCAATGCTTTTAGCAAATTTCCAAAGAGTCATAAAAACTATAAATCAATGTATTTTTGATTAATCAATTCACGATGTCAACTTTTGGCAATAGTTATCTCTTGTGTCCTTATTGCAGGTATACTTAAGAAGCATGCTATTATTTGTCACAAGGAAATTTAAGCAAGAAAATGTGT
>CM021766.1:48759588-48829990 GCA_011076525.1 Nettapus auritus
CGCCCCCCCCCCCCCCCGCGCCCGCCCGCGGCGCCCCCCCCCCCCCCCCCCCCCCCAACTGTTGTGCTGTTGTCAACATCCAGACAAGTTCTCAAGTTTGCTGCAATGAGGAAGATCTTAAGGCATACAACAATCTGACTTACAATCCAGAATTTACAGTGGAAATAATGGAAGTTTTGAAAGGTGAAGTAAAAAAGTAGGTGAGCCCTAATTCTGCAAGAGTTCACAGACTATTAAAAAAAAACACTGAACTAAATACACATCCAAATCTTTCTACTATTTCATTGTACTGTTTAGATAAACTGAGCACTGAAGTCAATAACATAGATCCTGTTTCTGGATCTCACACAACACTGGATCACACAATACTGTAAGGGAGCAGAATCACAGATTTGCCTGTCTTGCAGTCTACATGCCTGCATTTAGTAAGGAACCACCACAGATTCATTTTTTCCAAAGAAAATGCTGTTGAAGAGTAAAATCCCATGCACATCATAAAAGACATCTGACATCAATATTTAATTTTATTAGTTATACTACAGGTACTCTAGGGAACCTGATGGAGAGCCTTCTCAGTATTGATTAGAATCCAGCTATCCCGCTGCACACTATTCAAAAAAAATTCAATTACAATTAATTTTTTGATTCACAACAATTTAAAATATATCATGAAAAGTTAATAAAAGTGCATATGATTGGAATACATTGGGACTTACTATTCTGACATGGAAATACTAACTACAAATTACTATGATCTTTAATTTGCATAATAAATGTTTTTAATTCATTCTATTTTCCTGTACAAGATTCCAGTATGGAATATTTTTAACATTTTGTGAAAACTTCAAAATTACCTCTTTCATGTGTATAGTAGTGAAAGCTGACTATTAGCGATACTGTGCTTTTTCATTTGCACACAAAAGAGATTTAATGAATTTATTGTTAACAAAAATGCAATAAATACATAAGAATCAAATCTAAATTTGGGGGAAAAAATTCATATATCAGTTCTGTTATGTCAGAAGCCTCTGTACTATCTTCTCTGCGGCATGCAGTGGGTTCTTTTGGGCTACCCTCAATTTATAAATGTTATGTATGTATTAATTTTCAGTATATTATGGCTCAAATAAGGAATCAGCTAGGACAAAATTGTCTATGGATGGATGAAGTTCAAAACAGATAACATTTATTTTTAAAGTCTAATGAAATGTAAAGTAGAACTAATTTTAAATTATTTTAAGAACAATAATGTTAAATTTCACAGTAACCTATATTTAGCATAGCTATGTGAAAATACTGGATACTCTTCTGCAACATGCCATGCCAGAGTGGCAGATTTAGAGCACTGTGTATAGCAGCAGTTACTGGCTCTCTGGCATTCAGTGTTGGAATAGTTGTTTGCTTTTCCTTACAGAAAACTCAGAGAAACTGATTATTTCTGTATTGCTGGCTGTGGAAAACTGTATCAAGATTTATTCTTCCCAACTTTTTCTAGTAGCTCAGGCAACAGATCAAGTGAGGGAAAGCAATGAGTGAGAAAATTTAACAGCAGGCAGAATAGTGTGCAGACGTCCAAAACAGAAAGTCCGTAAAAGTTAAGAGACTCCTACAGGACACCTATAATTTAAAATCTCTCTTTTATTAATCTTGTGACCTTACATGCAGTATTCCTTCCCCCCCCCCCCCCCCCCCCCCCCCCCCCCCCCCAACAACATCAGCATCTAATTTGATCCTTAGGACAGTCATCTGAGATTTCTCCTGTCTGACTCTGCTGTCTCACTGCTCAGAATTACTGGAATGGAGAAGAGTTCTAGCTGTAAAAGAGAAAAGAACAAAAATAATATTTTGTGAAGCCCGTGAAAATTCATTCAGGCTATGAAAGCAGGCTGTGAGCTAATTTATAATATTTGAAAATATTTTTCAAAAATTTGGATTCCCATTGTTGGTAACTTACCTTAGGCAGTTCCATTATTTCTTGTCACTTTATTTTCAAAAACATTAAGTTGTAATCTGCAAGAAGTTAAAGCAAGAGAGTGAAAGATGAAGAGTTTTCAATGAGGTAGTCAGCTATGGAGAGCATATGATCAAAGGACTACACAAATGAAGAACTGTATTTTAGTACAGTTTGAAGCAGATAGCAAAGAAACATTGGCTCACATGTATATTTTATTACAGCAGTGTGAATTTTAGCTTTAAGATAATATAACTTTTGTTTCAAAAGATACAAAATTTTATTGACAATGTTTTAGGCAACAAAAAAAAACAACTGAAAACTGCATTTTCCAAATTCTTTATATTATGTTGGTTAAAATCTAGCCTAAAATAAATAAAATTATTACTAGAGAATGTGAAGGATTCTGTTGTTGTTTTAAGAGGGATATCCTCTAAAGACTCAATAATTAGTTGGCAACTGACAAGAAAATGAGAAAATGTCGATAGGAAATGAATTCACTTTTAAGTCAGGGCTGGCAAACCAGTAGGAAGGGTTTTGGGTTTTGTTTTGTTTTGGTTTTCTTTTAGGTGGATGGGGAAGTGGGATGGGGGCTGATGACATTTGGAATCTTGGGATTTATTTATTTATTTTTTGTATTCACTTTAAGTAAACATGCATGGAAAGTTTTCCAGAGCAATGCTTTGGATTAAGAGATTACACAGACCTACTAAACAAGTAAAACCCTGGCATGTAGGTAGCAATCTGACAGAATGCTTTAAAAGGTGCTGAGGCATATCTGGATATAATACAGCATAGACAAAAGCGCATATCAAACAGCACATCGGAGCATAGATTTCATAGTGCTATTCTTGCTGTGCACTGGGCAGAGACTTTTCATTTCACACATCATCATTCACAGTTTGCTGCAGTGACTCAACACAGTCAGAAAATGTCAACAACACAGTGAAATATTTCAGTGTTGCTTTCCCTTGGAAAATTAAGGACATGGGATTTTGATTTTAATTACCTTATGTTACAGTGGGAAAAAGTAGGAAAAGAGAGAACAGTGTTTTCTGTTCTGGCAAAAAACAATCATAGCAGAAGCATGTTCCAAAACCTGCTGTCAGCCAGAACAGAAACATGCATTTAAGAATAGAAACAGCTTATATAATTAGACAAGGAGATGAAAGTTGCTGTCCAGCCTTACTCCTTTTCTCATATCTACTAATACCCTGGGTTAAAATAATAATAGTAATAACATAATAATTTCTGAGCTGACAGCAATAAGCTGGTTACATCTTGCTGTTTTCACTCAGAACAATATAAGCGTTATTTAGGAGAAAAATAACAACCATGTCATAAAAGAAAAAAAGAAAAAAGAAAAAAGAAAAAAAAAAAAAAAAAAAAAAAAAACTCTAGTAAGACAAAATACAGCTTGTGTCTTCAGAGTCCGAATTGTCTCCCTTTCATTCCCAATCCTTCTCAATGAATACCTGGTATTTCAAAGATTGTGAGTAGTTGTAGCATGTAGAAAAATATCACCAATTTTTTTACTGAATAAATGGCCTGCCAAAGACAAGGGACATTGTGTTGTGATCATTAAAAACAGGAAAAAGTACAGGCTTTGAATAAGAATACTTCTGGAAGAACCCGTACTTGTTCTGTTTCTTCAATTTCAATATATATAAATATATATATACATATAGTGAAACATTAATATTACATGTGGTTGTGGCTAAAGTTATGGTTCTTTATGCCATCTGAAATCAGATCTCGGACGGTAGATATGAAATAGCAATAACAAAAGCAACTTAACATACACAATATTCACAACACACATTTGAATCATTGTCAGATGGAAGATTATAGCAATCTAAAAAACCCCAAACCCAGACCAAAGTTCTGCTTTGGTTGTTTTGATTTACATTCTAGAAATGTTAAAAAATAATAAAAGAAACTATGATGTGCCAACCTCTAGCTTAATTTAATACTGAAGTGTCTGGAACCATATTGGAAGAAGAAAGTGAGAGTAAGACACTAGAGTACAACAGAATGATGATTTCTACAGAGTAAATTATGCTGGGAAGACTTTTCAGAGCATTATCAATGACAAATCAAAGAATATTCTTAACCATGATATGAATCTCCTTGGAAACATTTCCCAAGCCACCTAATATCTATCACCCACACTCAACTTCAACACATCAACAGTGATGAATACTGTAGTGGCTATTAAAAAGGGTATTTAGCATTTTGATGTACAGTTCCATTCCATGCTGTTTTAAATTTAAAATTATTTTGTGGAGATTAGTTTTTGAATAGTGTTCGGTTTTGAATAGCTGGATTTTCTTCATGTGGCAAGAAGGTCTTTCAAAGCATTTCAAATATTGTTTCAAATATTAATCTTCACCCTTGTGGGTAGATACTAAGACAAAAAGCTTGCACACAGTGAGCTTGTTCCTACCTACACAAACAGATCTAATCATAGCAAATTCTAACTCAGGCACTTCTTCCTCATTGTTATGTTCTAGCCAATAATCTGATTTCCCATCTCTTTAGTGTGAAGAATACCAATGAAACTGGTAACCCATTTAGGACTATTTATGATTTTAAATGCATATTTGTTGGGTGTCTTGTATGATTAGTTCAAAATTGAAATCTCAAAAGTAATTTATTTTTACTTTGTTAAAAAACTTAGACTCACTCCCCTTTCTTATGGTCATTGCTTGTCCATGCTTTTTTTTTTTTTTTTTAATATTTTTAATTTTATTTTTCTATCAACATCTGCAGCTCAGACTGGCCATTTGAAAATGATAGAGTTACTGGGAAAGAACCTCTGGCCAATGAACACTCCAGTGGAAGACACAGCTCCCCAGCAAGATTATTTCAAATGAAAGAATCTGGTTTTGTAGTTTTGAACAAAGTTTCAGTTGAATACAACTGCTATTATTTCTAAATTTCATTGAAGTTATGAAACACGCAATCAGTAACCAACATTTCTGTCCAAGACTTGTGTAAGTATTAACCTACAGGTGTCTCCAGGCCAAAATTAACTTTAAACTGTAAAGCAAAGAAACACTTGTTATGCAAAGATAGTAGGATGTGATTTTTTGGTCCTTCACAAATGAATCATATAGAGTTTCATAGTAAATGTATCTTACCGTAATTCCAAAATATGTTAATTTTCATATATTTCCACAGGAGAATTACAAATGGAGAATTCACTTTAAGTGTTGCATGTTTTTAGATCATTTCATACAGAGCCCTGTTCAGTGCAGCTCTACAAGTCTTCCCATGTTTTAAAACCATAAGCAAGTATTGGCACTTGTGGTGGAGCTGGTCCCAAGGAATCCTCTTTCTGCTGACAACTGTGGTTCTTGGTCCCAAACTCCCAGTCACCAAGCAAGAAGGGGATTATGCATGTGCATGGAAGGACAGTAGGACAACCTCAGTGTTTCAATCCTTCCATTTTCTCTAGAAAACTCAGCAGTTGATTTTACATTGCCCTCCCTACAAAGGAGGACAGTGTGGGTATAAGCATTGATGGGTTGATTTGATAGCACTTCTACGTTCTCTTCAGAGAACTGAGAGATAAAACAGTTTGAGAGAAAGAGGAATTTTTATATTATTTGTTAACTTATTTATTTTAAGCATAGTGTAAGCATATAAACTGGAACTATTCAATATATTTATTTTATTTTACTACTTACAAGGAAAAAATATTGAAGTTTGATTTTTTTTTTTTTTTTTTTTAAATATATCACTTGCTCACTACTATGTGCTAAAGGTTAATGGTATAGTCTTGCTCCTTAAAACACCTTAGAGATATCAGAAAAGCTGAAGCCCTTAGAGATTTGAGATGCTTCCACTTGAAAGTCTATCCAAATAGTGATTAATTACTGGTTATTTCAACAGTGGAAAAAAACTACCTGTAACTTAATAAACGCCTGCTAGTGAAATACATGTTTTAATGCTGGTATTCTGGGGTTGTGATTCACATTTACCACATGCACTTTATTATTACAATTACTAGGAAAATTATATTTCATGAAATTAAAATATCATCTTTTTCTAATAGTAAGCCCATGATCTATTCATGGCATCTCAAATATTTCAATTTCTTTGTATTATTTGCATTAGATACAGCAATTCAGTGTAAAATTTGTTTGTACTGTGTTTCCAGATTTCAGCTGCTCTTTCTCGACTATTTTTGTGTGTTTTTATTTTAAGAAAAATGGAGAGAATTCAATTCTGTCAGAAACCCTTTGAGTGCAGCTCTGCTCTTCTAGGTTGATACAATACTGCCATCATATGGACCATATCCTGTACAGCGTTTGGGAGAAAAGGAGGTTTTCAACCAAACACAACTGCACTAACCATATACTCAATTGTACAGACCCCTACTTACTACAGACAGAGATATTAACACCTAAGTAGTAGTGATACCTATCATAAATCATAAGACTTGGTGTCTTAGGAGGAGGTGGTGTCATCTTTTGAAGCTAAGTTCCATGCCATTATCATTCAATTTATACCCAGTAATTTCTTTCTGATAGTAAAGTAAGGTTAATAAAGTTAGAGGTTTATAGACATAACAGGCATACCCCTCAATAGTAAATACCTGTAGGACCATACCTAACATGAATCTTATTAAATATATTTTACAACATTTAGCAGACTACTTAAGCAGACTACTTAAGTTGTCTCAGCATTATCACCAATACCTTACTTCAAAGTAGCATGTCAAACTTTCATTATTCATTAAAAAAATAAGGGAGAGGTTGATTTGAACTTATCAAACCTTTGCAAAGCAACACTAAGTATTGTAAATTTTATTAATCCTGAATTCACAGGAAGACTCCAGCCTGAAGTAAACTAAAAGTGTGTCTGTTTAACACAATGATACCCAAATCCCTCTAAAACAATAGAAAGACTGCAGGCAACTACTTTATGATGTCAGAAATACACAATAGTGCATTTTTCCAGAGGGAACAATGAAATTTAAAGATAGTCTAGCAAATCATCTCAGGTACAATAAATGAATATTTAATCAATTGTATCCTATCCCCATATTTACAAAAGCCAATTACAAAACACATAAAGAGATAGTGAAATATTCCTAGTTTATGCTTCATGTCTGATACTTTCTCTACTAAAAATACAGTTGCTACAAAAGATTGTGTGAGTCCTTGCAATCAAGTAAGGAGAAAATGATGCAAATAAAAAAAAAAAATTAAAAATAAAACAGAAGGAATCATTGCAGATTTTGTTCATGTTTACACATAACTGGGTAGTGAATAGGGACTCAAAATGTATGTGACTGTGATTTGGGGTTAATGAATAAAGAAGTGGCCTGTTAATCACAGTTCTTTCCTTTTTCTTTTCTTTTTTTTTTTTTTTTTTTTTTTTAAGTTGGTTAACATATTATGCCTATTTTTACTTCAAAGAAAGCAGTGAAAATAACATTTTATTATTTAAGTAGATTGAACAGATTACAGAAGCTTGCTAAATATTGATTCTGTGAAGGGGGGGAGTTAAAGACAGTAGTTTGAATTGTATTAAGTAGTGACCGGTTTCAAAAAGTGATGGTATACTGGTATGTCTTACAACAATAAGCACCATATTAAATGATGACTAACAGTGT
Organism: Nettapus auritus; assembly: GCA_011076525.1. Taxonomy (NCBI): domain Eukaryota; kingdom Metazoa; phylum Chordata; class Aves; order Anseriformes; family Anatidae; genus Nettapus; species Nettapus auritus. The sequence continues at coordinate 48,767,166 of CM021766.1, forward strand.
AAGGTTACTGGACTGTATTTCTGAGGGGAGGTGAAACAGGAAAAATGAATGATACACTATGGAAAACAATGCTTCCCTGCTTAAACTTGCCTTGTATTTCTTTTTTTTTTCTAAAACAAATGTTACCTACGGCAAACACACCAGCAAATCCAAAGAGCATCCTTTAAAACAAGTATATTCTGGGTAAAAACCTTCAGCCTCACCTACCCCTGTGTTCCCATTATATGGTCCCAGGAAGGCAGACACATTCATATCGTCTCTTTTCCCAGTGCTGCATCCTTAAGTAGTGTGGACCTATATACCAAACACACTATACATGGGCACTCACCCAGCATAGGAAAAAAGGAAATAAATAATTTGCTTCAGTGTTGCACTGACTGTTCTTTTATCAGATAAGCCCAGCCAGGAGGTGCACTGATAAGTGACCCAGGACAGGCTCCATTCCTGTCTTCCTACTGTGAGGAGAGATAATAGATCCATTTTATTGTATTTACCCTGCACATCCTAGCCTTTAATTGCCCAAAAGACGTATAGAGGATCTTATTCTTTTTCTTCCTCCTCTTTCTCTTACACATATGATTTGATCCAATTCCTTCTTGTCTTGAAACATTTTTATGTGTTGGCAGCTTCCTATAATAATGGCTATTGAAAAAAATACAGTGTTTTAATCCACCAGATTTCTGGTCATGATCATCAAGATTTGTAAATATTTTGAGCTACACAATTTTACTATGTGGGTTAGTATATTCATTTTTTTCTGCCTATAAATTAATAATGGAAAACTGTACTTACATGGATGCACTCCTTTTGCAAAAAGAGATGTGAAAAATATCTTTTGTTTTTCTTCATTGTTATGATGGAAAGCAGACTACATTGATAAATGATTCATGATAATTTACAAAACTATTTTAACTACCTGTCTTTATTTATAAGTGTTGAAACTCATGCAGTTTTCATGGAAGCTACTCTCCCTGAGTACCACAGTATTGTTTACAAAAGCTGTTGTTTTCTTACATGTTTTCTCATCTTTATTCTGTCCTTCATTCATTTATTTATTTATTTATTTAGGTTTAGGTCAATCTATAATGTTAAAAGCTGCTAATGGGTGACAGGGAAGGGCTGTTTTTAATACATGCTCCTTTCAGGTAAATGAACTTTACATAGTTAAAGTCTGTGTGTTAAAATGACTTTATATCTTTACATATACAATCTGCAACATATTCTAATTGAAAATCTTTATCAATTTTAATTGTCTTTACTAAATGCATGTTCCATTTCTATTTTCTCTCAAAGAGTCATTTTAGAGGGGTGAGAATAGTTGTAGCTGAAGAGGTAGGAAAATGAAGAATTCAAATGTTTTGGCTCCACTTAGCACTGTAAGCAAACATAGCAGCATTTTCACTTTGGTAGCCCATGGCATCCAAACTCAAAGGATTGTTTTAAATAAATGTCCAAGAAAAGTGCATGAGTTCTGACTTTCACTAACGTACTTGTCTTTGTGCACAGACTCTGCTTTAACACAATTCACTTCAACAAGCACATAGTCCTCCTACCTTTGACCATTTTTAAGAAGCCTTTGAAAAAATAACTGATGGAAAACAACAGTTATGAGTTCTGCATCTTAATAAGAATCTGAACAAACCCCTGAAAAACTCTGTAAAAAAGCACCATCACCTGTACAGAACTAAAGCATGCAGCTTCTCTTCCTGAAAATATTCTGAATGTTAAGCATACAGTAAATAAAATGGCATAAATCTAGAGTCATAAATTAACATTGGCATAAAACTAGAGAGGAATTACATCTAAGAGATGTTACTTATATCCAAGCATATGCAGGAATAGAATACTGGGTAAAAATTGTGTTACTTTCTCTCTCAATAATGTGGAACAAAATTTTTGTTTTCAGGCATAATCTTTAACGTAAAAAAGTCTCATGGGAATGCCACCTGCTTACAGTTTTCTAAGCATTCAAAGTAAATTTTAAGTACTGCTTTTCTGTTTCTGCATTTCAGAACCTATTCGGCAATCACCAGATGTTAAAACACTGGTTACATGATCTAGTTGAGTTTATGAGATATTTAGAAAAATAGTTGTAAGCATAAAGTTAAAAGCCTCGACTGTTACTATAGGTACCAGGCAGATTAAATCTGGTAGCACTTTTTCAAATAAATATTTTGAGCAGGCCCTGCAACGGAGTACATCACCCTGATGTACTTTATGCAACAGTGAAGCAACTAGTTGAGTGGAGCTCCTAGTTGATAAGCTATGTATAAATGTGCTGGAACACACCCTGGCACTGACAGTCTGAATTGAGAATTCAGGGGGGAACTGGTATGACATCAGCATAAAAGGCAGGAGGATTAGAGCATTTTGGTTAAAGTACTTCTATATCCTGACATGTCCTTGTCCCTTCATACGTGCTCCACATCTTTTTTTTGTACAAATTAATGTCATCAGCAGCCACAGGAGTAGGGCTCTCTTCAGAGCTGGATGAGACTGCTCAGAGCCTTCTCCAATTGTTTTGAATAGGACTGAGCTCCTAGTTTCAAATTATTTCACTGCATAACCTTTCTTGTGTTAAAGAAATTTGACCTTTATCCAGGCAGAACTTCCCTTGCTGTAACTTGTGTCCCTTATTTTCCTCATCTGGCTCTGCTTTCTCTACAACCACCCAAATTGTCATGTAGACATCACTAATGTCTTCCCTTTGCCATCTTTCCTCCAGCCTGAAGAAATTTAGTTCTCCCTGCCTCTGCTTCTACTTTGCATGTTCCAGCCGTCTGACCAGCTTCATGGCTCTCTCCTTTAGCGTGTTAGTATGTCCCCTGCACTGGTGGGGTCCAAAAGTAGCTATACTCCAAACACAGCTTCACAAATGCTAAACCCATGAGAAGAATCATTTTTCTGGACCTGATAGCCATACTCATGCTAATGCAGCCCGATATGCAGATGCTTTTTATTGCTGCAGGGGTGCACGTTTGTCTTCTTGTCCAAACAGTTTCCAGATCCTTTTCTAAACAGCTGATGTCCAGACAGCCAGATGCAGCTTATGCTGTTGCATGAAACTGTTTCATCACAGGTACAAAATTTACTTTTGCTTTTCCCAAACTTCATGAGGTTCCCCTCAGTCTATTCCTCTAGCTAACAATAGATTCTTTTACTCTAAAATTATATTTCCTTCCATCTTCTGCTTGAAATTACTAAAAAGATAAAAATAAAATAAAAACTTGTCATTGATGATTCAATTTTTTCTCCAAATTTGAATTATTTGGCAATACTATCTATAGTAGATTTGAAGATCAGAAGATACCTCATTCATAATAATGAATAATTTACTATAGTCTGAATTCTATAAGAGTTTTGCATTCAGTCAGAAACCTACTTACCTTAGCTAAAATTTTGCTAGCACTTGGATGACGTTCATACCAATGGCAGAAGCTGCACAAAATTCTACAATGTTTTATGTTTTCTCCCTATATATTTTCAGCTTTATAATCAGAAAAGAGTTTCTATACACAGATAATAATGCCTCCAGGAAAAAATTTTTCCTAGAGAAATTTTCAGTATTTTCATAAAACAGAAACTGAGAAGCAAGTATTAAAATTGGTAAAAGGATGTCTTAGAAATACATTTTCATGGGAGAAGTGGAAGCCTGTATAGCTATATTCAGGGTAGCACCTGTGACAAGAGCCACAATAAACTACTTATATTCATAGCTGCATCACAGGAGGTTGTTTACAAAGGTAGAAAATAAGGCAGCTGGGGAAGGGGAGGAGGATGGTAAGGAATCTAATAATGGCAAGAATAAAGTATTATCAGAGAAAGCACTATCAGGCTTATGGAAGAAATTAGTCCCAGCTTATATCTACTAAGATTAGAAAAGGCTACTTTTCCAAAAATAGATCTGGAATTGAAAAATATGCTAAAAGTTAGACTTAGCCTAGGTTTGAGTAAATCACCAGCAACTGCTAGTGAAAGAAGACTCACAAGGGGCAGTGAATGATACAGAGAAAGTGCTGCAGGGTGGTGGGCTGCTTCAAACCCTAGTGAAAGCTGGCAAGGAAAGATTAAGCATGAAGAAAGGGAAAATGGTTGTGTAAACCTTTATTGCTTTTGCCTTTCCTTTTGCATGCTATGTACCTTTGGGTAAATGAATAAATAATGCTTTGTTTTGAAGATGCTCTTTTTGACTCATTTGAGTCAGCCACGGTTACAAGTCACCAGATTAAAAGGGCTTGCAGGTGACAAACAGCTGTGCCTGTTTCATGCATACTGCTTGGAAGAAGGCCCCACATCCAGCCCCGGAGGGACATAGGTGCCAGTGGCTCACAGAAATGGACATTCAAACTGGGAGAAAAGAAGTCCAAAGCACCACTTGCCCCTCAGCTCCCCTGAGGTGCACTTGGACACTGCAGAGCCACAATCAGGCTTATTGCTTAAGTGCCCCCAGTAAGGAAGGTCTCTGACCAGCCTGTTCAGGAACAAATATGCATATAGGCTCAGAAATCCATGAGGAAACAACCTTTTTCAAATTGTTAAAGTTACAGTGTGTGTATCTCAAGTTTTGTCTTTAGAAATAAAGACACATGCCCCATGAAGTTCCCACTTGCTGTCCTCAGACAGGGCACTGTATAGAGAGGTTAATGAGCAAGAGAGAACTGTGGCGACTAGCCCCTATCCTGCCTCACCAGGAAAACTGTACTAGGCAGTGGCACCAGCATATCATTTCTATAGAAAATAGAAAAATCAAGTGCAAAAGTGATCCAAGTTCACATTTTAACACTCAGGTATCACAAAGCCCTGTACATAAAACCCTGTGCTTACCTCATATTACACAGAAAGAACAGCCACAGGAAGCTGTTTTTTATTGCGGGATCCAGTTGTTGGGTTACAAATAATCTCAATAAAAGATAAAGAAAGAGTTGCAGGTTCCAAAGAAAGAAATTTGCTAAAATTAAAGTGTAATAGACACTTCAAACTGTGTGATCTGGCCTAATAAGTTATTAATAGGGAACCATTACTCCTCATACATTTTTTATGAGGAAGGCATTGCCTTTTTGTCAAGATTAGTGGATTATAAAATATTTGTGCTACACAATATAAATGACTCTACCTATTAATAAGTCTCTGGAAAGATATGCTTAAATTGAATTACATTAAGAAGAAAAGTGCCATCAGAAAATTAGGCATAATTAATGGGAACACATAAATAAACCAGAGAGAGAGGGAAAAGGACATTCTGTCCATTGATCATTTTGAGGATTAATTGCTGATATGCTCTAATGACATACTAACTATTACTGTTTTTATAAGGACCATTTCACAGAAGATGAAATCCATGCAACTATGAATATGTATTGTGATTTATTGCCACAAGATAATTACACTGATCACATACCTCTAATTAGCCAGTATAATTTTGAAGACTAAAAGATACAGCTTAAAATGTAAAATACAACAAAGGCTCATTAAATTCTTCCAGTAAAATAGATTTCTTTTCCTGATATTAAATACTCGGCTTTCCCTCCTTGTTTACAGTACAATGGCCCAGGACAAACCACACTGAAAGGGAGGAGGTGGACAACATTGCTGTTATTTTCCAAAGTTTGGAGCCAGTGGTCCATTCAGAACAATGATACCTTGGAGATGCAGGAAATTATTTTTCACATCTAATTCACATAATGAACAAAGTGAATAGAGTTACACAGCAAATGAGCCCTCTGGTCTTCTTCATTTGCCAACGTATATAAGGTTTCCTTGGATATTACAGCACTGCCTCCAGTGTGTTTGGCTAAATTCTGTTTTTCAAAGACTCACAGAAAGTTTCAAAGGCTTTCATTATTAATCAGGAATGTAAATATGAAGTCTAATTGCTGAATCTTTTAAACAATACCATAGAGAAAACAAACGGAAAAATTATTTCGTTCACTAAGTTAAGTGTTCAAATACCAAATAAATAAGTAAAAAGTAAAACAAGCCCTTTTCTCTAGACAGAAGAAAAGGAAGAGGACCTGTTCATTAGAAATAATCCACCTGAAACAAAACACCTTACACTAATCCTCTAAAAACCTTATCTACTCTTTGACACTGTTGTAACAAACACTTCAAAAGTACTGTGCCAACATTGCTCATGTGTTCAGTGGATTTTAATTAGAGCTCTGAAAGCTTGGGAAAACTGGCCGAGTGAGTAAGCTTGCTCTTTTCAAATGGCAAGACAACTGTCCTTTTACCCACCTCCCAGTCATAGCATATGTTTAATTAAAATCAGAGCAAATAATGGAGACAGAAGAGAAAAATCTCCTTCCCACAAATTAGTGAGGAAAACATGATTAAGAAGGTACTCAGCAAGATGAAGAAAGTAATCCATGCTGTTCTTTAGTTGTACTCTGAACCCACTATCTATGGATAGGTCTTGGGGAACTGTTTCTCATGAACAGTGTGAATGGCTTAACGTATTAACCTCTTTAACTGCTTTAGAGAGCAGAGAGATATTTAATGATGGTTAGCAACAGGAAAACTACAGCAGATAAGGGCACAGAGAAAGACACAGAGTTCTGACTTTCTGCTGTTGGAGTTGCAATTGCCCCAAATATTTGTCATATGATAGTTATTTCTATAATTCACTACAAGAGAATATCTAGCTATCACCTTTACTAAAGCAAACCAATTGAATTAGCAGTACCACAACTCAGGGGCAAAGCCAGTAGTCCAGGAAAACAGAAAGGTTTTGCTGCCTGCCTTTGTGACAGCTCCTAATGCTACTGTGCTGTCAGTCTCCCAACCTAGCACACACTCCCTCTTCGCCCTGTTCTTGGATCTACCCAAGGTACAGCAATTAGGGGAGGAGAGCAAAGGTCCAGACATAAGAAAAGGCTGTAAGAGACAAGGAAGCAATACTTTGGGCCTGTTGTGTTGTTATCACTCCAGTAAGGAAATTCAGGCTCATTATGAAGAAACATAAGATAAACAATTAACTGGAACACAGAACAGAAAATGCACCAATGAGTAGAAAGAATATGAGAGACAAATGAAAACTAAAAGCAGAGGAAAAAAGGAGTGCAAGGGGTATAAGCATGTAAGAAGGAAATATGAAGTACTAAACGGAGATGTCCCTTCTGATGTCCCTCAGAAGAAGGACCACTATCCTGTCCTATGGTTTACTCTGATGCCTATTTCTTGAAGCAGACTTGAAGATCAAAAATATGAGTAGAAAAACAAGATGTTTGCACATAGGATTTCACATAGGATTTCAGCTGGACTTGAACCTGCACAGACATTAACAATGCTGAACCTAAAACTACCATATTGATTGGGAAAGTTAAAATAAAGAAAAGTTGATATTTCAGGGATATGGAACACATTCATTTTTGATAGCTGTAATGATACACATAATGAAAAAAACAAGTGTTCTAGAGAAAATAATAAATGTCAAAATAATCTTTGAAAGATCCTGAAGGTATGTGAAATACTGCTAGAGAATCTTTATGGAACTCAGACTACAAACCTAAGAATTCTGGTCAGCAAGGTTACCACAGAGCATTTCAAAATTCTCAAAAACTTGAGAGGAAAGCTGTTACCTGCAGCTTGCATGCCTGCCAGACAGTAAGTAACAAGCAGCATAAGAAGCTAATGTTTCATGAAGTCATTATTTATACTAGCACATGAAAGATTCTTTTAAAACACTTAGAAAATTCAAAGCCATTTTTCAAGAACTCTATCTGGTGAGCTGTAGAAGCCTCACATGTTATTGCTGGAAAAGCAGGATTCACAAACTATTTGCTGATCAATTGCTGAAAAAATGTGAAACAAGGTGACATATACAGGTGATAGGCACCACACTCACCTCTCAAGGAAGTTATCAAAGAAGATTTTGAAAACTTGTTCACATCTTGAAGAGACATTACCCTTAAATTTGTGACAACTACATTTTCACCCACAGTGTTGAAATCATAATCATCTTATAATGCATATAAATGCAGTTAAGTATATCCAGAACATCAGAACATAATCATCAACTTTAAATCTCTTTTCAGCTTCTGAGAAGACAGCAAATTTGTCACATACAGCAAGCTTATATATCCCATATTAGATTACGGAAATTAATCTAAAGGAAAAAAAAAAAAAAAAAAAAAAAAAGCACCGATTCAGATACTACTTCAGCTCTGCCTTCTTTTAGCTTGCAATATTCATAACATAAAACCATGTAAAAGGATTGTTGTCATTGCTGTTATTTTTTCCTCTAGGATGGTGACCAAATTAATTCTACGTCTTTTACCCTCCAGTGGCCAGGAGAAAAAAAAATTGTGAAGCTGTGAGATGCTTCATGAATTGACTGCTTATATCTGAAGTATTAGTGTCCCTAAAATAACTACTTTAAGATAAACTATGATGTTTAACTGTGATCAACAAATGATCACAATGATCAGTAGGGGAAGTTGTTAACTGCTTGGGGGGGGGGGGAGGGGAGGGGTTGAAAGAGTAATCATTAAGTAATAATTGCTTTCATTTAACTTTTTTAGTACAAAATATTAACATTCAAAATCAGCAAATCCTTATGTTGTACATCCTTTTGTACATTGTACAATCAAAAGTAGTTTGTTTCTCACAGGTTAATTCTTTTTGTCAGGTCTATATAGATCAGGACCTTTATTTGGGCATAGGAGAAGAATTTCGAAAAGCATTTTCCAATTTTAGTCTTGAGTTGTCCCTGACTTTGTGATGGATTAACTGCTGACTATTTTACAGATCCATTGCTGTATGTTTCAAACACAGATGGGAAGCTGAATTTCAAAAATTCCTACAGGAACTTTTAGATACAGAGAAAACATATTTTATAAACGTAAGATACCCACCCTGACAATATTCAGTATACTGTTTTGCTTCTCTGATCTGTAAAAGGCACGGTTCCTTACAACTCTTTCTCCAGAGATAAATTTGGGGATATAGCTATCCACTCTCTAACTAATGTTATCTTCTATCCCTACTCATTCAGAAATAATTACTAGTGTGATTACCAGTGTTAAGGATGTGTTGTTTATCACAGAGTCTTTTTAAACCCACCTCATTATCCTCCCATACCGTTCTACAACTCCCAAGTCCTAAAGTATTACATTACATTGCATTAGTATTCACTGATCCTTGTGGCTGTCACAAGCATCTCTGTTGAAGAGGAGACACAAAGATTAAGGAAAAAAAAAAAAAAAAAAAAAAAGAGGGAAATGATAGAAAATCTAAAATTGCTCGTAATGATCAGAAAACATATTAACCAATTTATATCTTGTAGCACCAACCACATGCCTAGTAGAAAAGTGAAGTACCATTAAAATAGTCATTTCCAATACAAGTAATGAAAAATGTTGCCAAGAATTTCAAGATAATCTCAATCACAAAATAAACCCGCTGGATGTTAATCCCAGCTCCTTCCAAAACCACAGACCCTTTGAATCAGTTAAGCCTGAGCTAGAATCCATATTTCTGCTATTTTTGCTGTTCTGGCTCTTTACTTTTCACAAGTGTCAGCTTGGTTACTTACCAAAATATATTGCTTATGCAGCAAGGTTTGTGATCCCTTTTCTTTATTTATTTATGTTTCCCTCATTCTTATTGATATAGGCCAACATTTGCAATGTCTGTACTTTGTAGAAATATTAATTTTGATTTCTGGTATAATCAACGTGTATCTATTTTTTTACATTTGTAGTAAAGTTGCATGCTACTTGTGCTTTTAGCTACAAAACAGGTTTGTTTCTTTTTATCCTTACTATTTTAAAGTACTTGCCAATGTTTCTACATTTTCATACTTATCCACAGGGGGCTCACCGTCTTTGAGACTCCATAATGTTAGACAGTAGCATTCAGAACAAAACCCCAGAGCTGCATGTGTTGTCCTCTGGAAGTGGCATAAGGAAGGGAGACTGCTGTAGAGTATGTTGTCTTCTTAAACCACATGATGCATTCAGAGAATTAAATTTTTAACAAGTAATTTACTGAGAGGTACTCTGTGAGTGCTACTTCACCAGCTTAAGTTTCTTTTGGTTCCACAGTCATTGATAGGACAGGGCTCTGTTATGGAAAGATGTTACATGGAAACATTTCTATTTGTCTTTCTTTATCAGTATTTGTTCTCATCACACAAGGTCAGAATTAACAAAAACAAACAAATAAACAAAATCAACAGTTTAATAAATGAGCCCTTTATTTTCAATAGCAATTATGAAATAGCAACAGCCCTCATCAGGGTGGAGGGTAGGGGCGGTGGTTAACTCAGAGCATTCACTATTGATGGGCAGCAAGTGTAAATGAAACTGCAGCAGCCCAGTGCTGTGGGATTTTAGAGTATGTTTGTCACTGACCAGGCTTTTTGAGATCGGTATCATTTCTCTGAAGAGAATACTCTTTGGTGGAACATTTCTTGCAATGGAATATATTTACCATGCAAGTATAACAAGGTGGTATAAGTTCCACCAGGAAGTAATATCATTATCATTTTCCTTTCTGGAGATATCAAATTTTACTTTTTCCTTCCTTTTTTTTTTTTTTTTTTTTTTTTTTTTTTTCTTGGTAGGAGGTGGACAAAACCAGAAATAGTTGTAAATGGTCACAAAAAGAAGAGATCCCAGCTAACTGCATGGTTTAGATCACTGCAGTTTTAGCTCCAACCATGCACTGACTCAGATATAGTTTAAATACTTTTTGTGCTTTCTCAGCTTTATTCTAGCATAGATCAGCTGTTTTCATTACCTGGTCTTTTCTTTCAGCTGTAAATATTTTTTAATGTATATCATATAATAAGTATACATTTGTGTTCACTTTAAAAATATATATAATAATAATAATAAATCTTCCCTGTACTTCAAGCTTTCTGTCTGCCAAAGAGGGTTAATTACTACTTTGTGAAACTTGATACTGAGTCTCGGAGTTTTAGTAATATGAGCCAAGGTAATAATCTTTTGTGTTTACAACTAATCACTAAATTTTCTTTCCATTCCTGAGACCCCAGGCAAATAAAACACTGAGCCAACAGTAGAGACTCGGTATCAGAATGCCTTTTACCTAGCACTTGGGTAGTTTTTGTTTGCCTTGTAAACTTATTGAAGATCACCTTCTCAATCCTATTATTTTATTTTATTCCTTCCATGTGTTTTTCCAAGTTTGTTCTGCTTCTGTAGCTTCACACATGAGTTGGGGTCTGGTATAGAAAATCCTTCATTTCTATATGCATTTCTATATTTCTATATTCTATCTGCAAAATAAAATTTTGAATATAACAATTCAAATTTTTAGGGGAGTTTAAGTAGCTTCTTTTTCAGAAGCCTGCTCCAGGCCTGCATCAGTAACAACATTTTTGTTTCCTTTTATAGGTTTGGGAACCTCAATAACCAGATGAATCAGACAAGTCATCAAGAATTAAAAAAAAAATGTATGGAAACTGCCAAGAGTGAGATATGTTGTATATATGGAGATTTTGTTTGAAGGGCAAAAAATAATGTGTAAGATGACTTCATTTAGAACAACAGATGTAATTAAAACCAAGAAAATTAAATATCCACATACCACCTGCTGAGTGTAAGAATTTGTTAAGTATCAGTAAAAGAAGTTACTTGGATTTGAGACCTATGGAATAATCTTGTGAGGTTCATTAAATAGAAACAGGTGAGGCAAGGTTGGACAGAGTGTTACAAAGAATGTCTTCTTTGAATCATGCTAACGGGTGATGGAAATTTGCACTACTGATTTCCATGATTCCTAAGTGAAATGGAAATAGAAATCTGTTCCATTTTCAGCTGAGAGAGATTATTGAAAATATAATGTTTATTTCTTTGATAAAAATATCCAATGTTTCATGCAGCACAGATTGGCACATCACAATTGAAGAAATTGGAATTTGCATCAAAGGTTTTGTTGACTGTGTTATTCTCATCCTGTCTTATCCTGTGACTGAACAATTTGTAACAAATACTAGTCACATTACTTAAGATGTCATTACAATATGCTCAGATAAGAAACAGACAACTGGAGAAGAATAGAAAAAAGCTATGCCCTCGAAGGAGACGGTGAGTAGCATACAAGTTACAGGACACTGATATCTGGAAGAAGTACACAAATGCGATATGCATGGATTTGGTGTCATTGAGTTCCTTGATGTCTTTCCTATATGCAACAGTTCTTCTTTATGGCTGAATACTATGCCAAGGGACAGTTGCATCCTGAATTGTTGCCATCAGAAGTGAAAACTGAATAAGCTTTATGCCATCTATAAAATCATCTATGCAGTCCACTTTGTGAAATGTTTCCTACCTACACAAGGTCAAGTGCAAAAGGTGCTATTTAATCAAACAGGTCCCGCTGTATAAGATGTCTGCCAACAAATGGACAGAAGAAAGGACTGCAATTTTACCAATTATTAAGCATTAACTGAAAGTCCACTTGATTAGAAGTGAGACTCCTTCATTATACATGACCATTACAGTTTATAGAGGGTTTTTTAGTTCCTTCCTTCAACTTGATTTCTTTGACAATGTAATACAAATGAGTACTCTGACTGCCCCATGACAGTTACCTTCTTCCCCAGTCATCTCTCTGGCCTGACCTTGACCTATAGATAGACTTTGGCATTTAGTGATAATGTGGTTTGTGGTAGCAGTAACCGCAAAACAGGATCTTCCCAGTGGCTTCAAGCCAGAGTGTTACTCACTGGCTAATGGTTAGAATAGAAGGATAATAGATATAGGTAAATAAATCTGAGATTTTGAATTTGTTAATTTGAAATAAGATAAAAAATCTGCACTTGAATCTGCACTACTTTGATCTTGCAAAAGTGTCTTGATTCTACAAAGCATGTCATTACAAAGTTATAGTAAAAATGTATTAAAATGTTTTGTCCACATATCTAGCATCCATTAATGTCTCAGTTGTGTAAATATGGAAAGCCCTCTACCTGGAAGTTCAATCATTAAGTTCATATTTTCATTTTCCTCAATATCAGTTTTGTACAAGAAACTCTTTATGCAAAGCAGGGAGGCAAAATTTGTACAATCATCTACTGCTGTAAACTGAGTCATAAGAGCAAAAATTAAGAATGGACTTTGATCTGTCTATGAAACAGCTTTCTAGCAAGCCAATAAAACAAATTATGTAGTTAGTTATGGCCAAAATATACCCTTTGCTCTGCATGATACCTTGCATAATTTTTCAGGTGAGAAAAATTGTATGTCTCTGCTATACTTAATAATTTAAACTGTGCAAGCATCAATTTTCAATATGCTGGTGCATCTTGAGATTCATGATAAGCTTTGGTGCAAGAACATAGTGGTCTCTTTTGCCACCTTGGGAACAGATCAATGAACAGATCATAAATTTCAATAAAAATAATATAATAACTGTATAACTAGCTACATGATACCAGTCCCTAGCCTTAGTCAATTGAAATCCATCACAATTTTAATATACTGAAATGACTTATCACAAATTTGGTATGATAAAACATGAGTCTCCCTGGAAGAGCTGGGCCATTTGCCTGTTCTCACTCTTTACATTACTACTACACGAGTACCCTAGAGACACAAAGTCAGAAAAAAAAAAAAAAAATCTGAATTTGAAATGGAAGTTAGAAATCAGAAGCTTGCAGTTATTTAAGGAAGTACCCAGGAGAATGGGTGCTTTCCACTCACACACTCACACAGAATGCAAAGGAAATTCTGGATGCCCACTTCATCATTATCATTTTGATTTACTATCTTTTACATTTGCAAGTCGCTATCTGCTGGATCTTCCATTTGTTAAATAAGTTTAAAATGTTGCTAATTACGCACTCACTTATCAGAAACAGCAGCCTAGTTATTTCCTGTTTATCTTTCTGTGCCTTTTGTACAAAGCAAATATATTTTAGACTTGTAAAATATTTAGGCAATTTTAATAGCATAAATATAGTAAAATTTAAAAACAGTAAATCACATAATATTAGACAAATGCGTATTATATTACTCACTATTGTCATGGCTCTATAAGTCCTATTATATTTAAACTACTATTGCCCTTCAAAAAAAAAAAAAAAAAAAAAAAAAAAAATCAGTCTGGCATGTGATGGCATCTTCTTTTCACAGATGTGCCCAGTCTGAAACTCCCAACTTTATGACAGGTATACCAGCTCAAAACAAGATTAATTCCCCTTAGTGATATATAACTGCACTAATTCTTAACTGTAAAATATTTTGAATGGATTTTCTAAGTATTGACATAGTGATGAAAAGTTAAATTACCTCCAGGACATGGAAAAAGACTTTGATTAAATATTTTTGAAGGATTTTCATATGCTATAAAAGTTGTTCTTAGGCATTTTCTTTACCCATTATGCAAATATGTCAACTCATTAATAATTCAAAATAGGCAATACATTAATAATTAGGATCCCCATTACAAATCTGACCTTTAATTGAATTCTATAGAAAGAGACTGTGAAAAATGAGCCTCTTGATTTATGCTAAGAATAAAGGTTAAAAAGCGTTTTCCTTGTAGATCTAATTTTTATCATTATTGCCTAAGCAGAAACACTGAGATAAGAAACTTTTTTTCCCAGTGCAAACTGTTTTTTGGAAAGGCTACTTCTATGAAAAAAAAAAGAAAAAGAAAAAGAAAAATGTTCATTTATATGTAGTTTAGTACAATGAGTGAATTGTGTCACTGAACAAGCAATGTAGCAATCATAGATACTTCAGATGTTTGAAAAAACTCAACTTCTTTCCTTCATTTTTCTCTGCCAAACAACACATAGGCTTCATGTTTACATAATTCTTCATACTTAACCAATTATTCTTCATAATTATTCTTGTTAACTTCATAATGTTTAAAGTTAAAAGCATTAACTGACTACATAAAATAATAATTACTTCCAGTTGCAGAACTGACAATTAAACTGCTACAGAGTGTTGCAATGCTGGTGTGATTATTTGGTTCCCTGTTCTCAGTTCTTCCTAGAAAAGTTGCATTTGTGATGCAATTATGACTTAGCAGACAAATTTATTTCTTGTGAGTCTCAAGTAAAAATGTAATCTAGATACGTTAGAATACCTGTAAGGAAATGGACAAGGAATGAGGAAAATGCCTAAGAGCACAACAGAGAATGAGAGAGGACTTTTTTCCCAAAAAGGGAGAAAAGACTAGTACTACACTGGGGAAAGATGTTATGCGTCCTTGTTGCGGTTAGAGTACATCGACCCTAAATCATAGAATCATTTCAGTTGGAAAAGACCCTCAAGTCTAACTATTAACCTACCACTGTAAAATCTACCACTAAACCAGGTCCCTAAGCAGCACATTTACATGTCTTTTTAATGCCTCCAGGGATGGTGATTCAACTGCTTCCCTGGGCAGCTTGTTCCAATGCCTCACAATCCTTTCAGTGAACAAATATTTCCTAATATCCAAACTAAACCTCCCCTGGTGCAACTTGAAGCCATTTCTTCTTGTCCTATCACTTGTTGCTTAGGAGAAGAGACTGAACCCCACCACGCTACTTGAGGTAACAGCAGAGACTGATAAGGTCTCACTTGAGACTCCTTTTTTTTTCCAAGCTAAATAACCCCAACTTCATCATCTGCTCCTCATTACACTTGTTCTCTAGACCCTTCACACCAGTTTTGTTCCCTTCTTTGGACACACTCCAGCACCTCAGTGTCCTTCTTGTAGTGAGGGGCCCAAAACTGAACACATTACTTGAGGTGTGGCCTCACGAGAGCTGAGTACAGAGGGACAATCACTTCTTTAGTCCTGCTGGCCACTCTATATCTGATACAAACCAGGATGCTGTTAGCCTTCTTAGCCACCTGAGCATGCTGCTGGCTCATATTCACCTGCTATCAACCACTACCCCCAGGTTTTTTCAGTTGGGCAGTTTTCCAGCCACTCTTGCCCCAGCTTGTAGCATTGCAGGGGTTTGTTTTGCCCCAGGTGAAGTACCTAGGACTTAGCCTTGGTGAACCTCATACAGTTGGCTTCAGCTCATCGATCAAATCTATCCAGATCCCTGTGTAAAGCCTTTGTACCCTCAAGCAGGTCAGCACTCCCACACAACTTGGTGTTGTCTGCAAACTTACTGAGAGTGCACTTGATCCCCTTGTTCAGACCATTGATAAAGACAATTAAGAGAACCAATCCATGGTGCCATGGATGGTACCATCCATGTGAACAGTTAAAGCAGTTTTGTCACAGACATATATTTGGAATTAGACGATCTTTAAGGTCTCTTCCAACACAAATCATTCTATGAATTAAACATTTTGAATACAATTAAAAGATCACATCCCCTCTATTCCTGAGAGGGGTATGAATAACCAAACATCCACTTAGTTCTCACGCATCTTAAACTGAAAACCCACAATAAGCTTTTGGCTCACTGTAAACCCTTGTCAATACCAGTACTCTTAATACTAACTTTTCCAAGCTGCATATGAACCAGACTACCCAAGTGTTGGCTGTGCCAAGCATGGAGTCACAAAGATCTGCATTTTCATAATACAAATTCAAAACCAACCTGAGTAACACAAACATTGATTTCACCCAGAAGTACTTGCAACCCATGGTGACAAGTTTTATTAGAATTAGAATGGTTCAGTTGGAAGGGACTTTAAAGATCATTGAGTCCAACTGCCTGACCACTTCAGACATAACTGAAAGTTCAAGCATATTAATGAGGGCATTAATATGCCTCTTGAACAATGAGAGTCATGGGGCATCAGTCACCTTGCTAGAAAGCCTGTTCCAGTATTTCATCACCCTCACTCTAAATATTTTTTTCCTAATGCCCAATCTGAACATCCTCTAGCACAATGTTGTGTTGTTTTTGTGTATCCAGTCCTTGTTTACTGCAGAGAAGACTCTGGCACCTCCCTCTCCATTTCCCCTCTTAGGAAAGTGTAGAGAGCAGTGAGGCCACCTCTCTGCCTCTTGTTCTCCAAACTAAACAACCCCAGTGTCCTCAGCCTCTCCTCACAGGACATGCTTTCCAGTCCTTTCACCAACTTTGTTGCCTGTATCTTTCAAGGACCTTAACGTCCTTTTTGTATTGTGGAGCCCAGAACGGCCCATGAGATGCAAGTTGAGGATGCAACATCACTAAATATAGCAAGAGAATCATCTCTTTTGTCCAACTGGCTGTGCTGTGTCTAGTACACCCCAGAATGAAGTTTGCCCTCTCAGCTGCCAGGGCACACTGCTGACACATTAATGCAATTATAATTTATCAGTTCCCACAAAATACTTAAAAAAGAAAGCATCTCTGTTTCCAAAAGAGTTGGCACTTCTGAGGTCACCTGCATGAAAATGCTGTTGTGGGGACAAATGCCCTGGTTGCCTGAAGGGCTGCTAATTTCACTCCCATAGTAACATATACATTATACAGACTTAAACTGTCCATTGTCTGAAAGGCACTACAGCCAAGAGAGTGTCAATTATGGTGCAACTGAACTACAACTAATGTTTTGAAAGAGACCAACCGCTTCCTCATTAATGGGCACAGCATGAAACCTCCTACAGAAGATTTAACGTCACAGCCCCAGCTGTACCAGGAGAGCTGGTGAGTGGCTTATAAGTGTAACAGCCAAGTAGCTCTGAGGTCTAGCACACTCCACACCCCTAAGGCCTGATTTTGTTATATGTCTTTGTGGGACCAGGGAAAAAAGAGGATCCTTTGCTTCTTAAAGTCAAGTGCACTTGTGATACTTTCTTCTCAATGGAAAAGTGTGTTGTTAGTGGTTTTTTGTTGTTTTGTTTTCCCTTCTTGATTTCCATAAGTAGAACAAATGGCAGCTCAGCAGAATGGAAATTACAGAATTTTCCATTATCACATTCTTCCTTTTATCACAGAATGGCTTGGGATGGAAGGGACCTCAGGGATCATCTAGTTCCAACCACCTACCATAAGCAGGGACGCCGACCACTAGATCAGGTCACTCAGGGCCTCATCCAGCCTGATCTTGAACAACTCCATGGAACAATTTCTTCTAACACATCCAGTATAAATCCCCCTTTTTCAGTTTAAAACCATTCCCCCTTGTCCTGTCATTATCTACATGAGTAAAGAGTCCCTCTCCATCCTTTTTATAAGAACCCTTTAAGTACTGAAAGGCCACAATAAGATCACCCCAGAGCCTTCTCCAGGCTGAACAACCCCAGCTCTCTCAGCCTCTCTTCATAGGAGAGGTGCTCCAGCCCTCTGATCATCTTTGTGGCCCTTCTCTGGCCCTATTCTAACAGCCCCATGTCCTTCTTGTGCTGGGGACCCCAGACCTGGATGCAGCACTCCATGTGGGGCCTCACAAGGACAGAGCAGAGAACAATCACCTCCCTTGACCTGCTGGCCACGTCTCTCTTGGTGCAGCCCAGGATGTAGTTGGCCTTCTGGGCTGCAAGCATACATTGCTGGCTCATGTCAAGGTTCTCATCTAACAGAACCCCCAAGTCCTTCTCTGCAGGTCTGCTCTCAATGAGTTCTTCTCTCAGACTGTATTCCTGCCTGGGATTGCTCCAATCCAGATGCAGCACCCAGCACTTGGTGACTAACACTATTTTTTTTGGCTTAGGATAAAACTTAGAGATGAAGTTAGTACACAGCTCAACCTGAAATGCTGTCCATTTTCAGTGCAACACCAACAAGGACTCCGATGTGCCAGCACTTGCACTGTGCTCTTTCCTCCTCCAGACACCTTCTGTCACAAAGAGCTTGGACAGTTAGCAAAGAAGAGCAAAAATCAAGGAGCTCTTAATACTGTCAGTTATTCTTCATCATCACCAACACTACAAAAATTTTTTTTCATATATATGTTGGGGGTCTTTTTGCAACTGAACTGCTCGTATCCAAAAGTACGTTACAATTTAGTAGCAGTATTACTAAAGTTTGTTCTCATGAGCACATACTCTTACATGCATGTAATACTTTAGAGTGAAAGCTCTTGAAATTATAGTGTGACTTGGAACATACCTCTGAATTCCAAGTCTGAAGAGCAAGTCTTTTTCTACTGTACCAAAATTTGTTGCTACTTTTTCACATCTGTGCCACCACTTAAGTTAAAGAAAAACTACAAAGAGAATTCTCCCCACAAGTTCAAGTTCCTCACAATTTCAGGGAAAGGAGCATTAAAGTAATTGATTTATGCCATGGACTGGAAGAGTGTTTTCAATATATTTTGATTTTTCCCAAGCAATACCCCCTTTCTATTTGATTGTACCTGTACTATATACAAGTGGCAGACACCATTTAAAAGGAAAAAGGAAGGGAGCTGGGGGGCTGTAATTGTCATTATTCTGCTTTGTTGCCATCTGTTCCACCTATGAAAGAAAAAGGGAAAAAGAAAACAAACAAACAAACAAACAAAAAAAACTCATTATGAAAAAGTTTGCAGAAGTGCAATCAATTTTCTTAAGAATCAGACACATTGTCTAGAATTGTGCTCATTCCCTTGGACTCCCTAGATAATAAAGAAATAAAATTTAACCCAGCGATTCCTCCAGTGGCAAAATTATTTTTAAATGAAGAAGATCATCCTTGTGGTGGCTTTACTGTGCTAGGCAGCTGAACACCACAACCGCTCTCTCACTCCCCCTCCTCAGATCAGGAGGGGAAGAAGTAAAGGAAAGAACAACTCACGGGTTGAGATAAGGATAATTTAATTAAAGAGAAGAAAATATATATATTAAGGAAATATTATTAATTAACAATTCAACTAAAGAGAAAAAAAAAGGAAAAAGGGAGGGGGAAAGGGAGGGGGAAAGGGAACAGCAAAAACAAAACAAGTAAAGGCTATATGGAGGTGCAGAGTAAATAAATTATTCTCTACTTCCCACAAATGAGTGATGCCTGACCACGTCCTTGAAGCAGGGCCTCAACGCACGTAGCCGGTGTTCGCGAGGAGGACAGACGTTTTCACAACGAAAGCCCACCCCCCAGGAGGGTTAGAGAAAGTCCTGATACTGTGCCAGCACTTCTCAGCAGCAGACACAACACTGGTGTGATAACACTGCTGTTCTAGCTACAAGTGCAGAGCATGGCAGTGTATGGGCTGCTGCAGGGAAAGTTAACATCCCAGCCAGACCCAGTACAATCCTTTAGACAGACTTCAAACTGAGTTAAAGTCCTTAGTCAATGAAGAATTTTCCATGATTCCTGGAAATTTGTCCCATTAGTTAATTACTATCATTGTTTTAAATGACCTTTTTGTTACTAGACTGAGAAATATTTGCATATGCATTTCTTCACAGAATGAGATATATTTACCTTAGTAAGCAGTTGTCCTTATTTTTCAAATAAGAAGTGGGAAATGAAATATGTCATCATTATCCTTGTCAAACTTGGCATGAGAAGATTGACATGAGCTGGCAATGTGCACTTGCAGCCCAGAAAGCCAGCCATATCCTGGGCTGCATCAAAAGAGACATGGCCAGCAGGTCAAGGGAGGTGATTGTCCCAGTCTGCTCTCATGAGACCCCAACTGGAGTCCTGAGTTCACTTCTGGGGCCCCCAGCACAAGAAGGAGATGGGCCCATTAGAACAAGACCAGAGGAGGGCCCTGAGGATGATCAAGGGCTGGAGCACCTCTCCTATGAAGAGAGGCTGAGGGAGCTGGGGTTGTTCAGCCTGGAGAAGAGAATGCTCTGGAGAGATCTTGTAACAACTTTAAAATACCCAAAGGGGTCCTACAAGAAAGCTGGGGAGGGACTCTTTGTCAGGGAGTGGAGTGATAGGACAAGGAGGAATGGCTTTAAACTAAAGGAGGGTAGGTTTGGATTAGACATAAGGAAGAAATTCTTTACTCAGAGGGTGGTGAGGGACTGGAACAGGTTGCCCAGGGAATTTGTGGATGTTCCATCCCTGAAGTGTTTAAGACCAGATTGGATGGAGCTTTGAGCAAATACAGTGTCCCTGCAAAGGGTTTAGAACTAGATGATCATTAAGGTCCCTTCCAATCCAAATCATTCTATGATTCTATGACATAACACAGAAAAAAAGAAGTGATATAAACCTTCAAACTAGGTAACTAATTTTTATATACTGTAACACAAAATATAATTTTAGTCAGATTAGCTGTCTAGCTATTCACATATTACTGCATCCATTATGGAAAAGTGATTTTTTTTGCAAATTATTGCATTTAAATCAGCAGGAACTATTTAAATATTTTGTATTAAAGTGATCACAGATTGTTTTGTAAAATCTGGGGTAATCTCAGCTCCTCCAGAGTATTTGGGCAAGTGAGACAATATCTCTTAGTCCCACAGTGCAAGCAATAACCAAATCTAGCACCAATGATACAACAGCATTGTGTATTTTCTTCCATTTCTCATGTTTCATAAGCACCAGGGCAGAAGCGTATATAATAACAAGGGCAAAATCTTCTGAAGTTGTTGCATAATGTTGCTAGCCTTATTCCAGGGAGCAGTGTAAGTGTCCCAAGTTTCATTACTGGGTAAGAGCAACAAACTCCTATGCTACGATGTGACATATTTACCTAAATGCCCAAGTATTTTTTTTCCTGCCAAGTACAGTATTACTTTCTATATTGACTTTAGCCAACAAGACGGTTCAATGCCAGAATCTGTGAGTCCGGCTTGAACTGGATATCACTTGATAAGGGAAATAGTTCCCATTCATTTAGTGATGCTGAACAAGTAACTAAACTTTGAAAAACATGGTCTTCCTTATTGTATTTTATTCCTTATTCTCATATTAAAAACATACAAAACTCAGGCATTCGTTGAATAAAGCAAAACAGAAAGCTTGTGAAACTATTTGTGCCTGTGAGTAGGTACTTTATGACTGTACTGCAGCAAAGTCTGTGGTATTAGTCTTTTGAGTGAACAAATTTTTGCTATGTGCCATATTATTATCAGGTATTCTCCACTATTTAAAAACATTTAGTTTGAAATGTGAACACTGCAAACAAGAATAGTATCATGCCTGTGATCTGCAGTGAATCAGCAGAGAAAAGGATGATAGAAGGAAGGAAGGAGAGATGGGCTGAAGGAAGATTCTGTCAGTTCTAGCAAAAATTATCCAGTTACTAGGACCAATGACTGCATTGTGCCCCAGGTGCACTTCAGTAACTTCAAGGATCATCTTCTCCATAATTTTACCAGACACTGATGTGAGACTGACGGGCCTGTAATTGCTGGGGTCTTCTTTCTTGCCCTTCTTGAAAATTGGCACAACATTTGCCAGCTTTCAGTCTACTGGGACCTCTTCAGATTCCCAAGACCGTTGAAAAGTAATTGAGAGTGGTCCCGCAATGACGTCAGCCAGCTCTTTAAGCATCCTGGGATTAATCCCATCTGGACCCATGGATTTGTATGGATCCAGGTAGAGCAGCAAATCCCGCACACGTTCATGGTTGGCTGGGAGTTTATCATTCCCACCGTCATGGTCCTCCAGCTCAGGGCACCCTGGGTCCCAAAGCCCATCATCAGTGTTGAAGACAGAGGTGAAGAAGGCATTAAACGCCTCTGCTTTGCCTATGTCATTGTCTGTGAGGAGAACTTCCTCATCAAGTAGCGGACCTATGTTTTCTTGGTTCTCCTTTTTCTGTTCATATATCTATAAAAACTTTTTTTAATTACCTCCCACAGACATGGCGAACTTCAGCTCTAGTTGGGCACACAAATTTTCTCCCTACAAACACGAATAGCATCCCTGTATTCCTTCCACATCACCTGACCCTCCTTTCAGCAGCCGTACACTTTCTTTTTTTTGCCTAAGCTCCAGTAGAAGATCCCTAGTCAGCCAGGCTGGCCTTCTGCCCTGCCTGATTGATTTTAGAATCGCCTGATCTTGTGCCTGATTGATTTTAGAATTGCCTGATCTTGTGCTTTTATGAGGCAGTGCTTAAAGACTGACCAGCACTGACGGACACCAATGCCTTCAAAAGCAATTTCTCAGGGGACCTTGCTGACTAGTTCCCTGAGCAGCCTGAAGTTTGCTTTCCCCATATCCAGGGCTGAAATTTTGGTGGCAGTTTTCCTTCTGTCACCATAAATTCTAAACTCAGCCACTTCATGGTCACTATGACTGAGACGGCTGCCATGTGCCACGTCCCCCACAAGACCCTCTCTGTTCTCCAGCAACAGATCTAGGAGGCCACCTTTCCTAGTTGGCCTCCTTAGCACCTGCACCAAGAAGTTATCATCTAGGTGCTTTATGAACTTCCTGGACTTGCTCGTGTCAGCCATGTGGTGATCCCAGTTGACGTCTGGCAAGTTGAAATCCCCCATAAAGACAAGGGGAGTTGATCTCAAGGCATCTCTTAGTTCTGCAAAGAATAATTCATCAGCGTTGTCATCCTGGCCAGGTGGTCTGTAAAAGACTCCCGCAATGATATCCCCTTTATTTGTTCATCCCTTAATCCTTACCCAGAGGCTCTCAACTTTGCCATTGCCAACCTGAAGTTCCACACAGTCCAGCCCATGCTTCACATACATCGCCACCACATCAACTTGCCTACCCTGCCTGTCCCTCCTGAAGAGCCTGTAACCATCTGTTGCAACACACCAGCCACAGGACTCATCCCACCAGGTTTCAGTTATGCTGATGATGTCATATCTGTGGGACTTCTAGCTCATCCATTTTATTCCTCATATTGCGTGTATTTGTGTAGAAGCACTTCAAATGTGCCTCCCTACATGCAGCACCTTGTGGAGCTGACCAAAGGACTTGCATACAGTCCCTCTAATTCTAGCACACCATCTCTTAGCTCATTACCGGCATGCCTGGTTTTATCCCTTTCCCCCTTCGACTCTAGTTTAAAGCCCTATCTATCAGCCCTGCCAACTCCTGAGCAAAAATCCTTCTCTCTCTATGAGAGGCGAATCCCATCTGGTGCCAGCACGCCCGGTGTCGTGTAGACCTTCCCATGATCAAAAAAAACAATGTTCTGCTGGTTGCACTAGTCCCTAAGCCACGTATTAATGTGATGAGTCTGCTTGTCAACATCGATCCCCCCTATAGGAGGGACAGAGGCAAATACAACCTGTGCCCCTGAACTTTTAAGTAGTCACCCTAAAGCCCTAAAGTCCCTTTTCATCGCTCTCAGATTTCTTCCAGCTACCTCGTCATTACCAGTCTGAAAGACCAGTAGTGGGTAGTAGTCGGTGGACCGTACCAGGTGTGTGACTTTCTTAGCAAAGTCTCTCACCCAAGCCCCATGGAAGCAATAGACTTCTCTGTGGGTTGGGTCCGGTTGGCATATTGGGCCCTCTGTCCCTTTCAGAAGAGAGCCCCCCTTGAGAATAACCCTTCTTTCTTGACAGAAGACATAGCAATGCGGGGGGTAGGTTGCCTTGTCACCTTCTCCTGTGACTTGTCACCAGTCACCTTCTCCAACTGGGATGAGCTTTCATCTACGTTGTTGTTCTGACTGTCGTGTTCTAGAGCCTCATACCTGTTATACAAGGATAGATGGGAAGGTGAAGTGGGCAGGGACAGGGCTCGCCTACCACCTTGAACAGGAACCTGCCTCCATTCCCCCCCTTGGCCTAAGTCTCCTCCTACTGCCTGGTGGGAAGAGGGAACTTTTGTCTTCTGCATAGCAGGAGACACTTGTGCTGTGGCAGGCTCGTGATTCTGTCTGAGAGGAAAGAGTACACCTCCACAAGTCAATTTCCCTCTCTGATAGCCTTATGCTCCTGAGCTTGCTCACCTCCTCCCGGAGCTCCGCTACATGGCTGAGCAGCTCTTCAATCTGGGCACACCTCCCACAGGCATATCCCTCGCTGCTGCTGTTGGATATTGACAGATGACTCAGGCACACCCTGCAGCCCAAGACCTGGACAGCGGTGTGTTTCCCCGAGCCCTCCGTCTGAGTAGCCACATGGGTGACTGTGGCTGGAGAGGCCACAGGAGATGCAGAGGCTATGGTTTTCTGCCTGGTTGATACCATGGCCAGGCTCTTCGCAAGCAGGATACAAATACCGATGGGAAAGACCGTTGCAAAAGAGTGGAGAGGGGCCCTCCCTGCTTGTCCTGCCAGCATGAACTGCCATGCCCCTCCCTACTGATGTACCATGCCCTGTTTGCCTGTCCTGGTTGCCTAGGGGCTGCTTTTGAACTTCAGGGCAGGGGGCACTGCTGGCTCTGCCTATGCCTCATCAGCCTCCCTCTCAAGGGCTGCTGGGTCCTGGCGGCTCCCTTGGCTGCTTCGAGTGGCCTCGATGCCGAAAAAAAGTCATGCCCACCTTGATGCCCCGCTCTGCTGCAGAACGCGTCTGCCCTGGAGCCAATCGCCTCAGCAAAAGAAGAATATAATAAAACTAAAAACTCTGATTCAAAAGAAAAATATATGATTCTACACCGATTTATCACACTGGGCTTTTGAACAGCTAACTTGTAAGAACTTCTCATTGGCTCATGAGCTATGGAACAGAGATTCATACACGGGTTCACCAAATTGATTAGGGAGATTTCCAAATATCTTGCAGGATCTACATTTCATTGCATGCATTTCATAAAATATAGGTAGATAACAATTCAGGAACTACTAGGATAATTGGGGTAAGAAGACTTATTTTTGTAGAATTTACTTAAGGTCTGACTGTATAGACCATTTCTTAATAGCCTGTGACCCAAAAGCTGAGTGTCTCAACATGAAAATAGTAATTTATTTTGTTAAAGACTTTATGATTCACAAAATTACTTTTATCTCTCATCTCTAAATTAACACAGACTTCTTCCTAGTCATTCCTATTCCTTCCAGGGACAGTTTCGTGGATGTTAATGAGCCTCTCTGTCCCCTTTTATTCTTAGGTCAGTGAAGTGATCTTTGAATAAAAGCTGCTTTCAGATTGTGCCATCCTGTAGCAGTTTTATATTCTCTCAGCACAGGATGTTATTTTTTTTTCCTGAATCACAATTGATGTTTTTATTTTGTTTCATTTGCTTATGGGGTCCAAACTGTTTAATCTGTTTAGAATATGTCTCAAACTAAAATAAACTTCCATACTAAGTATCCATTGCATATAGTTATGAAATATGAAGAGGCAACTTAGGAATATTAGTGAAACTGTACATAAAGGTGTGAAAATCATGTCACAGCAAATCCCTGTTGTAAAATCATGCATAGTTATTGGAATCTCAACAAAATTCAGCAGCTCACTGAAATTTTTAGATAAAGATTCTAAAACACACACCTGTACATACTGAAAAATAATTAAATCCTTCCTCCTTCTCTAAATGACACTAGATCAGACACAAGCTGAAAAAATCATATAGTTCACAATGTTACACATCTTTTGATCCTCTCCCATGAGACAGACTCATTACAGGCTTCTTCTTACTTAAAGCAAAAGCTACCAACCTTCCCTCTCTCCAGATGCTATTAATCTGACTAAACCCACAAAAGGCTTTTCACAGGCAGCCATCCCTTCAGGCCAATAATGGACCAGTGAATCCTTAGAAAACAAGGATAAGTAGGGTATAAGCTCAGCTACAAATTCATGTCCCAGTATTTCAGACTGTGCTTTGTATGTATGTCATACACTAGAAGAGCTCTCCCAGTCTCTTAAGAGAGAAAAGAAGAGTCTCTTTCTTGAAGATCAGAAAGTGCTCTGGAAATGTTACTTCAGTTCAGTCACTTTGTTCTAGTCAGCTATCCCATTTATTTTAATACCCTTAATCATGCTGTGAAATGCAGTTTCTCATATGTCATGTTAGCTCTTGAGGAAAATCTAACAGCTGTAAAAGTAGCCCTCAAAAAGCCTATAGCCTGTTTTAAACTGTAGCTCTCTTTCTTCCATCTTGACTTTAATTCCTCTTCCGGTTAAGCTGTAAGCTGTTGGAAAACTCTCTTTATTCAGTGCCATAGAGTAACATTCAAAAATAACAAAAATGTCTTTAAAATACAATTTTTCTCCCAGTCTCAAGGTACATTTCATTCTCCCTCACTCCCTGCTGGAGTCCACCACACATCATTGCATCCTCATCCCATCCCCTGCCTCTTCCAGCCACCCTCTAGCCATGAGGAGAGCCAAGCAGATGGGCTGGATAGCAACAGGAAAGCTGCCCCATTTGCTGTGCCTGAAGCAGGCCCTGCAGATTGCCCACATTGGCTGACTACAAATGTGTATCCATTTCTAGGGGCAGGAAAGCTGCATTCATGTAACACACTCTGGGAAATTTTAATAAACCAAAAGCCATGTTCACATAGCACCAAATACCAGCTAAAGCTGCCTGTGCTTCCTCAGCAAGAAAAGAGACAAAACAAACAGGACAGTGCAACACACAAGAAAGAAATTATCTTAAAAGTTTATGCATGTGTGCACAGAGAGTACCATATAACCAATGCACTGAAATAGCCAAAAATATTACTTATTAAAAAATCAGTCTTAGATATCTATGCACTCCAGGTTTTTATATCACCAGCAAGGGGACACCCTCAGAGGAGACCTGCTTCTACGGAATTTGCTATGCCAAAATTCCTTTGCAGTCCTTAGAGGTGCAATATATGCATAACAAATTATATTCTACAACTGCAGATCTCTGACCTACCTTGAGGTTGGTTTTCAGGAGCAGGTCGTTTGTGACTACATGAGTTTGCACTGGCGATCTTTTAGTGCTGTACAGGATTCTAGGTCTTTTTAAGAGAATATTTTCAGTTTGTTAACTGATGACGAGAAAAAAAATTTGTGGGAGGAGGACATCTAGTGATGCGATGTGTATTTACATGCTCCGCTGTTTCCTTGCCCAGCTGAGGTAGCCAGCTTGTAAATTATAGTCTTTTTTAAAAAGTATCAAAGGTGAGCAGGCATGCAGCTGACTTTGCTAGAAAACAGAGGGATTTTACAGCCAAAGAAACTGCAGTAATTTAACAATGTAATTCTCAAATCAACATCTTTGAAATTAAATATTGCAAAGACTTAGTGATTATTGCCACACTTCTCACCTACAGCTAAACCACATCCAAATCTGGATTATATTGGCACTAATGACCA
Source organism: Nettapus auritus (assembly GCA_011076525.1). Classification (NCBI taxonomy): domain Eukaryota; kingdom Metazoa; phylum Chordata; class Aves; order Anseriformes; family Anatidae; genus Nettapus; species Nettapus auritus. Next base: position 48,795,129 of record CM021766.1, read on the forward strand.
CCTACATAATTCATGCACAATGACCACTAGCATTATGACGCCCTTACAGGCAAAAGCTTCCCCTTGATGGTCACAGATGGTCAATATAGAAATAACCCTGAACTACAGTGATAGTTCTCATTTATAATTATTTTTTAAATAGCTCTTTTTTAAAAGGAATAATTATTTTTAAAGAGCTTTTAAAGAGCAAGAATTATTACATGTCAAACTGATGAAAATTAAAGTAGTTATTCTGCATTGTAACTCATCTGAGCTAAGGTTTTTTCAGTGAAACACTGAAAATTTGTCACTATAAAAAACTCAAGCAAATACAACAGCAACACATAAGACACAATAGTCATTGCTAGTACACACTTTTAAACTGTATATTACTCGGGAAAAAAGTGCGAGATAACACTAATACACAATAAATACCAGTAATAGTCAGTTGGAACTACTAACATCTCAATTTATACAACTTCTAGAGTGATATCAATGTATTAATTTCATATTTTTCAAAATAAAACCAAGTTATACAAAACATGGCAAACTATTAAATTTAAGGAAATTAAATTAAGGAAAGGAATCAATTAAACACTGGTAATAATAATTAAAAATAAACTAAAATAATAATTAAAAATATGTTATCAAACATGTCGGTTACATAAGGGCCTATGTATTTTCAGAGAGAAAGTCTATAAAGACACATTTGCTTACATGCACTTTGACATATAATTTAGTAGCTCAAGATACAATTTAGTACCTTAGTGGGTAGTATTGGTGATAGGAGGATGGTTGGACTAGGTGATCTTTCCAACCTTGTGTTTCTATGATTCTGTGATTCTATATTTTTTTGTTGCTTTGTAATGTTGGGGCTAAAAGTAGCTAAGTAGCAGCACGAATGAATCTGTAGGTGGCTTTGATGCTTTTTTTATTTTTATTTTTATGTTATTAGTACTATGAATAGCATAAACCATAAAATTTCCTTCCATGATTGATACAGAAGGATTATCTAAGAAGGATATGCCTTGTGGAGGAAATAACAGTTGTTCATCAACGTTGCTTCTTTCATTGAGATATGTGACAAAGAACATTTCAGCTTTTGTATGTCTGTGCATGGGACAATACCTCCATAGTCCATATTATTAGCATGACAGACAGAAATCACGGGGGTGAGGGGGAAAGTCAGGAAAATGCCATAGTTGGGAAACAGCTGCTGGAAGAGCCACTGCACATCAGTAATAGCAGAGCATCTGGGCAGCTGTGCTGCAATGCACAGTGTTATTAGCAAGCATCTTTCTAGCCTGGAGATTGCTGCCTTATACTCCATTTTTCAGGGCAGACATTCTCAGAGCCTTCCCAAATTCACTTAAGAAGCTTATAATTGAGAATGAAATTATTATATAACCACTGAGCCAGCCTCTTTATGATTACATGGATGTTTCCTGTTCACTTTCAGTTTAGACAAAAACTGCTAATATGCATATACTTTTGCACTAAACATGTAACTGTCTGGGTTGAAGTTATGTTTGTGTGTTACAGACAAATAACAGTAAAAGCAAACCTCAAAGTCACAGGGAACATCCAGATGGACTAAAAAAGTTGTTAACTCCATTTTAAGAAATCACTTCCATGTTTCTGGTCAGAAATCTAACCATTTGTAATAGAACAAAAACCATACTCAAAATTGACTTTTTAAATAATATATATTGGCAAATCCTGTATGGTATGGAAATTATAAATCTAGGTATTGATTTATAATATCAGAAGTAACAAAAGTCATATCAGGGTAAGAAAGGTAATTGCTATTTACTTAGATGTTTAGCTGATTACAGCTATAGTTACAAACTCACATTTGGTCAGACAGTTCACAGTATTTCAATGTGAACTAAACTTTTCTGATATACTACTTCACTCTTCTTCATAAGAATCATAAACTGGTAGAAGACCTTAAGTATTTTCCAAATACGCTTAGAAAAAAATCTATGTAATTACCATAGAACTGAAACCACTGTATTTTTTGTCTAAATAATTCTATATTTCCTGATGCAGCTATGAAAAGCTTTGTTTTCCATCAAACTAGAAAAATCTCCATTCGTCATTCCAATTCTTTGCATTGCTTATTCTATTTCAATTATTTGCATGCTTTATACACCTTTATGGGATGCTGTGAAGGTGCTGACCCAGAACTGGGAACAGAAGATTTGAGGAAAGGCAAATCCTAATGAGGCTGAGCTGGTTAGATTGCACAGGGTAGAGCACAAAACACATAGCAGAGCATAAAACTGATATTGTTACAACAACATGGTGATATTAATGACTCAGTTTGTATCACATAAATTTACCACGATGATAAAACAAATTAGTTTTCAATAAGAACATATGGAAGTATGAAAACTCTTGAGGGTTTGGGGAGTAAAGTGAAAAAATACAAAGTAGTTTGCTTTTCAATGTTATTTATCATTTTTTTACTGCTCTTAATTAGTGTCTTCATATTCAGAATATCTTCTCTTTCCACTAAAAGCAAAATGATAACTGAAACAGAAATATTTGTTGTACTTTATTCAAAGTCATATACTGAAAGAATTAGGAATTATATGTTCCATAGAAATAAAATCAGATAAAAATAATTCTTTTATCCCATTGTAGAGCCCAGAGCAAGTAGGATTGTTTGTTTGTTTTCTAATTTATGCTGATGCAATTTATTAGCCTGAAGCCTGTCTGAAGACATTTTTAATGAAATCAGCTGAATTCTGTATTATTGTCTATTATTAATAGACAATAATTAATACAGGTATACAAAACACATGACCATTTTATATAGAGAGAAAATGACTTAGCCTTCTTTCACTTTAGCCAACATAGGCCTCTGAAATTGGTAGCTGCAAGAATATTGAGTAACTTTTTAGGAAAAAGTAATGCTGGGTCCCTTTCAATCTCATTACCACTAATTATATTACCACGATATAATTACCACTGTAACATCCTTTGATTTTTAAATAAAAATTCCATTTCCCTTACACACTGACAATTTCTTTTAGGGAGAGGGTAAGTATCTTTGTCATGAAGAAAATTTTCATTCCAAAGTTTTCTAAACAAAATTGGCATTGACATTGCTGTGATTATTACAGTCAAGCTTCTGATTTTTAATATTTTCAACCTGACAGATTTATTTCTTCTCAAAACAACAAAAAATCCTTCTTAGAATAAAAATATATAGCTTCCTTATATTTCCCAATTCTGAAAATTACCAGGTGCCAAGCTGTGAACATAAGGAAATTGAAGACCCTTGAGGGTGACCTTAAGAACCACAAAGGTGGGGAATTGTGATATAGTGGTTTAGGCAATTTCATTGCAGCTGCTTGGTGCTAGAAAAATGAGAAATGGGTTTTCTATTACTAAATATAATGAATTCCCTTTCTGTCCTGTCACAAATTGTCAAACTTCATTAATGAGAAGAAAGATGTGGTGCATATATATATAAAAGATAATATGAATATGCATAGTTAAAATGGAGAACTGCTGTCTATCACTACATGAGGATTCTTTCTCTGTATCAGATATTGTGCAATTCTTTCTAAATAAGATATTTAATATAAGATAGCAACATAACACAACTTCTATATCTTCAGAACAATTTGCTTTTTTAGTTTTCAGGTGCATAGACACAGTTCAGTGGTTGCATTTCAGAATACTATTTAAACCACATTTACGTTTAGAACTATGGGCATCCAATGGAAGAAGGCAACCACAGTTAGTTATAATTAGGTTTAAAAACCTTGCTGAATCAAGACTTAAATATATCTCACAGTAGTAAAATTACTTGTTCTTCTAGTTGTCTTTGGGATTGCATTCAATTCAATGTGGCTGAGTTTGACTTTGAAGATAGCAATGATGTCATTTATTCTTTTCAGCAAAATATGAGTAAATACACTGTCAGTAAGAAATCCACAGATTTCTCTTGATAATCGCTGTAAAATACTCATAATTTTGTTTGGAGTTATGAGAGTAACAAAACTGCAGGAACCCACCTTATACAAATTTTGATAATATCCCCAGCCTTTAGACTACATGTTTGCTAGTTAGACTCCTTTGGGAACAAAGGAGATAACTGGATTTATTCAGGACCCTATAACTGCATATTCCATGGAGCTCTTTTAAACCAAAAAACCTCTTGAGGACAGTATGAGCTTATGTATATCTTACATGCATGATGAGTTCCGTTGTGATCCAAAACCCTTTCTGGCAAATTACTTTTCACAATTCTATCAAGAAAATGCTACACCTAAACTTTCCAGAATGTAGAAGTAGTATTTAGATATTTAGTAATGGAAAGACTTCTGCAACTATAGAAATAAAAAATACGTCATACAGTTTTATTTCCCTTGTTGTCCAGTAAACCACAATGGATTTCTTTTGTAAAAAACTGAAGGTATTCTGGAAGTCACAAAGCAACTTGAACATATCTACTATCATAGTAGAGAAGGCATTTTTTAGTAATTCAGAACACCCTGACACCAGAAACTGCAAGCTCTTGAACAAGAGGTAGCAGAGAAGTCTGACCATCATTTCTTTTATTTTTTACTGGGGTGGACCAATGTAGGATGTTTGCAGTAAGCGCTCAGAAACTCTTCAGGTCTTGTAATCTAGTCACGTTCTCTCCTCCAGTAGACCCCGCTCACAAAGTACCAGCTCCACAGGTTTGATGAAAGTAGATGTGTGAGGATTTGTTTCTTTCTGAGCGGTTCTGCAATCACAGACTCCACAGGAGGTTATGTCCCTGTTCCTAACCTCTTTAATCACTACCCAAATCCTCCACAACATTAACTCGACTGATGCTGTATTTGAAAGGATTATTTTTCTTGTCTTCTCTGCAATTGCCTCAACAGTGTCAAAAGCTACATCAAACATGATCACTGGATGTGCTCCAAAATCTCCCTCAGGGCTTTCAAGGTCCATCCATCCTCAGCATAAAAAACATCCAACCTTCCTTCCAGTAGAAACCAAGGCAGTAGAGGCCCGGCAGGGGTTTATTAATGCACCTAAGTTTTAGCAAAGTCAGAGCAGCAGTCTTCTGGTTTAAATGTAACCAAAGGGTTTTTGCAAATGACTTATCCCTCAGAAATTTTGCTGTAGAGTGTTTTCCACTGTTATATGCTTAGGGCATTGCTCTGTCCCACTTATGCAGGACATGCTTGTTTCTGGTGCTTACTCAGCAGTCCTAAATTTGAGAGAAAGACTAGAAAATTTAGTGAAGTTTTAAGTTCTGTAAATTAAATCAGAAACAGAATACTTGCATCCAGTAATAAATATAAAATCTAAATTTCAGTTCTGCAGAGAAAGATTATCCCATCTTCCTGAAGCTTGCAGGAACTGTTATTGCTTGTGTCCACATTACACATTTGTGTCCACATTTAAGTAAAGCAGGCTTAGTTATATAAATAAATAAGCATGAAATTAAAGTGTGTACGTGGGGCATTTGTCAAACATGACTAGCCTTACTGCAGACATCACATAAACAATTCCAGTTGTTCAAGTATGAGAATGGGAGGACCCCCAGTAAATCCAGTTCAAGTCACCATTATCTTCACTAAAATTAACAGAATTTAAAATTAAGAAATCAGAATCTTTTAAGGATAAGGGATTTGTTCTTAGAGTGTATTTCTTAGGAAACAAAAATATCACACTATTATTTTTCTAGAGTGCCTATTGTTTGCTCCTTCTGTTTTTATATACTCATGAAATCAGAATTAGTCTTTTTAACTGAAGACAGCAATTGAAATTCTCACTTGGTGCAATATCACATAAAACAGTCACATTTAAACATTCTTACCTACCAATATTAGGGAAATTGGAACATAATTATATTACAATTATAAAGCAGTAGTGCGGCAACCATCTTGCATGCAGTTGTGCAAATACAAACATAAAAATCAGCAGCCATTGCCTGTGGCTGTTACTTTAAGACTCTTCTCAGTGTTGTCCATAGAGGCCTCTAGTGGAGAACGAGCTGCAAGACTTCATTTCTCCCATAACAATGAAATGGGATAGACTTAACTTTTTAAACTGCTCTGTTACCAGATCATTGCTTTTTAGCATGTGTTCAGAAGAGCAGCAAAGGAAAAAAGCAAGGTGAAGAGCAGAAGACATCAGATTTTACTGAGCAGCATGGAGGTCCACTGGTGGTATATCCAGGTGTGCAAAGTGGATCCCAGTCTCTCCCCAGTTGCTGGCACCTGAAGATATTAGATCCCAAGGCCATGGCCCCACTCCAGTTGCTGGTGCAGACCATCTCACCAGCATACATGAATATGCAAGTGCTCACACCCAGAGCTGGCCGGGACTGCCCTGGTCCTGCAGCAGCAATATTCCCTGAACATGACCCATCTTGGCTTAATAGTATCGTCTATCAACAATGAGTCTGCCTACTTGGATACCAGGACTATCCCCACACCTTGTCAGAGCAGCTCAGGCTTCAACAGCCAGACCTTCTCTGTGAAGTACAACTGCTTCTGTGGGGCAACAGGCAAGTGAGGGATGGCACAATGATTTGCTCTTCTGGGCTTCTATCTATTTCAGCAAAATTTAATGCATGAGCTTTCCAGTTCTGGTATCCTTTTTCATTTATACAAAACTGAATAAAACAAAGACCACACACATTTCTGTACTAATATACCAGATGTGTATCTCAATATTTTTAGAATGTAGAGAGCTTTCAAAGAATGTGCATATTTTTATGCAAACGTTATGCATTATACTGCCATGGTGGCTCAAAGGTCACTGATAAATTATTTTAAAGACTGCATGTCTTCCACTTAGAAACACAGTGAGAATTAACCTTGCTTTGCTATAAATACAAGAGAACGTGTTGGGACAGCCTGAAGTAGCAAACTGCCTTCCCCGTCTAAACAGCAATGGTGCCAACACAGTAATAACTGCTAAAAACATGAATATGAAAATGTAAAGAACAGTTTTGCATAGCATTCAAAGGTAACAAGCCATTAAGTAATTTACGCTGCTACATATTTATATTGTACTTCATGTTTCTTAGAGTGGTTGTTTTACTTGGGTGGGCAGCTGAGCTCCAACACAGCCACACTCTCCCTCTCCCTCCTCAAGGGAAAGGGAGGAGAAAATACAATGGAAAGGGCTCAAGGGTTGAGATAAGGACAGGGAGATCACTCAACAGTTATCACCACAGGCAAAATTCAGCATAAGGGATATTAATGTAATTTATTGCCTTATCACTAGCAGACTAGAGTAGTGAAGACTAAAAGCAAACTATAAACACCTTCCCCCCATCCACCCTCTTCTACATCCTCCTCCTAGCAGTGCAGGGAAATGGGGACTGGGGGCTGCAATCAACCCATGAAGCTTAGTCTCCGCCACTCACAGTCACTGCCTGCCCCTGCTCCACGTAGGATCCCTCCCACGGGATGCTGTCCTTCCCGAACTGAGACTGTGGGGGCTGCCCACAGGCAACAGCTCTTCAAGAACTGCTCCCACACGGCTCCATACCATGGGGTCCATCCATCGAGCTTTCACAGAAGCAAACTGCTCCAGCACGGGTCCCCCACGGGCAGCAGCTCCCCCCAGACCCCCTGCTCCTGCGGGGGCTCTCCATGGGCCACAGCCTCCTCCAGGCCACATCCACTTGCTCCACCGGGTGCTCCTCCATGGGCTGCAGTGTGGAGATGTGCTCCATGTGGGACCCATGGGCTGCAGGGGGACAGCCTGCTCCACCAGGGGCCTCTCCACAGGCCTCAGGGGAACTGGTGCTGCTTGCCTGGAGCACCTCCTGCTGCACTTCTTCAATCTGCTCTCACAGAGGTGCAAACAACATCATTCATTGGCTTGGCTCTGGCCAGCAGTGGGGTCAGTTTTGGAGCTGTCTGAAACTGGCCCTTATCAGACATGAGGCAGCTTTTGAATTCTTCTAACAGAGGCCACCCCTGCGGCCCCTCACTACCAAAACCTTACCACATAAAGCCCAATACAACTAGGAACACAGCATAACTTGGATAACACTTTCTGACAGAAGACAGGTTGTGTTCATATAGTTATGAAAACTACATTCTGCAAAATACTGTTCATTACCAGAAAAATCAGTGCTTAAGGTAAAAACTGATTTGACACTGGGTTGACTGGACACTTTCTTTTCTTTTTGTCCACATTTTCACATTAAAATAAAATAAACTCACATAGTTAGAAATGGAGCAAGTAATGCAAATGCTGAATTGTAAATATTAAACAAAATTTATATTGAACAGTATTACAAAAGGATAAACATAAAAGATGCATTTTGTTTTCTGTGGATTGTCATAGTGATAAACATTTAAAGCCTTTTTGTAAGGTATGACAAAACCCTGGGATTTCACAGAAACAAGTGTATTATAGAACTTTGGTGACATAGATAATTATTCTATTATCACAGTAGTTCTGTAAATTCTAATCATGAACTCTGACAACACACTTGAATCAGCTATAACTGAAAAATGAAAAATAAAAATAAAAACCACCACTATTCCAGTGCAATTTCTCTCTCAGAAGTTATAAGCAACAAATACTTATAGCCATCCTCCTTACATCTTAAATTATAAGAGTGTAATTTTGCTGTATTTATAAAATAATGTTAACCTGGTGTTTAGAAGTCAAACATGTAAAACTGGAACTGGAATATGGCATTAAAAAAAAAAAAATGCTGACAGGTGAGCCAGCCCTAAAGAACTTCTGTTTATTCTATGTCTGTCTAACAAGCTGTATCTCTTCTGCTATGGCAAATAGCATTTTGTTACATAGTGTTGCCATATCTTTGTTTTCGTGTCCCAGAAGATGGCAGTAGTGACACCGTATTTCATGGATTCAGAGAACGTCTTTGCTCTTCAAGCCTGGCTATGCTTTTTCATAGATTACTATTTTTGAAGTAAATATTCATTAGCATTACTTTGCAACTAACATGCAGTTTGGAACTGACAATTTAACACCAACTCAGAGAGTTTTCTTTTGTTTCAAATGAAACTAAAACAAATTTACATATATATATATAAAGTATTAAAACTCCTTATTAACGTCCTCTAAACGGACATGTCATGATGTATAGTTACTTCCTGACACAAAGGAGACATTAAAATCTGTTCTGTTTCCGACAGTTTTGTACTGTCAACTCAAGACTGAAGTAAGATATTTTTAAGACAAGGCTGGCCAAATCTAGTTTATTGCAACCCAGAGCTATAAAGAGACATAACTACTCACAAAAAAATGGCATTTGCATCTGCTGTTAGATAAACAGAGGTTCTACTACTTTCTACTTTCATGCTCATTCTCCAATTCATTAGAAATATTATACTTGGCATTTTCTTAGATTCCCTAAAATGAATCATAATAAAAATATGAGCTTGTCTTTTTGAAAAAAAAAAGGAAAGGGAGAGAGGGAGGAATGAAGAAGGTCTATCATACTGCAGTTGCAAAGGAAATTGAAGATATAAATCTTCAGGACCCAAAATCCAAGTGACAACTGAAAAGATTAAATCTGTGTTTCTATGTAGGCAGCAGCACTATATTTTGAGGAGAACTTGTTGGCTAGAGGCTCAGCATAACCATAAATTCCATGAGAGCACAAGAACATGGATGAATTCTTTCCAAAAACCTGTTATATTTATGGTTTCTTGCTTACTGTAGAAGTTCCTCAGTTGCATATGTTCCTCAGTTGCATATGTTCAAAACATCATATTTGGTGTGTCACAACCTCAGTGACACATCTCTATGTGTTTTACTGCAACTATGCCCTGTGTCTGTGGGAAACTCCTAAGTACACAAGAAAGATATGAATTTGTCGGGGAGTTTATCTTTCTTGATTAAAATAATACTTTATTTTAATACCATCTTAAATATTTCCATAGACCAGCTTCTCTCTGAGTGTCTTTCAGAGCATACAGTTTCTGTTTTTTAATCCACAAGCCAGCAATTCATAGCATTGTGCTTAATACACCTTTCCACTGCTCTCAGTGTAAAACAGAATTACATTAGAGCTTTTTCAAGGATGATATAAGAATTGTAAAGCAGCATTTTTGAAATTACCATGGTGAAATCCTAGCAAGTATTCTCTGAGCTCAGATGATTTCCTCTTATAATATCTTGAGACTACTTTAAGAATGAGTAAGAAACAATTTAAAAAATAAGAATTCCTCTTGACTGTTTGTGAGGAAGAAAAAAAAAAGACAAACGTGTTCAGTATAATTCCAAATCCTCCTGTACTTCAGCTGCCAGGAGGTGCATACTTCTTCATTACCTTTGTGAAAATGACTGAAAGACCCAATTTCCCTCCCAAGATCCTCTTCAATGTTTTCAACAGTACTGAACCATAAGACATTAGGGACTTGTACAAAATCATTGCAAGCTTGATATGCACATGGTTTTATACACCATTAAGGCTTCAGATCCTTAAACTATTAACGAGTGAGAATGGTCTGGTGGAAAGTGAGTTCATGTCTTGTGCCTCTCACAAATTGAGTCAGGCTGCAATCTCTGCAAATACAGAGCTAGAACACTAAGCCCAGAGATGAACATGTATGTACTTTATCCATAGTTTGTTCACAGCCTGGAAGCTAGTAAGTGGATTCCACCACTTTCGTACAGAAGTAATCACAACATTCATCTTTAATATTACATATTAATATAAGTAGAACTATTTCTACATGTAACCTGGAGCCTTGTCTTATCCTCTGTACTCACACAGTGCCTGCAGAACTGGTCTGTCACACACACTGGATTAGAAGAGAGTTTGAAAAACACAGATCCGAACATTTTATGCCAGGACTGCAGTACAGGGCTCTTGTTCTGGCATAGCTGCCTGTGGTATATTCCTTTTTTCTCTGCACAGAGCATGGTGCCTCAGTAGAGAGTAGATGGAGCCAGCAGTAAGATGGTTGCTGATGTAATTGCTACACAAGTGAATAACAGGTGAATAATAACTGAAGTTTCCTTTATTTCCTTATAGCTGGAAGAAGAAAAACACCTTACCATCTCTAAGAGGGAGGATGCAGGGAGCTACAGACCTATCGTGACCCCCTGGAAAGTTATGGAGAAAAATTCTCCTGGAAGCCATGATAAAGCACAAGAAAAAGAAAGTGATTGGAAATATCCATCTTGTATTTACTAAAGGCAAGTTGGGCCTGACCAGACTGATGACCTTCTATGAAGTGTCTGGCTCTGTTGAAGAAGACAGCAGTTGATGTTTTCTCACCAAGAAATTTGATTTGACTTCACAGAGATTTTTTACAGTTTCACACTTACATGAAAATTGTTTGTTGGTGGATGGAAAATTGCCAGGCTGCCCAGCTCCATGTGTTGAAACCAGTGGCTTGAAGTCCTACTGTCAGAGAGACACCAGTAGCATTCCTCAGGGGTCAGTATTGCAAACAGTACTTAAAACATCTTTATTAACAATCTGAACAACAGGATATAGTGCAACATCTGTATGTTCATGGTTACCAAACTACAGGAAGCAGTTGCTATTCAGGATCTAGGCAGGTTGGGAAAAAAAAAAAAAATGCTTACAAAAGCCCTGTGAGAAATCTCAAAATGCTTATGCAAGGTCCTGGACCTGGGGTGGAGGTACAACAGGGCAGGCTGGGGACAGCTCATTGGAAAGCAAGTTCACAGAACAGGTCCTGGCTGACAGAAAATTGAATGTATGTGAAGTGTGCTTTTGCAGCATTGAAAGCCAACTGCATCCTGTCTTCCTCAGCAAAAGTGTAGGTAGGTCTAGCTGCTTGGTATCTTGCTACCGTCCCTTGCTGTTCCCTAGTGGGGAAGTGATTCTTCTCCTCTATTAGGCATTTGAGGCTACCTCTGATGTAGTGTCTAGTTTAGGATCCCAAGACCAAGAAACATATTGATGTACTGGAGAAAGTCCTTTAAGTAGATAAATTTAATTTAAGATTCCTATGTAATTTCAGTTTCATCTGAAATAGATAGATTCTGTGGAACTGCAGCTGAATACTGATTGCAGAGGTCACTAAAAGAAAACCTGGGGGAATTAAGAGTTACACTTACCACTTACCTCTAGAACCTAGTTCTATAGTAAGGAAAGCATCCTCAGCAGTAACTGTCTCAAAAATCTTATAACATTTAGAAACTCTAGTATCCTCTGTTAAACATCCAGATCTTATTATTTTTACTGAGTACAGTTAAAAATATGTTCCACTCAGGAAATATGGAGATCCCCAGTTCCTGTTCCACAGCTGGAATTTATAGTTTTGAGTGAAAACAATGTAATACCACACCACAAATACATGGAGAAGGAGAGGTACATTGTGAAACTGAGCAGCTTTCAGCAACAGAGGGTACTCCATGTAGTTGCTTGTAACATGGAGTCAAACACCAACTCATTGTTTAAAGAGTAGTTCAATGTCACAATCATAACTAAAAGCAAAGTGTTTGCAATACACACTTGGGAAAAATATAGATATTTACTGTGGATATCATTAAATGCTTTAGTACACATCAAATCAAATTCCTCAAGGTTTCAAACAACAATCTTGTGTTTTGTGAGTGTGACTGTTTGGTTAAATGACTCCACTTGTACTGCCTTAGCATATGAAGATGCTCGAGTGCTAAAGATTTTTTGAAACTCCTACAGGCGAACAAAGCTTTCGAGTTGCACAAGCTACCATCTTAATGCTATATGCTCATCTTACGTCATTTGCATTCTGTCTCCACAGCTCTTCCAGTAAGATTTAACAGAAGCCTAAGAGAACTATGAATACCTAATAAAGAAAATATTTTCTCAGATTTACAGTGAAAGAGCATGCATTTTTTTAAAACACCTTTTTTTTTTTTTTCTCTAGGGAGAAATAATTTAGATTAACTCTCTATATATTTAAGCAATTACACATTTACTCACAAAAGCAGGAATAAAATGTTCATACCTGTAATTAATTATGGTGATCTTAGCACAATTATATTTTGCCAGTGCTAAAAGAGACACACTGAATGCTATGGAAGAAAATTGCATTTTCACAATAATCTGATGTCCTGATATGCCAATTTCAGATACTTCAATGATGTAAGAACATAAAAATAGGAGTTGCAGTTCCAGTGTCTAACACTACTATTAGATCAATTCTAGGACCAGATCCAGGGTCTCTTCTACACATCTATTCCTTCATTTCATAAGGAGCCTTGAACATATCTTGGAATGTTCTGGACACAAACTCAAAACTGAGAAAGACTCCTAACACACCATGAAAATTAATTCCAGTAAAAAAAAGGTGGAACCAGACAAATTACATACCTAAAAACTCAGTCCTTACAGAATACCAACTATCAGGTAGCAATGGCTGCCATCTGTTATGTAAATAATAATAATAATAACGTTTACCATGTTTTCTTCATACAGACTAAATATTTCAGAGCAACTAGATTAGAATAACAACTGTCAAAGATTTTATGAATATTTAAGGAAGGTTTATTGCCTATAAGTGCACAGAAGAGTTTGAAAAAGAAAAAAAAAAAAAAAAAAACATGTGCCAAAGGTTTAAACAAATCTATAAGGGGATCTTTGCTGTGTTCTGACACCACAGAAATATGCAATTTGTTACATTAGGAGTCTGACAATTTTGAAAGCTTGAACTTTGCAGCACTGAATGAAGCAATCTGAGTTTGGGACTGAAATCAGAACTCTGGATTTGAATCTTATGGTACATACTTTGTTTTTCTTCCAGTTGGGTTCATTTAAAGAACTTGGAGTGAATAAGAGACAGCCAATCAAAATCTAACAGGTTTTAATGCATTCTTTCAGTTTCTCCCTTCATTTCAGAATTTCCTAAAATAATCCCTACAGCTTCTTCAAGAGCCCGTATTCCTTAAATCTGTACTAGAAATACAGAAGACTAAAAAACTGTTATTTTCTTCCTTGCACTCTATTATACTTTCCCTTAAATGAACTAGCATCTGCAAAAAGTGACAACATATATTTTTGGGCATGTGCCACTCACAATCCAAACTGAACCCATGATCTTGGCTTTGCTTTCAAATGGGAGATGGGTTAGTTTTGCATTCATTTATTGTATACATTTATCCCCATGAGTAAATAAAATAGAATTATGAAGTTATATGTTTTATTTTGTGGATATGGTTTTGAGGAACCTTTTGGGAAGAGACAGATTCACAGGAGTTGCCATGGTTTTTGGCCACCATGGTTCTGCCATTACCAGCAATGTTTCTCTGCCATGCTTTCATACTGGCTCCAGCACTCATCAGCCAGCAGCAAACCATTTCAGATTATTAAACCAGCAGAAAAACATTCATTTTGTAGTTAGATTTACAGTGCTTAAAGATGGAAAAAGAAGTTAAATAAGCTAAATAAGTTAAATAAGTATCAAGCACAGTAACCACGGTCCCACCTCAAACATACCAGAAATCTTATTTTTAAATTGTACTTCATAGATCCGCAGGGAACTACCCACTCCTCTATTTTTAGTTATTAACAGATTGCATTTCACAGCACAAGCAGAAAGAGAGAACTGTGAATACATGGTCTCCATAACCAAAACCCTTTAAATTAAACAGTTACTCTTTCAGCTTAACTGCAAACTTCTTCACTGATGTTAGACTTTCTTTCAAAACAATGATAAAATGAGTAAGCAGCAGAGCCCAAAGAACTGATCTCTGCAGGATGTCATGAGAAACACAATCACTCAATAATGATTCCTTATTTATAATTACTATTTGTACTTGTCATTTAATCAGCCCTAAAGTCATTAGTGCCATGCTGATTTTGTATTACTCTGATAACTGATCAAGAAGTCATGCAACACTAAGTCAATGCCTTAAAGAAACAAGCGTGCTATATCAAAAAATATTACCTTTATCAGCCAAACTCGCAGTCTAATCAGGAAACAACTCCATTAGTAGCCATACTCTCATTTTATCCAAGATCAGTATCACAGCTGATGTACTAATTGCTTTATGTTACCTTACTCCATGTTGTTGATTGTTGGTGCAATGCTAGTTTTCTGCCTGCTCCTTCTGTTCAAAGCTTCTTGGTCATCTTTTGAATGAAGCCCTTCTGGAACTGCTGTTTTTTTTTAAACATCTGTCTTTACTTATCAACATATTATGAGTGACAGTTTAGTTATAATATATTTATTCATCATTATTCAACAGGAATATGTCACCTGTTTGCTTTTTCCCAAATGCAGAGCATTAACTTAAAATAAAAATCTGAAACTCTGAATTATTATAGAGAACTCCACAATCCTTACTTAATGATTTGTTGGTACCACTGGCCTATTACCTTTTCCTTAATCCTTAAAAGTTTCTTTGCATTGTCCTTAATGCTTCTCATTTGTATTTTTGTTGTTGTTTTTGTTTCACTTACAAGTTTTCTATCCTTGTTTGTATATAACTCATAGCTTTTGATACCAGTGCACACATTTCCCATTTGATTATTGTTGGTGGTCTTGTGGATAAGGTTATGGTAGCCGTTTTCTTAAGATCAGCCTTACCCAAATGTGAAAGTAGGCCATCCAAAGTCTTCTTTGACTAATCCCCTCCTAGTCTTCTTGCATTCATAAAATCATATAATAATTTGAATTGGAAGGGATGCATAAAGAATCTAGTCCAATTCCTCATTCCACATAGGACCACCCCAAAATCAAACCATATGTATGAAAACATAGTTCAAGTGCTTCTTGAACTCAAGCAGACTTGGTACAATGACCTTGTTCCAGCGCCCAACCACTTTCTCATTGAAGAACCTTTTCCTAATATCCAACCTGAACTTCCCATCATTCCCTCAGGTCCTATTACCAGTCACCAGAAAGAAGAGATTAGCACCTGCTTCTCCACTTCCCCTCATGAAGAAGCTGTATGCCACAATGATGTCCCCCCTCAGTCTCCTCTCCTGTAGGCTGAGCAATCCAAGTGACTTCAGCTGCTCCTCATATGTCTTGCCCTCTAGACCTTTCACCACCTTAGTAGCCTGTCTTTAGAATCTCTCTAATAGTTTTATTTACTTCTCATATTGTAGATCCCAAAACCATACACAGTACTCAAGATGAGGTTAGACCAGCAAACAGTAGATCAGGATAATCACTTCCTTCAACCAGCAAGCAATGCTGTGCCCAATGCACCCCAGGACGCAGTTGGCCTTTTTGGCTGTCAGAGCATACTGCTGACTCATATTCTTCTTACCATCAATCACAATCTACAAAACTCTTTCTATGAGTCTGCTCTCCTCTGTCTTGTCCCCCCCCCAGTCTGTATGTATATCAAGGATTGCCCCAATACAGGTGCGGAATCTGCCCCTTGCTAAATTTAATGCATCTGGTGATAGCCCAGCCCTCTAGTCTGTTGAGATCTCTCTGCAAGGCCTCTCTACCCTTGAAGGAGTAGCAGCTCCTCCTAATTTAGTATCATCTGCAAACTTACTATCCATTTGAGTCTTGGGTCCAGGTCATTTATGAAAAAATTAAAGAGAACTGTCCCTAAAATGAAACCCTGGGAAACCCCACTAGTGGCCGACTGCCAGCCTGATGTAACCCCATTTACCAGCTGTATGCTGGAGCTTTTGTCCAGAAGAATACTGTAAAAAACAGTGTTGAAATCTGTGCTGAAATCCAAAAAGATTATATGAACTGCCTTGTCATAAAAGCAAACTAAGTTTGTTAAACATCTGCAAGGCTGTTTCTCACTCCTCTCACTCTCCCATGTTCTGCAGCATTTTTTTGTTGTTGTTTACTTGTTTGTTTGTTGTTTGTTTGTTTTTCCCTTTCTTAAATCTGCCCTCACAGATGTGCAAACAATATTCCTTATTGGCTTGGCTCTGGCCAGCACCCAGGCCCTTATCTAACATGGGGCAGCTTCTGGATTCTTCTCACATAAGCTACCCCTACGGCCCCCTGCTACCAAAACTTTGCCATGTAAACCCACTACAACTGTTTAGCAGGGGATAATTTTAGATAACTTAAGAACAAGCAGTAAGTCTATTTCTTTCCTCAAGCAGCTAATGTTTTAAAAGCAAAGGCTGATTTATATTTGAATATTAAAATTATTTGGGGTTTCAACTTTTCAGAATAGTTTCATGCACTCACTAAGGAATCCTTAATCCTCCTGAATTACAAAATTACAAAACATTTTTTTTTTTTTTCTGTAAATATTGAATAATTCAAGTCATGCAGTCACCCTTAATATAAGTAAGACGGAAAAAAAAATAACAAACAATAAGTTGCTGGCTATATGCTTTACATTGCTATGTACTTTACATTAAAATAACTGATTTGATTTCTTCCATGACATCTAAGCTTGAAAATACAACTCTTGTTTAAAAACTACTTTTACATCTAATTAATTGATTTTATTATGGAGCTCTAACTGCACACAGTGTTGTTCACAGTGAAGGATTGAATTTGTTTTAGAATTGCTGACTACCTATACTTTCACATTGCTCAAAGCATTTCAATAGAGATCCATCCCCTCTGTGTATAACAACTGTGTTGCAGGACTTCAGGCTTTGTAAAGGAACATGCAATGGTTGTGTTACAGAAATACTTTTTTTTTAGTTAATTTGCAGGTAATTATATTTAACTCCAGAAATGTGTACTGTGGTTTCCAGGAACAATAATTTCCCCCCAAAGAGCCATTAGTTAATCTCTATTTTGTATTAAAACAACTTCTCAATTTCAGAGAAATGAGTGCATATTTATTGCCTACAGCCAAAGCAAAGAGGAGGAGAACACAAGTGTTAACTTTATGGTCCAAAATACTGCATAGATTTTGGACTATATTCTACTAAATACAGCCAATGTTGCTTTTGGAATCTGCCTCATAATATTCTGGTAGGTCTAAATTCTGTAGCAGAGCAAATAAAAATAATGTGTGGTACTACAATATGAACAATTCAGAAAGGGTTTAGAAATCTTTTTTCATTTCACTGAAAGTTACTGAACCAATTTGAAGACTCACTGGAGCACTCTTGAAGATAACTTGGAAGAAGAGAGACAAGATGAACACTAATACCATCTGAAAAGAAGGAAAGTTGAGAAGTGAGGGAAAGGACGCTATTGATGACGACTTTACAAGTGGGTCTGAGCTGGAAGGGGTATGACTCTTCCTCCACATTCACATCTCTTTGGATTTTGGTTCCATTTTCTACCTAAATAATAAAATTGTGCAGAGCTACCCAGGAAAAGGAAGTATAACATTAAGACAAGAAGAAAATCTTGTTAGACATACATAAACACATTTTCTTTGCAATATACTTGGCTAGCATTGCTAGCCAAGATCACATAGATACCAAAATTTTCATCCTGCGAAGTTTTCTTGTTGTGCAAGGATTATTAATTCATGGTCTGTTCATTTTTAATGAACTTGAGGAGGCACAATTTGCTCTCTCTGCACATTACAATAGGGAAAGAACCAAGGAGAGTCTTTTTCTGCTAATTTTATGAGAAAAGCTACTGATAAAAGACCTGAGAAGTGACAGGACTAAAGAAATTAACATGATGACAGCAGTACCTTTTTAATTTCATTCTTCATTAAAAGAAATAAACAGAGCACTAACAGAATTTAATTTGCTAGAAAGGGAAAAAATGACATGTAAAGAATAACATTGGTGAAGTTGATGCCATTCAGCCTAAAGAATTGGCTGACCTGATCTCAGAGAACTTGTGAAATGTAAGGTTTCAGAGATGAAAATAATGTCTGTTTTTAGAAGGGAATAAGGGTGATGATACATATTATGATACAATATCTGGAAAAAAAAAAATCCAACATACTATATGGAAGAAAAAATAGAGAGTAATGGACAAATATGTATATGGATAAATAAATTTGTCAAAAAACTATTCTAATAATCTCAAATCAATCAAATCTCCTCCTGTGACAGGACAAAAGGCCTGAGAGTGGATTAGAAGCTGTAGATATGAACTTCCAAACACCAAATCAGGCCTCTGACATTTAGTCAGATCCTGTCTGACAGTGTCTAGTAATCAAGATTTTTGATCTCAAATAGATAGGAGTTACATTAGGATGGGCGCAAAACATTGGACTGTGAGGTGCTGCAATTCCAGTGATCAACAGAGTCAGGTGGATTTTTATGAACTGGTGGAATTTTCTTTGAGTTAGGACATGTACAGGCTTCTGCATTTAAGCAGGAGAAATCACCTGCACTAATACAGAATGAGGAGCAAAAGGCTAGGGGGAAATTTTGTGGAAAAGGGTCTGGAAATTTTAGTAGCTTGCAAGCTGAACATGTGTGAACACTGTCACACTCTCCAGGACTATACTGCAAAGTGGAGTATGTGGCAGAGCTTTAAGCTATCCAAGGACTCCTTTTGATATAAAGCAATTGCACAAAGACTTTTAATGATGAGTTACACCCAGCATTGAGTACAACATGCTAGTAACTGATAGTGAAGAGATTTCAAAGGAAAGCAAAAAGGATAATTACAAGTTGTTGTGGTTTAACCTGGCCGGCAGCTAAACACCACATAGCCATTCGCTCACCCTCCCCCCTCCCTCTCTGGGATGGGGGAGAGAAACGGAAAAGTGAAATGAGAGTTGAGATAGAGACAGTTTATTAAGATGGAAAACAATAATAATAATAATAATAGTAATAATAATAATAATAACAATAATAATAATAATAGCGTGTATGAAACAAGTGATGCACAATGCAATTGCTCACCACCCGCTGACCGATGCCCAGTCTATCCCGAGCAGCCGGCCCCCCCACCCTGGCTAGCCACCCCTATATATTGTTTAGCATGATGTCAGATGGTATGGAATACTCCTTTGGCCAGTTTGGGTCAGCTGTCCTGGGTCTGTCCCCTCCCAGCTCTTGCTGCACCCCCAGCCTGCCTGCTGGCAGGACAGAGCGAGGAGCTGAAAAGTCCTTGGCTTGGTACAAGCATTGCTCTGCAACAACCAAAACATCGACATGTTATCAGCATTCTTCTCATCCTAATCCAAAATACAGCATTCTACCAGCTACTAGGAGGAAAACTGTCCTAACTGAAACCAGGACACAAGTCTATAAGAAGGATCAACAAAAGAAGGCTGAAACTCAACTAAGGCTGTTAAGAGCTGAAAAACTCAACACTCCAGAATTCTACTAATTCTAATTAAATGAAAGGTAATTCCTAGAGGGGGTTAGCATCCTGCCATGCACAAGTTTCTCTTAATCCACCCTATGCAATTTGATCCTCTCTGTGGCTTCACAGTTTTAGCTGGCTGCTGCTAAGACTCTTAGCCAGCTTTTGAGTCTTGAGATACAAGTTCCAAGCAGCAAGACTGGGCAATTCCACCTGCACATTTAAAAGACATCCAATTATTTTCTTTGAGTTGCAGTGCAGCAGACTCAAGCCGGCTGCTGGGAGAGACTGCACATTGGTGGTTCTGGGTGGCTTTGTGTGTTTTGTTGTTGTTGTTGATTGTTTGTTTGTGTTTTTAATATTAATTTAAATAAAATATGTTTAAGTATATAAAGAAATAGTTTATGAGGAAAAAAAAAAAAAGGACTAACTTGTCGAATCATAGATACATCTGCAGTCTTTCATTCTTTCCATATTACACTTATTTATACTTGAAGATCTTTCTTTCATTATCATTTTCCTCCAGGTAAGGCAAACGTTGTTTAAGAGACTGTTCATAAACAGGTGTCTGAGCCCTTTTCATAAACAAACACTGAAAAGCTACACTCATGGTTGCTGTGTGCTGCATTATATAAATTTATCTTGAAGAACTGTGTTTTTGAAGGCATGTATGTAGGTTATAGTTGGACAACCCTCAGTGACATTCTTTGCTCATGGGGTGTTTTTGAAAATTTTCATCCACATATTGGTCTGGGGGTGAATATTCCTCTTTCAAAAACAGAATATTATTTATAGCAGATAATGCATGCAAGTAGCTGGTTCTCTGGCTCCTTAAAGTGTTCTCCAAAACATCAGTCATGCTTTACATAAAACGTTACTGTTATTGCAGTGCTTGGTATTGTAACATTTGTAATATTGTAATATTTTGATTCCGTTATAGTAAGAGTCAAATCGAATTTCTCATTATTAATTTGAGTAAATCATGGACCTTTCTTTGATGTTTTGTTTTTTTTACTTTTACTGGTTATCTCAACTGTGTGAAAAATCAGTATTCTATATTATAAAAAGCAATCATTGTGCAAAGATCTTGACATACATATTGCAGCTCCTCTTGCTGTTTATGTATTGTTCCCATAAATATGAGCAATAGACCCATGGCAGCATTACAGTTTAACATCCAAATAATACCAGAATTGTAATGTGCTCAAGGTCTCAGCATAAGATGGGCAACATAAGTCCTGTGCCTGTTTACAAGTATTTCTGAGCACTGCTGCATTGCACCAACCCATCTTTTGCCTCCACATCTCTGTGATATGCTGTCACAAGACCTAGGGCAATAAAAACCCATCAGTGGAGCTACCAGTTAATCTCCCTGTGAAGTCACTCCAAGTTGCTCGCATGGAATTGTGCTTCCCCAGCTTCTTCTGTGGCTTCTTGTTGGCGGACAAGTCTCCAGCACCCCTTGGTCACCTCTCAGCATCAGGCAGTCTGGTAGGGTTTGTGCTGTTGAGCTGTGGATGCTCCTTGCTGAGCAGAGACACGTGAAGGATGGCCTGATTGCACCTACTGCTGTTTCTAGACTCACTGGCTCCACAAAAAGTAATTGTTGAAAAGACATCTGTGGTGATTTCCTGGTGATGAATTTGTGTTCCTGGAAAGCAGCTAGTATTATTATTTCTTTTTCAAAAGTAGTTGAAAAAAATATATGAAATTAAATGTGCCTGTCATTTCCAGCACCAAAAGTATTATTTGCCCCTTGCTATTGGGTACAGTGAACATGACATGAAACTGGATAACCAGTAGCTCTAATTTATAAAATATTTTTGGAATATTTCAGTATGAAAACCTCTACAAATTCAAGAAAATAACCCTGACTATTCCAGACTGTTAATATTTAAAGACAAATTGTCACTAGAGGCAAAAATAAAATTCAAGCCAAATCCAACATAATTCAACTAACTTATCTTTAATATGCTGCATCTGTTGTCATAGGCAAAACAGTTTTGAATTGGGGAATTAATTTATTGCCAATTGACATAAATATTTGACTACCCATTTGGGTATTGAGAACAAAACAGACATGTTAAAACACTTGGGGAAAACACCTTCACAGGCCCAACCAGCTGTTGATTGAGTTAACTATGTTTAGACACACACATGGCAAATAGTATTCTCCAATAACTTTACAGAACAAGAGATGTGAGCAGGACTGCATATTGTGATAGGTAGTAATATGTGGCTACTGTACTGAAATATACATTTTCTAAACAACCTTTGTTCAGTTTTCAAGGCATTTCTAAAAATGGGTTTATTACTGTAAGCTGAGAAGTTACAGCAAGAGATTGCTTCCCACTGATTTAGTCTTTGTTATTTTCCTCACATATTATGTCTGAATCTCTGTATTTATTTTGAGGTCCTAAGGTCCTAAAGTAATGTCTGTGTAAATCACACACACACACACACACACACACACACACACACAAAAAAAAAAGCTATTTAAAATATAGTAACTCATTTTCCATGTTCATATAGTTAAAAACTAGTGCTTTTATCCTGATTTTCAAATAAATTATCAGGCTATACATAGGGCTCTAATCATTTGGACAAGTTAATGATTTCTATGTACTGTGCACATTATTTGTTTTAATTATCTGTTGATAGATAATTGTGGGAAGAAGGGAGGATCTTTGTCAAAGATGACACCTAATATTTTCTTCTTTAATGATAAAACAGAATGGTGGTATAATGGATAACTGCCCATGAAGGAACAGGAAACAGTGTTCCAACCAATTCTTCCAACCAATTACCATCTGTGTTAAAATTCCTTGGAGCTTGATACTGCAGATAATTTCATCTGTGTTTCAGAGTATTTTGCTTAATTACTTAGAATTGTGACCACACAAACACAGCAAACCACAGCTATTTTAATCATATACACCTTTCTAACCATCTGGCTTTATCTGTTTACTAAAAGCACGATTGTCCTGTAGCATCTGGTGCTAATTCAGCTACTTTTACTTTTTTTTTTTTTTTATTTTATTTATTTATTTTACTTTTTAAGCGTTGTACAATGCCAGCATTTCTACAATTTCATTACAAACAGATGGATTCAGACTAGGCACGAAGCCCCTTACATAAATACCTCACACAGGAATGGCCAGTACTCATTTAGCCCATGTTTCCCAGTGATTTTCATGGCCTCACGTTTCTGTCTTGAATTAGTCAGTGTCCTACTCTGCAATGAGTACAGAGAACACTGGTTGTTCTCAGATACGGTATTTGATAAGGAACAGTCTGCTGCAGTTCAGAGATACCCCTGAAAAGAGAGCAAAAAATCCAGTGAAAGTACACAGAATGCACTCACAGAGAGAAGGAGGCTGCTACACACTTTCACAGAATCACAGAATCACAGAATTTCTAGGTTGGAAGAGACCTCAAGATCATCGAGTCCTACCTCTGACCTAACACTAACAGTCCCCACTAAACCATATCCCTAAGCTCTACATCTAAACGACTTTTAAAGACCTCCAGGGATGGTGACTCCACCACTTCCCTGGGCAGCCCGTTCCAATGTCTAACAACCCTTTCGGTAAAGAAGTTCTTCCTAAGATCCAACCTAAAATTCCCCTGGCGCAACTTAAGCCCATTCCCCCTCGTCCTGTCACCAGGCACGTGGGAGAACAGACCAACCCCCACCTCGCTACAGCCTCCTTTGAGGTACCTGTAGAGAGCGATAAGGTCACCCCTGAGCCTCCTTTTCTCCAGGCTGAACAATCCCAGCTCCCTCAGCCGCTCCTCGTAGGGCTTGTTCTCCAGGCCCCTCACCAGCTTCGTAGCCCTTCTCTGGACTCGCTCAAGCACCTCGATGTCCTTCTTGTAGCGAGGGGCCCAAAACTGAACGCAGTATTCGAGGTGCGGCCTCACCAGAGCCGAGTACAGGGGGACGATCACCTCCCTGGCCCTGCTGGTCACACTGTTTCTTATACAGGCCAGGATGCTGTTGGCCTTCTTGGCCACCTGAGCACACTGCTGACTCATATTCAGCCGACTATCAACCATCACTCCCAGGTCCGTCTCTGCCTGGCAGCTCTCCAACCACTCATCTCCCAGCCTGTAGCTCTGTTTGGGGTTATTACACCCCAGGCGGAGGACCCGACACTTGGCCTTGTTGAACTTCATACCGTTGACCTCAGCCCATCGGTGCAGCCCAACCAGATCCTCCTGCAGAGCCTTCCTACCCTCGAGCAGGTCGACACACGCACCTAACTTGGTGTCATCTGCAAACTTTATGAGGGTGCACTCAATGCCCTCATCCAGATCATCGATGAAGATATTAAAGAGGACCGGCCCCAGTACCGAGCCCTGGGGAACGCCACTAGTGACCGGCCTCCAACTGGATTTGACTCCATTTACCACGACTCTTTGGGCCCAGCCATCCAGCCAGTTTCTAACCCAATGAAGCGTGGGCCAGTCCAAGCCAAGAGCAGCCAGTTTCCTGAGGAGAATGCTGTGGGAAACAGTGTCAAAAGCCTTGCTGAAGTCAAGGTAGACCACATCCACAGCCTTTCCCTCATCCACCCAGCGTGTCACTTTGTCATAGAAGGAGATCAGGTTCGTCAAGCAGGACCTGCCCTTCATAAACCCATACTGACTGGGCCTGATCGCCTGCTTGCCCTGCAAGTGCTGTGTGATGTCTCTCAAGATAATCTGCTCCATGAGCTTCCCTGGCACTGAGGTCAAACTGACAGGCCTGTAGTTTCCCGGGTCAGTCCTCCGGCCCTTCTTGTAGATGGGCGTCACGTTTGCTAGCCACCAGTCAACTGGGATCTCCCCCGATAGCCAGGACTGTTGATAAATGATGGTAAGCGGCTTGGCCAGCTCTTCCGCCAGTTCTCTCAGTACCCTCGGGTGGATCCCATCCGGCCCCATTGACTTGTGCACATCCAAGTGCCGTACCAGGTCACCAACCATTTCTTCGTGTATAGTGAGGGCCACATCCTGCTCCCCATCCCCTTCCACCAGTTCAGGGAACTGGGTATCCAGAGAACAACCGGTATTGCCACTAAAGGCTGAGGCGAAGAAGGCATTAAGCACCTCCACCTTTTCCTCATCTCTTGTAACTAAGTTTCCCCCCACATCCAGTAAAGGATGGAGATTCTCCTTAGTCCTCTTTTTTGTGTTGATGTATTTATAAGAACATTTTCTGTTATCTTTAATGGCAGTAGCCAGATTGAGCTCCAGATGAGTTTTGGCTTTTCTAATATTGTCCCTGCACAGCTTCGCAACATCCTTATAGTTCTCCTTAGTGGCCTGCCCACTTTTCCAAAGATTATAAACCCTCTTTTTTCTCCTAAACTCAAGCCACAATTCTCTGTTCAGCCAGGCTGGTCTTCTCTCCCGCCAGCTCATCTTTGGGCACGTGGGGACAGACCGTTCCTGCGCCATTAAGATTTCCCTCTTGAAGAGCGCCCAGTCTTCCTGGACTCCTCTGCCCTTCAGAATCGCCTCCCGAGGGACTCTACCAACCAGTGTCCTCAGCAGCACAAAGTCAGCCCTCCGGAAGTCCAATACAGCGGTTTTACTGGTCCCCTTCCTGGCCTCGCCAAGAGTAGAGAACACCACCATTTCGTGGTCACTCTGCCCAAGACAGCTCCCAACAATCACATCCTCCACCGGTCCTTCTCTGTTTGTGAAGAGAAGGTCTAGCGGGGCACCTCCCCGGTAGGCTCACTAACCAGCTGCGTCAGGAAGCTATCTTCCACGCTCTCCAGAAACCTCCTAGACTGCTTTCTCTGGGCTGTGTTGTGCTTCCAGGATATGTCAGGGAAGTTGAAGTCCCCCACGAGAACAAGGGCTGACGATTTCGCCACTTCTGCCAGCTGCCTGTAGAACTCCTCATCCGTCTCCTCATCCTGGTTCAGCGGTCTATAACAGACCCCGACCAGGACGCTAGCCTTGTTGGCCCCGCCAATCCTAACCCAAAGGGACTTGACCTTGTCATTCCCAGCCTCGAGTTCTACAACATCGAAAGACTCTCTAATATAGAGAGCCACACCACCACCCCTTCTGTGCTGCCTGTCCCTTCTGAAGAGCCTATAGCCAGTCATTGCAGCACTCCAGTCATGAGAGTGGTCCCACCACGTCTCCGTGATGGCAACCAAGTCGTAGCCTGCCTGCTGCACGATGGCTTCCAGCTCCTCCTGTTTGTTACCCATGCTGCGTGCATTGGTGTAGATGCACTTCAGCTGGACCATTGCCTTATCCCCCGGCCTTGCTATTGTTCCCCCTGGCACAGCTCCAACAATCCTTGCTTCAGCCCCGTCCCCCTTCTTACCTAGTTTAAAGCCCACTGAATTTGGCAAAGAGCTCAGAAAAGAACACCTCAAATGTTTAAAGTCTGCCAAAATCATGAAGTTTTATGGTGGTGACTTATTGTCCACTTAAAAAATGTGTTTTTATACACTTATCGTGATACAAAAGCTACAGTAGGCAAAAAAGTCTGTGAATTCATAACTGTTGTTGTTGTTTTGTTCGTTTGTTTGTTTCATTGTATTCAAAAAATCCTTTTAGAATCCTTTTAGGTTTTTTGAAACTAAAATTAAAACTAGCATTTGTTTTAGGTTTTTACTTTTCAGTCTTGCTAGAAGATAATAACTTTTCTAGTATTTTTGCATAGTTTAAGTTCTGTTTAATGCCATGGACTACTAAATTAGCAAATCCCTCATACTAATATTAAAGAAATAGTAGTGCTGGATGTTTCACAACATAACCTTTGGTGAAGTTGATCATGTAACAGTTAAAGGCTCCAAGAAAGGACAGGTGAAGAGTCTCATATTTTCTACAAGTCACTAGGTTGTATACAAACCATTACTGCAGAAGAGTTGTTTACAGTCATGCTTTTGTAATACTAGTTTATGTATCATGCCCTTACATCAGTCTCAGTATATATCTCCTACATAGCTTTGTAGCTCAGGTTTCAATCTTTTGTGATGTGTTAATTCTATTAGATCACCATTCTAGCATTATTTCCTCTGTTACTTCCACTACTGACGTATTTTGTTTCTCTACTATTTTGTTTCTCTTAGCAGTCAAACCCATTATCAATATTTTTTATTGCTATTTTTCCAGTGTTCAAATGTTATTGTAAAATCCTAGTTTTATTTTATTTATTTTCTATCCTAACAAAACTCACCTTCACCCTGAGAAAAATTAATGTTACTTGTCTCCTGTGACTCATCATTTTGACATCTTTTATCTTTCAGTTTTCAGACATTTCTTTCACCTTCCTAGTGACCTTCACTGCTGCTTTTCTGAAATGTCTTACATTTCATTAAATCTCTCTTTTTTTTTTTTTTTTTTTTTAACAATTAATTTTACTTCAGACATCTCAGTATTTGACTTTTCATTGTAAAAGACCCTATCTATAATTATCTTTTGATTCTTTGACTTAAAACATCAATATTTGCACCCTAAATTTGTACTGGTGACATTTCCTTTACTACGGTTGTGACATCATGTATTATTGTTATTTATTCCAACTCCTCTTTTATTTGCAAATACTTCCTAGGGTCCCCTAGGTGATTATTTGTTAATTGCATTCTTCTCTTTTCTCTGATTTAAAATAAATAAAATAATTTAAAAATAAATAAATAAAAAAATGTGAGATGCCATCTCTGACCTCCTTCCCAGTGTCCCTGGGTGACCCTGGGGTGACAAATAAGGATGAGTATACCTCCTCCTTATACTTTTCATTTGGATGCAGTAGCTCTGGCCACCATTAGGCAGTTTTATGTATATAAACCTTCAGTTTCAAGTTTCATTATCTCACTGCACTAACCTTAGTCTCTGCTTTATCACCTCTTGTTCACCCATCAAAAAATGGGTCTCCAGACCCATACAAAAAATGCAACATGAAAATTTGAGGAGACGAAACAAAAGATCAAGCGTCTCGCACCACGTTTTAGCTCTCCTCTCCTCTGTGCCAGTTTCTCCCCAAATGATGAGGTTTTGTTTTCACTTTACTTAGTACTTTGGGTACTTTTATCTGGTCTTTTTTAGAACGTCAGTGTTTTGTTTCCCACAGCAGTTCCTTAGTACAGCCTAAACCAGTTGCAGTTTTCTAAAGCAACAGCAGAGGACAGTGAAGACCAGAGAGATCAGAGGATTTTCAGCTTTCTTCTTTCAGTGCTTTCTTCTTTGGTGCTGCTTCCTCAAAACCGCAACGAGTACCATTTCTTTCTTTTTCTTTTTCTTTTTCTTTTCTTCTTTTTTTTTTTTTTTTTTTTTGTTATTATTATTATGAACATACTTTACATGGTTTGACTACTCATGGTCCTTCGTAATTTTTTTTTTTTTTATTTTTATTTTATTTTTTTGCATGACATGAGAGAATATATTTCAAAGCCAGATCAGAATTCAGTAACTCTCTGAATTCTTCACCGAGGAATTTTACAGTAATGTTATGGCAATTACAGTAATAATAATAATTAAAAACAACAACAACAAAAAGGAAGAGGTTGTTTTGTTGTTGTTTGCTTTTTTGTTATTATTTGAATAGGTAGCACTGAAGTTCTAGTTATAAATGTCGCTGGCTTTAATCACAGATGAAGTCTTCTATTTCTGTACCTGCTGCTCAGTGTTTACCAAATATTGATACTAAAAAACAGTAAAGATAATTTAGCTCACCATAGTACTCAAAGTGAATCTCTGGCTATCAATAAACAGTATTTATATATAGATATATATATATATGCTAAAAAACATGCTAATCTACAGAGAAAGTTAGAGGAACTGAGCACACCTCTGGTGCAGCGAACCATCAGTATAAGCCATTGTGCAGGGAATGGACAAAAGCTCTACCAGTAATTGACACACCTACAACTGAGTTTGGTTTCTTGATTCAAGTGTGAGCAGATGGGAAAACGTTACAGAGAAGGGACAATTTTCTTTATCATATGATTTGTATGTAGCTTTTTGCCTCATGTTTTATCACTCATTCCAAATGATTAATTTCAATATAATATTTCCACATATTAAATATCAAGGACCTACTATCTCACATAGGTAGGTTAGATTATCCAGTTACCCATAAACATAGTTTTAGTTTCCATGGTTATTCAGGTGCGTCTAGCATTTTTCTTTCACAGCATTGATTGACAGAGATACAAGTTGTTATAAAATATAGCAGTTACAAATAAAGATTGCAGAGGCATGGTCCTTCTGCATTCAGTAGTTTGGAAGTGTAAATCTTGCTTGATACAGCTTGTGGATATTGAAGGTATTCTCAACAGAGTTCTTTGAGTTAGCCAAGTTAACACATACGCTATAAAAGAAGATGCTTGCCAAAGCTATAAAATACATGAGACTAGCATAGCTACCATTCCCAAAATAAAGCACTTGAATACCTTCTGGTAAATACAGGAACATCCTGATCCTAACTATGCTATTCTAAAATAGAAACCCAAACCAAACCAAGGGAAATTGAAAAAGAACAGAGTATTTTCTACATTTAACACCAATATTACTTTACATGCACCATACAATAGATATGTGTTAGAAAGAATTACAAATATTTGCAAATGTCTACTGCGTAAAGTAGCCATTACATATTTTAAACATATTTTTATGTGGATATTTATATGTCCAAATATCTGAACTTAATCTAAGTGTCTGTGCAGAGTCCACACCTGAAATACTTTTACTGTTTTCAGGAAACTGAATCCTTAACGATCTACACCAGATTGCATTTAAGAAACAGATGCAAAATGCTTGTAATTTTGTAGTTAATATATAAGAAAAAACAAAATCCTGTATTTGCATTAGAACATAGTTCTTTATGATTGAAGCTTTAATATTCTTTCAAACAGAATGAAAGAATAAAAGAGTATTTATGCATTTGAGACACATGTAAACCCATAAAAAAGAAACAATTTGCAGAAAGTAATTACTGTGTAAAAAATCAAAAAATGCTGAAGTGTGGTACTTCAAGGCCCGAAAAGTGTACCGATGGGCTTTTGGCATAGCCGCATTAAGTATGGAGAAGATTAACCAGCTGCCTACCTTGCCCAGCCGCTTGGAGCTCCCTTCTGTTGTGGGGTTGCCGAGGGTCAAAGAATAGCAGGTTCCAGTTGCTACCACAACAGTGCACCGGCGGCAATATTGCATCCACCAAGACTCCCTGATTCCCACCTGTAGTCTGATTGATGGATTGGAGATGTAAGGAGTGATCAGCAAGACAGACTAACCCTTCAATAGTCCCACACAGCCAGTGCGAAAGTCTAATGGCAAGTGGAGACTCACAGTGGAATACCGTGGCCTGAACAAAGTCGTGCCACCGCTGATGCTGCACGCACTCAGATGGGCTCATTGCTAAAGAGTGGACTTGACCACAGACATTATTGCAAAAGTAATTCATGAAAATGAAACATGCTTTCACAATGTGTGCAAAGAAGGTAATACCAGTTGTTAAACTGCCCACTGAACTAATGAAGTGCCATCTCTCAGCAGTTTAGGATTTTCATATCTCCCTTTGGCTGGTGCTGTTTGGCTGTGCAGACCATATCTTTAAAGGACCGGTTGTTGTTTCCTGTGGCTTGATTCTTACTAGCTTTGAGGTGACAGAGAGGATGCAGGTGGGAAGCAGGTGCTGACAAGCACTGTCACTTTCACCTCATGAAAGCCGTTCTGGATGATGGAGATCTGAGAACACCTTTTCCATATTTGTACCATACCTGTTGTGACAGTGTCTCATGACCAGAAATAAAATCTGAGATAGGTTTTGGTAGTAATGATCAGATGATTATCTCTAGGACATTTCCTTGGTGTGATTTGATAAGTGCATCATCCTTACTGGAAAATGTTCCCCTATGTTCGTGCTCATGAATACTTCTGCTGCAACTGTGAGACTCCAGAGGAAATTAACTCAAGGGCGGGGAGCTGAGGTGCAGCATGCTTTTTCATGTCTTGAAATAGGTTTCCCATCGACGGAGGCAAGTGCTGTCCAAAGGTCAGCACTTCTGTGTGGTTTTGGCGGCTGGTCTTGTCAAAGTGAGTAGTTAGAAAGAGTCGGTGCTACTTTTTGTTAATGGA
This sequence comes from Nettapus auritus, assembly GCA_011076525.1. Lineage (NCBI taxonomy): Eukaryota > Metazoa > Chordata > Aves > Anseriformes > Anatidae > Nettapus > Nettapus auritus. The sequence goes on from CM021766.1 coordinate 48,826,292, forward strand.
GCAGTTGAAGTTATTCCGTTTTGCTCGGTGTTGTGCTGCAATATTCTGGGGAAAAGATTTTGGATGAGAATAATGCTGATCCCCTCCAGGCGGTTTAGCTGGGGCAGGGCAGTGCCTACACAGAGCCATGGGCTTTTCAGCTCCTTTTTCTGCCCTGCCAGCGAGGAGGCTGGGGGTGCAGCGGGAGCTGGGAGGGAACAGATCCCGGAGAGGTGACTCAGACTGGCCAAAGGGATATTCCACACCATACGGCATTGTGCTGAGCAATAAATATGGGGGGAGTTGGCCAGGGAGGTGGGGCCGCTGCTTGGGGTCTTGCTGGGTGCCGGTCAGCAGCAGGTGCATCATTGCATTGCGCATCACTTCTTTTGTATTGTTATTTTTTTCATTGTTAATATTGTTCTCCCTTCCTTTTCTGTCCTATTAGACTTTCTGTTTCTCGATCCAGAAAATTTTACTTTTTTTACTCTCTCCCATGCCACTGTTGGAGCTGGGGGCAATGGATGGAGTGAACACCTACTCAGTGCTTAGCTGGCTGCCCAGTTCTACCACAACACTGCTTTCTGTTTCCCAACACTGGGCACAAAGAGTTGTTGTTATGAGTGTTCTGGTGAAGTTTGTTAAAAGCATTACACTAGCGTAATATTGCTGGTCATAATGTTGATTTATTTTCTTTAGGTGCTGTTGTGTGTTTTCAGAGTGGTGTCATATAATCCTGAGTTGCTGTCTATGTTCCCTGTCATGCTGTTGATCGCTTCTGTGGGCTGGTTAACAGTTATCATTTCACTCTACTCTGAAACACTGGCCTATGATCTGCTAGAATGACCGGTTGTGAGACTGATGCAGTGTTTGTATTCCGTGGTGCTGTCATCTCCGCACTTCAGGAACCATCTTTCAGACTCCATGAATAACAACACTGCCTACCTTTTGTGCTCAGGGAGCCAATCTATAGGGGTCATAAGGGGGAGATACTGTCCCCCGCTCCTTCACCTTCCCTTTCTCCTTCATATTCCTCTTCCACGCTTGCCACAATGGCTGTGGAGAATTTTGTATATCCTCTGGATGCTCAAACCTGCATTTTCCTGCTGCTATGTTTCCTCAATGTGTTTCAGTTTTCTTTTATGGTTAAGCAACCATTTAAGAAAACTACCCAGATGCGTGCCCTGAGTCAGGCTAGTTCTGAGTGACAGGGTGTGAGGGAGGATATAGGCAAGTACCTAGGACAGTGCACAGCTCCAATATTTTGGAACTTCGCCCCTGAACAAGTGCAAAATCCTGGACAAAACTAATAATAATAATAAAAATAAAATGAAAAAAGTAAGCTGTCACCTTTGCAATTCCAGAGAGACATGAATCACTGCTGGGGCCTGGCCCATGCCTGCCAAGCCCTGTTTATCACCCTGTTCAGCATCTTCAAGGGGAAGAGAAGGTATCTGGATCCCACAACAAAATGACAGGCACTGTGGCCACTCCCACAACAGATCCTGAAGCCACTTCAGCCCCTGTGATGGGCCCCAGGGCTACGCCATCCCCCGCAGCAGGCACTGCAGCAGGGCCCAGAGAATCAGCCCGTGTTGCTATCAGTCACCCCGACATGCTAGACTGAACAATGGATGCCAAAGTTAGCTCATTTAGTAGGGGGAAAATCTCCTGTTAAGAAAGGGAAGGAAGAAGAAGAAGAGGCAGGCTACTCTAAATCAGGGCCATTGTGGGAACAGGAGGAGGAAGAGGAATATGTCATAAAAGTGGCAACAACCAACTCATCCCTATCCCTGGGTGAGCTGCGAGACATGCAAAATATTTCAGCTGTAATCCAGGCAAGAACATTATCACCCGGCTGCTCCAAGGCTGGGATAATGGAGACAATAGCCTGGAATGTAAGTGCAAGGAAGGCAAGCAGTTGGGATCCCTTTCTAGGTAAGGGGGCATTGACAAAGCTATTGGGACAGGCGTACAAGTCTTCACCCTCTGGAAGCGACTCCGCTCAGGCGTGAAGGAAAGGTATCCCTTCAAGGAAGATACTGCACGTTACCCAGGCAAAGGAACCTCCACGGAGAGGGATATCCAGTACCTGGGGGAAATTAGCTGTGCTGGAGGTGATTTATGATGACATAGACAACAAACAAATATCCAGAGATCCACATGAAGTCCAGTGCATACAAGTCAAGTTGCGGGAGTTTGTATGGAGTGCACTGTCATTATATGCCAACTCATCGGAAGCAATGACATGGAAAGATGGAGAGGAACATAAGGTGGATGAATTGGCTGGCCAGCTGCAGCAATACAATGAGTCTCTCTTCCTTCTCCTGGGCCTGCATCTCGGCTGTGGAGAAACTTTCCCAAGAGGTTTACAAACTCAAAGAAAGTGTGATGGAGACACTGTTCCGGGAGTTCCAGCAATTCAAAAAGGATACGTCCTACACTTTCCACCTGTATGAACCTCAGCTTTTAGGAGTAAGCGTCCCTCTGCTCACGAAGGGGGATGTAGTGGGTACACACCACGTGTCACCCTGTGGTTCTACACAGTAATGAATCCTAGGACTAGGACCAGAGTGCTCCTGTCTCCAGCCAGGTGGAGGAAGGGACAGGCGGGTTTATTGGACAGTGTGGATTTGATGACCTGGCACATCAGACCCACAGGGATAGAAGACTGTAGTGCACCAGTGCACATTGTACCCTAATGCCATCAAGTTATTAAGGGGCAGAACCCATGTGTATTTCTGGAGTGGATCCCAACAGGAGATATACAGGGGGATCCCAACAGCTACCTGTATTGGAGGCTGAAGTGAGTCTAACGGGCAATGAGTGGCAAAAGCATCCCATTGTGACTGGCCTGGAGGCTCCGTACCTCCTTGGCGTAGACTACCTCAGGAGAGGGTACTTCAAGGCCCCAAAAGTGTACCGGTGGGCTTTTGGCATAGCCGCATTAAGTACGGAGAAGATTAACCAGCTGCCTACCTTGCCCAGCCGCTTGGAGCTCCCTTCTGTTGTGGGGTTGCCGAGGGTCAAAGAACAGCAGGTTCCAGTTGCTACCACAACAGTGCACCGGCGGCAATAGTGCATCCACCAAGACTCCCTGATTCCCACCTGTAGTCTGACTGATGGACTGGAGATGCAAGGAGTGAGCAGCAAGACGCACTCACCCTTTCATAGTCCCACACAGCCAGTGCAAAAGTCTAATGGCAAGTGGAGACTCACAGTGGACTACCGTGGCCTGAACAAAGTCGTGCCACCGCTGAGTGCTGCACGCACTCAGATGGGCTCATTGCTGACGAGTGGACTTGACCACAGACACTACTGCAAAAGTAATTCAGGAATATGAAACGTGCTGCAGTTAAGCAAGCCAAGCAGTATTATAGAAAGAATCACCTACAGTAATGAAAAAGCACTTCAGAGGAGTGCTTAAGGTGAAGGGGCACAGGTGCGTACTCTCCCCCCATGGTCAATTCCTATGTACCTCACGCAGTATAAAAGCTGTTTGGAGCATGACAGCTAAAGAATGGAGACAGGGTTGTCTCTTCTCTTTTGTACTTTCTAATATTTCTGAGCTGAGATTGAATTACAAAAAAAACCTGTAGAAAAACCTTGCTGACGGTTGTTGAAATAAGGAAAGCTAAGCTGCCTGTGAAGGTGTTTCTGGTGACAGCTGGCTGCACCTGTGTTGCTGTGGTAACAGCAGGTCCCAAAGTACCCCTTTTT
>CM021766.1:48840423-48910286 GCA_011076525.1 Nettapus auritus
TTTTTTTTTTTTTTTTTTTTTTTTTTTTTTTTTTTTTTTTTTTTTTTCCAGCTGCCCTTCCGAAGTTAGTGCATTTATTTGGTCAGAAAAAAAAGCTCCGTGAAGCTGTCATCACCCAGGACAATTAACTCACTGCCAGGCATCCAGAAGCACAAGGTCCTGCATCTGGGCCATGTCAATCCTATGCACAAATACTGACTGGGCAGAGAATGGATTGAGAACTGCCCTGAGGAGAAGGACCTGGGGGTGTTGGTTGACAAGAAGCTCAACATAAGCTGGCAATTTGTGCTTGCAGTCCAGAAAGCCAACCATATCCTGGGCTGCATCAGAAGAAGCATGGCCAGCAGGTTAAGAGAGGTAATTCTCCCCATCTACTCTGCTCATGTGAGACCCCATCTGGAGTACTGTGTTCAGTTCTGGGGCCCTCAGCACAAGAAGGACATGGACCTATTAGAGATAGTCCAGAGGAGGGCCACGAAGATGATCAAGGGGCTGGAGCACCTCTTCTTCCCCAGGAGGTCTGTCTTCCACAGAGCTGCTTGCTCATTCTCCCCAGGTGGGATGGGAGAGAAAATTGGAAAGGTAAAAGAGGGGGAACTCATGGGCTGAAATAAAGACAATTAACTAGGCAAAGCAAAAGCTATGTGTGAAAGCAAAGCAAAATGAGGAGTTCAATCAGTACTTCCTATCAGCAGGCTGATCACAGACTCATAGAATCACAGAATGGCTTGGGTTGGAAGGGACCTTAAAGATCACCTAGTTCCAACACCATTGCCATGGGCAGGAATGCCAGCCACTAGATCAGATTGCCCAGGGCCTCATCCAGCCTGGTCTTGAACACCCCCAGGGACGGTGTTCAAGCAATTCCAGGAAAGATGGACTCATCAGGCATAACGGTTCCTTGGTAAGACAATTGCCATCACTCTGAACATCTCCCCCTTTCTCCTTCTTTACCTCAGCTTTTATTGCTGATCATGATATCACATGGTATGGAATATCCCTTTGGTCATTTGGGGTCAGCTGTCCTGAGTGCGTCCCCTCCAAACTTGCACATACTAGCCTCCCCTCTGGCAGTGCAGCACAAGAATATGAAGTGTCCTTGGCTCTGTGCAAACACTGCTCTACAACAGCTAAAAATATTGGTGTGTGATCAACATTATTTTCATCAAAAATCCAAAGCGCAGCACTGTCCAAGCCTTAATGAAGAGAATTATCGTAGCCAAAACCACAATGAGACCCTTCACCATCTTTGTAGCCCTCCTTTGGACACTCTCTAATAGTTTTATTTCCTTCTCATATTATAGCTCCCAAAACCTTATACAGTACTCAAGATGAGGTTGCACCAGCAAACAGTAAATCAGGACAATCGCTTCCCTCAACCAGGTAGCAATGCTGCACCTCAGAACACAGTTGGCCTTTTTGGATGCCAGACTGTAGATTCATATTCACCTTGCCATCATCCACACATCCCTTTCCACAGAACTGCACTCCACTCTCTTGTCCCCCAATCTGTATGTATATCAAGGATTGCCCCATTACAGGTGCAGAATGTGGCCCTTGCTTTTGTTAAATTTCATGCAGCTGGTGATAGCCCAGCCCAGTCTGTCAAGATCTCTCTGCAAGGCCTCTCTACCCTTGAAGGAGTAGCAGCTCCTCCTAATTTAGAATTATCTGCAAACTGAGTATTCATTTGAGTCTTGGGTCCAGGTCATTTATGAAAACATTAAAGATAACAGATCCTAAAATGGAGCCCTAGGGAACTGCACTAGTGGCTGGCTGCCAGCCTAATATAAACCTTTGAGCCCGACCCATCTGTTGGTTGTCCACCCATCACTTTATGTGTTTGTCTAGCCATATGCTGGAACTTTTGTCCAGAAGAATACTGTAAGAAACAGTATTGAAAGCTTTGCTGAAATCAAAAAAGATTACATCAACTGGTTTCCCTTAGTCAGCCAGGTGGGTAACCTTAAGGAAACAAAGTATGTTAAACAGGCCTTTCCTCTCATGAACGCACGTTGAATGTGACCAATGACTGTGTTGTCTTTCAAGTGTTTTTCAGTAACTTCAAGGATAACCTCCATAATTTTTCCAGGCACTGAAGTGAGACTGAGGAGCCTGCAATTACCAGGTTCTTTCTTTCCTTTCTTGAAAACCGGGACAACATTTGCCAGCTTCCAGTCAACTCATCCCTAAAACCCCCCAGTGCTTTATCTCCTGCAGCAGCACCGAGATTAAAACCCCTCTCAGGGCCACCTTGCGGGAGACGCTGCAGCTCTTCACAGCCGGGTCATGTTGGGGGGGCCGAGGCTCAGAGCCCAGAGCTCCATTTCGCGCTCCCCGCCCTGCCGCCTGGCGGCGCCATTTGCTGCCCCCGCGCCCCCTCCCCAAAATGGAGGCGCGGCGCCTCTCCCTCTCGGCGGCCGGAGGGAAGGCCCGTGCTCCCCCTGGGCACGGAGCGGGGCCAGCCCCGCATCCCCCGCCGCCCGCAGGTGAGCCTCCTCCCAGCTCGGCAGCCTCCGCGTCGGGATGGCGCGGGGAGGGCTCTGCGCGGCCGCCCTGCGCGGAGAGCCGGGCTCTGCGAGGAGCCGCGCCCGCTCCGGAGCCGGCAGCGGGGGGCGGGCAGCACGGCACCGCACCGCACCGCCGACCCGCACCGCACCGCCCCAGGCCGTCAGCACCGCCTCCAGCCGCGGGGCCGCGCACCCGCGGCAGGGACGGGGCCGCGGAGGCCCCGCCGCCAGGTAGGTCGCGGCCGCGGCCTCCGCGCCCGAACGGCGGAAAGGAGCCGCGGCGCTGCCCAGCTCCGTGCCGGGCGGCTGGTCCCTGCCCCCCGCCGGGCCAGCGGGAGCCCCAGGCAGCGTGAAGGGCCCTCGGGAGGTCGGGTCCGGGCACTGCTGTGGGCGAGCGCCGTGCCGGAGCCCCAGCAGGACGGTGCGAGAGGTAACCCGGGCGTCAGGGAGCTCCTGCCTCGCCCTCCCGCCGCCAGCACCCGAGGCAAAGCGTGTGTGTGCCGTGTGTGTGCAACCTGTTAGGCCGGGTGTGAGAGGAAACAGCCATGGGCTGCATGAGAGGGATGTGCAGGTGCTGATTTCATTTGCAGACATGTTACCTATATTTATTTATATGTGTGTGTGGCTGTATCTGAGCTCAGAAATCATAACTTTACCTTGTCCTCTTTGTGTTTATTTGGATATAGATATCTGAAGGATACAAGGATATTATTCATGCCAAGTTGTTATCCCGTCTTCTGTCAGCATGTGTGTTACCGCCTAAACACATATTTACGTGTGGCTGGCGAACATGATGCTAGTGTTTAGCATGTGAAATGCTTTGTCAGTGTGTTAGGAGCAGTAGAGCAGAAGCTAAACAGAAGAAAATACTGTCACAATTGTTACAGTAATTCTGGGAGCTATCTGTGCTGTGATTTATTTACCAGTGTAGGAAATACCCAGTCATTCCGACCCCCTTTAGGAGTGTGTCATTTAAACAGATAACCAATGAACTAGTCAGATAGGTGAGGGATAAAAATGAAACATGCGTTGCTTTCCACTGTGGTCCTCCCTCATCTGTTTGCGCTGTGGGAGTACTCCCGTGTGCCTCATACTGATTATGTGTCAAGATCTTGGCGTTGATAAAGGATACTGGGTTTTAAACTCTTCAGGTTAGGTTCTGTATGCCTTTGTCCTTAGAGTGTTTTATAGCAGGAGCCTGATCGTCAGCCACACAATTGTAATACGTGTTTGCTTCGTTCAATTACCCACTCGTGTTTAGCAGGGTTTACTATTGCAGCTGTTAACTTCACAATTAGGCATTGTCTTAAGTTAAATCTACATCCATAAAAAGCTGGTAGAGTACAAAGTTAATGGGTGGTCCTGTCCATACTCATTTGGTAACAGGTGGTGGAGGCTGAGCTGTTCAGCATGTTGCACATCAAGCTGTGTGTCTGAGTGATGCAGGTGTGTCTGTGCAAGATGCATTGGCAGGTGTCTTTCCCTTAAGCACTGTGCAATGGAAGAGGCAGTGTGGCCTGGATTATACACTATTGAGGCTCACTGGAGTTATGGTCATGGCCCGTGGAGGAGACTGCCCTGGGGATGCTTGCCTGCCCAGGCTAGTCTTTCTCCACCTACAGGGAGCATTGTGATGGAGGGATGGAAGTGCACTTCATAAACACTAATTTCAGCGGTGTAGAGTTGGGGGAGTTCCCACATACAGGTTTCTGAACCTGCTAATGCAGTATCCTTGAGGAATGGTTCATACAGAACTGGCTCCCCTTCCTTTGCACATGCACGCGCGTTTGTTTCAGATGGAGAACTTAAGACCCTTTCCAGCTGAATAATTTTGTGGGCTTCTTCACATATTTGTAAAAAGGACTTTGGTTATATGTATTTTAAAGAAAAGTGGTGCTGTTTTGTTTACTAGTTTGGTAATGCTACTAAATGTATATCTGTAGTAGGATTGAGCAATTAGAGGTGGGTCTGTGATCAAGTGCTGTACATCAACAGTCTCCAATTTCAGTGCTGCAGAGGAAGTACAGAGCCATAGTAATGGATATTGTACCCCTGGGGAGAAATTCTTCCTATTATCAAGCAGTTAGCTTTCAATTTCTGTCACAAACGGTCTTTCTGTACAAATTCATAATCTAATTTAACTGTAGATACAGTTTTTTCCATTTAAATATCTCTTTCTGACCAATATCAGTGTCCAACTTGGGTATTTTTCAGAATGATATGGCTTTGCAATGTGCAGATATGAATTTAGTCAGTCCAGCTGGAGGTAACATGAATGTGGTTAACTCAATGTTCAGTTTTCAGCTAATTAGCTTTGTTGAAGAGATGCTTTAGTGATTGTTTAGTCCTAATATCTTTTCCTGGGAAAAAAAAAAAAGGAAATCTGTTCTCTCTACAATTTGTTAACTCTTCTCCGTGTTATAAGGTATTCCACTGGTTAAATATAGATGGATTAAAAAAAAAATGTGCTCAGTCATCTGAAGTGGGGCTGCAGAGATTGTCCCCTCAGTAGGGGTGGTGGTAGTGTGTGCAGCGCGTGCTTGCTTTATCAGTTTATAACAAGCAAGTAGTTTTCTAAAACGACATGGTTAAAGCAGCTTTCTGTGAATATATGTCTTGAGGTCAATTAGCTTTTAAACTGAAATCTAACTTTTTTTTTTTTCCATTATCTTTGCGTATTCCTCTACATTTTTGGATGAAGCCCCTTTTTCCACACAGTGAGTTGGCGGTGTCACAGGAGTGCCATTTTAAATTATTGATTCTGGATGACTTATTTTGGGGAGCTGGTCTGTGGAAGTTCAAATTGTAGTTCTGCCTCTTGTGGCTTGGCTGCTTTTACAGAAGTGGTAGGAAGTTAATTACCTGCTGGTAATCTGTTCTTAATTGAAATCTGCTCAATGGCTCTAGGGTTGGGTTTTTGTGGGTGCGGGGTTTTTTTTTGTTTCTTTCTTTGTTTTGTTTTTTAAGATGAAGGCTAACAATGGGTGTAAAACTTAGCATGGTCATGTGAGTGACAACTTTTTTTTTTTTTTTTTTTTCCTTCTTGTCTAAGAAAACAAACTACTTGCTCCTTTGCTCTTGGATCAGCATACAATTGGACTGAGACCACGCAGTGTCATCACCCAAGCCTTCAATCAGTTGTCAGACAGTAACAACTTTAAGCTCTGCAAGCTTGAAAAAGATTCATATCACCTTTTCTGCTTGTGTATGTCTCCTCCTTGCGTGCAGTCTGCTAAATTTCTCTCAATTTCTCCAAAATTCAAAAGTGATGTTATGTACAGCAGTGGGATACTTGCTTTGTGGTCTGTTTTCCTGCTGTAAAAATAGTTATGCAATGGAAGAAGATACTTAAAGAAATTCTGAAATACCTTTCAGGGCAGGCTCAGGAACAGGTTAGACAGAAACCCAAAGGAGGAATTAAGGATGCTTTGTCTTGTCTTAGGGCAGTGCATGGAACAAGATAACATCTTTCTTCAAGTTCCTTCAAGTTTTCCCTTTCCAGGACTCATTTCATTTTCTCTGCAGAGTAGGTATTTGACGATAACAATGAGAACTGATAAAGGAGGCCCTGTTCTGGTGAGAACTAAATATGTATGGAAACCAAAGCATATTGTTTCGGAGGAATTATCCATGAGTTTTCCTCACTCTAGTGTCTCTCTTTGGAGAATAGGTATTTCTCTGTCCTGCCAGTGGGGAATGGAGAGTTCTGAGATGTCTAGTGTTGTCCATTTGTGCTACTAGCCTCTGCTTTTGATTTGTGGGTGACCCTTTCCTTGAGGTCTGGCTGACCTCAAGGCATTACAAATATGTGTAATGCAAATTGCACATTAACAATCCTGAGTGATTTAGACTTTTTCCATTTGTTATTATTTTATGCCATAATATGGTGTAAGTCCTGATACTAATAATGGCACTTTAGTTTATCTTCAGAGCAGTTCCATCATTTTTTTATTATTATTATTATTATTATTATTAGTTTTCTTCCATGCATATAATTCTTGACACTACGTAACGCTGCTAAACATCTCATCTTTAGGAATTCCACTGTTTTCTGTCTCCACAGCAATTGTAATAAAGGCTGCACAAATCTATTAGAATAAAATTATTCTTCCTACAAAGCACTGCTTTCTGTTGTTATTTGTCCAGTTGGTATCCTTTACCAGTTGACAGAGCTGTGGGTGTCAGGGGAAGTAATGGACCACACAGTCCACCATTGTAACATGGCAGGGTATTTTCAGCTCTTCATTTAGTTGTTTTATCACCATTACCTCACTGTTTGTGTCTTAAACTTGACCCAGAGAATTGATTTAGAGTTGGGACATAATAGCGATCTAGATGTCAGCCTCCAATAAGACCTATGGGAGCCCCTCTGAATAAAGCAGAGATGATGACAATTACAGCTATATCCCGTAGCTGCAGTAACAAACTTCCAGTGGTGGTCATGGTTCTCTGTTTGCAAGTACAGATACATAATGCGAGAAAATTGTGTGAGAAGAAAGTGATTTTGCTCAGGTCGTAAGTAGTAATGATTCTGTCATACCTTCCACATCTGTGGAAAAGCTTGGATATTGTCCCCTTTATTTAGATGTGCCTGTTTTGTTGATGTGCATTAATGTAGTAGCTTTAACACTAGAATTCCTGCTATCTGCAAGTATCCTGAGTTTTTTTCTGTGATGCTAGGGACAAATGCTAATGTAATGAGATACTTTTTCACCTTTCTGCAACATTAATACAATATTAATACTCATCTATTACTTCACTGGCTCAGGTATTAATGCGGGTATGATAACTGATGAAATAACTGGTACAAATTCTTCAGCGGGTGTTAGGTTTCCTAAAGAATTGTCTTATATATGTCAATGTTCCCCTTAAACAGAATATATAAAGACACTTCCATTAGGTGTAGGTCAGACTAAGTGGTAATGTGTTCATTTACTCTGCCATCCTGATTTATATGAGATGCTGTCCATAATTTTTTTTAATTTTATTTATTTTTTGCTTTAACTGCAGCTTGAGAAGATTTCAGATATTGTTTCAGCATTTCCTTTGGCCTGTTGCCCAGCTGTGCTATTGGCCAGAAGGGCAAGGAGGTGAGAAGCCCCTGCTTGCCTTTCCCACCACCATTAGTGTCACTGTGCCCAGTGTTCTTACAGCCCTCGCTCTCTTGGAGGCATCAGCTGGCTAGCATTGCTCACTGGCTGCTCAGAGACACCACTTGTTCCTATCTCTGATTTCCTTGGCTTGTAAGACAGCAGTGTACTGCCTTACGCTGTTCTGCAGCACTAGGATTTGAATGTATCTCCAAATACAGGTAATTCAGTCCGTCCGTGTTCTTACTGTTATAGCTGTGGACCAATTACATGTAAAAGGTGGCAGGGTAGTTCTGCTTGGCTGACCCTTTTGTCTCTTGAGCAAATGAGTTGAATCTGCATTGAAATCCAGATGCAACAAAATGCACAGTGAGATTTGGGGTGGAGGAGGAACATCCCCTGGGGAAAGGGCAGTTCTTTTCCCTTAGAAAGTTGTTGTACTTCATGTGTTATCTAACAAAGGACATCGTGGTCCTGATCAGCAACCCCGGGTGTTTAAAACATCATAAAGTCAAAACACTTGTCTTGAGGGATCCGTTCAGAATCCCCTTTCTCTTGGCTAGAACAGAGCCAAATGCTCAGAGTAAGGCACTGTGTGTGTGTGTATATATATATATATATATATATATGTAGTGTGTGTGTGTATATGCACACAGTTATTTTTACCTGTCTGTGGGCTCAAGGCTGCCATTCCTCATCCAGCTAAAATTGTACATCAGTCTTGAATCTTCAAGAGCCAAGAAAATCCAAAGTCAGTAACAAGCAGATAGATAGCATTGCTGTAGTGAAACAGAAATAAGTCTTTGTTATGAGTGAAGGACAGATTCAGCTGGAGAATCCATCCCATGGTCTTACTGATTTTTAACTGTTGGAATCTCATGACTGGCCTTCTACATGATTTTTAATGTCTCATTTGTGCGCTGCAACTTGCACTTGGGAACAGTACAATATGATGAGGAAGATAAGAGGAACATTGCACATATACATCCAAGCTCTTGAAATTCTGAGTGTTTATTCTCTTAACTGTTGAAGAAAGCATTTGGTCTCTGGTGGTTGTGTTCTCTCTGTGGGTCAGAAGCTATGCACTGAATTATGGCTACGTGTGCTTTGTGTTGGAGCTCGATCATAATACTGAGAAATGTATGTTGGTTTTGCAGTGAATGGAAGCTCCTCCATTATGTAGGAATTAAACAAATAGACGTGTTGCCACAAAGCAGCATGGGAGGATGGTGCTTTTGTGCATACGGAGTATCCTCATGATGTGAACACTGTAGGGATGGGGCGTGCAGTCCAAAGCCTGGCATTTTGCTGCTTTGGTAACTTCTATTAATACAAAGTGTATATATATATTATATATATGTATGTTTGTTTTTTTTTTTTTTTTTTTTTTACAAGTACTTGTTTCTGAAGCAAGGTAAGTGATGTTGCAAAAATCTGGATCACTTGCATTAGGAAAAGGCATCTAGTATTTCAGCTCCTACAAATATATTTTTGTGTGTGAATGAGCCAGGTAGCAGAGGACATACAGAACATGCAGAGCAGTGTTCATAAAGCAAAGCTCTTCCCCTTTGCTTGAAATCCCTTTTAGCTAAGGGTACAGGGGTAGTACACTTGCTCCTTCGGAGGAGTGATAAAACCTGTGCCTTGGGTTGGCCTTCCCACTCGGAGTTCGTGGTTTCTCTTGGTGTTGCTAGAAGTTAGGTGGACTCCTCAATCCACCCTTTCAGGATATAGAAACCACTACTTGTCTCGTTTTAGTGGCAGTGTGGCAGTGAAGTTTGCCTTACTTAGGAAAAAAAGGGTTTTAAAGCAAGCAGACTTTTCCTGCTTTCTGATCAGTGTTAAATTTGCCCTTGTGATGTTCTGTTTCTGAGCCTGGTGCATTTTTCTGTAGGCTCAAGGACCGAAAATGTGTCTTACCCATCTGGTCCATTTGGCTGCTTCTGGGACTAAGTGAAGGTTACAGCAAATGCCTACTACCTCAGACACCTCAAGTTTCAGGAATAAGCTCTTCTGCAAATTGCAGATCTTTGATCATGGGGATTGAGAGAAGTTTCCAAGGACTGGAGGAAAGCAACTGTCACTCCTACCTTCAGAAAGGGCAAGGAGGGAGAACCTGGGGAACCTCAGGCTTGTCAGCCTGTCTGAACCCCTTGGGAAGGTGGCAGGGCAGCTAAACTTGGAAAACATTTCCAGGCACACAGCACAAAAAGCCCCACGGCCAGCAGATCAAGGAAGGTGATTGTTCCCCTCTGCTCTGCCCTTGTGAGCCCCACCTGGAGTGCTGCGTCCAGGTCTGGGGCCCCCAGCACAAGAAGGATGTGGGGCTGTTAGAGGGGGTCCAGAGGAGGGCCAGGAAGTTAATCAGAGGGCAGGAGCACCTCTGCTATGAAGACAGTCTGAGAGAGCTGTGGCTGTTCAGCCTGGAGAAGGCTCTGGGGTGACCTTATTGCAGCTTTTTAGTACTTAAATGGAGCTTATAAAAATATAGAGAACAACTTCTCAAATTTTTACTTGGGCAGATAGTGACGGGACAAGGCAGGAATGGTTTTAAACTAAAAATATAAAAGTACATGTCTTAAGGAACCTGCCAAAAGCAGCCAGTTAGCAGCATTTCTGTCATGTAGGTAGCTGAGATTTGAATGTCACTGTCTTTACCAAGACACTTAATGAACATCAAAGGGAATTGACTGGAATGCTCTGCTTTGAGAAGGACTGTTCTCTCATAAAAACACTGCTCATGTTTTCCTTTACAAAGATTTTTTTTGGATCTGTTTAGGATTGTTTGTATGGGAGGAGTTGTAAGTTTGGCTAACCTAACTTTTTTGCCTTGGATGAATAACGTGGATATGAATTGCTCATTGCTTCGTAGACCTATTTGTTGCTTTGGCATATGGAGAACCTAGTATCCTGGCAGGGAATGTCAGCTTAGAAACTCTGGGGAGGTGTCTGCTGGTGTTACCTTGGTAGCTGGGAGGAAATAGCTTGCATGCTGCCTTGAGAATTGATGTAACGCTTCATGGATTTTTAGTGTGGTTGATACTGTCCGTGATTAGTTAGGAATCCCTGTCAGTTTCCATTTAAAGCCTCGCTAAAATCAGGGTCTGGATAAGTTCACCGATAATATTTGAGGATTTGGAAGTCCAGGAGACCAAGTACCAATCTATCTCAAACATTCCTGTATCTCTAGAGAATGAGACTTCCAGGTAGGTAATTTGTTCTGCATCTTCATCTTGCCTAATCTGAGTTATCAGTCAAGAAGTCTGGGAATAATAATGAAGCCTGTGTTTAACCTGTCTGTTTGCTTTTACTGTGACATTCTAATTGATGCTCACATCTGACCTGTTTCTTCCTGTGCTGTCTGTTGCAGTGCTTCACGGCCACAGCAGGGTATTAAACGATATTAGAGGAAACCAACATCAAGTCCTATAATTTCCACGCAGCTGGCTGGAAGAGCAGTTGTCACTGCCCTCTGGGTGCAGCATGGCATTTGGACTTGGTGTTCTCTGCCTGTTACTATGGGCAATAACAGGTAGGAGTTTACTTCTTGTGTATCTGAGTCATGCAGAATGAGTGAAGCAAATGCTCCTGGAGTGTGAATGCTGGAGTGAATGAAATATGAATAAGACAAGAGCTGGGCAATCTTGTGGCTCCTCTGTGAGTTCTCATAAGGTACAGCTTCATAGCTGGCAGTTAGTTGCAATGGAGCAATGCATTTTTTTGAGTGGCTGCTTGGAGACAATTTCAGTGTGGCTGTTTCAGAGGAGATGTATGGGGCAAGAGGGAATAGAGGAAAAGTTGCAGGAGTTCTCTTTCTCTTTTAGGACAGCAGTTTAGCAATGATTGTTTGTGGTCTAAGCTGCCCTTTTTTGCTCTGAAGTATAATAGGATGGTTGACATGTGAGAAGCAGGGATGCATTTGTTCACATTTTCCACCTCTTCATTCCCTCTTCAGACATGTATTTCATTTTGAAGACCACAAGAAAGTCACGTAGGTTTCTGCTTCAGCCACAGAAATAATTTCCATAATCAGATGAAGGGAGGGGATGCTGGAGGGAAGGGAGACCATAAACAGGGGCACTGACAGGCTTAACATGTGGGCCCAAGTGAATCTCACAAAGTTCAACAGAGCTAAGTGTCCTGCACCTGGGTTGGTGCAATCTCAAATGTGAATAGAAGCTGAGTGATGAGTGGTTTGAGAGAAGCCCTAAGGAGAAGGATCTAAGGGTGCTGGCTGATGAGAAGCTCATTGTGAGCTGGAAACGTGCGCTTGCATTGTGGAAAACCAACCATATCCTGGGCTGCATCAAAAGAAGTGTATCTAGCACGTAAAGGGAGGTGATTCTTCCCCTTTGCTCTGCTCTCCTGAGACCCCATGTGGAGTACTGTGCTCGGCTCTGGGGCCCCCAGCACAAGAAGGGCATGGACCTCTTACAACAAGCCCAAAGGAGAGCCACAAAGAAGTACCTGTATTAGCAGGTATTAAGAAAATAGTATTCAGTTACCTGGCTTACCTATCCTGTAATATAAAAATAATTGGCTTCTTTAATGAAGTGTTTAGGCTTAAATTGGTTATTGAATTTGGAAATGGGTGGGTTGGGGGATAGGCATTAACTGCTGCTAGCTCTTTTGGAGTAGTCATTAGGATTGCCCTGAGGATCTTACCTTGCCAAGTTTTTAGCAGAATGTTGAACCGAGTGGTTTATTTTGTTGGTTTGTACTAAACAATAAGTATACCTTTTGTAAATAAATAATAATAATAAAAAAAAACACTGAGATAATGAGTATCTGCTGTAGTGTCCATGCCAGTATCTTGAGGAGGAGGGGAAAAAAAAATATATTAAACCAAAAAAAAACCACCAGCCCACCAACAAAAATCCCACCCCACACACAACCTCCAGTAGAGGGTAGTAATGTGCAGTAAATGCTGAATTTTGGCTGTTAAGAATGTCACAGTTTTAGGCTTTCAGTAATGTTGTTAGTGTATCCTCCTTGTGCACATGGAAAATATTGTTCTCATTCTTTAGTTGTAATTTTGATGCCTTCTCTTAATTTGTGTGAGACCAAGACCATTACACTCAGACTGCTGGCTGTGTTCTAAGCTTCTCCCTGTATCAGGTACGAGCACACAGTGTTTAAAGGCTAATATTGTAGTATCATCCCTCCATTTATTTATTTACATCTCAATAATTCGCTGGCATTTTCCATCCAATTAAGATCAACTCTGAACTGGAACGCACTTGCTGATTTCCAGGATATGTTTGCTGAAATGTGTCAGTAGATGCTCACCTTTGTTACATCAAAAGTACTTCTTGTGTGCAATTGTCCCGGTCTTAAGAAGCTACTAGATATTTGCTCTGCAGGTTTTCTCTGCACATGAGCTTGTGCCTCTGAAGACTACTTTTTTCTTTCCACTAAAACAAATTAGAGGAGCAGGTGGAAGGAGAAATGCAGGAAGAAAAGAGGAATCTTTTAAGACACCCATCTGTTCCATTTTTTTTACCACTTGTTTTAACTCAGAGAACAAGAAGGCAGATTTAATAGAAGGTTGAACATTGCATCCTTGAGAAAGAACAGAGAAACAGGCTTATTAGTGAATATCTTCAGAAAGATATTGAATAATACACTTCAGTTTGTCAAATGGAATTAATGTGGTCTATTCAGTACAAGAGATGTCGAAGTATCAGAGAAAACCCGATGAAGGGCCACAAAGATGGTGAAGGTAGAGCATCTCTCCTACACAGAAAGGCTGACACCTGGGACTGTTCAGCCTAGAGAAGAGAAGGCTCAGGGCTATTTTATTGGTATGAATACCTGAAAGGAGAGTGCAAAAAGGACAGAACCAGGTTCTTAGTGGTGCCCAGTGCCAGGACAAGAGGCAGTTGGTACAACCTGGAACGTGGGAGGCTTTGTCTGAGTATCAGGAAGCATTGTATAGGCGATGGCTGAGGTTGCCCAGAGAGATAGTGGAGTCTCCCTCCTTGGAGGTCTTCAAAAGCCATCTGAACATGGTCCTGGGCAACCTGTTCTAGGTGTCCATGCACGAGCAGGAGGCTCTCTTATTTAGATGACATTTACTTGTTTATTTTGTTTGTGATGTTTTTTGGCAAATATTTGATTGTTTTTCATCAAAGCCAAAACTAGAACAATAGGCAGAATACCTAATGAATCCAGATATGTACCAGTGACCTTGACTAATGCTTCTTGGGAAGCTTAAGCTGGCTGTGGCAATAGGTATTAGTGTCATACAGATGTTAGTGCACCATGTCTCTTGGTTGTGGTTTAACCCCAGCAGGCAGCTAAGTACCACAGAGTACCACTAAGTACCCTTGCAACAACAAAACCAGCAGTGCGTTATCAACATTATTTTTCTCCTAAATCCAAAACGTGGCACACATCAGCCACTGCGGAGAAAATGAAGCCAGCTGAAACAAGGACAAGGTGTTAGGTTTTTCCTGTGAACCTGACAGAGAGAGCAGAGAGTCTACGCTAGGTTTTGCAGTTCGTCCCCTTGCCCAGCCAAGGGGTGGTTTCCTGCCTGCTGGGATGGAGGACCAGCTGGGCTCCTTCGGGGCCTTTGACATCAGAGGGCTTGTGTAAGTAAGAGATGAGAGTGGTGGCATGCAGCTTGAAGTAGGATGTTAGTGTTTCTTCACTAAAGGAAGGAATCCCTTTAAAATGAAGCTATATTCCATAGTGTGACTAGTTTTTAGTTTGGTTTGCTGTTTTATTTGTTTTTTGAGGGGTGGGGAAGGTAACCAACTGGCCTAACTAGGTCTGCGGATGTGTCAGTACTGTCCTACTGCAGGCAAATAGTGCTTGCAGGAACTTGTAGGCTACTGGTGGTCTGGGCACTAAAAGGCTTTCAGGGCTCATAGAGAAGGGAAGCATTCTTTCTGGTGGTAACCTAAATGCATGCTTCAGAAATAATAAACCAATAATAACCCTTTTTTGGCAAGTACTGTTCAGAGTAGAAGAGTGCTTTAATTTCTGGGTCCAGCTGACCGAAGGAAAAAAGGACAGTATTGCCTCGCTATCTGTTGTGGGAGCGTTTTAGCAGACACAAATGTCACTATGTGACATTTCACATGTCACTTTTAGAAAATATTCTGTAAATAAGAAACAGCAAGCTATGTTTTAATTGAGTCCTTTGCAGACTGGAGATTGTGGGTGAGTGGAAGGGATATGTGAAATTAGAGTTAAGATGAAGTTCAGGAGAGGTAGATACTGTATTTCCCATCTGAAAACAATAAATAGACACACCTAGTGTCAGGCTGATCTAGCCCCCCTCTATTCGTCCACTTTTGCCCAATTACTGCTATAATTTATCTCAGTTACATACAGCTCTAGCTGAAGCAAGAGGTGAAACTGATTACTCTCATATTTGGATCACAGGTTGATTTAATTTAGAGCTGGCTGGGAAATAATTTTCCCATTGTACAGAAATCATGTATCGTAATGTTTTTCCATTTCTCATTAGAATGAAACAAAGGCCATCTGACATTTTGTTTATGAGAAGAAGGGGATGGATAGGGTCTGTGTCTAGGACACTTGGTTGGGACATTTAGGTTCAAAGTCATGCATTATTTTAGGAGTGTTGTGGACATGTTTCTCTCTACAGATAATGAAACACCATAAATTTTGTGGGAGGCTGACTGCAATATCGTAGCTGGTATATCAATCTGAAAGTGGCAGAATGAGATTTGAAGCTTTGCTTGACATCAGGCCGAGTGAGGATGTAAGTCTGGCTCAAGGCTAGAGTATAGATTATTCCAGTTGGTGAGTCATGTCTCTAAGAATTTCTGCTCAGTCTTTTCTGAACAAAGAAATAAACTTTCAAATTTCTTGTAATTGGTTAGTCACTTTTTCCCTCAATGATGAGATAAAGAAGTAAAGGGATTAAAACAGTACCCAGAGGATTTTCTTCAGACACTTTAATAGTACTGTCCATAAAGTACATGTCAGAGAAAGTTGTTAGTGAGTTGTCAGTATTGGGGTGGTTGAAGTCCACTGTAAGGACCAGGACCCCTGAAAGTTGTTATCTGTCTGTAGAGGGTCTCATAACACTTGTTCTTCCTGGTCAGGTGGTGTGTAGCAGCCATACTGCTATGAGGTCACTTTTCCCAGTCCTCTGTTTAATGCTAACCGGTAAGCTCTCAGTCAGCTTCTCATCCATCCCCAGGCAGAGCTCGGCACACTGCAGAGCTTGGCACACTACAGAGAGGCACCTCAGCATGCTGGGAGGCACTCCCAGGGCTCCTCTGGGTGCCCTGTCAACTTAATGGAGTAATTTGTGATGGCAGCTCATGGTCTTTGCCAGGGTTTTATGTTCTTGGAGGTGAAGGGAAATGTGGAAGAAATAACTTTATGGCATGTGTAAGAAAAAGTGCACAGATCGTGCATCCTCTGGGTGCAGGTAAAGATGCTTCATGTCTGTTAGGCTAGGTTGTTATAAGTTCCTGTTGGCTTGGGTAGATTTCTCACTGAATCTGAAAAGTGGAAGTCTTACCAGCCTCCCAGCTCTGTGAAGGAGTAGCTAGAGTCAGAAAAATGGTACCTGAAGTTGTTTAATCCTTTTTTTGTCAGCTTCCTATTCAGCTATACCTAATTGCAAGCAAGTGAATTTAAAAACAAAACACAAAATTGCTTTTCCTCATCCCAAATAGCCAGCTCTGCAAAACCATCATAAAATCTTGCCCTCTATATTTTCTGCTATGTTGTTCGAGTGGAGTGAAGTCAGTGGTTGAATGGCAGGCTGTCCTGTCAGCTTGTCCTCTGGGGTGATAGGTCAGTTGGGAATAGTCTGTAGTGCTGAGAGTGTCTTGCATTGCAATTAATCTGTCTTGCAAGCTGTACGTTCATCCCAGGCAGTATGATGCTCCCCAGGTAGTCCAGTGGCTGGACATAGGCAGTGTGCTGTGAGGTGTGTACTGCAGTTCAGCCCAGGATTGGGTTAGCTATGATGTGGTTGTTGGGTACGCTTGCATGTGTAGGAGAGTTGCTGAATCTCCAAAGAGCTGTAATCCATTAAACTGTCTTATTTTTATCTGCCCTTTACTATCACTATAAATTAGCTTTCTGCCACCAGTACTCAGCTGACAGCTTTGTTAATGACATGCAAGGCAGGCAAATCAAACTGTTTTCCATTGCTGTATTAGCTCCACAGCAGTGGCATCTGGTTTTCACTGGCTGAGATAGCAAGCCTGGTTGAAAACCACGTTAAGAATAATATGCTGGTTTTACTAAACATTTTTTGAAGCATGACCAGATTAAAGTTGCATTTCGGAGAGGAATTTTGAACAGCAATTGTAACACGTGGGAAAAAAAGACAGATATTAATTGAGATGTACACTATGTCAGTTCATACTTGATTTAAGTATTTTGCACTTAAAATACTGTGAGATGACAGATGTTTCTCAAGTATAGATCTTAGCTGCCTTCTCAATCGAATGGAAGGAGATGTTACTTCTTTTTGTTTTTGTTTTAAGACACATTTTTTCTCCCTGTGTTACAGAGAGTATCATAGTACCTCTTTTTTTCTGTTCCCTGCTTTGTTTTTAAGTATCCACAGATAACTTTGGTCTCTTCATGCTGGCATTTGTATTTGGAGCAAGCCAATAAGAAATACTTGATAAAATAGAGATCCTACACTGAAAAATCCTAAGTACAAATACAAATGTACAAATGGACATAGTGAAAGGAAAGTAGTGGTGACTTTAGTTAAATGAGTTTGTTAAAGCTGGGTATTGCCTGTCTTGTCTCCTGTCATAAGCCCTTTTTGAACATAAAAAACAGTATTGTGGTTTGGTTGTAGTATTGTACCTCATGCTGGTTTTCTTCTTTCAGGTTCCTATTGTGAGCAGTGCAGAGAAGGAGCCACATACGCGGGTGCAGTAATATCTCCCAACTTAGAGACCGCTAAAATTATGCGAGTTCCTCATGCTACGTCAGTGTCTGACTGCATCACAGCGTGCTGTGACCTCTCAGGTTGTGACTTGTCCTGGATGTTTGAACGGCGCTGTTACATTGTGAACTGCCAACACAAAGAGAACTGTGAACCTAAAAAAATTGAAACGGTGAAGTCCTATCTAATCTTTGTGCTGAGGCCTTCTCAGAGGCCAGCCTCGCTACTGGGGTTTGGACAGGTTATCCCAAGCATGGTCCACTCTGTGGGACGCCAGAATGAGCCATCTGAGGAAGTGAGTAGCCTGAAGGAGCTGTCTTTGCTTGGCAAAGATCTCAGCCTTGAGGAGATACCTGAATACATAGATGACTATAAAGACTTGGAGCAGGACCCCTTCCAGGTGAGCATCAAACATGAACAGAAGGAGAGCACGGATTATGCTGACTGGGGCCTGATGGTGGCAGGTGAAAATGGCTTCAACTCTTCAGTGGTTGATGATGGAGATAACCAGGAAGACTTTGCTGAAAAGGAAGCGGAAGCTGTAAAAGTGGAAAGCCGCCTGAATAAAAACAGCTCTGAAGTGAGCTCTGTTAGTGAACAGCACTACATAGAGAGGTTGTCTTCTCTCCCAGAGATTACACCGTTACCTGTGAAGACATCTGGAAGCAGAGCTGCTGTTCAGCTGCTTGCACAACCTGATGATGCTTTGCAAGAAGAGGTATGTGTACCCCTCAGGAAGCAGGCAGAGGAGGTTGAGGCCACCTTACAATTGTTTTGACGAACCAAATTAGATTGTTTTATAATGTAACCCTAAAATTCAAATTACTTACAGTCCTGTTGAAGTGTAGAAAAGACTGAAGGGGAGGGGGTTGTCTTAATAGGCACATGAATCGCTGAAGGACATTTCTCTATCAGATGATAAGGAGCAGAGCTGCTTCTAGGATACTGTGGGGTTTCCTTGGAATTACTTAGAACAGTAGGCTTGGACCTGTCTTAATAGAAATGTTTTGGTAGTCTGCCCTTCTGACACTTGGTGATCCAAATACAAGTAGAAAGCTCAGCAACAGTAGTGCCCACCAGTATCCAAAGAGCAAGACTGGTAAGCATAAGTTACTCTATCAATAAAATTTAGCATGTTCTATAGGTTTCATGTTACTAAATGCCTAGTGGTCTTATAGATGTAATGGTGCTGAATAAATAACTTTGATAATGCTTTTAAAATGTGAGTGGCAAGATACTTAAGGGAAGGAACAGTAGTTTTTTTGGACCACAACATACAAAGGCATAAATTGGGTAAGTTTTTGTTCTCAGAATCCTTTCCTTGAGTCTGGCAATAACAAATAAATTAAGAACCCAAGTTAAATATCTGTTAAGTGCTTAAAAACTAATTTAGATACCTAAGACATGCACTTGTTTTCTATTTATGCCAGTGGGTTAGATCAGTTCTAAAGGGCCTCTGTCTCCTTCAGAACAGGGTGGGATCAGTGGGAAAGTTGAAACAGGCTGTAAAGCCATCATCTGCTGGGTTTGACTCACCCTCAAAATTGAGGGGAAAAGGTACAAATTAAGTGGTGTTGTCTTGATTGCCCTAAATTCCATCAGGCTTTGTAACCAACAGATGACCCTCTCTTGCTGGAAAAATGACAATTTATTGCCATCGTTGTAGGGAAGAAAAAGACATGAAAACAAGAAAGGTGCTTGAAATCCATGATATCTGAGGTTCTTGGAGGGTATGACCGAACTGGAAGAAGTGTATGCATGGAGAACAGCTGGGTGCTGTCACATCCTAGAGGTGCAGCAGTTTCTGGACTCTGCTTTGAGATCTAGATATTCTGAGAACTGTGATTCTTGGAAGGGCTCTGGGAGTGCTCTGAGGAACATGAGAGGCGCTGCTGCAGCTGGTAGAGGACATCTAGTAGAGACTGGAACCTCTAAGAGCTTCTCAAGAGCTCTGCCAGCTGTTCTTGATCAAATGGAGATTTGTGGTTTTGCTGCAGCTGGCTCATGATCAGGGAGGGCCATGCACCCTACCAGCAGGTGCTAGAGAGAGGCATCAGGAGCTCTGCCTAGGGATGGCAATGAGCTAGTCAGGACTACCATATCTCTTCCAGACCGCCTGGTCAGGAAGAAGCAGATGAGACCTCCTTCAGACAGTTGGAAGGAGCCTCATAATCACGGCCCTTGTCCCTAATGGGGGACTTGAGCCACCTCAATATCTGGGTTGCTGGGATGGCAAGGGAGCAGGATACAATGTAGGAAGCTTCTGGAATATACTGATGATAACTTCTGTACGGAGGTGATGGAGGAACCAACAAGGAGGGAGCCTCTGCTTACCTCAGCCTTGCAGGCAAAGAGGGATTGGTCAGGGGTATGGCCCCTCCATCACCAATGGTGGTGGAGTTTGGGCTCTTGAGAGGTGAGGGAGTAAGTCAAAAAGGAGGGTCACAGCCCAGCAGGTTTCAGGAGAGCCTGTTGTGTGATCTGCTTGGAAGAATTCCAAGGCAGACTGTCCTGGAGATAAAAAGGGGTTCATGAGAGCTGATTGCTTTTCAAAGATCACCTCCTCTAAACTTAAGATAGCCTGTGCTACTGAAGATAGCATGGCGCAGCCTTCTTGGTAAATTTCTTTTCTGATTTTTGCCATCCCAGCTAGGACAGAAAGGCTTTGCTTTTTCTTCAAATACTGCCTATGTGGACAGAAGCTTAAAATGAAGAGTTCAACAGGAAGTTCAACAAGGGCAAGTGCAGGGTCCTGCACCTAGGGAGAAATAACCCCAAACACCAGTACAGGCTGGGGGCTGACCCGCTGGAGAGCAGCTCTGCAGAGAGGGAACTGGGAGTCCTGCTGGGCAGCAGGCTGACCATGAGTCTTGGCCTTGTGGCCAAGAAGGCCGAGGGTATGCAGCTGGGCTGCATTTGGAAGTGTTACCAGCAGGTCAAGGGAGGTGATCCTCCCCTTCTACTCAGCCCTGGTGAGGCCGCACCTGGAGTATTGTGTCCAGTTTTGAGCTCCCCAGTACAAGAGTGACATGGAGCTACTGGAGCGAGTCCAGAGGAGGGCTACGAAGATGATGGTAGGAATGGAGCACCTGTCGTATGAGAACAGGCTGAGTGAGCTGGGCCTGTTTAGCCTGGAAAAGAGAAGACTGAGGGGAGACCTCATCAATGTGTATAAATATCTGAGGGGAAGGTATTGAGAGGATGGTGCCAGTCTCTTTTCAGTTGTGCCCAGCGAGTGGACATGAGGCAGCAGGCACAAATTGAAGCATGGGAGGTTCTGGATGACCTTGAGGGGGCACTTCTTTACTGTGAGGGTGACAGAGCACTGGAACAGGCTGCCCAAAGAGGTTGTGGAGTCTCCTTCTCTGGAGATATTCAAAACCCTCCTGGATGCCACCCTGCGCAATGTGCTCTAGGTGACCCTGGTCATCAGGGGGGTTGGACTAGATGAGGTCCCTTCGAACCTTGGCCATTCTGTGATAAGAACTGTAGTTGGAAGGTGGTCTGGCACTGCTGAGAAGCAGCCTTCCAAGAGTTATGACTACATCTAGATCTGGCCTACTATTCTGTTACCACTTTATTTTTGTGAGAATTGTTCTGCATATGGAACTTGGAAAAAGAATAGCATTTCATGCATGGCCTGATAGAAAAAAGTTATTTGGTAGATACTCTGCATATGAATAAAACTTCCTGATTGCACGTATTGAGTTTGTGGCAAGATTTTGGTAGCGGGGGGGCTACAGGGGTGACTTCTGTGAGAAAAATCCAGAAGCTGCCCCAAGGGTCAGTTTCAGCTGGCTTCAGAAGTGACCTGCTGCTGTCCACAGTTATGCTGATTGGACCTTTGTGAGAGCAGGTTGAAGAAAGGAGAAAAAACCTGCTGCACATCTGCAGCTTGGAGAGTGAGGAGTGAGAACCAGCCCTGCAGCCCCCAAGGTCAGTGCGGCAGGAGGTGCTCCAGGCACACAGCCCAAGTTCCCCTGCAGCCTGTGCAGAGGCCCCTGGTGGAGCAGGCTGTCCACCTGCAGCCCATGGGTCCCACATGGAGCAGATCTCCACGCTGCAGCCTGTGGAGGAGCCCCAGTGGAGCAGGTGGATGTGGCCTGGAGGAGGCTGCGGAGGCTGCTGTGGCCATGGAGAGCCCCTGCAGGGGCAGGCCCTAGGCCAGAGCTGCAGCCCGTGGAGAGGAGCCCACGCAGGAGCAAGGGGTCTGGGGGGAGCTGCCCCAGTGTGGGAGAGACCCCATGGCCCAGGTGGCAGAGAGTAACTGTGAAGGAGCAGCGGAGATGAAGCTTCATGGATTGACTGCAGCCCCCAGTCCCCATTTCCCTGCACTGCTCAGGGGGAGGACATAGAAGGCGGATGGGGGAGAAGATGTTGGGAGTTTGGTGTTTTGTTTGTTTCTCACTGCTCTATCTTGTTAGCAATAGGTAATAAATTTTATTAATGTCCTTATTTTGAGTCTGCTTTGCCTATGTTGAGTGATCTCCCTGTCCTTATCTCAACCCTTGAACCCTTTCCATCATGTTTTCTCCCCCTTTCCATTTGAGAAGGGGGAATAAGAGAGCGGTTGTAGTGGAGCTCAGCTGCCCAGCTGAGTGAAACCACCACACTACATAAATCAGGCAGACCCAATATGCTGTTTAAAGAAAAGCATACCTGTAAATCTGTAAACATGAAATACAGGTCATAAATGACACACTTTCAATAATTTGTTTTGCAGGTTCCTATGCATTCCGTTCTTTCAGATGAAGTGGAATTCTCCCCAGGTGTGTCAGAGAAAACCCAGACTCCCACAGCGGCCCCAGAGAACATCACTGAAGGTGGAGTCATGTTGTTTCCCACTAATATGGTGCCATCTGAGCCCATGCACCAGTTCCCGACTCCTGCTAATGCTCCTAAAGCAGGTAATACTTCAACATGGCTGGAGATCTGAGGGGTACCTGCAGGTTGGACAGCAGGTGGGGATAGCTTTACTACTGTCAAGCTTGCATCCTGTTGTTATAAGCTCTTTATCCAAATGCAGCATCATCCTACTTCAGGCATGCAGTCCTGCACTGCAGACTCCAGAACCTTTAACTTGTTCTTTCTGAGGAAAAACTCTGACCAAGCCTAACATCAGTGGGAAATTATAACTCAATTAAATGCAGTAAAGTGTTAAAAAAAAAAAAAAAAAAAAAAAAAAGGCATTTTTGTAACAGGTTGTTTTTTATTATTGGTGGGACATTCTAGAGTTACACAATAGTTTCTTGTAGACACTCTTTCATTTTTGTGTGACTGCAGAATATTGCTTGCTCTCAGAAACTCATCAGTAGGGTTCCCACCATGTATAGCAGTCAGGTATCATGAAGCAGAGCAGGTGGGACATGAGGAAGCCCAGCCCTTAATAGAGGAGAATATGGCACTTCATCCTGAAAAAATATTTTACTCTAATTTAAAACCTGGAAGGAGGCTTATCAGATTTCTAGCTACAGAGGAAAAGTTCTTATTTTGAAAAATATTTGTTTAATTGTTCAACCCTCTGTAGTTGCATTAAATTCTGTGTATATGTTAGTTTATCTCCTGTCTTGTGCTGAGTTTCCTGCCTTCCTATGTACCATGACAAAGGGTTACAAGGGTCACAAGAAGCAGGGAATCACAGATGTGTGTTCTGCTGTCTTGGAGGACATGGGGAGCCTTTTGCTTCCTGGTGGAGCGAGTTTAGTTTGGGACATTCCTAGCACCTTCTGCCAAACTACAACCTGCCAGCCA
This sequence comes from Nettapus auritus, assembly GCA_011076525.1. Taxonomy (NCBI): domain Eukaryota; kingdom Metazoa; phylum Chordata; class Aves; order Anseriformes; family Anatidae; genus Nettapus; species Nettapus auritus. Next base: position 48,863,679 of record CM021766.1, read on the forward strand.
GGATGGCAGTAGGAGGTAACATGAGGAGACAAGCTTCAAGAGGGATCTTCTCCAAGACAATGGATCATCATTACCATTGAGTACTGATGAGGCAGCTCCTCCCCCTCCCTCACAGGAGGAGGCTCAAGTGGCCTCAAAAAAGGGCTTGGAAGAAGCAGCTGAAGGAAAGGTTGTGATGAATGTCACTGTAAGCACTGCTTTGTACAAGGATTTCCTCAAGTTGCTTTGCACAGCCCTGCTGTCTCAGTCTAGGAGACAGTCCCTCCTTCTCCTTCGGTCATTACCTTAATCTAGCCATTTTGTTCTCATCACATGTGGAGGTCAAAAGCTTTTTAGAAGCACAAACCTCCACTCCACTGGCGTCAAGGGCAACTTCCAAGAGCAATTCTGGAGCCTCACACTGAAGTAGCAGCGACAGAAAGCGTACTGTCAGCATAACCTTTTTGCTTCATCCCTTTTTACACCTGTCAGCTGCCATAGCTGAGTAGTCTCCTGCTCATCTAGTGAAAGCTGGACGCTTAGATACTAGTGAGTGTTGCCTTTGGAGAACCTGTATTCCGTGGACTCCCTGTAGTCAGGAACACATTAAAACCTTTTAAAAACAGATCTATGAGAATGTTGCTTGAAGATGTACTTTGGTATGTTTCTGTTGGGGACTGGGTTTGTAGACTTCAGTGTTTTTGAAAGAGAAAAAAATTTGCACAGGTGAGAACTGTGAGAGTGTTTCTGGATGACAGGTAGACAGAATGTGCAGTTTAGCAAGGAAATAACCCTGCTGCACTAGCAGAATTTTTATAAGTGACACAATGAGCTGGACACTTAAATTATTCAAGTGCCACTACACAAACATAGAATCTTCTTGGTGGAGAAAAGGCATGACACTGTTTTTTAGGATGGACTATGTTACTTAATGACACTTTAATGAAGTGTCTTCTGGTGCTGATGGCTCCTTTTTGTCTTTTGTTGTCACGTATGTTTGAACTCCTGTACTTTCAACCAATTATTTTAAAAATGCACAATTCTTTATGCAGAGAAATGTTAACTGTTGTGAGAAAAATCTAAATTTTTTTCAGACAGCATCTTCTGTGAAGCTTTATTCGCGATTGCAATGGTGGGCATCCTGTCAATCAGGAGTGCATTTTAGTAAAGAAATCATTTTGTTTACCTTTTATTACCTTTTATTCCCTATTACCCGACAACTGATCACCTCCCCTGTTTCCTCATTGGCTGAGTACTACAGGTTCACAAGCTTCTCAACGGTCCTCTATACCATATATGTACAATTTTTCTTTTTTTCAACCCTTTAATTTTTCCTTTCTTATGTTTTGAGAACTTGTGATCTTTGTTTTACTGTTCTCACATTGCTCATCCTCTTTTTCTCAAGCTTCTACCTTATTTTGGAACAGTGAGGCCTTCTTCGGTCCACTTATGTACTTAGTATTTCTCCTTATTATGACTAAACAACTACCTTGGAATAAAGAAAAATAATTCTCTACTGTAAAAACACAACTTTGTTTCTCACACTGTGATATACTAGCAAAATCAGAACTCGTCTGTCTAAAACATAAGAGTGTAGGTGAAATACTATTTCATATTTGTGGAAGAACAATTGTCTTGAATAGTTCAGTAAAAGGTGAATGAGCAGTAGTCATTATTATAACAAATTATTAATTAATTATGTATAAGGATTTTTTTCTTATTTATCTTTGCCTATTCACTGCAGAGCATTTGTTGAATTTTACTTAATCCATTAAAATAATACTTGAAGATACAAAATGTATATCCATCACATCTTTATAATGTACTCGTTCTGTCTTAGATATGGTAAAAGAACTTATTGTATCTGCTGGAGATAACATACAAGTGATGCTACCCAAAAATGAGGTTGAACTGAATGCCTTTGTTGTCCCGCCACCGCCTACAGGTGAGTTGAACGGTCTTGCAATACAGGAAATGTTCATGCACTACCAGCCTGTAAACGTAGATAAGTCCCAAGTTATGTGATCATTCACACTTTAGAATACAATCTAGTGTCCTCTTTTCACCTTTTTTGTGGCTTTATCTGCAGAGAGCATTTCCTCCTTTGGATTTTAGAGATTTTGGAGTGCTTGTATTTTTAGTACTTGAACTAATTAGCCAAATGACTCATTAAGAAAGCCTATGATTTCTACCAAAAGATGATGTGGCCAAGGTTATAGCATCTTGTTGTTCAGCAGAGGTGTGAAGAACTAGGTTCCGAATACAACATTTGCCTTAAAACTACCAGTTACTGAGCTGCAGCAGCAAAGAATGCGTATTTCATAGATAGCTGTGTAAAACATTCACCACATGTGAAGCTGCTTTTTAAACCTATTTGGAAAGTCTGTTACTTTGTTGCTACTTTACCAAGTTACAACAAACTGTGGAAGCTTAATATGTATTCATAACACTTCATTTTGCTGACTCAAATAATAGCAGTCATGGTTTCCTGCTATAGCATTTTACCTGTCTGGTGAACTTAATTTTTTTTTTGCTTCTTGGGCTTCTCTTGAAGGCAGAACTGATTATTCTTACACTGTGTTATTGGTCTTAGAAACAGCCTACAACTATGAGTGGAGCTTAATCAGTCACCCTGCTGACTATGGTGGTGAAATGGAGCACAGGTACACCCAGACACTGAAACTGTCTCATGTAAGTGAGCTGTAAGCTCAGGCCCATTCAGCGTGTTCAGTCCTTCCACAGGAATTTAACCTAATGAAGAGTACCTTTATTTGAGGAATTCTCATTACTCAGAGTTGTCTTGACTTGCATGTGTCAACAGTTCTTTTTCAGATTTCCAGAAATGCCTCTTTCAGAGCGCGCTCACAATTTTCTGAGATTGAGTAAAAATTCCAAAGTGTTCCTCACCTTGGGGTAGTAACCAATGCCTTTTATGTATGTGCTTATTTGAAACCTAGACTTCCGTTTATATCAAGATTTTTGTATGTTTACAACACAATTGGCAGATTGTATGCAGATTGCATCTGTGTATTTCACTATGTAACTGGATTTGTTCTGTGTATGTCTCAGTTATCGGTGGGACTTTATGCCTTCAAAGTGACGGTTTCTGGTGAAAATGCCTTTGGAGAAGGTTTTGTAAATGTCACTGTCAAACCAGGTAAATCAGTTGGCTAAAATAATTTCTTCAGTGCTAGTAGTATCATTACCTGTCTTTGTAGTAGTCTGTCAGTTACTGTCTTCCAAAGATATCCAGTAGTACAATCACACAGATGTATTTTGCGTCTTGTTGTCTTTAAACCATTTTAAGCAAGTGCGGCTGAGGATCCTGCTTACTGCACTTAAGTGCTCTCTACCCTGTGCCCTCCTGAGGCAAGACCTGAGAAGGCATCATGACACCTTCTGTGGTCCCCTTCTCCACTAAATCTAGGATCAGCAAGTAGGTACTGAACTGGCTGTAGCAATAAGTTACAGTGCACAGGTCTACCTAAATTATGCCAGATGGAAGTGGCTGCAGCAGAAGACTGTTGCATAAGTGCACTGCTCTTCAGTAACCTTGTCTGTCCCTTGTTCAAAAAGGACTGCAGATGCTACACAGCAGTCAATCCTAAACTTGGATCACTGGGGACTGTTGATCTGTAGTTACCAGATTATCTTTGCCTGAGGCTTCACAATGGTTTCCCTGTCTTTCTTGCAGCAATCAGAATTAATCAACCACCTGTTGCTGTTGCTTCACCCAAAGTACAAGAAGTTTCTTTGCCTACAACTTCCACCTTCATAGATGGCAGTCGTAAGTACTAGACCAACCTGTATTTTTAATATACAGTTAGAACGCTACAGTTTATCACTAACAAATGAAATTCCTTTCCACTGTACTCACAGAAGTTCCCAGAATCATGATTCATGTTGAGAATCTGAGTCCAGTTGTGAATGATTTTTAAAAAGAAAAAGTTAATTAGATAAAATGTTTTTATGGTATGAGGCTGAGTAGTATTGGTTCCAGAATGAGCAGTACTTTGAAGTTTTTTCTTTGTTGTTCTTCCTAGCACAGAAAACATGATTGCTTGATTTTATGTATTTATTTAAACACAGTCAAGTGCGTGTCAAGACTATAAAATCCAGCCTTCAACTTGTGCAGTGTATCAGAAGCTGCTACTTCCAAACAGCATATGATCTTAGAGTATTTTCCTGTCTTGCGTGGAATCCCCATTATGGACCTCTGTGCCAGTCTGGGTTCATTCTAGAGAACTGCCACGTAGCATACAATGAGATGTCTGTGAGGTTGTTTTGAAGTCAAGCAAAGGTTTACATTTTTGTATTTACAAAGAAAAAATGAATGGGAATACTTAGGCATTCTACTTTTGTGTGCAGTGAGTCTAACTGAGATTAACTTTGTGTGTGAAGAATATATATTATATGTATATAAATGTATATTATGGTAAAGCAAACAAAATGTAACTCATTATATGTGGTTCAATAGCTGTGGTACATGAATTCTGTTTGAATATGTTTGTAAAGATGATTACAGAACACCAGTTAGGGATCAGTTCATGAGAGACTTCAGTGTTCATGCAAGCCATTGTTACAATATACTGATACGTTTTTCTTTAATGCATGTAGAAAGCATAGATGATATGAAGATAGTGAGTTATCACTGGGAGGAAATTAAAGGCCCTTTGCGAGAGCAGAAGGCATCTGCTGACACACCTGTCTTGCACTTGTCTAAGCTTGTTCCTGGAAACTACACTTTCAGGTACGCCTGCATGGATACTTTCCTTTCAGGTTCTAAGTCTTTCTTTGATGTCAGCTAGATGAACTGAAGAAATCCCCCACAATTCAGGTGGAAACAGAGACCTGCTGCTTCACCTTCACTGTCACAAGTCCGTGGGGCCACATGGGGTCCACCCGAGGGTGCTGAGGGATTTGGCGGATGTGATTGCTGGGCTGCTTTCCATCATCTATCAGCGGTCTTGGTTATCCAGAGAGATCCCAGATGACTGGAGACTTGCTAATGTGATACCCATCTATAAGAAGGGTCGTAAGGAGGACCTGGGAAACTACAGGCCTGTTAGCCTAACCTCATTGCCAGAAAAGGTGATGGAACAGGTCATCTTGTGTGCAATCACACAATGTAGGTGGGACCACTGGGGGATTAGGCCCAGCCAGCATGGGTTCATGAAAGGCAAGTCCTGCCTGACCAACCTCATCTCCTTCTATGACTGGGTGACCCGTCTGGTGGATGAGGGAAAGGGTGTTGATGTAGTCTCCCTAGACTGCAGCAAGGCTTTTGACACGGTTTCCCACAGTATTCCTGTGGAGAAGCTGGCAGCCCGTGGTTTGGACAGGTACGCTTTTTGCTGGATTAAATCTGGCTGGACGGCTGGACCCAGAGAGCGGTTGTGAATGGATTGAAATGCAGCTGGCCACTGGTCATCAGTGGTGTTCCCCAGGGACAGGTGTTGGGGCCCATCCTCTTTAATATCTTTATTGATGGTTTGGATCAGGAAATTGAGTGCACCCTCAGTGAGTTTGCAGATGACACCAAGCTGGGGGGGAAGTATCAATCTTTTAGAGGGTAGGAAGGCCCTGCAGAGGGACCTGGACAGGATGGGTCGATGGGCAGAGGCCAACAGGATGAGAGGTTCAACATGGCTAAGTGCCAGGGCCTGCACTTTAGTCACAACAACCCCATGCAGCACTACAGGCTTGGGGGAGGGTGGCTGGAAAGCTGTGCAGAGGAAAGGGATCTGGGGGTGTTTTTCAGTGCTCACCTGAACGTGAGCTGGCAGCATACCTAGGTGGCCAAGATAGCCAATGGCATCCTGGCTTGTATCTCAGGAATAGTGCAGCCAGCAGGACCAGGGAGGTGATTGTCCCCCTGTACTCTGCTCTGGTGAGGCCACACTTCGAGTGCTGTGTTCAGCTTTGGGCCCCTCTACAAGAAGGACATCGAGGCTCTTGACCATGTCCAGAGAAGGACTATGAACCTGGTGAAGGGTCTGGAACACAAGTCCTGTGAGGAGCGGCTGAAGGAACTGGGGTTGTTTAGTCTGGAGAAGAGGAGGCTCAGGGGAGACCTTATTGTTCTCTACAACTGCCTGAAAGGAAGGTGTGGGGATCCTGGGGGTGGGCATTTTCTCACAGGTAACTTGTGATAGGACTAGAGGGAATGGCCTCAAGTTGCACCAGGGGAAGTTTAGGTTGGAAATTTGGAGACATTTCTTCTCAGAAAGAATAGTCAGGCCTTGGAACAGGTTGCCTAGGGAAGTGGAGTCACCATCCCTGGGGGTGTTTAAGGAACAGTTGGATGTGGTGCCTGGGGACATGGTTTAGTGGGTGATGTTGGTGATAGGGGGATGGTTGGACTAGATGATCTTGGAGGTCTTTTCCAACCTTAATGATTAAATGTTTGGTTTTGTGCTCATGTCTACTTCCTCAAAGAGCTTCATTTTTCTTCTGGATGCTCTTCACCTTCATTTTGCACAGTAGAGAGATACAGGAACCAGTTTCATTAAGAAGCACTTGCTGTGATTTTGTGATACTGGTGTGATGATGCTTTGCAGCACAAAGTGACACCTCATTTTGCATAAGAAATGAAATAACCTCCCACTTCCTGCACCAACAAGTGGGAGGAGAACATCTTTTATTTCTTTTCAGCTTAGAACTTGGCAAATGTCCTGACGAGACTGCAGTCAGGGTGCAAAAGTCATCCCCTGAGTGGTGGTGGCAGACAGAACAATACTGGGAGACTGATCTTTGCAAGGCAGTGTGATGTGCTGATTTTAGAAGAGTAATTCTGTTCTTTCTAAAAGCCTTTGCTCTGCTGCTGTTTTCCTCCAATTAATCCTTGCAAAATACAGTGGATTTTGTCCAGACAACAGAAGCAACGTTTGCAGTTCTGGGTGCTTTAATTAAAATCAAGGTTCATTTTCTGGATTTCTTAATTTAAATCCTAGTCCTCTACTCGTGTGCTTTACATTGAACTAGCCTTGGCTGCCAGTAGGTAACAGCCTGCAAGTGGATAGATCAGGTATCACTGTATACAGTGGTTGCAACATCTGTGGGTTAGAGATGTAGTTGGTTACCACACTCTGGAGGTTAATCTGTCATCGATTTCAAGTCTCTCACTTTTAGATAATTTGCCACTGTGTTTCTGAAAGGCAGTAGTGATTGTTTAAACCATGTGCTATGTTTAGTTTTGTGACTTGAGGTTTCCTTCCAAAATAAGAGCTGATAATAAAGTCCATTAATATTAGTAGCAGCGTGTTTCAAAGAAATAAGAAGTTACAAGCTGTTTTCGTGCTATGACAAGCAGACTTTCTGAATGTTTGGAATAGTTCTGGGTGTAGTTATTAACAGGGGCTGCTGGAGTATAGCCAGTGAATGAAATCCTGTTTTTACTGATCAAATCTTTGAAGATTTTGTAACAAAAGGTATTTGAAATGATGGAGTTGCAGTTGATTGCAGGGAACAGTTTTCATCTGGGATCCAGAATAGCTACGCCTTTTTTTCTTAGGTTGCTAGATGTGATTGAAAATTAGACTTCTGGGTTTCTTTCCAACCTTAGTTCAAGTCTTTCTGAAGCAGAAGTTCATCTAATCTAGATCAGCGGCTCTGGTTTACATATCGATTTTGCTCTCTTCAGGTACGAGAAAAATGTCAATTTTTGACCTTATAACTTGGCAGCAGTCCGGTCTAAAAATTTCCAATATTGTTTTTTCCTATTGTAGGCTCACAGTGATTGATTCAGATGGAGCAGCCAACTCCACAATTGCATCTCTGACTGTCAACAAACCAGTAGATTACCCTCCTATTGCTAATGCAGGACCTAATCAGGCAGTCACCTTGCCCCAAAACTTCATCACACTGAATGGAAACCAGAGCAGTGATGACCATGAAATTGTCAGCTATGAATGGTCACTCAGTCCCAAAAGCAAAGGCAAGGTGGTAGCAATGCAGGTATGTGTATTTCTCCTTACGTGGTATTAGAATGCTCTTTCATCTTTGCCTTTCTATGAAGAAACACATACAAAAGTAACTGTTCAGAAGTACTAAAATATCTAGAGTGCTGCTGTTCCTCTCTGATGCATTCAGATTTTTCAGCTATTACTTCTAATTCCTTCTCATCATCACTTTTTTTTTCTTCTTTCATGCATTATTGTCATTTCTCCTTTTTGCTGTTGTTTGTTCCCTGGGGGTATGGAAAGAATTTCAGTTCACTCTGTCTGACCTTGGACCCTAGCACCTGCTCCACAGGTTTACAGGTCTTCTGAGAGGCTAGACATGCCACAAAGTGTTTTTGAGAGAAGGTAGTGGTAATCAGCATCTTCTTTAAACAGTTTCTCTTGCTGGAGAAAGTAGCGCTTGAGGAAGAACTTAACTTTTGAATGAAAGATCACAAGACTTCCGTCAACTTTCTTACAGTTTACACTGTTTGGTGTTTTTCCAGCTCACTAAACCATGGTTTTCCTACAATGGCCAACTGATTTTATGCTCTTTTAAGGTGACACATTTTTTTTCATCATATTTTTTAAAATCTGAGAACTCAAATCAATAACAATTTTCAGTTAGATAATGTCATTTGCTCTTCCCCTTTCCACCAGTACTGTAACCCCATTGTAGAAGGTGACCAGATTTGTCAGGCACGATTTGCCCTTAGTGAAGCTATGTTGGCTGTCACCAATCACCTCCTTATTTTCCATCTGCCTTAGCAGTTTCCAGGTGGATCTGCCCCATATCCTTTAGTTCACACAAGACTTTCCTGGATAAGACGATAATTGCAATTGTGATTTGATTTGTTGTTTCTCATGAGATATGCCTCAAATCCTGTTAGCCAATGAACATATAGCTGGTCCTAGTCTTATTGTAAGCTTATATATGTGTCAAATAATTACTGCCATAAGTGTATAATGAGGACAAAGTTGTCTTGTTTAATATGTGTTTTTCCCCCAAGCCTTCCTGGCTGGGATCAAGTCAAGTACGCTTTTGTGTTTAATGACTTGTTTTTGTGTTTAACTGTCTTTCATAAATATTATGTTAAACAATGCCATGATTTTTTAAAAATAATTCTGTAGTGACTTTCATTGGTGTTTAATTTGCTAATTGAGAAAGTTGGTTTCCCATGTATTCATTACTGTTCTTTATGATTTTATTAGAAGTTCATTACAATTACTGTTGTCCAGAAATAATGCAACGGTTATAGTAACATAAGAAATTAAGGTTTACTGTCTCTCTATATATCTCTGGGTTGTTAGACAGCTGCAATATTGCGTGTATGACATCTGTGCATCAAATTTTAAGTCTACTCTTTGTCTACAAGGTGCTTCCGCTGCTTGCTCAAGCAATGAATAATTATTATTGTGAATTAAAATACATTTTGTTTTTCCTTCACGTTTGCTCTCTAAGATGTTTTAAGCTCTTCTGTATTTATCTCTCTTCCTCTACCCTCCCCCCTCCCCGCTGTGTAGGGAGTGCGGACTCCGTACCTCCAGTTATCTGCAATGCAGGAAGGAGATTATACTTTCCAGCTGACTGTCACAGACTCGGCAAGGCAGCGCTCCACAGCTGAGGTCACTCTGATAGTACAGCCTGGTAAGTTGACTGCAGGCATGTCTGGGTCCCTCGGGGTGGACCAGCCTGATGCCTTAGCACCATCCTCAAATACCTCATCTCCCTGCATTGCACCACTCAGGTGGCAGTCTGCACAGCCGGTATCCCTGCACCAAGGACTCTTCCACCTCCATTTTCTATCAAAGCAAACAATAGAACAGAACTGCAGAAAGTCCGGATGGTGATCCTGAAGGCTCCCACCAGCCTGATTATGTAAGGCACCCTGCACAGAGATGTTTGAGTGTACTTCTAAAAGCTAAAATGTAGCTCTCAGTTTAATATCCTGCAAAGTCTATTTTGCAAAGGTGTTCAATATATCAATCAATGTTTTACTCAATTTTCTTACCGTTTTGTAGTTCTTCAAGAATCCTTGTGTGATTTGAATTCTCCCTAGAATTCTGTTGTATGTTCTTGGGGAAAAATAGTCAAGCAAGCAGTTTTCAAAAACTGCTTCTTTCACTTGATTGAGTAGATTTGGAAGCTGAATGATGAACAGGCCCAAATGGACCAGGCCTCATCAGATAGTTTTTTACTCTTGCTATTTTTTTTAAGTGTGTGTTTGGGGGGAGGTATGTTTGCCTATTGTAGATTCTTACATCCAAAGTGGCCTTTTCTGCCTATCTGAAGGTTTCATATTCCACTATAGAGCAATGTAGTGTCTCCCTGGTGTTGCCTATTCTACAGCTTTTTGTAGATGACCCCTTCTGGGGAAACTTTATAGTGGGCATTTAATGGAGAAATCAGGAACATGAATCACAAGTACATCATGTGGTGGTACCTTTTAGATGGGTGATAGTGTGGAAATGGGAAGGAGCTGTTGCTGAAGGCAGGTCTAAGGGAAAGTAAATGTTCAGGAAAATGGTAGTGTTCATGGTTTACCATGCCACAACAGCAAAGGCTGAAAGCAGATTAACAGGTTACATTTCTGCACTAAATATTCAAAGGTTTGAAACTGGTGTTAGGTTAGTGGCATTGCACTGACATTAACCAGCAGAAAATCTTTGTCAGTTCTTCTTTTAAGGTAAAGAACCATATTCATGTGGGTAGTTTGAAAGGGTCACAGTGGTGGAACTAGATCAATACCACTTGGCTCTTGTCATAGAGCATTCTGATACAACGTACTGAGTGGACTGTAAAGTTCATGGAGTGTGACTGTGCCTCCAGCTGTAACCGTGAAAAAGGAAAATACTTGCTGTGGAATTTGGCTCATTACAGAGCTCATTTCTCCCACCTAGTACTTTTTGCGGGTTTGAGCACATTAGACACACAAGTATATCCATGGAAAGGTGATGGGACACCTAATCCTGGAAACCATTTGCAAGCACGGGAAGGACAAGAAAGTCATCAGGAGCAGTCAGCGTGGATTCACCAAGGGGAAGTCATACCTGACCAGCGTGATAAGCTTCTGTGATGAAATGACCACCCTATTAGATAAGGGAAGAGCAATGGATATTGTCTTCCAGGACTTCAGTAAGGCCTTTGACACTGTTCCCCATAAGATTGCACTAAGATACTCATGGAATCTGTTGAGTTATCATCTGGGTGAGCAGGAAGTGAGGTAGGTTGAAAACTGGCTGAATGGCTGAGCACAGAGGGTAGTGATCACTGGTGCAAAGTCTAGCTGGAGGCTAGTAATGACCAGAGTACCACATAGGTCAATATTAGGTCCTGTCATGTTCAAGAACTTCATAAATGATCTGGACAATGAGGTAGAGTGCACCCTCAGTAAATTTGTGGATGATAAAAAAAAAAATGCGGGGTGTCTGACTCACCAGAGGGTTATGTAGCCATCCAGAGGGACCTAGACAGGCTGGAGAGGTGGGCTGACAAATCTCATGGAATTCAACAAGGAGAAGTGTGGAGTCCTGTACCTTTGGGAGGAACAACCCCAGGCACCGATATGTTTTGGGGGTCACCCAGCTGAAAAGCAGCTTTGCAGAAAATGGGTTGGGGCTCCTGGTGGACACCAAATTAAGCATGAATCAGCAGTGTGCCCTTGCCACAAAGGCAGCTAATGGCATTCTTGGCTACATTAGTAGATACAACCAGTATCACTAGAAGGTAATTACTTTCTAGTCAGTTTTGTTGAGGCTGCCAGTGGAGTACTGTATCCAGGTCTGGGCTCCACAAGAGAGATGTAGAACTAATTGAGAGAATAAAATGAATGTTCACAAAGGTGATGAAGGGACTGGAGCATCTCTCCTGTAAGGAAACGCTGAGAGAGCTGGGACTGTTCAGCCTGAAGAAGAGGAGGCTCAGGGGTATCTTAACCAATGTCTATAAATACCCGAGAGAAGAGTGTAAGAAGACAGCCATGCTCTTTTCAGTGGTGCCCAGTGACAGGACAAGAGGCAGTGGGCACAACCTGGAACACGGGAGGTGTCATCTAAACATCAGGAACCACTTCTTTACTGTATGGGTCGATGACAGAGCACTGGCACAAGTTGCGCAGATAGGTTGTGGAAACTCCCTCCTTGGTATCTTTGGAAGCTCTCTGGACATGGTCCTGGGCAACCTGCTCTAGGTGTCCTTGCCTGAGCAGGTTGGTTGGGCCAGATGACCTCCAGAGGTCCCTTCCAACCTCAACCATTTTGTGATTTACACCTTTGAGCTTATATACTTGTAATCTAATATTCTGTGTGAAATCTTTCCTCTGATTAACAGTACTTGATCGTGACTAGCTAGCAAATGTGATGCACTAAATATTATTTTTACAGAAAATAACAGTCCTCCAATAGCAGTGGCTGGCCCTGACAAGGAATTGACCTTCCCAGTAGAAAGTACAACGCTGGATGGAAGCAGAAGCCAAGATGACCAAGGCATTGTCTTCTATCACTGGGAAAATATCAGGTATCTAGAGAGAGATGACTATCTCTAGTTTAAAAAAGAAAAAAGAAAAAAAAAAAAAGTGAAAGTGCTTGAGTTCCAGAGCCTCTTAAGCAGTTGTGTTGGGTGATGCAGTATTTGAGAACTGTTTTGAGACTTTTCCTTCTGAGGCGGTAATAGGGTGAGAGACAAGAATTTTTGTTCAAATTGGCCTGCCTATGTTTTTCTGTGTCATCACGAGTTACGAGGTTACTTTATGAAAAAGTTACATAAACTCCCATATCACTCAATAAAGTGAGTAACAAGCTTGGGTACTTTCCTGCAATGGTACTTTAGTACTTTCCTATACTGTACTCTTTTTTTTTTTTTTTTCCTACTGTCAAGTGCTTTCTCAGTCACTTTTATTTGTTGAATAACAAAGTAAAATCACAATCTATTTAGCCTGAGCTTTCATTAGTAGATAACTAAAACACTTTTGAATAATGATTGAAAGTACTTTATAGAAGTTTGTAGTAAGGATCAAGCTAATTGATCTTTAATAAAAGGATGAAGGTATTAGCTTGTGCCGCTGTCCTGTCCGTGGTACAGAAAGAGATTTGGTGGCACCTTGGCCCTGTTGTGGCTGTTAGACCTACAGCATTTGCATGCTGTTATAGAATAGTACAGCAAGGAGGCTGGACTCTTGGGCTCCATTTTCTGCTCTTCTAATTACAGTGTGTGTGTTGTTTTAATGTTTTCAAAGTCTTGCAAAAGACTGAATTATAAATTCTGATCTTAAGTCATTGTTCAATGAATTTCTGTTCTAAATTCATTCACTTATTATCAGTGGTTGTGGAAGTGGCAGAACCCCAGTATCCATAATGGCAAATGGTACGAGTGATGCTGCTTAGAGAAAAATTTGTCTGGTTTTGCAGGATTATTTTTCATGAGATGTTTTGTTTCAGTGGGCCAAGCTTTGTACAAATGGAAAATGGTGACAAAGCAGTAGCAACTGTGACTGGTCTTCGGGTTGGCACCTATCGCTTCAGGCTGACGGTAAAAGACCAGCAGGGTTTAAGCAGTGCATCTGTGCTGTCAATTACTGTGAAGGAAGGTAAGCCTAGTTGCTGCTGCTTAGGATGTGGTAGGCAATTTGCCAGTTGATTCAATCACTGACAATGTAAAAGAAATTGGAACAGAAACAGATAATGCATTTGTTGTCATGTTTCAAGGGTGTTCAAGAAGAGCTGCCATCATTTTGTAATAAAGGCGTATTGAGATTAACTGGTAGAACTACTTCACTTCCTGCATTTTTTTTCCAAGTTAAATACATACAGAATTAGGTGTAATAAAAATACTCCAAAATATTTTTGACCATAGTGCCTCTAGTTCCGCAAGAGGATATGCTTTAATTTTACTCTTAAAGTTAAGCTTTGATCAGAAAAGCAATTCTACTCGGTTTTAAGTCTCATCCAAGAAATGAGGTTTCGTGGTATGGCAATTTCCACTTTAAAACTTAACATGAAAAGACCTGTATTTATTTTGATTTTGATAAACAGTTTTGTTTTCCAGCATGCATGATGTGGAAAAGGCTGTAGGGCTGTAGGACCTGTTGTGTAAGATAAGAGATACTGTCAGGTACTCTGACAGATTATATAGCTTTTGCCCAGTGTTACATCCTTGAGTTTGTAGGTGATGATAACCTAATCATCTTTTATCCCAGTTTGTTCCTTTGGGAGTAATTTAGCATTCTGTATGGGCCTATGCCTCCTTTTAAAGAAGGTGGCCTGATAGATTTCCAATTCACAGAGTTAAGCTTTGTTTTGCATACCTTGTTCTCTGAGGGGAGTAATGCACTCTGACTCTGAAAATGTGATACAGGTGCCATTTATAAAATGGTAGTAGAGTTGCATCAGAATCTTAACTGTTGACTTCCTGTAAAACAGTACAGACTTTTTCTTTTCCACTGTGACATCACTGAAGAATGAATGCATCTTGGAGAGGGAGCTGAACTCGTTTTTACCCATGCGCATCATCTCTTGAACTGTTCAGAGTTTCAGTTAGGTGTTTAATCAGAAATACATGGCAAAATCTCTGCCCAAATATATCTTGTGCTCTCATTTGTGCTGTGGAGTATAGTCACAGCGTGTACTGATTACAGTCATAGGTTCAATATTAAAAAGACTAAGTGCTCCAATACCCAAGTTTAAACCTGGCTGATTAGGAAGAGGTAAGAAGATTGCCTCTGTCACAGAGAACTGTGCTGTTCTGAAGCACAGAGTTACAACCAACACACTGGACATCTGCCCAAAGTGGAATGATGTATGTCCAACCTAATATTCAGACCAGTGAGTTATTTCATTGAGTGTCACAGCTTTCTGGAACTCTGTCTTATCAGTTATGTTCTACAAAAAAGTCCAGTGATGTCTGGCTTCTGGAAAGAAAATGTTTTCATGTTTCTCTGGTGTTTTTGGCCGTACTTTCAATGCATGCTCTAACTTCATTGCTTACAATGAGCAAAAAGCATTTGGGAACTGTATTTACTAGTGGATACACTTTGCTTTAATATAGGCATTGTGAAAATGTAAGGGCTTTACACAAGCCTCTATTAAGAAATGAGTGATGGTTTCTGAAGGAGAGAAGAGCCCAACATGGTGATGTCATGCTAGGCTGTGCTTCTAAGATAGAAAATGATTTTCCTGTACTGAGAAAATCTGATGTTATTGTGAGACTGTAAATAGAGTATCCCACAATGCTTTCTGTAAAAGATCTTTTTCGATGATATTTCTTGTTGCTGTTTTACTCACAGTGCAGCTCTACTTTTGTTAGATTATAATAATCTCAGAGCCAAATTCTGTATACTCACTCATCACTTCCCTGTCCATTTGGCACAAGATTCTCTTGCTACTGCCTGTAATCATCAGGTAGAGAATTGCAGTGTGGGTGTATTGGCAATTGCACGTCACATCTCACATGATTTGAAAGCAAATCCACTATTTTTATGGCTAGAAAACAACAGTCCACCCCGGGCACATGCTGGTGGGAAGCATGTGCTGGTGCTTCCCAATAACTCTGTTACCTTGGATGGCTCAAGATCTTCTGATGACCAGGGGATTGTGTCATATTTGTGGATTCGGGATGGTCAAAGCCCAGCAGCTGGGGTAAGTTTCTTAAGGGCTTTAACTGGAGTCAAATTTTGAATTATGCATGTAGCTTCACTGCAGCAGGGCAAGCAGATAACGACTCCTAAGCTGCTATGAGAGGGATGGTATCTGTTTCTGCTTTGTCTTCCCAGCTCTCTCTAATGCTTTGGTTCAAGAAGCCTGGTGGTGTTTCCAGTACAGCTATTGAATATCTTAGTTAAGAGGACTGTAGCAGTCTAGATTTAGTTGGGAAAGACTTGATACAGAAGAATAAAGTCATGACCCTTCACAGCTAATCAGCGATAGTAACGAGATAATGTGTTTGCAAGAAAATAACCTGAAATCCAAGTATTCCAGAACAGGAAGGCTCTGAGGGAATGAGAAGTGCCAATAAATACGAAGGAATTCTGTCTAGTACCAGATTAGGTGAGATAGCCAGTTTGCTGTAGTAAAAATGGTGTTTAGTGCTGGATGAGTAGATATCTTGTCTAGCAGATTACAGGGAATAGCCTGGACATTAGGGCAGTGTAGTCTTTTTTGGCTGTGGGCAGACAGCTGAATTATTCCTGATAAACTGAAGTTTACATGTCAGCTACTAAAACTGTGATAAGTTCTTCATTTGCCTATCCCCACAAAGCGTTGTAGGCAGCTCTCCATAGCCAGAAAGACAGTGGCAAACTGGCAAGAACTGGGAGAGGAGAAACAGCAAAATGATGGCAAAACTTAGAGAAGCAATTCGCATACGGATATGAGGAGAACTGAAGAGGTTTAAGTTAGAGCTGGCAGAGATGATCGTTGGAAATACATGAACACCAAGGAGAGGAAATAATTTAGGATATAGTATGTAAGAATACATACAGAATTAAGTAAGTTACTTAAGTAAGTAGAATTAAAGATAGAGAAATACTAATGTAACTGTCAGATCTTCAGGCAGGTGAGTACTTGAGGATGTTAGCTGTTATATCTGAGTTGTGTGGGGTTTTTTGTTTGTTTTTATGATAAAACATTCTTACTGTGTGCAGACATCCTCATATAAATCCCACTTGCAATTTGTATTATTGTGCTATAAACTGAGGGCACATCACATTTGTCCAAAAGCCAAAGCAAGAATGTACACTGTTATATTAGATATCTGAGTTGATAGTCACACCTGCAACTTTTTCTGAGCGTATAATCATTCTTGTACCTTTTTTTTTTCTTTTCAGGATGTGATCCGTGGCTCAGACCATGAGGCAATACTGCAGCTAACTAATCTGGTGGAAGGAACCTATACTTTTCACTTGAAAGTGACAGATGCCAAAGGAGATTCAGATATTGATTCTGCTACTGTTGAAGTGCGGCCTGGTATGACAATTAAAAGGTCATCGATACGTTGTGAATACCTCATCTTTGTTCTCCTTTTAGCTTATTTCAGTGTTGACAAGATTCTCTCAGGTTAAAACATAAAGTATGTCTATCTTCCTACCTCTCAATCGATCTGTGTGTGGAGAACAAGGCACATCAAGATTGTTCTCTCCCACCAATTACATCATTGCTGTACTGGAGATATGAAAATCATACTTCTTAGTTAATGTTTTCACTAGGCTACTCTATTGCTTTTCGTTCCTTGTATTTTTTTTTCCTTTTTTCAGGATGTTGATTAGTTCGGCAGTTAGAAAAATGAGAGCTGAGCATGAAGTTTAGATGCAAATGCTGTAATAACATACTTGATTCTTGAAAGTGTGCTTCTGTTATTTTTTCCTTCTTTCATTCTGAAGGGCAAAAACCCCAAAGAATCACAGAACTTTCAAGACTTCAGGTTTTTTTTTTTTGGTTGGCTTTTCATGGTCTGATATTGCTCATATGCAGTCTTGTAGTCTAGACAGCTATGTGATAGAAGTATAAGTTGAGGTATCAGGATATTAGCCTGAAGCTTTGGGTCTGTCATAGAGGTCTTATTTGACTAGTTCCTGAGCAATGATTTTATTTATTCCTCACTTTGTTGTTCAATTTAGACACGTGATAATTGGCTTAGAATTCTCATTGCAAATCTGTGAAGCTTGTTTAGTTTGCAGAGCACTCTAGATAGGCAAGTATTATTTAACAACTCTCAATTTTTTTGAAGGGAAATATATTTGGTATTTCTGAAGCTGACCATCCTCATTTAGACTCACACAGTTTTGCATACTGCCATGTGAGTTCATCTTTGAGTCCTTTTCCTGGTTGGTAGCCAGTAGTAGATGGCTAGCAGGGAACTTAAGAATTAGACTCACATAGAGTTCATCTCAGGCCTTAAGATAGCAGCATTTAGGGAAACAGAAGTTGTTTTTCTGTGCAAAAATACTGTAATGCTGAACTGAAGTACACACTGAAGTGCCTTTTTCCAACTAGTAAAACATGGGTTGCTATCTGAAGACCTACCAGATTTATTTCAGAAGCAATGTGGAGATGTAGGCTACCTTAGTAGTTTTCTAAGAACACGAAAGTGGTGGGTTGGAGAGATGTTGGTCTTAAGCAGGAAAATACAGTATTAAAAAATATTTGGGGTTCTGAGTATTGTCTTCAGTTGATAATGAAATATTTGCCAAGCTCTGATAGCATATGATCTTCTTCTCCTGTTAGATCCCAAAAGGAGTGGTCTAGTGGAACTGATTCTGCAAGTTGGAGTGGGACAGCTGAGTGAACAGCAGAAGGACACCCTGGTGAGACAGCTGGCTGTATTACTGAATGTCTTGGATTCAGATATCAAAGTTCAGAAGATACAAGCCTACTCAGATATAAGGTACAAAGATGGCCTGCTGTGCCAGGAAAATTTGTGATTTTCATTGAGTCTCTCACAGCTCATAATTAGTTACAAAATAATGTAGAAAGACTACCAATTAACTGATAACAAAAATCCTTTTTCACAAAGAAAACAGCAGACTTTGTAGTATGTTGTATGTTACATGTAGTATCTTACTCAAAGCAGATACCTGCTCTACTTGGGTTAGAGGGGTGGAGATGGCTGTATGTAGCCAGAAGAACTTCACAGTGTGATTGATTAAAAACCTGTTTACATGACTTATCTTACTTTAAATTACTTATTGCTTACTGCTTTGAAATCTATTTTGGTATCTATTCACTTCTCTGGGAACCTCATAAAATTGAAAGGAAAGGGGAAAAAAAATAAATCTAACACTTATAGCTATAATACTTTAATCACATCTTCCAACTGCTGATTTTCTGCTTCAGATGTTCCCTGAAGCATGTGACATGGGATGAGATCAACACCACCTGCTTAAAAAAAAAAAAAAAAAAACACTTCCACAAGTTTCTCTTGGTCCTGTGTTTTTCCTCTTCTTAAATACAGAATTCAGTTTTCTACAGTTACTCTCACTGCTTCAGAGTGCTTTGTGACAGGTTCTAGACAAGAGGAGGGAAAGCAAACATTGTATATGTACTTCTCTTAAAGTGACAGTCAGGAAGACCAAGGAGGGAATTACATTTCTTGTTGTTCTCAACTTTCTTCTGTGAAACCAAGGAGCCAGAGAACTATTGGTGCTTCTGGGTCAGAATGAAGTACAGTAGTCATGACATTAGGATAGACTTGGACAGAGTTCCCTCATCTGTATCAATGGTGATACAGAAACAAACAAAACAAAGGGCTGTAAGTTAAATGCCTGACAAAAGTAATCTTTGACCATAGTCCTAACCTATGCTGTTCTCTCTGCAGCACTGCAGTTGTGTTCTATGTCCAGAACGGGCATCCTTCCAAGGTGTTCAAGGCATCAGATGTCTCTCGGACTCTGCATGTGCAGCTTTTGAAAGAGAAGGCTGACTTTCTGCTTTTTAAAGTCTTGCGGGTTGACACAGCTGGTATGTTTGCCATCTGGTGTCTGGGCTTGGATTTTTCTTTCTGAAAGATGACATTGAAGACAATGTTTTAAAATGCATGCTCGTTTGTGAGAGACTGGTGCCAGTACTTGTGTTCTGTTAAAATACATGCTTTTGCATGCTGTTAGTCTTATCTGTTCTGCATCAGGAAGTCCTGGGGAATGAGGAGAAAGGTACCCCACTCCTACCATCTTTTGTTGGAAGATGGGCAAAACTTAATGTAGCCATAATATAGAAAGTTCAGTGTCTGGTTTGTTCAAGGCTTTTAGTGTTCAGTGATGGGCTTGTAATGTAATTTGTTTTTATCTGTCTATAGCAGGCAAAATGGTCAGGTCATCATTGTGGTTTAACCTCGTCTTCTAATGAGGTTATATTTGCATCACAGACAGGCCTCTGATGTTTCTCATAATAAACTTTTTATTTTCTCCTATAAGAATCTTGAACTTCAAAACCTAGCCTTATATTAAACTATGCTAGTAATATGAGCCCTTTATGATCCTCAGATATTACAGATGTGCCTACCTCTTAGATTTAAAATCAGGAGACTGTGATCCAAATGAAAACAAAGTGAATAAACTCTAGCACTTAGTCATAAATTCTCTATTAAATTCTGGCTTTGTTCACCTATTGAAAAGGATTTTTTTTATTATAAATGTACTTGGGTTACCAAGATGTGTATGTATCACTTGAAAATGGTCCTTAGTTTTCCTGACATAGCAAATCTGCTACTGTAAGTTTAAGGGGGATAACTTTTTTTTTAATTTCATTCTAACCTGGTGCATTGATCTGACAACAGATGTTACTGTAAGGAAATAATACATAAATATTCAGGCCTCAGTTGCTGGAATTGAGTTTTGAAATACTGAAATACACTATAGTTTATTGGTGTGATGCTTTCCTTACAGTACCTGAGAATACTAATATTCTTTAGTTCTCAGGTACTTCAGAAGTTCTTAGAAATATGTCATAAAGAAAGGAGGAGGTCTGAACTCATTAACTTCAACTCATATTTACTTCTGTTTGGAATAAGCTGATGTTGACTTGCATATAAGTTCAGTATTGTATGTATAAGATATTCTCATCTTTTCACAGCCTGCTGAACTGTGCAGCTATTTAATAAGTAACATCAAAGACAAAAGATTTTAGAAAATATATCAATGTTATGAACTAGATGCTTTACCACCAATCTAGTCTTCACAGTAAAAGAATGCATGGCAAGTTGGCCATTTACACAGCTAATCTATGTTTGGCGTTATTCACAGCATGTCTTTTAAAATGCTCTGGACATGGACACTGTGACCCTATAACAAAGCGCTGCATTTGCTACCAGCTGTGGATGGAAAATTTGATTCATCGTTACCTGAGTGATGGTGAGAGTAATTGTGGTAAGTTTGCTTGTTGTGGGATGTATTCCAAGAATAATTTGTCTTTTTGTGAGACTGTTGAATATTTGCCATCAGAACAGGAGGTGGATGCTGAGGAAGGGTCAGAACAGTCTCTTTATTTTTCAGCCTACAGCCTACCAAAATGGTAGAATCATATAATTGTTTAGGTTGGAAAAGACCTCTAGGATTGTCAGGTTCAACCATTAAACTAGCACTACCAAGTCCTCCACTAAACCGTGTCCCTAAGCTCCATGTCTACACATCTTTTGAATACTTCCAGGAATGGTGACTCAACCACTTACCTGGGCAGCTTGTTGCAATGCTTCACGACCATTTCATCCAACCTAAACTTCCCCTGGCACAATTTGAGGCCATTTCCTCTTGTCCTATTGCTTCTTGCTTGGGAGAAGAGCCTAACCCCCATCTCACTGCAGCTTCCTTTAAGGTAGTTGTAGAGTAATAGTCTCCCCTGACCCTCCTTTTCTCTAGGCTAAATAACGCCAGTTCCCTCAGCAGTTTCTCATAAGGCTTGTTCTCTAGACCTTTCACCAGTTTTGTTGCCCATTTTGGACACTCAGACAGATCAACACTCACGCCAATCTTAGCGTTGTCTGCAAACTTAGAGTGCAGTCGATCCCTTCTTCCAGATCATTAATAAGGATGGTAAAGACAACCAGCCCCCATACTGAGCCATGGGGGACACCACTTGTGACCAGTTGCCAACTGGATTTAACTCCATTCACTGCAACTCCTTCAGCCCAGCCACCCAGCCATTTTTTTTTTTACCCAGTAAAGTGTACGCCTGTCCAAGCCATTAGCAGCCAGTTTCTCCAGAAGAATGCTGTGGCAAACAGTGTCAAAAGCTTCCCTAAAGTCTAGATAGACACCATGCACAGCCTTTCCTTCATCCACGAAGTGCATCACCTTGTCATAGAAGCACAAAGGTCAGAGTGACAGGCCTGCAGTTCCCCTGGTCCTCCTTCCAGCTCTTCTTGTAGATGGGCATCACATTCGCTAGCCTCCAGTCAACTGAGACATCCCCTGCTAGCCAGGACTGTTGATAAATGACAGAAAGTGGCACTTCCACCAGCTCCCTCAGTACACTTGGGTGGATCCCATCTGGTTCCATAGACGTTTGTGTGTCTTTGTAGTGTAACAGGTCACTAACCATTTCCACATGGATTATGAGGGCTTAATTCTGCTCCCCATCCCTATCTACCAGCTCAGGGGTCTGGATGTCCAGAGCACAACTCATCTTACCACTAAAGATTGAGGCAAGGAAGGTGTTAAGTACCTCAGCCTTTTCCTCATCCTTTGTCACTGTGTTTCCCTGTGCCTCAACCCCCAAATAGCCTTCTGTAGAAAACAATATCTTGGAATTATTTGACTAATATCTTGAAATGATAAAGTCTTTATTTTATAATAGTCTTTATTTTAAATATTTAAAATATTTTAGGAGCTTCAATTAAAAGTATATCACTGTATGAGGTGTGGGCTGGGGAAGTATAAAAACTGTCATTGTCAAGGGAGAGAGTTTGAGATAATTTGAGGCCAGATGGAAGGGTTGTTTGACAGTGTATGTGCTGATGAAACTAGACTCTATTTCCCAGGTGCAACGTAATCATGTTGGTATTCTGTGGCATACCTAACGAATCAACTAAGCCAATATGATATTGTATGGGAACTCTCTAATTAAAGTATTTCACAGTTTTAATGTAATTAAATTGGTCTAAGTTCAAGTAAAGCTGAACTTCTAGTACTGTGCAGACTTGGAGACATTTTGCTGGGCAATGCGTGAGTCTTCGGGTAGTTCTGTAGAAATTAAGAGGAAATGTGCCATTTGCTACAAGCCATTAAGTGACTCCAGGCCACATATCTGGCTGTTAGTGTTTAGTGGTTGGTATTTGCCCAAATGAAATGGGACAGTATGTTTTTAAGCCTGAGGCTGGGCTTCCTGCAGCCCTGCCTTTAATGCTCTGTTGTTCCATAGTGCAATAACACTGAAATAGTATATGCATGTGGGAGATCCACATTACTGCACATCTCTGAATCCCTCTTAGATTTTCCAGGATTTAAAAATCAAAGCATGTAGGTAGAAGGATCTATCACCAATCAGCTGCTCTCTTATAGTGCTGCTAAAATGACAGACAGAGTACACTTACGCTTGTTTTAGTTAGAGAATGATGGCTGAGGTGGTTACATGACCTTCTTGGCTTCCAGCTCCTATGTAAAATTTGCATATCCTAGTATTGTAAAAGTGACAGGGTAGAGGAAAAGTTTTCAACACGAGCATTTTCAGTATGGAAACTTAAGAATATTTTACTGTTCTTCTGAGAATATACATAGGTGTCATGTTCTACTAAAATCCTGTTGGCACTGTCCATTGCCCAGGATCGGAGAAGTATTTAATAGAGAAGTACTTGCAATTATCCTATTCATGTTACTTTACAAAGAAATGTTGTGTTTCTTTTTTTCAGAGTGGAGTATACTCTATGTGACTCTATCTGCTTTTATTTTGATTGTGGTCACAATAGGGCTTGCCTGGTTCTGCATCTGCTGCTGCAAAAGGTACATAATATGTTTCATTTTGAGGGGGTATGAGCAACAACTGCACACAGCTGCCACATTTTAGTCCAGTCCCTAGCACTAAACCACTCAACTTCTTCTCAGACACTTGAGGAGGTTCTTGTAGCTGTTTCTGTAGAGATGTACTTTTTTTTGAAAAAAGGAGTATCTGTCTGGGGCTATGTGTATTCTGCATTTTGAAAAAAAAAAAAGCCAGTACTGGAATATCCTTCAAATTAAGAGCTTATTTATGTAAAAATGCTGAGTGTGTACTGCACATCTTCCTGGTCTCTTACTGAGTCCTCCAGGTACTCCATGCTAAGAAAAGAGAGGCACATCCTGAAGGTCACTGAGATGGGAGTGTTCTGGGCCTTGCAAAGGGAGCTGCTCCCAACCTGGTGTCTGTTTTTGACAGGAAAATGGATATGTGGGCTGTATCTGGCTGGCAGGCAAGGATAGGAGCCTTGAAAAGCTTCTTTTCGAAGCCAAGAATCTGTCTCAAAATACTTACTGATTCTTTCCTTAAACAGTTTTCCCTACCGCTGTATGTCATATTTCCCTCTGCATGTCACTCCCCACATCCTGTTGTCTTTCCTAGTAAGCCGTTAAGAAATTCTTTGAAGTGACAATCCCTTCAGGTGCTGTCACTCGAGAGTGTTTTTGCTGCTTCACAAAAAAGCACAGCAAAAAGGTATTCAGGTATTATCAAAAATGAGATGCTATCAAAATTTTTCCTTAATTTTAGCTTGGTCTAGGGTGTCTTTGCAGCATGTAAAGGATGCTGTTTGAAATACATTGGACTTGGTATACTGCTTTCCTTTTTTTTATGGTTGAAGGAACAGTGCTGTTAGTAGAAGGGTTTAAACAGAAGTGTATCTCATATCAGCGTGAGGCACAGCCTTGTGGGCTTGTGTGGATTTGATGAGAGAGGGAGTGTTTTATAGAGTTCAGTTGCTTCCATGCCTTTGTCTTCACATGGCTCGTGCCAGAATGAGTGCTGAGTGATGCAGATACATGTGAAAAGAGGAGGGCAGTGCTGCACAGGACAAAATGACGAACGATGCCCTTTGCATTGTTGAAACTACAGGAAAAAGATGCACTTCAGTTTGAAATTCGTCTGGAATTTGGGGATTTTAAAGGCTTTGATGACTTGCCAAATGAAATTTTTCAAAAGAATGTAGAGGGGATTGCCAGGTGGCTGGCTATTGCTGTGATGCCAACTGAGAGGTAGCTGCTTCTCAAATATAAAAATTGCATCTGACCTGTGGTGTCTGGGAGTGCTTTTTCAGATGTCAGAGTTAAAAATCTTGCTAAGAAAAAAGACACGTGCTCCTTGCCCCACCCCACCCCACCCCCCAAAAAAATGTGTGTGTGTGTGTATGTGTATATATATATACGTATATAAGAAGGAAAGGGAAGAAAATGCCTGAGGTGTGACAGCATCTTCTAGGAGGCGCCCCCCTTTGTTTCATGCATGAATGCCCGTATTTCTACTCCAAAATCTTTCAGTTGTTCCCTGTCCATTAAAACAAACAGCCCTGTCTGTTCCTCTAGCTCCAAATCTTTCTACATTCAGTAAGGTAGAAAGCAAAAAGGTAATTCTGGCAAACAGCTAAAACTTAAGGTAGAGATTTGCCACATCACAGAAGTGAAAGCAGAAGGATTTAAATGAGGAAAGACTAGCTCAGTTTTTGGCTACAAACCAGTAGTGCTACGTCCCTGCATATATATCAGGGAGCCAATCTCCATTTTTGACTGGTCTTCTCTGTAAATATAATGAGACAACCTTTACTTGAATTCTCTTAGTTTTAAAACAACCAACCAAATAAACAACAATGACAAAACAGATACCTAAACAGCTTAGGAATGAAACACTTCTTACAGAAATTTTATTTGGAAACTAATGCATTTGTCTATCTTGCATCTAATTACTGAGTTGAAATTGAACAAACTGAACTCCTTTGGGCTAGGGAAGCAAGTCACTCTTTCTTCATCTCTGTATATCAGACAGATCAAGTAGCTGCTATCTTCTGATCCAGATTGTGCAGCTGCTTTTTACAAGTATAGACTGGAATAGCTCTTTCTGAGTGGAGGTTCTTTTTGAGGCTCTGTATGTGGGGCATGTAGCTATGTGTACAGTAAAGGAGAAGGAGCAGATTTATGTGCGTATGTGAAAGCTAAATATCTTTTTGGTAACTTTTTTTTTTTTAGCAGAAAGAGGACAAAGATAAGAAAGAAAACAAAATATACCATCCTAGATAACATAGATGAGCAGGAGAGAATGGAGCTGAGGCCCAAATATGGTAAGAGTTCTCTCTTTCACTTGGGGTTTATTTAAGTAGTGATTCTTTAAGCTGTGAACTCATCCACCAACCTTACAGTCAATGTTTTTAGTTGGCACTTGCAATCAAAAGGAGCCTGAAAGCTGGAGTACAAGGCTGGGAATGACAGAGGCAAACATAAATGGGGAATTAGTTGGTCAAGAATCACTTAAATTCTTGCATAGGTCCTTGGGCTCAAGTTAAAGCTCTGAGCTTCTTCATTAACCTTAATTTAGACCATCTAATTGTCCCACAGACTTCTTACATGTAACCTCCTTTCCCCTCACACACACTTTATAATTTGGATCTGTTTTTATTGGTGCACACAACACTTCCCTCTGGACCATAAGTGCCCTGTTAAACATTAGAGACTTCAACTGCTCTGTTCAAATATGTTTTAATTTACCTTATTTCAGTTTTTAGCAAGGGAAGTATTGGAATGCAGGGAAATAAAATCATCCTTAGAAATTGCTGTCCTAGGAAGACAGACATAACATTTCAATAGAAATCACGACCTTTCATTACCGGTCACTTAAATCAGGTAGCTGGGTAAACAAGCTAATTTCCAGATTCAGGCTATTAGAATTATATTCTTTTTTTCAGAGCCATAAGCCAGTGGGGCTACACTGAGGTCAAAAGAGTATCTGTCTGACAGTATTTTATGCCTCCTAGACCAGCTTTTGACATGGGTAGTGGTACGGGCTGGACTGCAGAGAGTGTTTTCAATTATTTTTAATATCTCAGCAGAGGATATGATGATTAAGTTGTTAATAGTGGAATTTTTCTAATGAGCTTGTTTTGCCTTTTTTGTTGTTGTTGTTCTTAGGTATAAAACACAGAAGTACAGAACACAACTCCAGTCTGATGGTCTCCGAATCAGAGTTTGACAGTGATCAGGACACTATCTTCAGCAGAGAAAAGATTGAAAGAGAGAATCCTAAAGCCCTTTTGAATGGATCAATCAGAAATGGAGTTTCTTTCCACTACAACTCCAAAGACAGATAACTGAGGGTAAAAGCACAAAACACACTGATCCAACACATCTAAAACATGTTGGCCCACTTCTGTTTTTCCAAATCAAAAGCTTTCTAAAATATCAGCAAATTGCAGGTGAAAGAGTAGATCTCTAGTGCAGTGGTGGGGAAGGGCAAAGGAAGTATTTCATGGTCAGCTAACTCCTGTTGCCACCACAAGGAACAAGGGAAAGTACGTTTTATTTCTTGCATGTTCCATGCTGATATTTGTGTGAACCTCAGAAAGTTGTTTTTCTTGTATCACTGCTACAAAACTAGCCAGGGCTGTTACGCTGCTAACAGTGGTAATTGATATGTATATGAATTTGTATCCTGTGCTCCTGTCTTTTTCTCAGAGGAGCAATGGGGTTATGAAGCTGACCTAAAACAGCAAATGCCGACATACATAAATTCTGTTACAGCTACAGAGGGCAGTATGTGACTGCAGGCTCCATCTTAATTTTCAGTTCAGATCTGGAACACAGAAGGAAAATTTGTAGTGTGTTTTTTCCTCTCTGAATGTGCTTCGTGACTTCCTTTTCTAGTGTAGTGATCATCGGATGAAAACATCTGTTTTTAAAAGAGGTTTGCAATTTAACAGTTGTACTGAGCTGTAAACTAATGTGACAAATCTATGCCCTGTGGGATGCAGTGTTCTCTGTATTTACGTGGAAGGTATGATGCCTGCAGGGAAGTCCAACCTTAGGTTGTTGCTGTAATGATGAAAGTACTTTTACTTTCTCTAGAGTCTGCCATGTCCACCAGCAACCAGTAACAGAGATGCAGGGAAGACTCAGTGCCATGTGCCTTCAGAAGCATTTTGAACATCCCAAACAACCTTTTCCTTAGGAGCTGTGGACCTTTTAAGGCCAAGTCCTTAGCTGAGTTTAAATCTGTTAGCCTCAGTGCTGGATTAGGGAATGTCCAAGGTGTTTGCGAAGTTAAATGCTTGTGGCAAAGTACCATGTGTGGAACAGAAGTTTCAACACTTACCTTTAATGTCTTGGGAATTGGTACTGTGGTTTTAGCTTGAACATTAAATTGTTTTGCTTTTTCCCCTGTAGTTGTTCAGTGTTTAGATATATTGGCATAAAGAGATCCCTTTAGGTATTTAGGAAAGTTAGGTGTGCTTGAGTTGTGATGTTGCTGTTCTTGTTTGCAGTCTGGATAATTTCTTTTCAATGCGTTTGTTATGCTTTAAAGCTGTTTCTCCAATACTGTTCTTGAAATTCCATACAGAGGATCAGGCTTTTACATGTAAGCCTCATTTGTGGGGGCATCTGTGGTGCTGTAAGCCTTTCCTGGGGGTTTGTTACAGACATGTTGGAGGTCTTGGGCTGAGCTGGAGAAATTGTGTTGTGATGGAGAAAACATTCCTCTTTGGAGCATTTCAGACAGGGTTTTGTTTGTTTGCTTGGTGAGTTTTTTTTGTTGTGTGTTTTGTTTAATCTGATGGTGGATAATCCATTAATGAAGAAGGGTAGAGCACTGTAGAGATCAGAAAGGTCAGGCAGGGGACATAAACCACCTCCATCATGATGAATAACTTGATGAATTTTGGGGCTTTCTCAGTCTTACGTAGCATTCTGACACAAAAGAATGGCTGGGTTGAATACCGTGACTTTAGTGTCTCTTGGTAATGGAGCCTGGCAAAAATCAGAAGAACTGACTAGGTTGGAATAAATCAAAAATGGCAACAATGTGGCATGCTCATGATTTGCATCCTCCCTGGTTTCATACCTTTAATTCTCTTGCAGCAAATGTCTGAAGTTATCGCTAGCACACTGAGGAGTGTTTATCCTGTGCACAGCCCTCCATTTCTGTGGAGAGTTGCATGTGGCCTCAGGAGTCATGGTGGTGGGAGAGGCAGTGAACAGCTAAAAAGGGTTAATGCAAGTTTTTTACATGTTTTTCTTAGGTCCTCAAGCAAGATGTGATATAAATGGTCTGATTTACTTTCTTTAAAAGCTGAGCTTTATGTATGGGTTTTATGATATTTATTGAAACAAATTTACTGTCTCATTCTACTTTTTCTTCCCCCTCATTGTGTGTGAACATGTGTATTTAATTAAACTTTGTCAATAAAAGCCAGGTCAGCTTTTGTTTACTTTCAATTTCTGCTCCAGATGTGTTAGCACAGTAATGGAGCATTCACTTCAAAAGCATTTCTGAAGAAAGTTAAGACCCACTCAAAATAATTCCAAAACTTTTTTTTCATTTTTAAAATCAACATTTGGGGCTTAATCCATTCTCTGCAAATTCCCAAAATGTTCTATCAGGACTTACGCTCTTGGAAAACATGCATTTAAAGAACAAATGGAAATTGCACAAGCAACTACAACTTTGTATCAGCTACAGTGCCATTACTCATAGAATCATAAAATGGTTTGGGTGGGAAGAGACCTGTAAAGATCATTTAGTCCAACCCCTGGCCATGGGCTGGGGCATCTTTCAGTAGATCAAATCACTCAGTGCCCTGTCCAACCTGACTTTGAACACTTCCAGTGATGGAACATCCACACTTTCTCAGGGCAACTGGTCCAGTGTCTCACTACCTTCATCATAAAAATTACTCCATTCTATCCAATCTAAATCTACTGCCTTTTAGTTTAAAACCATTTCCCCATGTCCTGACTATGGGCCCTGGTGAAAAGTCTTTATCTTCCTTATAAGCCCTCCCCGCTTTTATGTATTAAAAGATCGCAACAAGGTCTCCACAGAGTCTTCTATTCTCCCTGCTGAATAATCCAACTCTTTCAGTCTTTCTTCAGAGGAGAGGCATTCCAGCCATGCAGTCATTTTTGTGGTCCTCCTCTGGACCCCCTCTAACAAGTCCCTGTCTTTTATGATAGGGACCTGAAAGCTGGCTGCAGCGTTCCAGGTGGGGTCTTAGGAGAGCAGAATAGGAAGGGAGCATCACCCCCCGGCCCTGCTGACAGTGTTTTTTGTTTTTTTTTTTTTTGATGCAGCCAGGTTACAACTGGCTTTAGGGGTTGCAAGCACGCATTGCCAGCTCATATCCAATTTTTCATCCACCGGTATCCCGAAGTCCTTCTCTGCAGGGCTGCTCTCAATCCCTTTATCAGCCTGTACTGATGCTAGGGATTACCCTGGCTCAGGTGCAGGACCCTGCACTTAACCTTGTTGAACTTCATGAGTTTGGCTGTTTTTAATCACCTGTCTTCCAAATGCTTTTACTTAACTTCCAAGAGGATCTGTTCCATGATCTTACCAGGCACTGAGGTGAGGCTGACTGGTTCCAGTGGGACTGGATCACATTGATTAGTCCCACCAAGTTTCAGCAATCATAGCTTTCCATCTGCACAGTGGCCGCCAGCTCCTACTTTTTGTTACTTAGGCTGCATGTATTGATACAGAGACGCTTCAGTTGTGTCATTGACAATGTCACCTTTTTAGAGGAACAAGCCCTAATTCCATTAAGGCATTTCACATGTGTTTCCCTGTTGATACATAGCATATCAACACCCCCTAACTCTTCTCTCTTACTCCAAACTCTACCCCCTTCCTCTGCGAAGTCTAATTTAAAGCCCTTGTTACAGGTCTGGCCAGCTTTTTGGTGAAGATGCCTTTGACCCACTTGGTCAGGTGACTCCCATCAACTCCCAAGAGACTTGGCTTTTCAAAAGTAGATCTGTGATCACAGAAGCCAAATCCTTGAGTATGGCACCAGCTGTGCAGCCAGGCATTCATCCTTTCAGTTTCTCTCCTTCCTGAACCTCTCCCTCTGGCTGGAGGGACAGAAGAGAATACCACTTGTGCTCCTGATCCTAACCTTGCTCTGAGGGATGTATTGTCTCTTGATTGTTGTAAGTTGCCTCGTTGCAGTATTATTATACATGGAATAGTAGGACTGGTTGATAATCTGTAGGTTTCACCAAGCTCATCAGCCTTCCAGGGACTTCACAATGCAAGCTCCTGGTAGGCAGCAAAGTTCTCTTGAGACATTATCTGGACAGCAAATAGGTGGGTGCTTCAGTGCCTCTCAATAGGGAATCTCCAGTTACTGTTACCTTATGTGCTTTTCTTGTGATGCTGCTTCTCATGCGTGCAAGTGGGTGGATCAACATTATATAATTGGCTTTTCTTGGATCCCTTCTGTCTCTCTTTATTCTCCAACCCCAGAACATTTTGTCTGTTATATAGGGGAATATAAGGGAATGGGGGAAGGTTCTTCCACCCTGAGCGGAGACAAGAGTCCAGTCTCCTTTATCTTGTGAGTTATTTTTGTCAGTCAGCTTAAGGATAGATTTGGGCTTTCCTTCCCCTTGCACAGCTTTAAGACAGGGCTGTCTCTAAGCCAGAGGCAGTGCGCAATTCCTTGTATTGATCTGCCCACATCCCCAGATAGGGTGCTGCCTACCTGTTGGGCTCCTCTTGTAACATATCTAGTTGTTAAAAGGGTTCTACCAGCTGGGCACACTTGCAGCTATGGTACATATCCACTGCTGTTTTCAGGTGCTAGAGCAACTTCCAGATAGCAGAGCTCTATGCAACCCTAAGGTCTGGACAGCTGTTTTAATCCTTGGGAGGTCTGTTTGGGTAGAGATGTGAGCACAGGTAGGCTGTAGTGCTTCTGTTTGGATTTCAGCCACAGCCTTTTAGCTGTGATGCATGGCCACCATTTTCTTTCAGCAGGTCACAGTCTCCTGTAGTTTCAAACTTCTTAAGAAACTTTTCTTCCATGTTCTTTGATAATTTTTCACAACCTGAAGGGCATTAATTTCTTCTGTTGCAACATCTTTCTCATATTCTTTGTGTTTCTTCTGCAGGAGCTGGGAACCCGAATATTTGACTGCAATAGATTTGATCTCCCCACCAAATCCAGGGCTTCACACCACATACAGGCCTCTCACATACAACAGGATACATTCTTCTTACAGAAAGAAGACTCAACAGGACAAACTTCAGCTAGCCCTTAGTATTATGCTCTATATTCTCTGCTATCCAGCTTTTTCTTCCACAGTATCTTTCCTTTACTGCTTCTGCTAAATATCTAGTGTGCCTTTGTCTATGAACTTACCTTTTAGTACACGTCAGTGCAGTCAGCATCCTTCAGTTTTATGAAGTCAGTCACTTGTGTGTTGGGTTTATTTTACGTTTTTAATGCCTGGTGCTGAAGCCTAGGAGATGGTTCTTTGAAGGAATTAAAAATTTTCCCACATGGACACACAGTGGGCTTCAATCTTCAGACCAGTGGCAAGCTCATGTACCACGAGAATATCTGCACGATTTGTCTAAATATTTCTCACTCTTAACAAGTAAGAAACTAGTCTAATGTTTCTTATTGCTTAAAGCCTTACCAAGTTGAAGCTGCTTACTGAATTCTGTTCTCTAGATGACACTTTGACGTTTTAGTGACTAACAGTATTTTAGCTGTGTTTTGAAAGCTGGATTTTTGAGCAGCTTCTAGTTCCAGTGGTTTAATTCTTCCATATCCTTGGAAGGAAAAGTCTTTCATCATACATAATACCAGGCTTGCTATTAGTATGATACTTGCACCAAAGTTTAAAATAACAGTTTCTGGCTCTATGAATTTGTGATATCACATGTTAGTGTCATTTGGCCAAGCATGATTTTGTCAAGAATTTAGGAGTGGATATAGCAAGTCTTTATCTTGATTCAGTATAATATTTATTTCTAGAAATACAGCTTTCCTAGAGCATGTCAGGTAGAAGGAAGGGGTAGGAAAGTTAACTCTTAAGCTGAAAACACTATGGCAGAATTCAGGACTGCTGCTAGCTTTCTGTTTTGGGTTATGATGGTTTAAGCAGATATTCAGTCCTCACATTTCCCCACAGTTTTCTTTTATGCACAGAGATTGCTGGCATGCTCTTTCTGAAATAGCGATGTACTGCATCCCAGCAGTCTCCTCTGCTCTTCTGAGATACAGCTTGCTATGTAGGGTGCAAAGTCCATTGAAAATAAAGAATAAATTGACAGTGAGACGCTCTCTTAGTAGGCAGTGTGCCAATACTTAGAGTGCATCATAGGCTTGGTGTAAGTACTTGATTTTCACTTGCATCTTCGTTTTATTTTTATAGGTGCTGATACATGCACAAGTAGAGGTTGTCCAGCTATGTAAAAAGGCTGCCTTTGTTGCATTTTAAGAAGGGAGTATATTTAGAAAAAAAGTTTATTGCCATTACAGCCTGATGCGTTCATCATATTCAGTACTCAACACTGCCATGCTGCAGTGTTTTG
This sequence comes from Nettapus auritus, assembly GCA_011076525.1. Taxonomy (NCBI): domain Eukaryota; kingdom Metazoa; phylum Chordata; class Aves; order Anseriformes; family Anatidae; genus Nettapus; species Nettapus auritus. The sequence continues at coordinate 48,896,570 of CM021766.1, forward strand.
TGTTTTTTTTCTTAATCAGAATACTACTGCAGTACAAACTGAAATTTACCTGGGCAAGTCTGCTGAAGTGCGCATACAAAGCCTTTTGTCCTCTGGTTCAGCCTTTCATTTTAACTGAGTAGATTGCTGAGAAATCCAAACAAAATGTGAAGTCTAGTTATAGAGGAATTTATCTGGGGAGGGGCAAAAAGGTTGTTGATGTTTCATGTGTGAGAATACACTTTCAACTGCCTCCTTTCAGGTAAACAGGAGATGAGCATCTCCCTCTGTCAGAGACATTGCATACAGCTACTCTTCAAGCACCTATTCAGAGCTGTCAGATGTGGTTGCTTTTATGATGACTTTTTTCATGGTTTGTTGTAGCAGGTTGTTTAGACTATTCTAATATTCTTGAAATAATTTTCTTAGGCAAATTTCCTATTACTCTTTTAAGCCTCACATGAAACTAGTTTTGCCCCTCAATATACTGATAATGGGCTGTAGTCAGCTGGAGCGTTCAGATGGCAGTTACAGAGTGACAACTACTTCAGTCTTCTGAGACATTTTTATGAGGATTGAGAGAGGAAAACCTTCCTATGAAAGAAGGGAAACGGGATAGAAGTGAATTAGTTTCTTAACATCAGCTATTGCCTATTATTGATCCGTAACTAGAATACTACTCCCATACCTCTGCAGCAAAGAAAAACCTATTTCATACAATTTTTAGGTCCTGAACTCCACATGGCAACCTTGAAGCCGATAAATAAAATTAAAAACAAGCAAACCTTTATTTTGTATAGGCTACGAATCAAGTGCAGATGAGCTGCACTCATCAGTGCATCAAAATCAGTAGTTTGTCTCTGTATGGAAGCACTTCTCCTTGTGGGTGGATGGGTGAGCTATTGCAGATTTTATATGAAGAATCTGTTTCTAGAAAGTGTTACTTACTGCAAATGAGAATTTATTGTAACTGGAACTATTTCTGAGCTGAAACTATTACGTTTATGTAACTATTAATTAAATTAAAAATAAAGTTTTGTCTTTCCTTCTAGGAACTTGTTTTAGATGTGGTGTTGTATTTTGGACTAAACACTCACGCTGGACTGAGAGACAAGCTTCATAGCATAAGTTAAGTCTGTACTCACAAAAGCAGTGTGATATCTGATCCTTTGCCTTGTTATTGACAAAAGCAAAAAGAGCAAAAAGGTATCCTTTTGCAGAAGGATGGCATAACTCAGTACATCAGGTAGCAGAAAAGTTCTTTTACCGCAGCTCACAAAGTTTCCATGTTCTGCTTGTCCTTGGTGTAATTGGCTGTACATGAGTATTCACCAGCTGTCTTGAACATGTGGCAGGCTGAGCAGTTTTGTGGTTTATTCTATAGCAAATGCAGTACTTGACTGTAAGTACAGCGGCTGCTTTGTGATAATCAGTGGTGCTAGCATGCAATATAACCCAAAATATCAGGGGTAGATTATGCTGTTCCTGAACGAGAAAAGAATCCATGCGTTGGTGGTTATAAAGTTTGTGCTAAATCATGATGATAAAAGGTACTGTGAGATTCACGTCTCCTTCCCTAAGGAGAAACGCACCATAAAAGCAATGTTTAAAGTGCATTTGGATATATAGTGTCAAGGTGTATGTTGCATTTCTTACATTCATAAACTTGAGGCCTACAAGGGAATACTAGTTGCTGAATAGGTTGATGAGACACATAATGTCCGTCCTTTACTGAGGAACGGAATCTGCCCATTTGTTATTGCACTGTAAATTTTAGTAGTAGCAGCCTTCCCCTTCCCCTGAAGTAGGCTGATGAAAGCCTCAAATGCGTGCAACAGGAAGCAAAGCAGCAGCTCTGCTAAGGTGCTTCAGAATTCAGTGGCACAATGAAAAAACTGTTTGCTACATGCTCGCATCAAGCTCTCATGTCTGGAAGGCCCTAGACAGAAATTCTAACAAGGAACACTAAACAAGTGCTAAAATTTTACTTAAACCTTCTGAACACAATACGTAAATCTTTGTAAGCTTTCTATAAGCAGTAGGGCTAGGATAAAGGATGTGATCAGTTATACATAAAACTGCCAGTTACAGTGAGATGGTTACTTCAATACCAAATTAACGAGATTTTTATTATTTTTTTTTAACTTGCAAGGTTGCCCAATTCGCAGTAATATGTGCCTGTTGGTTTTAGAACAGTATAAACTATTTTACAATTTGCAAACCATTTACATTCTGAAAGGCTTGATTATGAAAACCTTCAATCATACAAGCATAAAATGTTTTTAATAATTGCCAGGAAAATTTAATAGGCCACAGGATTCTAGCCTGCTTAAGCATTTACCTAAATGTCAAGATCTTAGTGATAAGTGGTAATGAAGAACAAGAACCAGCTACTCAAAATTAAAAACTAGATATTGGCCAAATTTTAAATACTTTTGAAATACTTCTAAGTAGCACTGATTGTCTTTTTTTTTGTCTTGTTTTTCTTTAACCTCTACTGGCATGGTGTTACCAAGCTCAGGAGCCACCTCGCATATAAACATCTGAAGTGCACCTAAAGAACATCTGGATGCAGAGAAGTTATTTTTTTTCCAGTGCTAAAGTTGGAACACAATTTCTGTGAAAATCTGAGGGACTGAATGTAATGTAGCTAGTGTCACTCTGTCAGTTTCAGTTCAACAATAAATAAGGCAATGAACCACACAATCCAGTGCTTTCACAGAAGTTATTTATTAATTGAAAACATTTTTCCATTGCAGTTTTAGTATCCAGAAATTGCTGAACTATCACAAATGTAATCAACATAACTGAGGTGTAAGAATTCAAGTATATGTTCTGTAAAAGAATCACAGCTTTTGCTTTGAAGACAACTTCAAGATTATTCTGTGCTTGCTTTTGTAGACATTACTGACACAAGGATGCTATGCTGGAATCCTACCACAATCTAATCTCGACAAAGGCTTTTTTAAAACCTATATACCTAATTAATTATGTTTTGTGCTTGTCATCAGGCATAGTAAAAAAAAAAAAAATGCTAGGAAAAAAAGTAAACATTTACTCATTAATTTTAAGTGCTATTCTTAGAAATACATCAAAATTTTAAATGCAACAATGCATCAGATCGCTAATTTTTACAATTAATAAAGCAGCCGGCTAAAAAGTTTATCCTCCAACTGCACTGTCCCAAGAAGTACACCTACATTCAGAATTGCACTGTCATATAGCAGTAAATGAGATAACTTTGACCTCATACTGCAGATCACATGCAGACAATTTTGAGTCTGTGCAACTGAAGTGCCAGATATTCCAACCTGTGTACAATATCCACAACTGTGCCTGCAACACTATTATTGGTACCCAGACACCATGTTATGACCTTTTTTCAGTCTTGTTACACTTTCCAGTAAGAAATAAACACTGTATTGGCAGCGAAAGCTGGTGAAGAAGCCCCCTGTTCCACTTCCTCATATTCCCTAAAATCAGGTAGACTGTGTGCTTGGTAGTGTAAGCTCAGATGCTGGGTAGAATGTTTCTTGCAATTAGTGTAGGTAGAAGTAGGCTATCGTTTTTTGTTCTTGGAAAAAAAGACAAATGTACTGCAACTGGTAACAGTATTAAGTCCTTACTGTCTTAAACATGCATTTATTTTTGGTGCACTGGAAACACCTGGAAGGGCAGAGAGTGTTCTTTACCTGTCCTTCAACTGGCAGGATGCACACATACACAGTTACTGACAAGTAATGTGTTACATACAAACACCCACCTGGTCTCAAGTGTTAGATAAATATAAACATAAAAAATATTTAGAAATAACGAGCAGCAGTCAATGCTACCTCATGTGCGCTTTAAAAAACCCTGTGAAACTCAGCTCTGGCACTTCTTGCAAAAAAGTCTTGTGGTACCCTTTTGCTTCATTGGATAAAATATCTTAAAATAGCCCATTTCATAGGGTACATTCATTAGGAAGAAGTGGCATGTTACCTTCTTTTTTTTTCAGTAATTAATGGGTAAAATCCCACCAAATAATTTAAGTATAGGAAACAAAATTTCTTCTCCTTAGTCTCTGCAGCACTGATTTATTTGCCAAATTAGCACTGTACTTTTTAAAAAGTTTTTCAAGTCTCATTGAAATAATAATAATTAAACAGTACTATTTGTTTCATATTAAGGATTCTTTAAATTATCTTTAAAGATGATGATTAAAACATTGAGATTATGGATAAAAGTTTAACCTCTAGTCATTTTTATTTAAGTCCTTATTAGACCACAAGTTGGCCAATTTTAAAGGTTTTTATACCTTCCTCCTTAAAGGTTATTTTCCTGTGTGACAACAAATCTGATTCAAGGCACAAAGCCCAGAGGACCTGAACCATCTATCTGCTCCTGTTCTTTGGAGGTGGTGGGTAACATTCTAGACGCTGAGCAACATTTACATCAGTGACCTTCCTATTACAAAAGGGCATTCTTTTCACAGAAGGGAGTTATGTGTATCACCATGTCACCACTTGGGATTCATTCGTACAGCCCTTTCAGTGCTCCCTGACAATTCTACAAGTTACTCCTGCAACCATGCATCCCATCTTCCTACTACTACTCACTAAGCCAGTGACTCTTCGTCCTTTGCTGATGTTTTCCCAGGACAGCTGGGACTCTGCTACATACCAGACAAAGGTATTTGATCCCAAACCACAGCTGTTAAGCACAAATTACAGCTCTCTGCCCAGAAGCCCCGCGCTGAAAAGCTGGCAGCTCTGCAGCCAACATTAACATGCACTGACAAAGCTGTACATTCACCTGCATGAACTCCTAGCAGTAGCTAAAAGACACTCCTCACCTTTCATAACCATCAGATCGTCCCACAGTTAAAAAGAGACATGCCTGCTGCTAAAAGAAAGTTACATAACCACATTAGAAAATGTTGGTATTTACACAAAACTCTAAAGGGAGTCTGCCATCCTCAACACTTCCCACGTCCTACACACACTCAAGCAGGCAACACCAAATGGTAGTCAGTTTTCCCCTTGACACAAGCTATGATCTATTTTCATAATGCAGAAGTCTCCAAGTCCTCTCAGCTACACAGGGGTAATCTAAGGGTAACAGATGTTCCTCCCTACTCCTTCTTAGAGATAATGGGCACTGTGATCACATTGCTGAAAAACAATGTACAAATATGTAAAAACATGTGGCAGCACAGAATGTTGTAAATATCTCTACGCATACAGAACAGGGTTACTTAGTTTTGAAGAAGGTAAACGTTGCATTCACAACATAATTCTGGTTCAAAAAGCTTTTAAAACTACAACATTCTTTTCAAAAATGTTGGGATTGTGCTTTGTGAAGATTTTTATAAGCCTCCAAAGCAGACGTATTTTATTTCTAAGTATTCATCAATGCCGTACTTCGAACCTTCTCGTCCTAAGCCAGACTGCTTCACCCCACCAAAAGGACTCTCTACTGAGGAGACTATGCCTTCATTTACACCAACCATTCCAACTTCCAGCTGCTCTGCAACTCTCCAGATCTGAGCTGGATCTTGGGAGTAGAAATATCCTGCCAGGCAGAAACAGAGGTACAGAATTAAAAAAAAATCAGAAGGAACAATTGCAGAAAACTGAAAAAGATACTTCTTGACAAGATGTCCATCATTTCATTAGAAATTCTTACCTCCCTTAACAGTGATTCTTATTAAAAAAACTCAAAAATGTATTTATCTGAAAGAGAGGCATACCTGCTAAACCAACACTGGCTGCATTTGCTATGGCAATAGCTTCTTCTTCAGTCTCAAATCTGTCAGTATAAAGAAAAAAATAGAAATGAGGCCTGCAGTTCATCTACCATCTTGTTCACTTACTGCAAAGAAGCAGTTTTATCAGAAACAAGTCCATGTGCAGTTTTTTCCAAAAATGTATTTTCAATATCTAATTTAATTTTCATTTTGAAGCAATGGAGGAGTTTCTACCACTTACTTTTAATTAAAGTACAGTTAAAATAATTAGGATTGCTTTTATCCTCCATAGATACTGGTAGCTAAACCTTTAATTCCTATGCGTTAACTCACTCATTTCCCCAACTACTTAAGCACTCTCAGCTATGATAGATGACCTACCCTATCATGTTCTTCTGTCATATCCAATCACTCTGGATGGAGGCAGGGAAGGTTTTAAGGAGCAAAAGGAGCTACAGAGCTAAGTCATCCTCAGTCAGGAAAGCAGGGCTAGCAAATCATGACAAATTGCAAGCTCCTGCCTCCCACTTCATTCTGCAAAACATTAAATTAGTGAGGGTTCTGCTGTTACCTGCCCTGGCTTAATTGTTGATGCAGTTTAAAAGAAAACCATTTTTGAAAATCTGCACAGATACTCAAATCAGGTCAAGAGAGAAACAAACAGGCTAGGTGTGCACAGTAAGTTTCCACATATTTACCCCAGTCTTATTACATGACTTAGCTTAGTGATATGGTTTAGTGGAGGACTTGTTAGGTCAGAGACTGGACGAGGTGAGGTCTCTTCCAACCTAAATGATTCTGTGATTCTTATTTGGCCTCACAAAAATAACTTTTGGCAAGCAGTCATTCAGATCTTATTTATTCAAAACAATCTTTCATTCTTTTTTATTGCTGTATTTTAATCTGGAAAATGAATGGTCTTACTTGATAACCGGTGCTAAAGGGCCAAATGTCTCCTCTTGTGTGCAAAGCATTTTTGTTGTAACATTACTCAGTAATGTTGGCTCAAAGAAATTCTTCCCCAAGCTGTGTCGTTTCCCTCCAGTCACAATAGATGCTCCTTGAGAAACTGCATCATTAATATGTCTCTCGACCTGAGGTATGCAAAACAAAAATCTCAAGGTTAGGACTTAAAAATGAACATCAATACACTTTCTACTGAAGAAACAATACTCTCCAGTATTAAAGAGAAGACTTTGAAGAGAGGTTTATACTTTGCAGAAGACTATTTGCAATGTTACTTAAAATTTCTCTTGAATAAGTATGAGTATGGCCCCAGTGCCACATACATTCACCTCTTCTACTGGAATGAAAGGATTACAAATAACATGAGAAAAGTCTTTGCAGGACTGAGCAGTACACCTGATACCCATGATCAGGGACAGTCCAAACAGAAGTACATGACTGTCATTTGAAGAGAAAGACAACAGAAGTAAGCTTTCAAGATGGTACTGGCAAAATCATTTCCCACTCCTGAACATCTACAGTTGATCCAAAGACAAGAAAGTAATGAGAAAACTAAATAGTCTCAACCTAAAATACAGTCCTTTCAAGTAACAAAAAGGCAGTTGCATGACTATTTACAGTGCTTGCTGTGTGTGTATAGACCTGCGATATACACAAAACTTTCATGATGCACAAAGGGAAGGAATTTCAGTACATCCATGTGTTTTATCCTTTGTCTCGCAAATAGTTCTGTGTATTTTCATATTCCAGTATTTTATACACAGAAAGAGTCTGGCAGCATTCAGGTATAATGGGATTGAAATCAAACCAGCATATAAGCAAGCCCTAGTATCTTAGAAAGCATGAACCACATAATTCAATAATCTTTAAACTTAGGAAGGGTGAAATATTATAGAAAATGCTACTTACTACTGGAGTCATGAGTCATACTAAAAAGAAGACCCAAGCCATGCATGTAAGATTTCAAATGATTACAACATCCAGAGTGCTGGGATTTTTAACCTCAGTGCTTAGCTTTTTGCTAGATGCCCTGGTCTCCAAGGCAAGTTCTCGATCACAGTGCTTCAGAATTGTAGAACCACCACCGAACTCTCATGGTGTATCACATTTCAGTAAATGATCTTGAGAACAGACAGGAAATAATTAGGAAGAATCATTCCCTCCTAAAGGAGGAATCTCTTTTACATTAACTGGCCACATCTGTTCCTCTACATACACACATGGGTTTGGAGGAGACAAGCTCCCAGCCACACTGCTAATTCTTGCTAACAAAAAATGTGAAAAAAGTTAAATACAGTTCTGAAGTTACTTTATGGATCATGAAAAGGAAATACAGGTGTCAAAATGAAATCTTTTATTTGTACCTTTTCTACTGCTTTTTCATTAATTAGTGGCCCTTGGGTAGTATTTGCATCAAATCCATTTCCAACACGTAGCTCGCTCCTTATGGCTTTAGCAAACTTTTCCACAAATTTGTCATGGATTCCCTTTTGCACCAGGAAACGGTTTGTACAAACACATGTCTGAAAACAACCATGAAAAGGAAAAGCAAACAGGAGTTTATATTGTATTCCGTTACGAATTCATTCCGGCCTTCATGCCACAATGTCAGGTTACTACAGTACTACGGTTACTGCAGCCTATTTTGATTACTACAGTCTCTCAAAAGTAACAGCCATTTATCTTTCTATGTCCACGAAAGTATGAAATAAGGGATTTTACTATGTTGTTATCTGGACTTGCTGCCTGATAACTGGCTTAAGTGCCCAGAGCCATGCGTGGCCCCAAGCATCTCTCTCTTCGCAATGAATTGTTCTATGCTTTCCTTTTACATAAAATAGTTTATTTATACAGCTTAAACTATACATACAGCTCTTCTCCTTCCAGAAACAAAGACAAAACGGTTACTCTTACCTGTCCTGAGTTTCTAAACTTAGAAGCAAGGGCTCCTGCCACAGCACGGTCCACATCAGCACTGTCAAACACTATAAAAGGAGCATGCCCTCCAAGCTCCATGGAGACTCGCTTCACGGTGCCAGCTGCATGCTTCAGCAGTATCTGAGGAAACATGGAAACCTGTACCTCTAACTATGGAACCACAGAGCTTACAGATAGAAGGCAGTGAAAAGCTACCTCTGGTAGGAAGTTAATCTGCATCTTCTCTTTAACGCTAGGCCATCTTTTTGTCCCATCACAAATACAAGGACTAATTTCACTCATTAAAATCTTTAGAGATCACATTCTGGCCAAGAAATAATGAAGAAAAGGATTTTCATCAACTTCAGGTCAAGCTTTTATACACTAATATTGTCACTTGTTTGCTTGTTCACTTCCCTTTCAGTAATAAAAATCTTGACTACTCTTACAATTTTCCAATATGTGACAAAATTTGGGATTAAGATTTGCCTTAGGTACCCTTTCTGTGTAAGGGCATTGCATAGAGTTCTACCATCCTTGGCCACACTCTGCAGCTTTTTTGATTTCACTGGGGACTGATGAGCAAGACTGCTTGCTGATTAAGACTGATACAAAAAGTTGATATGAGAGATGCAAGGGTCTCGCTTATCTAAGAATTTCTTTCAGCTACAGAAGCCATTCCCAAACAGCACCTTTGAAATTCAGTTTCAGCATTCCTATTAGTATGCTGTCACAGTATGATATGTAACGCGAGCATCTTTTACAGAACTGTTCAGGTTATCATTTAATGACGGACGATTATGCAGAAGCTGCACACAGACGTCCTTCTATGAAGTACGGACACTGAAGTAAATAGGCAGTATCTGAACAAATACACACTTATTTGGACTGTCTGCATACAGTAGCCAGAGAAGAAGGCTCTACTTGGAAGCACACACTTTCCCCTACCTTTCCAGTACAACCACAGTAATAATCTTCAAGGATATTCTGTGCACTTATGTACCTTTCCTGTTTCAGTGGAGCCAGTAAAAGATATTTTGGCTACCAATGGATCAGTGCACAAGACTTCCCCTACAGCCGGTGCCTGTTGTCTGGAACAAGGAACAACGTTATACACTCCTGCTGGAATTCCAGCCTGGTTTGCAAGCTGCAACAAGAGAAACAGAATTTGCATTATCAGTGCATTTTGTATTAGGAAGAGTCCCTTTATGTTTATTGTTTTGACAAAATCAGTCTGCAAGCCAATAAGAGCCCAAGCTGCACAGCACAGCTAACAGATGCCACGTTGTTAAGAGTGCAGCTTCACTCACGTTTAAGCTGTTTGTCATTCAAAGTAGCCAAAGGAAGGATATAAAGATGTTTCTTGCGGCTCAATGGCCAGGTCGGCTTTGAGGCTCTAGACCATATTAAAGGCAACTTCAAAAGATTTCTAATGAACTAAAACCTCTGGATCAGTTCAGCCAACTTGTCCCTTCTTCATGTATGAAGTTGGCTAGAGTTACCAATAAAGACCATCTGATTCCATATTTATGGGCTCTTATTTACAGCCTCAGTCCATTATTAATGTAAAGCCTAGCATAAAAGCTCACCTCTCCAAGAGCTAATGCTGATAAAGGTGTATCCTCTGCGGGTTTCACTACTACTGTACAGCCAGCTGCCAGAGCTGCACCAACCTTCCGGGTAATCATAGCACTGGGGAAGTTCCACTAGGACGAGAGAAAAGAACAATCAAACTTGGGGACATCTTGCCTCCTGTTTTTGTAGAAATAATAGGCGTTTTATGCAGTTACGTGATAGCCTACACAGACCTGCACGATGTGCTTTGTCCTAGGTGAACATTTCAAAGTACTGCCACTTCAGAAAGAAGCAGGCACAGGACAGAATTGAAACTTTACATGGATGTTTCCAGAGGCAAGAGGAGCTGTAAAGCCCCATGCTGGAGTGTAGTGGGTTTACATGGCAAGGTTTTGGTAGCGGGGGGGGCATAGGGGTGGCTTCTGTGAGAAGGATCTAGAAGCTGCCCCATGTTTGGTAAGGGCCCCACTGCTGACCAGAGCTGAGCCAATAAGCGATGTTGTTTTGCACCTCTGTGAGAGCATATTTAAGACAGGGGAAAAAACGCTGCGCCACTCAGCAGCTGGGAGGGTGAGAGGAGTGAGAAACAGCCTTGCAGGCGCCAAGGTCAGGGAAGAAGGAGGGGGAGAGGTGCTCCAGGCGCCGGAGCAGAAGTCCCCTGTGGCCTGTGGTGAGGACCATGGTGAAGCAGGATGTCCCCCTGCAGCCCATGGAGTACCACGGTGGAGCAGGGTTCCACGCTGCAGCCCATGGAGGAGACCACGATGGAGCCTGTGCCCCGAAGGAGACTGCGGCCTGTGGAAGACCCCTGCCGGAGCAGATTCCGGGCCGGACCTGCAGCCCGTGGAGAGGAGACCACGCAGGAGCAGGTGACCCGGCAGGAGCTGCTGCCCGTGGGGGACCCAGGTTGGAGCAGTTTGCTCCCGAGGGATGGACCCCGTGGTACGGACCCATATATGGAGCAGTTCTTGAAGAGCTGCTGCCTGTGGACAGCCCACGCTGGATCAGTTCAGCAAGGACTGCATCCCGTGGGTGGGACCCCACAGCACAGGGGACAAGAGTGATCGAGAAGGAGCGGCAGAGAAGAAGTGCTGTAGACTGACCATAGCCCCCATTCCCCGGTTCCCCTGCGCCGCTCGGGGGGAGGAGGTGGAAGAGGGTGGATGGGGGGGGAGGTGCTTTTCGTTTCTTTTCTTTGTTTCTCACTTCTCTAGCTTGTTAGTATAAGCAATAAATCTTACTTTCTCTCTATGCTGAGTCTGTTTTGCCCGTCATGATAATTATTGCGCGATCTCCTAGTCCTTATCTCAACCCTTGAGCCCCTTTCATCGTATTTTCTCCTCACTCCTCTTTGAGGAGGGGGAGTGAGAGAGCGGTTGTGGTGGAGCTCGGCTGCCCACCCGAGTAAAACCATCACATGGAGGCTGAGCTGAAAACCTCTGTATGATCTGAAAATATCAGCTATACTTACTGGGGTTATAATAGCTGCCACTCCCACTGGCTGTTTCAGCACCAGGATTCTTCTGTCTTTTGCAGATGCTGGAATGACATCACCATAAACTCGGCGAGCTTCTTCCGCAAACCATTCCAGAAATGAGGCAGAATATAGGATTTCCCCCTGTGCTTCTTTCAGAGGTTTTCCCTTTGATTAAATCAGATTGAAGATACACTTTAAGTGGCAGACTGAAGCAATACAAATAAATTTAGGTCATTTCAGAGTTCTTTTCAGAGTGCTTTATAATCCCGTATCACATGCACTGCAGTCTCTGGAAAAGGACTTGATATGATTTCACCATCAACAGTTATGTGGTTTCAACATACAGTCATTATATAGCCAGCGCTTTGACTGTGGTGCCCAGATTTGTACCTGCACTAGATGAGGAGCTGGGACAGCCTGTTTTACAACTTTGTGAAGTGTTATTTACAAACTCTGCAGTTTGTAAATACACCATTCTGAAGAAGATTCAAATCATGGCAAAAGTTACAAGTTTATGTCAGGGACCATTGTTTTGGGGTGTATTACTTTGCACCACCCACCTCCAGGTCTGGTCCTGTGGACTGAGTGAGCATTAGCTGTTGGAATGCAACAGAGAAGCTGCTGTGGTACCTTCCAGCAGGCTTAACTCAAAAGGATGCCAGTCTGTGAATTTCCAGGCTGCTCTGTGATGCAAAGCAAAACATGTTAAGTGACCAGGAGATTTGCTTTAATGGTATGGTCACTCTGATCCAAAATAAGATGCTGATGCAGACATAACTCATTACCCCCACATGCAAGTTTCAATGAAATCCCTTTCACTTGAAGAGGCCAAGCCACAGACGCTGTGCATCACTTTAACAAAGGATATTGTAATTATTGCAGTTATTAATTACTTGTCAGATGGCGTCTTCGTCCTTAAAAGATAGAGAATGTAGTAAAAAGAAGCCTCCAAGAACCACAACCTATGATCCTGAGCAATGCTTGTTCTTCCTCATTATCAGGACTGTATTTCTGGACACATCCTTTCTAGCTACTTAGTAACCTTGTCTTGCCACATACGATTAGGCATAAACTACATCTAACCATTAATTTCAAGCAATACAAGAGAGAAAAAAATGTTAATTTATATTTCACATACTAAGGGACAAAAACAGTATGATATTTTCCCTTTTTAAATGCATGAAACTGGAAAAAAAAAAAAAAAAAAAAAAAAAAAAAAAAAAAAGATTATTTCTGCCATTAAGATGACAGTTTAGGTTTCTGTATGCCTCTGCACAACATAGGTCTGATTCCAGCTGGGTTTCTAGGCACTATAGTTATCAAAATAACGCACTAGAAGTATGTAAAAAAGGTGACGTTTGAAACATTATCCATCGGCCTAACAGAGCAGCGTGAGTGCACAACAAGTAGTCTAGGCTCAACGAAAACTTTAAATAGTTTAATAAATAAAGACATGGTGGCTACCTGGTGAAATGTACACTGGGTGTTTTGAGAGAGTTCATTTTAACGTCAGCATCCATGTTATGCTTCCGAGTAAGACAAACGTTACCACAGTAGACTAACAGTTTTCACAGATCTGGAGCTTGGAAACGTGTATTTTAACGCCTGGGACTCCCGAGTATCTTTCTGGCCTTAGGGGATGCTCAGGGGTATTCCTCATGTAAGGATGACCAGGACTGCTCGGCTGCGCAGCACCAGAGCTGTAGGGCAAAGCGGCTCCCCTTCCCTCACTCACGTTTTCCGCCGTTATGATCGCGGCCAGCTCGTCCCTCCTCTCCACCATCAGCTCGTACCACCTGCGGAGGAGGGCGCTCCTCTCCTGCGGGGACACGGGGCTGCGTTGTGCCGCGGCTGGGCGCACCGAGCCCGGCCCGCTTCCCCCCGCCTTCCCCCGGCCCCCCGCTCACCTTGGCGGGGAGGCGGCCCCAGGCGGCCCCGGCCCCGTGCGCGGCCCTCACGGCCGCCCTCGCCTCGGCCGCGCCGCAGTCGGCCACGGGGCCCAGCTCCTGCCCGCTGGCCGGGTCCCGCACGGCGAAGGCCGCGGGCGCCTCCAGCCAGCGGCCGCCCACCAGCCC
>CM021766.1:48910686-48955390 GCA_011076525.1 Nettapus auritus
GCGCCCGGGGCCGCCGGGGGCTGCAGCAGGAGGCGGCGGCGAGCGGCGGCCGCGAAGGAGGAGGCGCGGCGGGGCAGGAGGCTCGACATGGCCGCACGGCCCGGCACCGCTCGGCACGGCTCCGGGGGAGGAGCCGCGGCGGAGCGGGGCGGGCTGAGGGAAGGCGAGGGCAGGACGGGCCCCGCAGCCTCCCCGCGGGATGTGGAAGCCGGGCGGGGGCGGCGCACGGCCCCCGGGTTAGGGGCGCTTGGAAGACGGCAGGGAGCCGAAGCGCGGCTCGGTGGCTTCCCGCCCCGCGTAGTGTGCTGAGCTGGGGCCTCAGCTGCAAGGCTCAGGTGTGCGTGTGCGATGAGTGCGGAGCTCTGACCCTTCTGCGCGACGGGTTTATGAGCTTGTACTGCCCTCAGACTGGCGTGTTTCTGCGAACGCTGCCTCGGCACCCGGCTTTCATTCCGTATAAAATCTGGTGTCGAGGCACACCTCCTCTCTGAGGAGGTCCATCAGTGTTGTGCTACGCGTAGACAAACCTTGGTGCTGCTGTGTAGTGATGGCAGCTGCACTGCCCAAACCCCAGAGAAGGTGCAGAACACCTACAGACTACATCTTTTTTATATAAATTATTTGAAGTAAGATATGAAATGGCCTTCCCACTAGTGCAGTAGTTTACTCGCTGTGTCAGCAACGTGTCTGAAAGACCAGGCATGTGCCATAACCTCTATTTCAAAGGTCACAGTGCTGCTGCTCCAGGCGTCCAAAAAAACACAGCCTGAGACAGCGGATCAGCATCATGGCTGGTCTGAAGATTTGGTCTGTTTTGATGGTTATACTGTGCAGTTTCTGTCAAAGATGTATTCCAAGTGGAATCTCAACGCACGTTGAAATAGGTAAGACGTGCAGAATGAATTTTCATGTGTTTCAAATTGCTTGGGAAGAAAAGTAAACTCAGGTTTGCCCGGCAAGCAATGGGAGGGAACAATGTGAAAGTAATGAGCATTCCACATAATTTTCTTTTTATATTTGTATATATAAAAATACATGGGATGAATGAGTTGTTTGTTTTTGGTGTTTGAACCTCAACTGTACTGTTTTTGCAAGCAGAGTGCTTGAATCAGTTTGGTTGCGTATTTTTCTGTCTTCTAAAACACAGACATTATGTAACTGGAATTTTTGTGTCTGCAAGTCCTACACAAATGTGTTTTTCTCTGGAAAAATAAGAGAAATATTTGTCTTTGTTAAAATTAATGGATTTTTGTATTTAAATATAAACAATAGAGTAGCACACATCATTTTTGGTTGCCCTGTTTTCAAATAACTATATACTAATTTTGCTGTACCTGCATAAAATAAATAAAATACTATAATGTATTTGTGTCTGTGACTAATGTCATGAAAATTTTGTTCTATGTCTCTTTCTGGTAGGTTGCTATCACATAGCCTAAACAACCTAGGTTTTCGGAAAAATTCAGAGAACTGAGTGAACGTCAAAGTGGGGAAATGTTTTTGTGTTGAATTTCTTATTTGCACGTTATTTTTAAAATCTGGTTTCTGCAGTAATTCTTGAGAAAACATTCATAGGTAGCTGGAGGTTATTCTCAAATGTTTACTCGTAGTAGATTTTAATTGACAGTTTTACTTGGTCATTCTTCAGTTTCTGACTCTAAATCCATTGCTCAAAACAGAAAGAAAGTAAAATATATAATACGGTATGTATTCAGGTAATCTCAGGCTTTAATTACTGAATACATGCAAATTTGAACAAGTTAAAAGCTGTAACCCAGATTTCATGGCATTTGTTTTAGACCAAGAGTATGCTCAGTGTACTGAGTCCTGTACCTTTGGCCAGTGTCCTACAAACATTTGCTTTTCCTAATCATATGTCAAGAAGCACATAGTAATCAGTAAGAGAAATCACACTGCCTGAAGTTAGGCAAACGCATACATCTTGGTAAGCCTTGAGTCCTAATTACTGAATGTGAACTTCTGAAAACTTGAAATTATATATTTGACAGAATACAGGGTGTTTTCAAGAAATCTACAAGGAGAAACAATCTTACAGATCTGACCCAAAGCCGTCATTTTAATCTAATCAAGGAAGCATATTACAGAAAACCTGAATTTATATAATTTGAAGATCTTGGTTGTCTGAGAAATCATGTGTACACTTAACTGTCACATCAGTGTTTACAACAAATATTGGCCATTTGTCTGAAAATGACATTATGATGGGCTCAGTTCTGATATTGCTAAAAACTGCACTTTTATTACTGTACAAATAAAATTCCACAATCATAAGGTAAAGGAAGTTATTGCCAAATCCAAGTACCGAATAGTCTAGAAAAGAAAATAAAAATCAGAAGAGAAGTCTTACGACTCAAAACTAGCACCAAAGTCTATCCTGGACACACTCCTGAAAGTGGTGAAGAGTTCTGCCTGTTCAAAATGTTGATCATGTGCGATGTGCTCGGCAGTGCTGTGCTGTGTCCTACTTGCCATGGCCTCGTTCTCGGAGGCAGGTTTGAGCTAACGGGCTTTTCTACCGTGCACAACGACAGGGTTGTGTGGGACTGTAAAGATCCCTGCACAAAGTTCATTGTAGAGGCGAGCTGGTGGGATCTGGGCCAACTGAGTAACAAGAGAAGACAGGGATGGTAGGAGACAGGAGGGGAAAAAAAACCTGCAAAACCGATAATTTTATTATTATTATTATTTATTTATTTTTATTATGTAATTCCTGGCTTGTTGCAGGAACAACAAGCTTGTTGCTTGGTCCTGAAGTATCTCTTAACCTATTCATATAAGCATGGTTTGAAACAGCAGTGTGTAAGATTCAAATAATTTGAACATTTGGTTTTGTCTGTAGCTTATTCCAGAATGAAAGTGGATTTTTTTTTTATTTTTTTATTTTTTTTTTGGTGGTTTAATTATTTTGGTAAGGATCACCTTAAATTCAGCATATTCTGGGTCATATTGACAGCGAAATCAGTCTTAGTTTGTAAGTAGCTCGAGTGAAGAACAAAACTTGTGTGGGGGAAGGTGAAGAAGATAACCCACACACGTAGTTTCAACTGAATAATTTTAGAGGCAATGTTGGGTGTTTTTAGGAAAGTGCTAATTGATTGTCCCTGGCATTTAACATTAATTAGAATGAATTTTCATTAAATAAAAGTGATAAATTTGTTTAATTATTTTATTTTGCTTGCTTAATAAGCAGTTTGGCAGTAAGAATGTCTACCTATTCAGTGAATAAGTAGCATTATTTACTTTGCTGACTCTAGATTTTGTTTTATTTTTCATACTTGTTAAAAATTAATCAAACTGGTAAGCATGTTGATTCCTGAGGACAGTGAAACTTAAACACAATTCAAGGTACTTTACATCAAGAAAGTTATGATACATATTCCATGTGTATCCATGTGTATTCCATGTTCCACTGTCAGTACCTCGATTCAGGACATAAAGAGTTCATTTTTACTTGCTGTCAGACATTTTCATCTTCGTTGGTCATCTTGAGAGCTGCGGTGAGAGAGAGTTTGATGAGACCTCTGTGTCCAGATGTGCCATAGAAACAGCATTTCTGTATTTGGTCCCTAGACCGTCTCACATGCACAGATTTTTTGGAGAAGTAATATTTCCTATGGCTGTGCCAGTTGGCATAGATATGATAATGCAGTATAATCTATTTTTGATAATGCATCTAACAAACCATTGGCCTGGTTACAATATGTATCAATCAATACTTCAATATGTTGTTTTTCAGCACATAGAGCTCTGGAATTTTTCATTTCGCGTGAAGGGAATGTTAATTACAGACAGGTAGGAAGCATATTATTGCTTAACTGTCTACACCTTTCTTCTGAGTCTTTTTTTGTCTTTTTACCTTTTCTTTATTATAAGTTCTGAGTAACATGTATGTAACTACTGTGCCTAAACTGTATTTTTAACTTTATTGTTGAAAAATCCACCAGAGCACTTTAAACATGTCAACAGTTTTCATAAACACATAACAAAACACATATGTTTGGTGTTTAAAACACATTTAATGTTCTTCAGGACACTGTAAAGAAGACCAATTTATATAACTTGATATTTTGTAAAACTAGGAGGTCACTCAAGGGAAGTATTGACGTTGTCTCCTGTAGACAGCTACAGCATGGTTCAGAGAATGGAAGTTAGCAGCTCAGGCTTTGTGGCTAGCCAAGAGGAGGAGGGAACCCTCAAAAGATGACCAGCAGTACCCAAGTTATATGATATAAGTACTTTCCTGAATAGCCTTTGAAGTTACAGTGTGTACTGGTTAGTTTGGTTTCACTTAGAAGGATTGAGGGTGGGGTAGGGGTGAGGGTTATGATGACGCTGAAATGATGTATTTTACCAAGATAATAGTTGTAGTATTTAAAAAGTTTATCTTTGACATTGACAATACACTGTGGTTTTGTGCCATGTAATAGCATGCTGATTCCTTTTCCCACCCCTATCCTTTTCCCAGTTGTTACTAAACCACCAAGATGCATTTCAGGCTGGGAGCATTTATCCTGATGCCTTTTATCCTTCAATCTGCAAAAATGGTAAGAAAAGATTTTTGAGTCCAATGTTGTAACAACTGTATCATTATGTGAAAATGCTACAGAATTTAGTAGGGTTGAAAAGAATTATGTTGTAAAAAATGAAGTATGGCCAAAAACATCCTGCAAAAACATCCACTATTTTTGTTAGTATTTTGAGCCTTTTAGTAGATCTTTATAACAATACATTTGAAAACATTTTCAGAAAATAACTTCTGGGTAAATTAACTGTTTAATATGTACAGCAATATGATGGAAGGATGCTGTTTGACTGAAATAGGTCAGATTACTGAGTACTGACCTGGGGAGGAATTGAGAGGATAAAAAAATATTTTTTCTAAGTCATAGGAAAAGTGTATTAGCTTCTGCCAGATCAGTCACAAAGATGACAGGAGAATGAAAAAAATAGTGTGTGACTTGCTGCTAAAGAAAAAAGAAGGTGACAGTAATGTGTTGTGATCTTTTGACAAGAGGCAATGTACCAAGCTGCACCAGGAAAGGTTTTGTCTTGATATTAGAAAGATTTTTTTTACAATGGGAACAGTCAATTACTGGAACAACTTCCCTAGGTAAATGGCAGAATTTCCATTGCTGGAGATTTTCATGGTGCAATTGGGCAGTGTGCCAAATAATGTCACCTTTTCCCCAAAAGGTTCGACCTGATGGCCTTTTGAGGTTCCTTCCAACATGGGCTGTTCTGTGATTCTGTGATTCTGTCAGTTTAAAGTCTTTCTGTTTCTAGAGTGCATACTGTCTTTTTTCTTTTACTGGTCCCTATTTGAAATCAGTGTCAGGCTTAGTTTTCATGCGTGCAGATCTAACGACTGCACTACAAAATTAGCGTCCTGTTGCTGTAAAGAGTATGTCTAGACTTGCAGCTAGTCCTGATTTTTCCTGATTTTTCAGTTCTAATACGTCAGCTTGTGCTCATAATCAGCTTCTCCAGCAACATCAGAACTAACTATAAATCAGCCCGATAGGTCTTGGTACAGGATACTTGCTACCAAAATGTTAAATCTGCATAGTGGGAAGATGGTGCAAAGACAGTCTGTCCTCCAGTAAACAAGCTATCAAGATGTGTATGCAGACACCAGAAACAAGTGATACATAGTTCGTGTGAGGTTATCTGGCCAATTGATTGCTGAGGGTAGGTGGTTTATTTTAGTGGTTCATGCAAATTCAGATCTGTTCAAATCAGAGCATTCTTAGGATCTTTTTTCTGTTTACTTTATCTTTTACATGTTTTTCAGCTGATTGCTAGTGGCCCTGTTTATCTCAGTATCTGTTTTTCCTGCCTCAAACTGCAAAATCCTTATTTGTCTTTCCAAGGACACTTTTCCCTCTCTTTTCTCATCTCTTGATTTACTTGGAGTCTTAAATCAGAAAATGGCAGCTAGGCTTCTTGTTAACTCTCAGTCATAGCTTGTTGTTGACCCTTAGCTATCCCAGCTACTGCTCGGTGTATATCCTGACAGGCAGGTTGCCCCATCCAGCATACTAAAGGGGTATCTTCCCTTTCATAGTGTTCTTTTCACTTTCAGGTTGCCCCTCTGCTCTGGCATTTAATACTGGTTCTGTCTCGTGTCACTTAACCAAGTTGCTATTACTGGTCATCTACCTGGCTCTGCTTACATTTTGTCCCAGACTTTAGTCTCCCTTGCCTTGTTTCCAGGACTGATGTTTTCCTAGGATTTCCTCAATTTCTACCTTAACTTGGTTATTTCTATCTACCTCTTCTTTCTCTTCTGACAGTTTTGATTTCTGCTTATACCGCTTCAGTGACCAGAGCCTCTCTACTTGCAGCCTCCAGTCCGTATTGCTTCAGTAAAGCTGGGGTCCATCTTGCCCTGTTTTTTGTTCAGACCATGTTTGGACTAAGCAGTCTCCTTAGTCAATGTAGAAGAAATAGGTATCTCTACAGAGCTGACTTGTTTGAACTGTGTGCCTCTAGATCAGCATCATAGACATCTAGACTGCCTTTCCAGGCAGGAAACAAACTTGGATGTAGAAGTCTATTCTGTGAATGTTTAATTTTGGTCTAACAAATACCATCCTAAATTCCTTTATGTTATCTAGTTCAGCTACAGTTTACAATGTCAAGAGGCCGGGAAGTGATTAAATCAACCAAAAGCTTTGCTCTCCCAGTTTTAGGATTTAATATACCTTAATCTTCTGCAGTTTCACAGTTCTGTCTGAACAAACACATTCTGTTCCTCCAAGATGGCCCAAAGAACGTCTCCTTCCTACCTTCTTCCCCCTACTCATTTGTATAATTTAATATTGTGCTGCTTGGTCTTATCACTTCAGTACTACTTTGACCTCCATTTTATATAAGTACAGAAAAATTTTTAGGCAAGGTCACTGGCAGATCCTACAGAATCTCTTATGTACAAATCCAAGTGAGAGTAATAATTGATGCTTCAAAGGGAGACCTTTGGATTTTTCCTCCTTGCCCTTCTACTACCACACTGAAAACCTGGCAAGTTTTCAGTTCTGTCAGAAATGATCATGATGACTTAGCCTTCCCCAGCCCTGTGCAAACTGATAATCTGTCCCAAAGGTACTGAGTTAATTGCTATGCTCTTCAGCTTTTCTCCATATAATTTGATGCATTAGTTTACTCAACAGCTTCTCTTTTTGTGCTTTCCACTTGAGAGGCGATACTCATTTGTACTCACAGGCACAGAGAAAGGGAGCAGATACAAAATTTCCAGTTCCCGCAAACCAAGATCACAAAAGATAAATGTAGCCTATCTTTTGAAAATATAAATCATACAAAATATGGCTAATTTGTCTCTTGCCATATAAGCAGATTGCAAAATGTGTCACCTGCTGTGGTGATTTTACCCTGCTGGGCAGCTACACCACAACCTCTCTGTGATACCCCCTCTTCAAAGAAAAAGGGCAAGAAAATACGATGGAAAGGGCTCAAGGGTTGAGATAAGGACAGGGAGATCACTCAACAGTTATCACAGGCAAAACAGACTCAGCATAAGGGATATTAATGTAATTTATTGCCTATCACTGGCAGATTAGAGCAGTGAAGACTAAACACAAATGAAAATACCTTCCCCCCACCCACCCTCTTCTACCTCCCCCTAAGCGGTGCAGGGGAACAGGGAATGGGGGCTGCGATCAGTCCCTGACACTTCATCTCTGCCGCTCCTTCACGGTCACTCTCTGCTCCTGCTCCCCGTGGGGTCCTTCCTGAACTGAGCCTGTGGGGGCTGCCCACAGGCAGCAGCTCTTCAAGAACTGCTCCCACATGGCTCCGTACCTCGGGGTCCATCCCCCAGGAGCAAACTGCTCCAGCACGGGTCCCCCACGGGGGCAGCTCCCCCCAGACCCCCTGCTCCTGGGTGGGCTCCTCTCCACAGGCTGCAGCGTGGAGATCTGCTCCATGTGGGACCCATGGGCTGCAGGGGGACAGCCTGCTCCACCAGGGGCCTCTCCACAGGCCACAGGGGAACTGCTGCTGCGTGCCTGGAGCAACTCCTGCCCTCCTGCTGCACTGACCATGGGGGCTGTGGGGCTGCTTATCACTCCTCACTCTCCCAGCTGCTGTCACACAGTTTTTTTTCCCTTTCTTAAATCTGTCCTCACAGACTCCCAACCAGTGTCGATCCCTGGCTTGGCCCTGGCCAGCAGCAGGCCCCTCTTGGAGCTGGCTGGAGCTGGCTCTGATCTGCCTTGGGGCAGCTGCTGGGCTCTGCTCACAGAGGCCACCCCTGCAGCCCCCTGCTACCAAACCCTTTCCATAGTAACCCAGTACACCTGTGCAATATGAAATCGAGCAATTATTTTATTATTTTGTGAGTGCGTGTGTTGGCTTTTTTCATGGAGAAAACTTTTTTTTTTTTTTTTTTTTTTTTTTAACAAAATAATAAATTAGATATTGATATAATTTTGTTGCAATAGGAATATTCCATGATGTTTCTGAAGACACTCACTGGTCACCATTCCTTAATGCAAGCATTCACTACATCAGAAGGAATTATCCTCAACCTTGGGAAGAGGTAAGAAAATTTCTTTAACTTTTGAGTTTGCTTTCTACTGATTTAGTTGCCAGCACTTTTTGGTGCCTTCTTCACTTGTTGTTGCAACTTCATTCTTTGGGAAGTACAGAAAAATTATATAATGTTTTTAAATTAAAATATAAGCTGATACAGGAAAATTTGAAATCCTGTTTCCATCTTTACCAGACAAAAAAAGTTACAGTGTCCATGTATAATCTATTTATCTTCACTGTGTTCTGGTGCTTATGATATAATTAATAGGTCCAAATTTTCAAATGCTGTTGGTGGTTTTGGGTCCTTGCATTATTGCCAGATCTGGTTGAATGTTTGCCACTGGAAAACCAGCCGTGGTTTAGATTTCACGCTTATGAAATCTTGGACTTAGTCCTGATCTGCTCTTGTTTATGGTATATGAGCTACTTAGAAGGAGAGGAAGAACAGATTGTCAGAAGTGAGAATGATTTTAAAGGTCATATTGTTTTCTTTCCCTTATTGGAGAATTTGCCATTCTCTCCGTGCACAGGAAAATCATACTTTTGGAGCAGCATTTGTGATCATGCACTCCTTAGAATGTAATGAAGTCTGCCTGCCTTTTGATTTGCCCTTAGTGATACTACAATGTAAACTATTAACCTTCAGGAAGTATAAATTCATCAGAAACTGTGATTTAATTACAGATTTTTAAAAGGTCTCTGGAACTGGTAATGACTCAATGCAGAGAAATATTTTCCAAGGAAATGAATTTTCTGTTGCTTATAAGTTTATTCCAGATAATTTTTCAGTTTGTAGCAATAAAATTAGTATCTTCATATCTGGGGTTTAATCAGGTGCTTTTACAGTGAACAGCACTTGCACAGGAATGTTTTTCTCTCCTAAACGTGTCTTTGCTCTGTACTCATGTACTCATGGCTGCAGAGGAGGTTCACTCCGTGGAAGTGGAAGAGTTTATCTCCAATCCCAAAAAACACATTTAACTCGAAGTAGACAAGTAGTCCAGATATCAGCCATGTAATTCTATGTTCTTGGACTGTATAAGGTGCCTAAAGGTTGTCAAGTCACAAAAAAGTTCTCCAGTATCAAGAAATGAGTGCTCAATGCTTTGTTGTGCTAATCTGTTGAACTATAAGAGATCCCTTTATATTCTTGTATTATGCAGTAACGTAAAATGGTCACCTCTTCTTAAAGACAGGAGTAATATTATTGATGTTACTACATGTGTATTGTTGTTGTATAGGCTACAGAGAAACTGGTGGCTTTCCTGTTTGGAATTGCTTCACATATGGTGGCAGATGTTAGCTGGCATAGCCTGGGCATTGACCAAGGATTTCTAAAGGCCATGGGAGAAGTAAGCTTGGATTATTTTATTGATATGACTGGAATTATTGGAGTTGATAGCCCAGCTTTGGAGTCTGTTGTGGAAAGAAAACAAAAGCTGGAGCCCTGATTCGGGGAAATTTTCAGAGACATGTAATGTCACAAACTCTGTAAGAACGAAGTAGGTCAGGTTTGGGACCTGCAAACTTTCACCTTTCTTGGACAATTTGATTCTGCTCTCATGTTTGTATGGAAGAATGAGTAAAATGAACAGAAAGTTCTTCTTTTTTTTCTTCCTCCAGATTGATTTTCATGGTTCATATTCAGAAGCTCACAGTGTTGGTGATTTTGGTAATGTTTCTGTTTGCTGATCATAGATCCTTCTGTTGGGATAACTAGTCCACTTCAGTAGGTGATTCTGGCTCTTACCCTGTGCAATGGAGGAGCCAAGAATGAGTCATATGGACACTGTATTCTCACTCTCTCCTGTTGTTTGTAAAACCCTTCTATCCCTGTCTGTGTGTTCCATGTTTCAGGAGATGCAATAGGGCATATACACACTTGTACTGAAAGCCAAAAACACAGGGTGAAGGATGCTAAATGCTAAATGGAGTCATTTCTCTGATTTTAAATTTGACACCTTTTTTCTTATTCTCTGTATATACAGTACACTTTCAGGTGAAACATTAATGTATTCTAAATGACAAAGCTTATTACAGCTGGATACCATATAAAAATAGACAGCATAGCCATAGATAGTTCCATTCATACTGTTATCTATGTTATATACTCTTGTGTTTGGTTCCTTGAATTTTTATTTTTATTTT
Organism: Nettapus auritus; assembly: GCA_011076525.1. Lineage (NCBI taxonomy): Eukaryota > Metazoa > Chordata > Aves > Anseriformes > Anatidae > Nettapus > Nettapus auritus. The sequence goes on from CM021766.1 coordinate 48,921,406, forward strand.
TTATTCCTCCATCTGCAGGAGGAGATGTACTAAGTCAGTTTGAGCTGGACTTCAGTTATCTGGCATCAAATTGGTAAGAAAATGAGGTTCAGTAGAGGTTAATTTCTTTAATGATTACTTCTGCTTATTCTGTATTGTCACTATTTTTTAATAAAATGCTGTCCTTCTATATCTTTTATTGCAACCCCTTGCAACTGTTGGGATTTTCCTCAGTTTGGTATTCCTCATATACATATTTCCTGTTCCCTAACATAAAAAACTGGGAGGACAGAAGAAAAAATAGTTTTACTTGTAGGAACACAGCAAGAAAGATTTATTTATTTATTTTTATCCCCGGAAGGAGTTATAAGTAATTATAGATAAAATAATCAATGAAAAAAGTTTGCTGGAATGTCCTACCGATTATTTAAATAACTCTGTGGTAATATCTCACTTATATTTCAATTTTAATTTTTGGATGTTGAGGATATTTATGGCTACAGATGCTGAGGAACTCAGGTTTTAAAAGCATAAAAACAAGCAACAGTTTTAGATATAGACGATGTTTTTCTTGTAGTTTTTAACCAAAATTTAAAAATTATATGCTTTTTTTTCTGCTGACAAAGTACGTCATTTGAGTCTTGTTTTGTCTAGGCAGGATGTAGCTCATCTAGGTGCAGAAGGCATAGTCGGTTAACTCATCAACTTTATCAACTCTGACTCATCTCTGAGAAATGTTAAGATAGGAAGAATCAGAAATGTCTGTTTGGCTAGGATTAGATTTGGATGGGAATAGGTTTGGCAACAGAGGAGAGTTGGAGAACATCCACAAAGATTATGTGATCACCAAGCCAGGAAACCAGTGGAGGGAGTGTGGAAACTCACGAGCAATAGCCATAGGGGAATGGTTCTACAGGTTTTTGACTGACCCAAACAGCAGGAGAGTGTTCCTACAGAGTGCAACTCTATGTGCAATCCTGATCTTTCTGGCATTTGTAAATCTTGATCACCTTATGGAGTATTTTGAAATATAGAATATTTTAAAGCCAGCTGTTGTTATTATAGAAGCTGAATTACCTTTTGCCAGGTGATGTGAAAAAAATCTGGTTACAATATCTCAGTCTTGTTTTTAGGTATGTGCCTGTCAAAGACCTGGCCTCTATCTATAAGGAATTTTATGGAAGAGAGATCATAACTGAAGGCACAATTACTGACTGTACTTACCTGCTGTTTCTTGAACTGTAAGTTGGATAGCTTTGCATGGATTTTCATAAGTAAAACTTATGTAGGAAAATTATGATAATCCTGTTTGAAATGCTGGCTCAGATATGTATGAATTGAGGCCAGCAATACAACCTTCCTACTAGACCCCCAAAATCATAAGATACCTGATTTTTTCTAAAGGCTAGAATACAAATTTGGACTGTTAGATTCATCATTACACTACAGAATCTGTGGCTTAGCTATTTAAAACATTTATACATTTAACATTCTTAGGTGTGTTTATTTAAGAACAGCTATATCTTCAAGTACTCTTGTGTTGTGGCATGTTAGCAATATAATTTTCATTACTGAAGGAGTAGTATACCTACCTAAATTGTCAGATTTCCTACACTTTATGTAGATCCTTTCAAATCCAAGAATAATACATGGAGATAAGATCTCATATATTTTTTTTATATCTGTCAGTGTATGCTTTTGAAGATCCTAAACAGCCTAGATGTATTATTTATTTCGGTTAATAAGTAATAGCCAAGCAGTATTTAAAAACACTGTGAATTCCTCCAAACTGAGAGCTGCATTAAAGTTAAGAGTGTCACTTCTCATGTTGCAGCTTTTAAAAATATTGATAACCAACAAGGAGATGTAATGACTTGCATTGTACTTACTATATTCAGGAGTATAGAAGCCTCAAAAGAACTTTTTAAATAATGAAATATCATTAAATGAAACTTGCTTGTTTCTGAAGAATTGTTATTTATTTTCTCAGACATGGAGAAAGGCTTGCTGTTGCGAAGGTTGGTTTTCTTTTCTTTTTTCTTTCTTTTTTTTTTCTTTTTTTAATAAAAATGAGCATACAACATGAAGACAGTGCAATCCATCTTACTTACTATGTTGCTTGTCTCTTAGCTTTTTCCAAGATATGCTAGTAAATCTCCATTTCTTGTGGAGAAGTTCCATGAGTATTTCCTTGGAGGAGTGGATGACATGGCATTCTGGACAAACAATATTTTTGAGCTGACAAGCCAAATGCTAGAGAATGGAACCAGGTATAATTGTGTTTCCTGCAATATGAAATGTAGTACTCAAGTTCAACACATTTAATTCTTCTGAAGGCAGGTCCTTTTCTAGAATATGTGATGAACTTTAAATCCTCGTGTGGACAAAGGGATTTCTTTGGCTGCCTTTTAACCAGGTGCACAGGGAAGACATAGGCCTTGAGTTTGCACTTGTGACAAGTTCACATTCCTTTCCTCAGGCAAGGCTGTGGCATGCCCAGCTGATACTTGACAGGGAAAATCTGGGGCGTTCTCTAAGACATACCCAGGGGCATGCTAAAATGCTGCAAGGCAGCATAGGTTGTTTCCTGGAGTGGTGATCTGAGCTGTGCCTGCACCCTGTGGCTGCTCTCATCAGCCAGCAAAGATGGCCTGTCCCAAGGGAAGTCAGATACTGCCTCCAGACACTGCAGGCAGATAGGATTAGAAGGAGTAAGAATATATGTTCCAGTGTTGGATGTTCAGGTTTGCACTCAGAATGTGTTTGTTATTGAAGTTCTGGCCCTGTACTGCATTGCTACCAGTTTAACTTTGCTAAATAACTTACTGAGACCAACAGTGGGAATTAATCCATACATTTATATGGAGAATGTCACCACAGATATTTTGGGAAATATTGTTTGAAATATGATATGGCATAATCTGTTGAGTTCTTTGTTCCAAAATGTCACTTTCTTTAAAAGATCACTAGAATTAATTAATTCTATTCTATAAATTCTGTTAATAACATTAATAGAATTGTCAGGACATGTTCAAGGAAATTTCATTTAAGAGTTATGTAGAGACATGCAAGATTCATATAGAAATTAAGAAATTAATCAAGGTCACTAAAATAAATATCAAAGGAGTTTCCAAGGATTATAATGTTGTAGTAAATTTGATTATTCAGGGCTTTTTGAGAGAGGTAATGCCTTCTAACAGAGGTATCAGTAAGGATAAAAGTTGAATTTTTAGTTCCACTTCCATTGCAAGAACTTCAAAACATGTTCTGAATATTTTTTAGTGGCTGCTTCCTGCCTGAGAATCCTCTGTTTATAAACTGCACAAGGGAGCACAAGGACAGCTACATGTAAGTATAGCTCTGCAGGTTAAAAGACTTACTACTGGTGAAAGGGGAGCTTTTCACTGATGGTGGATGGTGAGCTATTGAAAAGTAGAGATCTTCTGATATATATGTTTTTTCTTTTTATGTCTGAATTTGAGATTGTCTTAACGTGAATAAACAGGCTTCATATAGAGGAACTGTGTAGAACCTGAGATAGACTTTTATCTTCTAGCCTAAGGACAAGAATGCTTACCCAGCACTCGAAGTGCAAAATCCTCACATTTTATTTGGCAATATAGAACTGACATGTTCAGAGCACTCTTGTGCTGATACTGGTGAATTTAATTTTCATTGAACTACAACTGCAGATTTCTGTTAAGCTTGTATGGGGATGCTAGACTGTAAATTGTTTACAAGGATCACTTTCCCCTCCCTTGAAGAATACAATTTAAGGAGCATAATTATTTGACAAGATTTTTTTAGTGCATAATAATAAAACCACAGGACTAATCTGAATTCTTTAATTCTGAATTTTGTTTTGGTAACAGAAGTCAGAGTTTTCTTAGCTTTCCTGCAATAAGTATTAATGGTTCAATTTACAACTTCTATTTCAGCCAAATTGGAACAGTGGAATCAGTTGGTCAGAGATCCACAGGGAGAGAATGATAGGGAAAGAAATTAAGGACAAAAAGAAGTGATAAAATCACATTGTCAGAGACAGCAGTGCATGCTTGTAAATAACCATGCTGAGAATGAGAGGGCATGAAAGTGGAGAGAGAACCATAAAAGTCTGTCTTTTGTTTTGTTATAAATATTTTCACTCAAAAAAAGGAAAAATAACACCTATACATAGGTGAAAAGATCAGCAGTGACTGGAGCTCAATTGGTAAATGAGTTGTGAAATGTGGAAGCCTCATGGGTTGAGGGCTTAATGACTTTTATTATATTGTTTTCTTATTGTGAGAAATCAGTTTTTAGCTTTAAATTTTTACTGTAGCTGTGAAAAGAGTTCTCGCCCTCAGATACTGTTTCTTCAACTAACACTGCTATGTATGAAAAAATATTTTGTACAAACAAAATGAAATCAGTAGGGCTGGAAGGACCATAAATTGGAGCAGAATTCTGGTCAGTGGACAGATGGTAATAGACTTAAGTGTTGGGAAAGAATAATTCTAGGGAAATACAGGAGATATCTGAAATGAGTGCAAATGACTGGTGCAATGTTAGTATACCAACAAATTAACTTCTTTTTTTTTGGGAAAAAAAAAAAAAAAAGTATTTAATAACTGAACTGTGTGGAGTCAAGAAACAGCTATATAGCTTGAGTAATTTGTATTCAGAAGGTTAATTTTTTTTTTCTTGCCCATTTTTCAGTGCCCAGAGAATATCACTGATAAGTGGAATGTGCCAAATAAATGATAACAATGAAGTTAAAATATATAAATGTCTGGATACTTAGCCAGTATTAGCTACACATAAACCCCATGACTTTACTTGAGCTTAACTGCTATCTCTTGAGAACTCTCTTTATCAGTTGGGAGAAATGGCCATCCGATTTCATGCAATATGGTTGCTTCTCCTAGCTTTGTCATAACATGTTCAGTTGCTTTGTTATTGCTACCTTCTTTATTTTAACAGAAACAAGCAATTAAAAAATGAACATCACAAGAACACAACCTCTTTGCTTCCAAATACTCTTGAAAAGAAAATAGAGTATACAGAGAGAGGAGTTCACTTCGATATACAATCTTGGGCAACAGTAAGTGAGAAGTGACACATGTCAGGTAAAATTCAGCTCTGTATAAAATTGTTTTAATTTCTGTCTGAGATGCTGTGTGATGGAGCAGGGTCTCTGAATGTAAAAAGAAGCCTCTGACTTCATGGAAATTCCAGCTGCCATTGTTAATCTGTATATAATGTATATAATAAGTACAACATAAATATGAACTTTTTAACACTTTCCTCATTTTATAGTGAACAAATTTTATAGTGACAAAAATAAATATATCTTTAATATTTAGTTTTTATGGAATCATGGTAACTTTTGGGAGCTAAGAAATCCCAACAAAGAATAGCAGTGAGTAGTTAGGAATGCTCCATTTAGGGCATACAGGTTTTTGTCTCTATCTAAAATGGTGCTTATGACCCAAGTCACAGAATCACAGAATCACAGAATTTCTAGGTTGGAAGAGACCTCAAGATCATCGAGTCCAACCTCTGACCTAACACTAACAGTCCCCACTAAACCATATCCCTAAGCTCTACATCTAAACGTCTTTTAAAGACCTCCAGGGATGGGGACTCCACCACTTCCCTGGGCAGCCCGTTCCAATGTCTAACAACCCTTTCGGTAAAGAAGTTCTTCCTAAGATCCAACCTAAAATTCCCCTGGCGCAACTTAAGCCCATTCCCCCTCGTCCTGTCACCAGGCACGTGGGAGAACAGACCAACCGCCACCTCGCTACAGCCTCCTTTGAGGTACCTGTAGAGAGCGATAAGGTCACCCCTGAGCCTCCTTTTCTCCAGGCTGAACAATCCCAGCTCCCTCAGCCGCTCCTCGTAGGACTTGTTCTCCAGGCCCCTCACCAGCTTCGTCGCTCTTCTCTGAACTCGCTCAAGCACCTCGATGTCCTTCTTGTAGCGAGGGGCCCAAAACTGAACACAGTATTCGAGGTGCGGCCTCACCAGAGCCGAGTACAGGGGGACGATCACCTCCCTAGCCCTGCTGGTCACACTGTTTCTTATACAGGCCAGGATGCTGTTGGCCTTCTTGGCCACCTGAGCACACTGCTGGCTCATATTCAGCCGACTATCAACCATCACTCCCAGGTCCTTCTCTGACAGGCAGCTCTCCAACCACTCATCTCCCAGCCTGTAGCTCTGCTTGGGGTTATTGCGTCCCAGGTGGAGGACCCGGCACTTGGCCTTGTTGAACTTCATACCGTTGACCTCAGCCCATCGGTGCAGCCTATCCAGATCCTCCTGCAGAGTCTTCCTACCCTCGAGCAGATCGACACACGCACCTAACTTGGTGTCATCTGCAAACTTACTGAGGGTGCACTCGATCCCCTCATCCAGATCATTGATGAAGATATTAAAGAGGACCGGTCCCAGCACCGAGCCCTGGGGAACGCCACTAGCGACCGGCCTCCAACTGGATTTGACTCCATTTATCACGACTCTTTGGGCCCGGCCATCCAGCCAGTTTCTAACCCAACGAAGCGTGCGCCAGTCCAAGCCAAGAGCAGCCAGTTTCCTGAGGAGAATGCTGTGGGAAACGGTGTCAAAAGCCTTGCTGAAGTCAAGGTAGACCACATCCACAGCCTTTCCCTCGTCCACCCAGCGCGTCACTTTGTCATAGAAGGAGATCAGGTTCGTCAAGCAGGACCTGCCCTTCATAAACCCATGCTGACTGGGCCTGATCACCTGCTTGCCCCGCAAGTGCTGCGTGATGACTCTCAAGATAATCTGCTCCATGAGCTTCCCTGGCACTGAGGTCAAACTGACAGGCCTGTAGTTTCCCGGGTCAGTCCTCCGGCCCTTCTTGTAGATGGGCGTCACGTTTGCTAGCCGCCAGTCAACTGGGATCTCCCCCGATAGCCAGGACTGTTGATAAATGATGGTAAGTGGTTTGGTCAGCTCATCTGCCAGTTCTCTCAGTACCCTCGGGTGGATCCCGTCCGGCCCCATCGACTTGTGCACTTCCAAGTGCCGTACCAGGTCACCAACCATTTCTTCATGTATAGTGAGGGCCACATCCTGCTCCCCATCCCCTTCTACCAGTTCAGGGAATTGGGTATCCAGAGAACAACCGGTATTGCCGCTAAAGACTGAGGCGAAGAAGGCATTAAGCACCTCCGCCTTTTCCTCATCTCTTGTAACTAAGTTTCCCCCCGCATCCAGTAAAGGATGGAGATTCTCCTTAGTCCTCCTTTTTGTGTTGATGTATTTATAAAAACATTTTCTGTTATCTTTAACGGCAGTAGCCAGATTGAGCTCCAGTTGAGCTTTGGCTTTTCTAATTTTGTCCCTGCACAGCTTCGCAGCATCCTTATAGTCCTCCTTAGTGGCCTGCCCACTTTTCCAAAGATTATAAACCCTCCTTTTCCTCCTAAGCTCCAGCCACAATTCTCTGTTCAGCCAGGCTGGTCTTCTGCCCCGCCAGCTCGTCTTTGGGCACGTGGGGACAGACCGTTCCTGCGCCATTAAGATTTCCCTCTTGAAGAGCGCCCAGCCTTCCTGGACTCCTCTGCCCTTCAGTACCGCCTCCCAAGGGACTCTGCCAACCAGTGTCCTCAGCAGCTCAAAGTCAGCCCTCCGGAAGTCTAATACAGCGGTTTTACTGGTCCCCTTCCTGGCCTCGCCAAGAATAGAGAACTCCACCATTTCGTGGTCACTCTGCCCAAGACAGCCCCCGACAATCACATCCTCCACCAGTCCTTCTCTGTTTGTGAAGAGAAGGTCTAGCGGGGCGCCACCCCTGGTGGGCTCACTAACCAGCTGCGTCAGGAAGCTATCTTCCACGCTCTCTAGAAACCTCCTAGACTGCTTTCTCTGGGCTGTGTTGTGCTTCCAGGATATGTCAGGGAAGTTGAAGTCCCCCACGAGAACAAGGGCTGACGATTTCGCCACTTCTGTCAGCTGCCTGTAGAACTCCTCATCCGTCTCCTCATCCTGGTTCGGCGGTCTATAACAGACCCCGACCAGGACGCTAGCCTTGTTGGCCCTGCCGATCCTAACCCAGAGGGACTCGACCTTGTCATTCCCAGCCTCGAGTTCTACAACATCGAAAGACTCTCTAATATAGAGAGCCACACCACCACCCCTTCTGTGCTGCCTGTCCCTTCTGAAGAGTTTATAGCCAGTCATTGCAGCACTCCAGTCATGAGAGTGGTCCCACCACGTCTCCGTGATGGCAACCAAGTCATAGCCTGCCTGTTGCACGATGGCTTCCAGCTCCTCCTGTTTGTTACCCATGCTGCGTGCATTGGTGTAGATGCACTTCAGCTGGGCCATTGCCTTATCCCCCGGCCTTGCTATTGTTCCCCCTGGCACAGATCCAACAATCCTTGCTTCAGCCCCGTCCCCCTTCTTACCTAGTTTAAAGCCCTCTCAATGAGCCCTGCCAGCTCCTGGGCCAGGATCCGTTTTCCCCTAAAAGATAGGGACCCGTCTGCAGCCATCAGGCCGGGTGTCGAGTAAAGTACCCCATGGTCGAAAAACCCAAGATTTCTGTGTTGGCACCAGCCCCTGAGCCACGTGTTTAACAGGTGGGCTTTCCGTGTCCACTTTGTACCCCTCCCTGCCACCATAGGGATGGACGAAAACACCACCTGCACTCCCGCTCCATCCACTAACCGTCCCAGTCCCCTAAAGTCTCGTTTGATAGCCCTGAGGCTTCTCTCTTCAATGTCATCACTACCTGCCTGGACTATCAAAAGAGGATAATAGTCAGAGGAGCGAACCAGGTTGGGAAGCTTCTTGGCAACGTCCCTGACCCTGGCCCCAGGGAGGCAGCAGACTTCCCTACGGGTAGGGTCAGGCCGACAAATAGGGCCCTCTGTTCCCCTGAGGAGAGAGTCTCCCACAACAATAACCCTTCTGTCTTTCTTGGTGGAGGCAGTCCTGAGGCGTGGAGTCGACCTCCTCGCCCTAGTCGTCCTCCTGGGTACTCTTGCTACCTCTTCCTCACCCACCGGTCTCTCAAGCTCCAGGGCCTCAAACCTGTTATGTAAGGGCACCTGGGAAGGTGGGGACGGAAGGGGAGGGCATCGCCTGCGATGTCGAGCAGGGACCTGTTTCCATTCCTCCTCAACTCCCAGATCCCCTCCCTCTGCCTGACGGCGACAGGGGAGGGGGTCCACCCCCGTTTGAGATGTCTCACCCGGGTACTTCTCCTTGAGGCCCTGCAGGGAGTTGCTCCACCAGTCTATCTCCCGCTCAGACTCCCTGATATCCCTCAACCTCTCCACCTCCTCCTTGAGCTCTGCCACCATGCGGACCAGGTCATCCACCTGCTCGCACCTCACGCACCCAGTTTCTCTGCCTCCCGCCGATGGCAGCAACAGGCTCAGACACTCCCTGCATCCGGTGACCTGAACTGCTGCATTTTTTAACGGGTAGTCGGTCTGGGTATGTACCGACTTCCTGGAGAGCGCACCGTGCCTGGTGGAGACCATTATTGCCTAGCTAACGGCTGTCGTTACAGGAGGTGTTACGTGTGGGCGGGGGAGAGCGCCCTGCCCTGCCTGCTCGCCCTGCCTGCGTGAACTGCCGCGCTAACTGCCACACCACTCCCTTCTGCCGCGCCACGCCCTGTTTGCCCGTCCTGTTCGCCGCGCTCCTGGTCGCTCGCGCTCCCTAGGGGCAGCTTTTGAACGGCTGGGGGGGGGGGGCGCTGCTGGCTCCGCCTACGCCTCGTCAGCGTCCCTCACGAGGGCTGCCGGGTCGTGGCGGCTCCCTCAAGTAGGCTCGATGCCGGAAAATTAGCCCTGCCTGGCCCGATCCCCCGCTCCGCTGCAGAACGCGTCTGCCCCGGAGCCGATCGCCTCGGCAAATGGCCGAGTCAGAGTATACTTTGATCAATGTGATGATTTCTGCTGATGGTGACTTAGGTTTTGACACAGTCTGTATTGTTCTGGAATTTCAGCCTGTATTTTAAGAATTCTTGTGTCTCTTTATTATTTTTATTTCAGAATTCCCTCCAATACATAAACCGTGCTTTTGCAAAAAATGTCTGGAGCGTGTTAGCATCTACACGTCAAGAATCCTCTAAGTACATCTCCAAGCCAGCAGCTTCATATTTTCTTACTTCACCATACGCTAGACTTGGATGGTTGGTATTTTTTTCTTCCTCATACCCCACTCCTAATTTCTGAAAATGTTGAGTACCAACCAAAGTACTATTTTTTATTCTTGGGATACTCTTTAAAGATGATACTCCAAATCAGTTGGTGGCACAAATCTGTCAGAGTGGCTTATGTTGACTACCCAGAGCTACAAGTTAACAGACAGGACCCTTTTTTCTTTCCAGTGTTAGCATAAGCCTCTTTGTGTCAGTTCTGAATAAAACTGTCAAGATCAAAAGTTCCATTCAGATGTAAACTGTAGTCAAATAAGTTCTTTCTTTGAAACGGTTTTCTCGTCATTTTGTTCAGAATGGAAAGAAGCAAAATTAGGACCATCAACAGCTCTAGTTCTGAACAGTATAGGAAGATTGTTACCCTGTTTTGATTATTGGTTGATCATTACACCCAATTAGTTGCCTGTCCTGAATTGTGCCTAACTGAGTGTTTTGGAAACTCCAGAAGATTAATAAGGAGTTCAAAGATGCCTCAGAAAGAGGCATGTTCTCTCTTCTTTCCAGAGAGGTTCTATTTTTACATGCAGTAGAGAGAGGAATTAAATAAATTTGTTTTGCTGCTCATCTTGCTCTTTTTCTTCTGACTCAAAAATTGAAGATTTAATTCTTGAGGTTACTTCACACCAGCCAAATGAATAGTAGTTACTTATTTTCTCGACATGTTCCCTGTCTAAACTCCACCACATTACTGAGACCCATCTTCCATTTGCTTATCTACTGTTACATCCATTGATTAAATCAGAGGTTCAGTTAAAATGGTAGTTCATTTCACCTTTTGTACTCTGTCAGATGCAAGCAGCCCTTCTTCATACTTCTTGTTCTGACTGCTCGTAGGTGCCTTGTGTCAGTAAGTAAAAAAGCAGTCCATACAAATGTGAGGTGCATTAATGGAAGATTAACCTCTGTTTTTATTTAGTTCAAGAAAACAAAAATCAGTTATGCAATAGGAAAAATGCTATGTAGATTCTTACAAAAATATAAGACACATCTCAGTTTACCTGAAAGTAAAAGTATTTATTTTCTGATAATGTAGTGGTAGTCTGGCAGCTAATCCTATGATTTTCTTGACTCCCTTGGTGTACAGGGCAGTGATTTCAGCTGACCTAAACCAGGATGGATATGAAGATCTGGTGGCTGGAGCACCAGGGTACAGCACACTGGGCCATATTCAGATAGGACGGGTGTATATAGTCTATGGCAATCATTCAGGTTTGCCAACAGAGGACATGGATCTAGATGGGAAAGCAGATGAAGTACTAGAGGGTTACCAGGTGAGGGGTCAAGTGAAATACTCGACATTTTTTGTTTTGTTTTTGATTGAATGTGGTAAATTCTGGTAAATTCTGATATATTATGCATTTCAGGAAAAATAACTGTTACTTCAGTCACAGGAACAATTAAAGCAATATTGATCTGTAGGTTCAATTATTTTACTCTGCCAGATTAGAACAAAATATTAGAACAAAATAGGCCCTTGATTAAGAGTGAGACAGATTCTCTGTAAGTCACAATATATCTTGTTCAGTTCCCTGCATATAAGCGAATATTGTGAATTTCTCTTCCTTTTTCATCTAAAACTATTAGTTCAATATAAGTCTCAATACCTTTGAAGCTGCATTTTTCATGAATTGTTAACTTTTCACAAAACCATTGTTTATCTTTAGTATGACTATAGGATACATAAGAAAATAGAGAAAACTGTGATTTGGCAGGCTGGTGACTGGCTTGTACCTGAGAAGCAGGATCAAAGTATCTTTTTGAGTAATAAAGTTGATCCTCTGTTGAAAATATAGTTATTTGCACAGAAGTGATTAGAAAGAGGTGAGATAAATTTCCTTGTAAACTGTTTCTGTGGTTATAAACTGTGGTGTAACAGCTGATGTCTCCTTACAGTGTTGTAGTGGTTCACAGTTGTAATACAAAGATTGTAAGCATAAGATCAGTGGTGCACTAGACTCAAAAGAGGAAATACCTCAGCAGTCCCTTATTGTATCAGTTAGTTTATATTCTAACACCCCCATAATCTCAAAGGGAGCAGCCCACTCCCAATTAGTGTATTAGTATGGTGGTTATTTGAAAGAACAGTGATGCTAAGAAAATCTTAAGAATTTTTGGGATGGGTTTTTATCATCTCTGTTTCCATTTTTTTCTTGCACTGTGTTTGCAAATGTGCATTGTACTTTGATAGTTTTGTCTTTAAAACATGTTATTTTCTTGAGAGCAATGCCTCTTCTTTTAGCCTTCAGGCAGGTTTGGTTCTGCCTTGGCAGTCCTGGACTTTAATGAGGATGGAGTGCTAGATCTGGCAATTGGAGCACCTTCTGTGGGATCTCAGTTTCTCACTTACAAAGTAAGTCATGCACATGCTTTGTAGTGAAATGACTGAAATAATGTCTCTTGTGTCTCAAAGTGATATTGTAATATAAACACAAAGGTTTGTAGCCTTTGTGATACTTTTGAGTAGACCAATGAAAGTTATCCATATCTACCTTTCAGTGGCCTTTTGGCACAAATCAAATTGCAGTTTTGAAGTACTGATATGCTGGAAACATAAGGAGCCATTCATGACATCTGAGTGTACCATTTGCTTTTTAAGAACAAGGTGTCTGGAAGGGACCTCATGTCAGTGAGCCTTGTCATTCACTGTCACAGGTCAACAGTTGATATCTAAAATGTGATATGGACACAGACGTGCTAAAGTAATCAAATTCGAGAGTTTTAATGACTTGCAGCCAGATTAGCCCATGTAATGGTCCCTGAGTGTTTTCAGCCCACCTGAACTGAGAGGCAAAATACATTACATTAAACCACTTCCATTAAGTTTAAAACTCTTCAGAATTTCACATACTAATTTAGCTTCCTATTCCTAAGTAGGAATTTAAATGCTTGTATGTAGCATGGAAAATTACATACATCTGTTGTGTCTGACACTGCCTCTGATTGCATTAAGTAATTGTTAACAAAACTAGAGCCACGTGAACATGCATGTAATGAACATAGTATACAGTGTACTGGCCTTGCTCCTAAACCACAGTATGATGAAAATGTACTTCTCTATACTTACCTAGTTTGTTGCCTGGCAATAGCATTGTTAATTACAACATGAGTATTTTTAGGTTTGGGGTGGAAAAGACAAATTTATGAGAAGGCTCTAATAGAAAAAATGCAGTTGTATTAATAGTCCTTGCACACTGTTTTGTATTTCATACTTGGTGCTGCCTTACAAATCCTCTCATGTGGTGTTTGCTTTTCCTGCTGTTTAGGGTGCTGTGTACGTCTATTTTGGAACTAAGGGAAGAGGCTTGCCATCTCAACCAGATGTTACCATAACTTGTCAGGTACACTGATCAGAATAAAACAGGGCTACAAAAGCAGGAGGTGAGGTAAAGGGGAAAGGAGCCTGTGAGCTTAAAGAAAGATTGTTAAAATCAAACTTATAATTGCAAGGGAATATAGACATGTAATTGGGGATGGTGCAAGCAGGTGTTTGCATAGGTTGGTTGTATGTGGAAAAGACATCTGTACTTCAGTGCAGGGGAGGGAGCAGAGTGAACAAAAGGATGCACAGCCCTCTGGAAAAACAAAAACAAAAACAAAGAAACAAAAAACAACAAAAATGAGTTCATGGAGGGTAATTTGATCAGAAGCAGAAAAAGTTAGCCCTTTAGAAGTAAACCCCTCTATTTTGTTACAGAATTGATGGTTCAAGTTCCATTTCAGTGTTAAACTAACTGTTTATTACAGTATTCCTACTGTAATCTTGGTTGGTCCCTCCTGGCAGCTGACGTTGATGGGGATGGAAATGCTGATCTGGTTGTTGGCTCTCCATATGCACCTGGTAGTGGGCAGCAGAGAGGATTTGTGGCTGCATTTCACTCTCATTTCAATAGGAGTGACCAAGGTAGTATTTACTGAGTAAATTAATCATCTTATGTTATATGACTGTTCACTTGTTCTTAATTAATCGTAAGATAATTCAGATAATTCAGCTACTCCTCCTAGCTTTGTGTCATCTGTAAACTTGTTGAGGGTACAGATCACTAATGAAGACATCAAACAGAACTGGTCTCAGTATTGACCCCCAGGTTATACCACTAGTTACTGGCCTCAAACTAGAAGTTACACTGCTGATGAACCACTGAACCCCCTGGGCTCAGCGATTCAGCAAGTTTTCAGTCTACCTCACTGCCTGCTCATCCAGCCCATACTTCAGCAGCTTCCCTATGAGGATTTTATGGGAGACAGCGTCAGAGGCCTTACTGAAGGCCAGGTACCCAATATCCACTGCTCTCCCCTTACCCATCAGGCTGGTCATTTCACCGTAGAAGCTTTTCAAGTTGGTCAGGCATGACTTCCCTTTGGTGAACCCATGCTGACTTTCCCTTTCTTGTCCTTTGTGTGTGTTTGGAAATGTTTTCCAGGATTAGTTGCTCCATCACTTTCCCAGGGATTAAGATGAGGCTGACTGGTCTGAAAGTTCCTGGGTCCTCCTGAAAGTTAGAAGTGACATTTGCCTCCCTCCAGTCTTTAGCACTTCTCCCAGTCACCATGATCATTCAGATTATTGAGAACTAATAATTCAGGGAATAATTTGAAGATTCTTATTTGAATTATATCTCTTGCATTTATACTCTTTAGATATATAATTCAAATTTATAGTTCTTCGAATTATATTCAAAGAATAATTCAAAGATTAGTCAGACCTACTTCCCCTGTGATCCCACCTGCCAATTGGTTGAATAAACTGAAGCCTGCTTGCCTAAAGACCAATCTCTGCTACCCTCTCAGTTGTTTTCTCACTCCATTCAGGCTCTTGAACTTGCTGTTTCATGGCCATGACAGCTAAGGCTGCCATTGATTACCAGATCCCCAGCCAGTTCTGCCTTGTTAGTGGAAAGCAGATCAAGTTGTGCATCACCCCTGGTTAGCTTATCCAGTGTCTGTAATGAGAAGTTACTCCAGACACCTTCTAGAAACGATGTCTGTGTGCATCCTGCCATGCTTTCAGTATATGTGGGGAGGATCAAATCTTTCATAAGAACTGGAGTCTGTTGCAGAGAGAATTCTGTAGTGACTTTTCAATTTCAGTTCTCTGTCTTGAAAAATTCAACAGTTGTCTCATGTTCTTGAGTGCTTTAGTAGTTCTTCTCACGGAGTTTATTTCAAGAAATTTCACTAAAAGGTTAGTCTTTAATTAAATGTCTGGTGATTCAGATGAAGAAAACATAAAATTAAACTTACCTGTTTCTGAGGAATTTAATTTGATGCCTAACTAATAAAGGTAATAAAAAATGCTGAAGTCCTTTGTGTAGTAAGCATCCACTTTTTCCTATACTACTGTTGGTATCCTATAGTTATAGGATGTGCTGATAGTCTGATTGTCAGAGAAAATGTATGTAGATGTACATCATAGGGAGGTGAATTCTTCTTTCTAGGAGCGCAGTCCTGGATTTTAGCATCTGAGGTGGACAGGCCTGCTGAAGTCACTAGTTTGGCACATGGATTAAGCTACAAACTAGTGAGACAAATGTAAATGAATGACTGTGAAAGCAAAGAAGCAATGGATTCGATTGCCTATTGATGATACCAAGGAGAACTGAAAGATCTTCCTTAGAAATTTGCAAATGTAACTTGAGGGATTATTGTGTGCTCCTTCATGCGGACAAAGAGAAATGCTAGAAGTGAATGCAGTTAATGACTACAGGTGATGGAGATTGTTGTGAATGAGGACGGAAAGGCCACATATAGAGCTAAATAAAGTTAGCGGTGGTGAGGCAAGATATGCAGGTATTTAAAGCTTCATGAGAATCACATAAATGAGTTTTCCAGTAACTCCTACTAAATTTTTGTTTAGTGTATTCTACTTCATGTAAAATCAGAAACCATAACCAAAATGGATTTTACATTTCAAAACACCATTGACATTTTTTTTAATAACTAAAACACAGAATGAATGACTTGAATTAAAGCCATAATTATTGATGCTCCCTCCCCACCCTGTAAGAATTACAAATTCTGATAAACAGTTCCAGTTTTGCCCCATCCCTAAGAAGGACCCATCAGTTCATGGCAGACTTGACTGATAGCCTTTGTGTGCTTTGTGTAGGCTAATGCAATGCTTTAGAAGCAGGCTGTACTGAGTAAAGGCTTTCACCAGAGAGTACAGCTACAGACTGAGTGTTGCTGTGCCGTGAAGTTAGCAGTAACTGGTGCCATATCATAGGTGGTAGAACTACTTATAGAAACTTCTCATCATAGGGTGAAACACTGGATGATTGCTAATAGAATTTTGTATGACAGGTTACACCAAGATTTAATTAATATTTTTTCTGGTCTGTCAGGACTTCTATCTGTAGAGGATGCCGATTGGATGGTGAAGGGGGAAGAAAACTATGCTTGGTTTGGATTTTCACTTGACAGTTGCCAGCTGGAGAATGTAACACTACTGCTGATTGGTAGCCCTACATGGAAGAGCTGTGTTGGGTGTGTTGTAAATGATTGTTTTATTTCTCCTCTATCCCACCCTACATCGGTAAAGATTTGTACTATATTAGACTTCTTGCTTTTTGGGAACTTTCCTCTTTGTCCCGCTTAGAATACTTTTATTCATATTTTTATGCCTTTACCCTTCCTTGTGTATTTACAGAGGGGGTCTTTGCTTTTAGAGACACTTAAGAACTTGTGGGGTTTTTCTTGGTGGGAGGGGTCACAAAAACACCAACAAGTAGGCATGCCTAAAATAATTCTACAGATAGCACTGACATTTTCAAAAGCAAGCCAAATGCAAAAATGTATTGGGTGTTAAAGATGGACAGACAAGGTCTGTGCCCACAATGTCTGGTTACTCGTTAAAACAAGTATGGGATTACTAAAATAGATTTCTAGAATTTAGCTGCCTCTGTTATTCCAAAGTAAAAGGGGAAAATATTTTAAGATGAACAATCATGGCTGAATCTACAGAAATCTGAATGTCATTATATACAAATATATTTTACATTCTAATTCAAGCTGCGATCCCTTCTCAACGGATGTCAGGCAGAGTGTTGGGAAGGTATATGGATATAACCCACCGAGCACAAAGTACTGGTTTGCAGTAGCTGGAGACAAGGTAGGGCTCCCTATATAGTATAGTCCTTATATATATTATTCGAAATAAAGCAACATTCTATGGAAATGACATAAGCATTTTAAAAATCTAACAGGCAATGGGCAGAATGGGTTTGTCTCTGGCCAGTGGTGTGATGTCTGTGGCTGGAATCAACAGAAAAGTTTTGGTGGTGGGTGCACCTACTACAGGTATGCCTTTCTAAAAGTTGGAAAACATTTCTGCTTTGGGATATTCCTTTCTGTATGAGTGGAGAATAGAATCAAAGTTAAAACTTAGAAAATAGACCATTTAGCTGCCATAGAATTTTTAAAACATTTAGAAAAAATTACTGTAATCACCTACAGGTGACTTGCATTTTTTTTAAGACTTCTATACTGTGCCTAACTTCAATGTTTTCTTTTCCTTCTTTAAAAATAACTTCCATTAACAGCATTTGTTATCTTGCATTATTTATGTAGCTGTAATTTGTTAGTAGGCTGCATATTTCTTGGAAGTAAAACATAGTATTTTGTGCTTACTTTGGAAGTAAGCAGTAAGGAAACGCATATCAAAATGTAGAACTCTAGTATCTGTCCTTTAAAATGAATGCATATTTCACCTGCTAGTATTGCTAAGAGATTGTTTCTGTGCTAACTAGCATTACTGCCATATAAATTTGATGTTTGGATCTTAAATTACACTGTTTGTCCATTTTGTATAATGCCAGTATTACCTGCTTGCAAGGTATTTCAAGTACTAAGCCTGAGTTCTTATGTCTGATGATCAACTTCTGTTACTTTGTTGTTTTTTTTTCTAGACAGCCTGTCTAGGATTTCATTTATATCCTCTGTGCTGCACCAAGCTGGACTAGCTCTGGTATATGATCTGACAGACAGCACCAAGCCTTCTTTGCTTAGCACATTCAGTGGGGACAGAAGGTTTTCTCGCTTTGGAGGAGATGTATGCTTAAGTGACCTGGATAATGACGGACTAGGTAAAGCTAGATAAATCTAGATTACCAGAGGTGAAATTCATTGCAACAGGAAGACCGGTCACCTGCATATTTGTACAAGTGCTAAGCCCAGCCTCAGCTGACTTGCACAAATATTCTACTGTAACTTCCGAGGAGGCATCTCTAAAACCCCAAACAATTTAGACATAAATTGAAACATTTTAACTGGAATTTTTGCATTTAGAGGTATACAAATGCCAGCTCTCATGCTTCGGTTTAGCATTATTTCACTTCTGATGTCCTGTATCATCCTTGTACTATTTGCAGATGAAATGATTGTGACATCCCCATTGCGAACTAACGATATCACCACGGTACTGTTTGGTGGGGCAGCTGGCCGTGTTTACATTTACAACGGAAAGCAGACATCCTCAGGGAACATGACAGGCCACTGCAAATCATGGATATCTCCCTGTCCTGAGGAATGGGTAAGAAGTCATACAAGTGAAATCATGGCCTAAGGTCGTATTGACAGGTAAATTAATACCTCCCATGCAGACAACCAGCATGCTGTGCTTGGTTTCAGAAAACCGAAGCTTACTTCTGTTTCCGAACCTGTGTAATTTGGCTCCTCCTGTTTGTTGTCAAGTTTCTTTTCTGTTTAGGATCCAGGGTTATTGCACTGGGCTTTTACTCTCCTAGCGTGGTTCTCTCCACTCACTTTTTTTTTTTTTTTTCCTCCTCTTCAGGCACAGTATGTGCTGATTTCTCCTGAGGTGAGTAACTAGAAAACAATTTGCTGCAAGAAATGACAAAAATCCACTTTAGAAACAGCATTATAACAAGCAGCATTATCTTACAGGAACAGTCAAGATTTGGGAGTTCTGTCATCACTGTGAAATCTGAAAGAAAGGTAAGAAAAGTAATTGCTGTTGTTGCTTCATTACATCTTTCTACCTCACTTGCATATACTGGTCAACGCCTCACATCTTACTCATGTGCAGAAGTCTGAAGTGCTTTTTCATCATGAGTGAAGTTTTCCTTTAAGTCACTCTCTGAGCTGATAATTAAAACCATTTTACAGGTAGGCGAACTGTGGAGTTGTCAAAATTCTGGCACCTGAATTCAAAGGGATTGCTTTGAAATGACCTGAAATCTAACTACTTGGGAGTTAATGAAAGGTTGCACTGTATATCTAGCACAGATGCCAGTTGGCTTTACTGTTCAATCCAACCTGTATGCAAAGCAGCTGCTTAGCTGTACTGTAAACAAGGCACCCGCTTTCTTAGTGCTTGTTCAGCTGAGGGGAGTCCAACGTTCCTTAGTCTGATGCAACCTGTGTAGGAACACCTTAGCAGTAGGCTGAGGAGATGTGCAACTGGTCTTCAACACATGGTGTTGACTTCTCCATCTTAAATCATACACTGGAGAAACACCTGGAAATGCAAACACATCTAAGCTAGGTTAGGGTGTGTCATCCAACACTCACAACAGACATTGCTGATGGCTGTTGTATGAATGCATGTGAGGAAGTTTTCCAAGCAATTGTGTTCCTTTGCTATGGCACCAATCCAGTCCACACTCCAGCTTTATCTGTATTGATCTTGCTCCTGAGAAAGTTTATGCTGGCAAAACATTTGACTAGTTCTAGCTTCTTCCAGTTCCCCAGCTGGAAGAGGTCTGATTGCCAAATGGTTTTGTTAAAAGTTATTCTGATGAGGTGGGTTGCTCTCCCCTTTCTCCTCATCACATTTGTATACAACACTAATGATAAGCAGAAAAAATCCAGTTTCTATTAGGGAGGTTTCAGGCAATCATGAACCTGTATTTGCATTTTGCTAACCCTTCTCCCATATCCATTTCCACAGAAAGAAGTTGTAGTGGCAGCAGAGAGAAGTTCAGCGAAAGCTCGACTTGGTGGAAGGCTTTTTGTCTACTCACTCTGAACAGTCATGGTAATCGTTAAGACCAGGGTAAAACTGGTGTTTTAGTGAGGAATCTGTAGTATCTGTGACACTTTCCCTTAACCCATACAAACCAACAAGACCACATGACAGCAAACTTCAGTAGATATACAGCCTAGATAGCTCAGTAGGGTCCCTGATAGTATCCAGGGAGTGAAGGATAGTCACTATTTTTAAGTGATGGTGAATTGTTGCAGCAGAATTACTGAAACAAGTTCTTGTTGTGAAGTTAAACAAAAGATATATTAATCAATGTTTAGCAGCGCTCAAGTGCTCTACTACTTAGTACACACCTAATAACTCAACTAGCCTGATGCACTCAAAATGTCACTGAAGCTTGATGTATATAAATATTGAATGCATATAGAAGTGTTGCTTACCTCACTGTAAACGTCAAATGCCAGGCAAGGGATCTCTCTAAACCTCTAGGACTAAGTTTGAGAGGCATCCATGCTGAAGGGGAGATAACTACTGCAGCCTGCTGCTGTGGAGAGCACAATGGGCTGTAGTGGCTGCAAATATTCATAGCGTAAAGTTGTTGACTTGTAGTCAAAATTCTTCCTTTTACAGTCATGTAATACAGGCAGGTTTTTCTCTTTCGTATTCGTAGTTTCTCAACTATACTGGCTCTGCATAGAAATTCAGGTCCTTGACTGTACTATTTTACATTTGCATCCAATTAGGCCTGTTTACTAGCAATGCCTGAGCCAGAGTGCTACCAGCATGAGATGGAGGGAGTGTAACCATCACAGGAATGTGACCATCATGGTGGTCTGACTTACAAAACAACCAGAGCTACGTCAGTCATGCAAGTGGATAAATTAACTCTGTTGTGAGTGATAGCAACACAACCTAGTAAGCAAGCTGGTCTGAAAACTTTTTGGAGACTTGAAATGAGCAGAAGGCTAGATTCTGGTGGCCGTATTTGTCTGTATAAATTATGTTGAGGGCTTTTGTCAGCTTCAGCTCTAATTGTCAGGTCACCTTATTTACTGATCAGGTGTGAATATTTTCTTGACAAAATCAAGATGGAATCACCCATAATTTACATTCCTAGTATACTGTGATACTGACAGGGATTCTAAGACATCAAAAGTTGCTGTCAAAGTAAGAAACATGGAGGAAGGGCAGCTCTAAACCAGTCAGAACAGGTAGACGCCAATAAGGATCATCTCTGTTGCTACCAAGTCTCGAGGGCCACATAAACGACATAGAACAGCTGGGTTCTCCCAGGGAGAAGAGAGCAAGCAAAAGTGATTAAGTTGTTGGAAATACTTTTGCTTTTCCGCTCATGGCTGAGACTACTCTGATACCTTTTTTATGTTTTTATGTGAAATTCCATGACCATGGTAACTTAGGATTGTGCTTTTATTGCTAACAGTGTTGGATTTAGCTAACTCACTCTAGTATTGTATGATACATGTTAACAGTGTGCATCAGTATCTATTAAAAAACTTGAGCAGTGAAATGTGATGCTCTTATTATCAACACTAATACACAGATGCGTATGTATCTGCATTTCATCTTTCTTGCCTCTGTAACAATCATAAAGCATTACTTTTATTTTGAATAACACAAATCAGTGGAATAACACACATTTCTGAATGCCATCCTTCAAGGATTACACATCTCAACTTACCTTGTTAAGAATTCTCTCTCAGGAAGGTTGTCTTTAAAAAAAAAGATGACAAGGTAAACATTAACTTGATGCATTCTGCCATCTATTTTGGGGACCTAACTTGCCCAGATGATAGAAAAAATAGCCACACAGCTGTTACTTAGAAATCTGAACTTTATGAAAGCGGTAACCAGATGGAACTGGGAGCACTGAGCACAGTACTTACCTTGCAAATCTATGAATAGTGGTATGAGGCAAAACAAGCAGTGCATTTATAAGGGCAGATTTTTATTTATTTTTTTTAAACTAAAATTGCTGATACCAGTATGTTCTGGAACAATTCTATTCTTAAAATGCAGTCTCCACTGGCTTTATTTTTTCTATGTATGATCTCCGGGTAATTTTATTGCACATTAACTCATTCAGTTACTCAAATTGTATGAAAACCATTAAAAGTATGTATAGGTCTGTAAAATGAAAGGCAGTCTTGTAACAGAACTGTCTTCCTCTCAGTGCTTTTATTCTGCTTTAAGTCACTTATGTACAGGAAAAGGAAGCAATATGCTATGCAAAGGCCTCACTGTACAGAGGAAAGAGCTTGGAAAGCATACGTGAAAGATTCCCAAACAGCTGTACATTTGAGTTCTGGCCTAATGCAACTATTACTTGCTTGAAAACATCACATCCGTATCCCTTCACTCACTGCACTTTCTTGGAGTTTATCAGCAATGGTATGAGACCCACTGTTTTTTCTGCTAGGTTACTTAGTTTAGGAGCTGTACTGTTGGTTTTTTGTTTGTTTGTTTTGTTTTTTAACTTCTCTACTTGTTACAAATAAAGGCTGCAAAAATGTTCACCTGTGAATGTAAAAGCATTACAAAGCCCATTAATTTTCTCACCTCTTCATGCCTTTTGTATCTGTAGTTGAAGTCTCATACAGAGCAAGAACCATTTGAAAATAATTTAGTAAAACTCACTTAAACCACACTAAGATCACGGGCCAGCATAATATTGGTTTTTATACTCTTTTGTTTCCATTCTGGACTCGTTTCAAGTTCACAGCTATGGCTGTCTTTTCAATCCCTGCAAGTACAGTCTTTTGTCTGGTGGCACCCAAGGAGCTACTCACTGTATGTTACCAAGGTTAAAAAAGCCCAAACAAAAAACTAGACAGTGGCCTTATTTAGAAGGCTTTCATACTCCCCTTATGGACTGAGAGAAGCCAGCAGAGAACTATACCGAGAGTTCAGAGGTAAGTCCTAAGGACAAAACACAAATAGTGGCCACAAAGATTTTACTCCTTCCTCCAGTCCATTACAAGACACAAGGCTTGCACACTCTTCAACTAACTTAGCTACTTACTGTGGTGATCTAGTCCATGCTTTCTCTTGCCTTCTCAGAAAGAAGTTGGGTTCTGCTTTCTCTCTTTTAAGAGAAACTAACAATTGGTCTGATGATTTTCATCAGGATTTGAATCAGTCCTTATGACACGAGGAACTGTTAAACTGCAGCTATGTTAATGCATATTGAAATAGTGGCAGATGGCAGGCACAAGCATGCATTGTCAATGGAGCTAATTTTCCAACTATTAAAACTGCATACAGTTTGGGCTTAAATTAATTGTTAAGCAATACCCTAAATAAGTAGCCATGTTTCAAAACTCACTTAAAATAAGAAAAAAAGTATTATTTTTGGTTACTGTGAACTATGAAGTAGTGCTTCACAAGGGATGCAGTTGTACTTTTGCTTAGGAAAATAAATTATCTGCAATTAAGTAGGGCTTTAAAAAAGAAAAAACATAGAAAGGGCACTTTTTGGGTAGATTTTTTCTTTGATAGTTGAAGGCAGATTGCTAAATCTGCAGTTCAGAACGAGAATTATTGATGAATGCTGACTGTTGTCATCCTTTAAGCTGAGAATGCTGCTCTTCAGAAAGACCATTACGTGAGTTAAGTGTTTGACAGAAACATTTAAAATGAGTATGTATATGTGATACTGAAATCTAATGGAACATACATGGAGTGGAGGTGAGACTATTGTGGAAAACATGTAACTATTTCCCTTGAGTTTCCCTCTTTTTGTGTGTAAGCATTGAAATATCACCATAGGTTTTTGGCACAAAATATATATTAAATTAGCAAGTTTAGAAATTCTTAAGGTTTTAAGTAAGGAAGAACAAATGTAAGTGTCCAAAGTCTGCCCCGTAACAGTAAAAGTCTCTTTCTTCCTGCTGTTCCTATTGGTTTGTCAGCGTGCTTCTGCTCAGCCCAAATGTTTCTGCTTTAAGGTCATTCTTTATATCCACTCTTTGAGCTGCTGTCTGGGATTTTCTCAAAACTGCAGGAACCTAGGCAAGATACAAAATAGCCTTTAATTACAAGAGAAGCTGCTCTGTATACAGAAGAAGGAAATCAAGATTTAGAGAGGTCTGAATCACGCTTGTTCTCTTCTTATGTTCAAGGACACTCTCTAGCTTCTCACTCTTATCCCTTTCAGTACATTTCTCCAAGCCAGAGTCGGTATGTCTTGGTCTTGAGCAACACTTGAGAATAATCCAGTTAATTGTAGCCATAGTCTACAATTAACAACAAACTACTTCTATCTACTTCTTAACAGCAAGGCAAGGCAGCAAGGGAAGGGAGGGAAAAAGGGGAGTTTATCTTGGTCTCACTTTCTTTGGTCACTTCTAGGAACTTAACCTTTGAATCCACTGATACTTCTCTATTATAATTATTCAGAACATAAGCTGACAATATAGTCCTGTATGTTTTGGCAACGAAGGGTAGTGAACATGGAAAATGCCACATACAAAGTTTTGCTAATCTGAAGACTACCTCCTTGGAAATTTTCCTATAGCTTGGTGACATGTGGCTCTACAATGCCATCAGCATGAGTGGCAAAGATGGCTACTGGAAACTTCTGACTGGGAAGTTTTCATCTTCTCTTTTATGAGAAAGGGACCACAGATACAGAGTTAGTATGTGCGTGGAAGGAGAAGGACAGCATCCCTTATGTCCCTCATCATGAAGAGACTTCTGCAGGAGCTCAGAGGGCAAATGACGGCTGCTTCTACCATTAGTCTCAGCTTCCCTTGGGCTGCTAGGTGAAAGTGAATGCGGCATCTCTCAAAGAAGAACTTGCAGCTTCACTTCTAGCAACAGCACACAGTATCTTACTGCTCAAATACATGTTTGCCAGTGTTGGGCTTCCTGCCTCCTTCAGTCCAGCTAGGGAGAACCTTCTCCTTTGTCGAGCAGACTGACTTAGATTAACTCCCTGCAAGCTCTATGGCCGACCCCTCTACAACTGCTTACTTCCTGTTTTAGAGAGCAATTGTACATGCAGAGTATGAAGCAGAAATCCTAGCCAGCCATACGTACATGAGGAGGTAGTGAAGGTTCTAGATGCCGCCCAAGGAAGGAAAGCAAGCGCCGCCATATCAGGCCACTTCCCAGAAACATAATCCCAGTCACCAGCCAAAATATTCTGGGGTCCTAAAAACAGAACATCCCCATTAATTATGCAACTCTCACTTCAGGGATTTATCCAAAGATCATCTCTCACTTCCCACCAGTTTTCTTGTCCTTTATGGCAGGGAAGTCTATCAACAGACAAATTATACCAGGGAAAAAGGGCTGTTTTATAGCAAAATGTTTTATTTAGGAATCACCTTAATGTATTCTGTTACTGTCCCATGCAGTTTTCCATCCTCCATGAGGAGTTTGGAAATTCAAGCTTTCTATTTAATGGACTTGGAAAGGAAGAGGTCTTTCTGTGTTTTTATTTAGTCATTTTAAGACAGCACGTCCAATTGTAAATACTACTCTTGATATAGGAATAACCATGTAATTAACAGTAGAGTATCTCCTCTGGTGTGTAGGGAACACCCTGGCTACTTGCCAGATAGCTTTGTATCTGGAAAACAAAGTTGGGTTTTTCAGAAGCATGGATGATTATTATAGAAACACGAACATTTTTGTACAGTCAGTCCTTATTCAACCATACTGTTGTCTTCTCATTTCTTTTCCTTGGACATTACATAGACAAAAAACCCTGTTAGACTGTGCAATTAGCAATGAAGTAATTTTCTTTCAAAATGTGACACATGAATCCCCATGCTAAATTACCTTACTTCACACATTAATGTAAGTCTGGAATGGAGTTGTACCGAACATAAAATGCACCATAATAGCAGGGCCCATGTTTTATGTCACTGATAAAAGCAGCACTCATTCCTTACCTCTTCAAGAGATGACTCCAAGTTCATACCAAATGCAACTCCTATGAGTCCAAAGAGAGAGAGAGAGAAAGTCCCCATAGTCAGCTGCAAGTTCAGTCTCATCATCACATTACGGTGGCTAAAGAAGGGAGAAACATCTGTAAGGGGAACCCAAAAAATGTTCTGCTGCAGAAATTCTCAAATTCCACACGTTATGCATTAAAACCAAACAATGAACTAGAGGAAGTCATACTGGAATTAGGCAGCACACAAAACAACAGTATAAAAGAGATTTGCTCTGAAATTGCTGCACAAGTATACATCTAAGGCAGTAGGTTCTGCATAATCATCAGCTGACTGGGGTCACTCACTTTTTAGAGATATATGCACATACTAACAGTTAAATTCCATGGAAATTTCTCTCTCTCACTACTAATTGGCTGAAATTTATGTCAGTATTTACAGCCAACCAAAATGTACTGTTATCTTGCAAATTAATATACTTAAAAAGCAGAGTCAGTAAAGACTGCAGACTATAAACTTAAGCAGTTTTGTAAAATCCTATATTCAGCTCTTCCCAGAAATAATTTCTGTGGCTTCCTGATACACCATTCACCAATTGCTTATATAGGTAACTCCTCAGTAAACAGGAGAAAGAATATTAAACATTGACCTCAAAGGCAAGGTAGCATGTGCTTGCAAATGCAAACTACAATAACTTTTCAGTTAAAACGCCAACTTGTGGTGAAAACTGCAGCACACATAAAGAAATAAAATACTTGCTCCAAAATTATTCATTCTTTAATCATGGCATAGGGTGATAATGCAACTTGTACTGAACAGCTGAGTAGCCTAGCCAGACTCTTATTTACATAAACAGTTTTACTAAATTAAAATCATACTCAGAAGAGTTTGCTCTTATTTTGCCCCTGAATGTGCAGACATTTTCTTTAGTGAGTAGTTCTCCAGAAGGATCTCGGAATGGCTTGGTTTCTCCTGCTGGTGAAAACCGTTACCTAGGCTACAGAAGTTTTTACATATTACTGATTAGGGTGTTTTGTTGCTTTGCTTTAAACGGTTCAGTGATGAAAAAGTGCAATGCAGCTTCTTCTGCTGTGACAGCAAGTCCATTCAAGCCCTCATGAAAATGGAATTCCCCAGCCTTCATTTACTTAGAAAGTAACCTTCCTTTACTTAGAAAGAACAGGCAGCATTACATTCTGCTCAGTTTTTGGCAGTACAACAGATAGCATAGCTTACCTGTCCAGGTTGATAAAAATTATGCTTTCTGAGTCATCAATCAATACCCTGAGTTCACGAGCTTCATTTGCAAGATCTTCTGCTTGTCGGTAATAGTTCTCCAGCAGCAGTTCCATTTCTTCTGCATGGTCAATCCCAGACGTGCTCTCCTCACTGTGTGCAACAATTTGTACTTTTTTGGTTATATACATGGTGTATTAAAGTGCATTACCGATGTGTTAAAGACAAGGTGCATAGAAGAGTTGTGGTTAACAGCCAATAGAGTGCTGACACTAGATCTCAAAATCCAATCTTTTAAGTGACAGAGAAGCCCTCCATCAATACCTATGGCATAAAATAAAAGGCGTATCTTTTTAAATCAGCTGATCAGCACAGGCAGTCAGTTATTTTGAGTAGAGCAGTTAGCATTTGATGTGCTCAAGGTATGCATGGAAACATGAATTTTACTTTTTCAGCTATTAGAACGTTATCAAGTAAATCTTGACACTTTGAAAAGATAAACTTAATTTTTTGGTGCCCTCAAGTGGTGGAAGTTGATAACAGCGCAGCCAAAAATCACAAGAATAAAACAGAACCAAAAGTCAACACAATCACATGGTTAGGGATGTGTCTTAGGCATAGCATTAAAACAGTTTAGTTGTAAGGCTCTTCAGCTATACACAGTAATTACTGCAAAAAAATGGGGAGCACGAAGCTGCTTAAGAGTGAGTGTCAAATGGAAGATGCTGCTCTGCTAAGTATGTCTGAGACTTTCATCTTACTGCATTGTCCAGAATGCTGGATCAGCAGCCTTCTCTAGAACAGATATGTAATTTTTAGGGGTGTGCTGGATCCTTCATTATGTAGACAAAAGGTACCCAAGATCCAGGAGAGCACAGAAACTAGCAGCAAAGCCAGGAAGATTCTTCACCTTTTTTTTTTCCTTTTGTGGTATGACCTCATTTCTCTATACAGACTAAACTTTCTACAGAATCTCCTTGTGGCATTGCTGCCCGTTAATGGAACCTCTCTGAAATGGTTTCCCAAGAAAGTTAGTGCTATATCTTAAGAATCAACCCACTTAAGGTCCCCAGAGACCTTTAACAGAGACCCTAGTTTATCTTATGGGGCTGAAACTTTGAGTTAGCCAGGCTGATTTCAAAGCCCTTCAGACCTAGAGGTTTTTACTGCGTGCAGAGGAGCAGGGCTGGGGATTTGAAAATCTTTGAGCACTATCTACTGTATTACAGATTCAGCTCATGATCCTATTTGATAAGTATCTTTACACTGGCTTCTCAGGAGGTACAAAAAGGGAAACAACAGGCATAAAAACTTAAAAACAACTGCCATCTGATTTGTTTTCATTAATTAGCCTCCATCTGTCTCCTGAGTCTTTCGATACTCTGTTGTTCCTTCACACAAAGATAGAATGTCTGCCTCGTCTTTCTGGTCTCAGCTCACCATTCCTGCATCAATGCTGCCTCCCATCTGGGTTCCTCCTGACCTCCTCTGATAGGCTTCTTGAATCCATCACTTGTATCCTGGGGTCAAGAGAAGTGCCCATACTGCCAGCCTGTCTGCAAACACGCTGCCATGGCTAGTATTTGCCAATATGCCTCATGCATGGACTGCCTCACAACATCCTGTTGCATGGCTCCAGCAGTCTTCACAACCTCCCATCACCTCTTCTACCTTTCTGCAATGGTGGTGGCTTGAAGAGGTGACTCCAGGTTTCTCCTGATGTGAGAGTTCAAGAGCCCTCCCAATACTGCTCCAGCAGATGCACTAGAAATGCAAACTGCACCCCAATTATGGAGTACAGCGTTTATATCATACATTTAAACTAAACTCTGCAGGGCAAGAAACTTATTTCCTGACTTCAAACACACTACTGTGTGAACAGTATTAATATACCCACATATAACGTGGCTAGGCAGAAGTATTATTCAGCAGCCTCACAAAGGACATGAAAGGTATTTTTTGTTCTCTACTTAAAAGTTCTCTACTCTCTTCTGGGTGCACTTACATAAAGACTGTATCAACAGCATTGCCCCAAAGCTTCCTACAAGTTCTGAGGGTGAGCAGAAAGCTGGAAACAAGGCATTCAGACCACTTCTTACAAAAGAAGTGTGGTGTCTGACTCATTCAAGACAAACTTTAAAATGTGCTGCTTTGTTTTGTTGGTGAAACTGAAGAAAATTCTCCCAGGAAGTGTTAATCTGTACTGGGAAAATATCATTTGCTTTTTTTCCTGCTGCTATCCTGCTCCCATCCCAATGCATACTAGATGAACTGGTCTACTATGCCAAGAACTATTTGTAACTGTGTATATGACTAGTGCTACTGAACCTCCTCTCCAGAACAGTGGATACAACCATTTGCTAAAGTGACTAACATCAGGGCTTTAAAAACGTTAAGTCTTTTTCCTTCTGCTTTTTGGAGGGGAACATCCAGATTAGTGTTCAAGTACTCCTTAAATAAAACACACTTTAAAAAAAAGTATCTGGTTTTATAATATACATACAATACTTGTGGATCAGTCCATTTAGATAGACAGAGCTCTTCTATTAATTCTTCTTCATCTAGAATCTCCAGAATGGTTTCTTTGAAAACTTTAAGATCTGTTTCCAGTTCTGACAAGCTGAAGAAAGAACAGGCAAGAAGTCAAGTAATCCCACTGGCACCAACATACCAAGGTAATCTTTAGATGATTTTGCCAGCACCCTTGCCAGACTGAGTTGCCAGGGAAGAGTTCTTTGGAGGGTTCTGAGAGTTGCTTTAAATAAAACTCTCTAGAGGCCACACATTCAGCAGTGGTGGTGATATATCCATAAACCAGCAGGCTATGGCCAAACACTGAAAGGGATTGAGCTGTGTTTTCTGGATATATCTAAAAGAAACTTTACAAGAAAAAAAAACTCATGTAGGGAGTGCGCTGTCCTTTAAGACAGGATAATACATGAAGTAAACTTAAAGGGCAGAACCAATGGCTAACCTTTTTTGATATTATAAGGAACGTTCTCATGTTATTTTGTTCTATCAGATGGTATTTTGATCTCTTAGATGTTATTTTGTTCTATCAGGTGCTATTTAAGAAACCTGACCGTATTTTTGACAAATCAGAATAGATTTTATGTTTTTTTTTTCCCATACCACTAGGTATTTCATACACCGATTTTTACATTTACCAGTAAGATGCACAACCCATCGTGACAGTAATCTAAGAAATTCATATCGGATAACATTTTTCTAACTTTTCATTGCATATAATTTTCTATGGTCACCTTCTAGTTTATTCACAGCTTACTCTTTATTTACCTCTTGCCATTTTGAAGGAGAATGTGTAGTTTACTCCTATCCACAGACAAAAGTTTGGGGTCCACTAGAGCTTCCAGTGTCTCAAGGATCTGAGGCTGCAAAGTGTTAAGTCTCCCCTGCAGTTTGCTGATCTAGATAACAACATGATCCTTCATAAGAATTAAAGCAATACTTTTAGAATGGCTAGGGCAACTGGTTCCTGTCTCCAAACAGAATTCATAGTAATAGGCAGTTAACACAGTTTGCTTTCAAATACCCTGGAAATACTGGCTATATGGTACCACTTACAGACAGATAAAGCCAGTGTGAAATACAGTATTTTATAAGAGTGATTTGCACTGAACTGAAACTCATTCATAATCACACTAACGAGAAAATATTTATCTAGAAATGTCATCTCACCATTAGCTAGCATACATTAGTAATAACTCACTATCTGACTCCTACCCAAGAGGCCAAAAAACCTCAGTACTTCTGCATATCATTCTATTTCAGCTATAGTAGTCTTTAGAAAGGTAGGATAACGTGGTTTTGTATCTCCAAGTGATGGTGAAGCCACCACGTCCTTAAGTAAATTGTAGCAATAATTAATTTTCCAATTAGTGCTTTTTTGGGGAGAGGATGAAAATACAAACACACAAAGACTTAAAAATTAAACCAACACAACCCCCCCCCCCCAAAAAAAAAAAAAAAGCTTCTATAATAAGCATGGAATACATATAAAAATATGTATGTATAAATATTAACGTAAGAATAAAATCATACCCTATTTTCTATGAAGCAACAACTTTGAAAACAATGTAAAACCCAGACAGCTCACCCGGTACTGCAGGATTGCTTCTATGGCTCGGAATTCAAAGGGCAGGGAATATGTAACTAGTTGACCTTCTCCTGTGAGCTGAGATGCTAGTTCATTGAAGAGCCATTGTTCCAGATTTAAATTACGATAATCTAGTATCAGAAGAAACTCTGGTGTTATGACAGCCTTCAAGAACTGAAAGAGACAGCATACATGTGGTAGTCTGAAAAAAAAAAACCTCTGGAGACTTCTGTCTGCTCCTGACTATGTAGTACATTAAGTGATTTAATCACTGAGAAAAGCCACTCTTCAAATGTCTTTTCATGAAGGAAAATAACAGAACTGTGAGCTCCCAGTGAACTCCAGAGTATTCACAGGTAGCCCTGCGATAATGGGGGTTAGGTCAAGAAGTGGCTCCTGGTCATTTTTTGGCCTTTACTTCTATGATCAAGTTAATGCTGTTTTTCCTGTGCTCAGGTAGCAAAACGCTCATTAATACGTATTGCTGGTAAACCCTCTGATTGCTAGGCACAGCTTCAAAGACACATTTATTGTTAGGTTACAGGTCACGGAAAGCTAAAGATTATAGGGAAACCATTACCTCCATTCGCATGATGATCCTATTGTTCCTAGTTGCAATGCTCATGAGATGTTGAAATCTTAGATCTCGAGCTTGAAGACCCAATTCCTGGTACAATTCTGTTTTCTTTTTTTCTATCATAAAAATAGTATTAGATGAAGACATCTAAGGGACAAGCATGTATGTCCTGAAATTACATTCTAGTCTGTTACTCAGTCCCACAAAACAAAAAGAGCTATGCTCTCTTTAAAACTGTTTTCCTCCCATTCATTCCTCAATGTAATTTATTTGTTATTAAGTTTAAAAGTTTGTATCTTGAGCAGAAAGGGAAAAATTCTAGATGGAAGTTGGTTGGCCATGGTGATTAATTTCATGTCAGAAGCCAAGTGGCTGATTTGAGCAAGTACAGCTAACTCTATAGGAGGGAATGGGAAAACACAGGTTAGAAAAGGGAAAAGACAAAGTTAAAATGACCTTCCTCTGACAGATGGTATACTTTATTTTTAACATATTAATTAGAAACATATGAATACTGTAATGATGAAGATGCTATGAAGACCTACAGAAGGCAGCAAAGCAGGAGACATTGCAACATGGCAAATTAATATGCACAGTGAAGCAGACTTAAAATAGTCTTCTACCCCAAGTAAATGCTCAGTTGGGCTTTTCTGTAATGGACAACAGGAAAAAAAAAAAAAAACAAAAAAAAAACACACACAATGAAAACTCACCAAAAAAGGTAGTATTCCCCTCTTTGTCAAGCTTCATCTAGAGAATTAAAAAAATAAAACAACAACACAAAAACACTTTTTTTTTCCCACCACAGTTACTATTAAATAAGCACAAAGTGTCTGAAATTGCTTGCATATGTCCAGAGGTCAAATGAAAAGTATGTGATGAGGAAATAGTAACTTTTTATACCCTCTCTTCACTGTTTATCCCAACTACGAAAAATTTTGCACCAAACTGCCATATATTTCACTGTGTTTGTGCACACACCAACCAAAACTAGTGTCATCTGCACAATGACGTTCCTGTGTAAGCCTTGGAAAGGAGGTGATTTACAGAGGAACTGACTTGTTTTGGCACAAAAGAGTATCTTACATTTTAGATTACCCATTTTGCCATTTCCTCTGGTGTAATCAGAAAAAAAAATACACGTAAAATTTTAAAAGAGTAACACAAGCAGGGCTGTCAGGCCTTTTGTCCATGTCAAATATGGAGCATTCAGATAGTAACTGGCATCCTTCTTTTCTTAGCATTCACTATTCTGATTAATTTTAACGCTTATCTCCTGGCACAATCACTTTATTGGAAAAACTGCAAGGTCTGGTTTAATCATAAAGTTTGCCCTTTTGCTTATAAACCGTGCATCTTAATTCCATATTGCTGGCTTTAGAAATAACCTTCCGTGAACAAAACATACCTAGGCATGCACTCCAGTGGAGCTGCAACGCAAATTGTATGGCCACACGGACCCTGCTGCATGTGTTGTGCTTGTCATTGCCAACAGGAGGCCTGACGTCCCCTCGTGCACTAACACAGTCAAACAAGCCGTCTGCAAACAGCCTCCAGGCTCATTTGAGAAGGGATTATGTGGACAATTTGTCCCCAGATCCCACGTGTGCTTAGGAGTGGTGTTGCTGTGACACCGGAATAACAAGTGTGGGAGCCACTAGCAAGCCTCCAGCAAGAGAACTTCCGTCTGATGCCTTATCTCAGAAAAACACATGGATGAAACGCGTGCTCCACAGCCGGCCCTCAAGCCAGAACGCCTGTAGGTGACAAACTAGAACCAGAAACACCCCCCGGGGAGAGAACTGCTCTGCTCCTGTGGCACATGAAGGGAAGAACCCTGAAGAACCTGTCACCCGCACAAGTCTGCGCGGCCCTTACCACAGCGAAGACGGGAGACACGCTGGCCAGGGTGGCTTGGGAGGCCTCGGCGGCAGGGTGCTGGTAGAACGTACCTGCGAGGGGAGGAGGAGGAGGCCGGTCACCGACCGGGCTGTCGCCCTCCCCCGCCCGCTGCCCCCTGCCCGCC
>CM021766.1:48955790-49079733 GCA_011076525.1 Nettapus auritus
GGAGGAGCGGGCGGCGGCGGCGTCCCCGCTGTGCCCGGCCGGGGAGGAGCGAGGCCGGGCCGGCAGCACGAAGTGCGGACACCCCGTCCTGCTGTCATACCGTATTTTTAAACGGCAGCGTTCCCCGCGGAAGGACGGCGCAGGCAGTAGGGGCGTCTGCCGTGGTTGGGCCTGCTGAAGCATGGGGATTGGCGTGAGGGGGAATCCTGGGTTCAGAGCCCTGCGTCGGTGTGGAGTATCAAAATAAAGCGCTCGTTACTACTTGGCGCGGAAATAAAACTAGTGTGGCAGCCCCAGCTGGGGCGCACAGATCCAAACACTGTCCTGAACTCTGGTCTCAGTCTCAAAGACAAGCGTTGGGGCCAAATTTGCCCTCAGCTGCACTGTACGTTAAAGGAGTTCGATGGAGGTGACCAGAAGACAGGCACTGGTCCCTCCTTTTTATTTATTTATTTGTTTGTTTGTTTATTTATTTATTTATTTATTTTCCTGCAGGTCATGATTCCACCACAGTGTGTGTTTGCCTGCATGTACATAAACGTGCATACATGAGCGTGTGCTTGAAGTGGATTCACGTGTGGAGTTAGGAGGATGTCATACGCACACTTTTCACAAAGCTAAATGACTTAACGTGTAATTAAGTAAAAATGTTCCTTAGTAATTACATACAGCATACATGTGTAGGCTGAAGCCAACACGGTTTTTCAGTTTTAAGGGTAAGCCTGGCTCGATGCAAACGCCTGCCCCGTTTGCTTGATTAAAAAAATAAAATAAAATCCACTGAAATGAATGGTTGCGCTTGAGATGTGGTTAACCACAGCAGGTGGCAGTATGTACATGACTAATTTAATGCTCTTGGATACGATAGATACTTGAACAAAACAAAATCTGGAAATACCAGACAGCACAGAAAACACTGCAGGAGAGCAGGAAGCTAAGATGTATGATTGCTGGCAACTACTTGCAGCTTCTGTTGACTGCATGTTTAGAATGCAAAAGCTAGGGAAGCATCTGAAGGATATCTGCCAGAAATTTACATTTAATGAATTTGCAGCAAGTCTTACACAGCTGATGCTTTACTCTCAGTTAAAAAAAAGGGGGAAAAGATACTGGTTTGATCTATTTGTTTTCCTTTGTCCATCTGTTATCCTGGCTGCTTACACAACAAAAGTGTTAGAAATAAGATGACATAACTTCAAATATATATCAGTGTGAAATCTGACATGTATGCAGTAATAGGCCAACGTACCACTAAGTATTGGTATTCTGTCTCATTATATCTGCGTTATGCAGTTATCGTTGTAATTGTCTGGAAGGGTGGACAACAGCTCTTATTTTTGGAGTTGAAGGTAACGCATTGGTGTGAACTGGCAGCCAGGGGTAAGTTATGAAGCACAGATACAATGCCTAATTGTATACTGCTGCTGACAAAAGATAACTGGAGATTTAGAACCATCATCTATTTATTGCAGTTCTAAGTAGCAATGAGCTGCTTGTTGCTTCTGTTGTAGGCACATTTCAGGTAGCTGGTGTCTCCTGCTAAACTTTGGGGGGAATACGCTGTATTTCATCAGAAAAAATAATGGCTCATCTGCTGTTTGTTGGGAGTTGAAGAAGCTCATTGACACAAATAGGCGTGATGGCTTAACCCCTTAACATCTGAGCTGTCTTAAGAATACTTTTAAAGAGACTTGTATCATCAAAACAAGTAACTTAAACTGTAATCTTTTAATCTTCTTTAGCAAAAATAATTGATCATAATATGCTGAACATTTTTTGATCTAGCAATTGTATAACATAAGCAGGTTAAGTTGCTCTTACACAGGTTTTAAAATTTGAAAATGCATCAGTACTTTATTTCTTCCAGTTAGAGTGTGTGCATGAAAGCTGAACCACCTGGTATTTATATAACCTGGTATTTATATATATATAACTGTAAGTGCAAACAGTCCAATTACTCTTGAATTACAACTGGAAATGCAGTGGCTGCTGTTGCTTAGTCTGATTTTTAGATAAGCTGCACAAAGGTCTAGTTACTATGTGTGATTCTCAGCATGGTGTGCAACAGAACAAGCTGAATTTCATTCTCTGTGTTTAGAAACTTAATCCTTTCCCTTTCTGTACATTGTCAGTCCTTCCTTCTGGACTAGGACACTATGTTTTCAAGACCTCATGTTTTGCAATCACTGAGCCATGTTGTCAGGGTCACGCAACGAGCTGCAAATTCTTTCCTGCTCCAGGAATAGCAGAGATTTTGAAGTATTTTGCTGTGGAAAAAGGGACGCTGCTTGATGCTGTGTCCCTATGCCACAGCATTGGACTCATCGCTTGCCCCAACATGCACTGGTTACATGACCTCAGGTCCATCACATGATCCCGACACACAGCCTGACTGACGTGGCCTCATGCACAGACCTCCAGTAAGATGAGATGTCTGACATGACTCAGTCAAAAAACCGATTATGCATCTCTTCACATTTATCTTAATTGTGTGAGGGGCTGAGCAGCTTGGCTTGTTCCTGTTGAGAATGTGATAGGAGACTGCTTAGAAACTGAAACAATAGCGGGAATAAAAGGTCAGGCCCTCGAAAAGCTGGAAGGAGCAGATTCTCATGGATGAAGGCGCTGCTCTCAGAGGCTGCAGCGTTGGAGCTTCTCCTAGCTTTCAGGCAGTGGTCAATGTGGAAAACATGTTGACTGTATACTTAACGTATTGGAAACACTTTTTTTTTTTTTTTTTTTTTTTTTTGGTATGTGTGTGTGTGTTCCTATTACTGCTATTAAATAAAATGTTCAGTTCTGAAAAAGTTGGTGTGAAATGGTGAGCTCTGAAGACCGTGATGAACTAGACAGTCATGATTGCTTTTCAGGGACTGAATTTCAAGGTAATAGTAAGAAAATATGGAGATTCCTATGCACTACAAGTAAACAAAGGAGGGCAGAAATGCAACTAGTTGCATTTGAAAGATGGAATTTTGCGAGGCACACCTATTAGCTAGGTAAAGGTTAAAATACGAGCAAAATTCTGCACTGCAGTTCCTCGAGGGATTCAGAATCTACTCACAGGTTTGGACAAAGGTTTTGCCCACCAGTTTTAGCCTTCTTTAAGACTAGCAATGCTATTTTATTGCAATCTGCAAAAGAGGTTGTTACTAGCCTGGTCAGATGTAAAGAACAACAGTATTTTGATATAGAAGTGTCAAAATGAGTTTAAGAGTAAAATATTGAGTGGCTTAATCCTATGACAAGGCTGTTGTGTGACCGCAAATTAGGCCCAAAATCACTGAAAGTGGTAGAATCTGGCAAAAAATAGTAGATAGTTGAAATTGACTACATGACTGCAGAACAGTGTGAAGGTCAGCAGCACTTGGTTTTTACAGGTAAGAAAAGCATGTTTTTTAATATAAATTTTCATTTCAGGTTGTAATAGATCAGTGTTAAACAGTATCAAAACAAAGCTAGTATATGCTTATTTCTCTTTATTAACTATAAGAAAGCCAGCAGTGTCTACAGAAATTTAACTGTTAACCAATAACAGTAGCATATTTGACTTCACTCACCCTGAAATTGCTCTTTTTGTAATGGTTAACTGCCCTGTTGTAACTCACAGCAGGGGGGTCATTTTCCCATCAGAGGAGGTAAGATAAAAGGAAAGAAAAATTCCTGCCATCACACGTGTTGAAATGTATTTGGAAAAATCATCATTACAGTACACTAAAAAATTCCAGGCAGGGAGTCTAAACCAGTTTTGGTCTTGCAACAATTAGTGGGGAAAAGGATATGTTAAAGGAATTCACACTGAATTTAAGGCATTTTCTCTTTATTTACTGCCAGGTTTTATGTTTCCTTGTGCCCAAGGTGTGGCAACAGTCTGGTAGAGTCTTTGTATTTCATTATGCAGTTTCCTGGACAAAGCAAAACTTAGAGAATTAGAAAGCAAAGCTTAAAGTCATGCATTCCTAAAGTGTTTTCAGGAAAACAGAACTTATCTGTATTCAGAAATTGTTTGGACACATGAAAGACTCATCTGTTAATTGAGTAAGCCCATGAGATGCATGGTTGTTTAATTTATTACAATTTTTAATAGTCTGAGGAGATAAAACAATCTATTATTCTGATAATGTAATATCTAAAATTACTTCCCAAACACTGGATAATATGGAGATCATGTTTGGCGGAGGATGAGCAAGGAAAATATGGCTTCAAGTGGCTCATTTGTTTACAAAGTGTTCTAAATAGCTTAAAATTGAAATTATATCAGAATGATTTCATGATCTATTTATCAGTGAAATCCAAGGGAATCTTTTTATGATATTAGAGGT
Source organism: Nettapus auritus (assembly GCA_011076525.1). Classification (NCBI taxonomy): domain Eukaryota; kingdom Metazoa; phylum Chordata; class Aves; order Anseriformes; family Anatidae; genus Nettapus; species Nettapus auritus. The sequence goes on from CM021766.1 coordinate 48,960,113, forward strand.
TGGATCTGGTCCTTACTGTGTATATTAATACAATTACTATATCTGCTATGTCATGTTTACTGCATAGAACTATGGAAAATATTTGACCCAAAAGAATGCAAAATCAACCCACTTTGACTTTATTTTACATTATTTGAATCACAAATTAGTTTTTCTACTTTTTTGTCTTTCTGTTTTATTCTGTTGGTTTATTTGTGTAAAAATAAATAAATAAATAAATAAATAAAATTGTGCCCAAGGATATCTTTGTGGTCTTTGGCATTTGAGGTTCCTTTAGTGAGGTAAGTCACCCCTTTTTATGATTAACTGATTGCAAGTTTGGGCCAGCTCAGTAGAACTGATATTAGCTCTTGCAATAGAGCCCTGATTGTGAAGAGAACAAATTGTATCTGACTTGCTCAACCAAAGAATGATAAAAGTACTGAAAAGCTTTTAAATACTTCTGGAATGCAAATAGCTAAATAAATTTACTCAATTACCAGGAGAGTGCGGTTTAATTTTGTGTTATTTACAAATTTTGCCTATTCAGATAGTAGGTTGGCGGAAAAGCACTCAAATAGTATATGTAACATTTACACATCATCTCAAAGAGACATTCAGAGGGCATCATGTGAGTAGGTTCATTACAAGAAGAAAATCAACTGACTGTACATATTTGCAATTAATTTGTGAAGTGTGAAAGCCTAATTTCAGCTCTATTTATAATCTTTTTTTTTTTTTTTTTTTTTTTTTTTTTTTTTTCCCCACAAATATCAAGGAATACCAAAAAGAAGCTTTTTTCACCTGTTTGTTGTGGCTTGCCTCTGTCTACTAATTGATCAACTGAATAACATTTTTGTGAATTTGATTTTGAAGGTCTAGTAAAAGTCTGTTTTATTCTTGAGAGGGAAAAAACTTACCACTTAACAAGTAATACCAAGATGAATTGGTGAGATGTGATCAAAGATGTGTTTTTCACTCAACCTTCTTGTGATGTCAAGATTATTTATTTTTTTTAAGACAGCAAAGTTTTTCCAGATTTTAGTATTTCAAAATTCTGAGGAGCAACCACTTGGCCACGAAGTTTAAAGCCAAGCCCAAGCTCCCACCATCCCACCCCACTGGGCTGTGGGATGAGCACCCAGGAGAACTTCGCTTAGGGATGAACCCAGAGAATTGTCCATCAGTGTATGACTGAGGTTCGTCCAGCGGTTAAACACCTTGCGCCTCTCAAACATGTCTTCAACATTCACGGCATTGAGACCAGTCCTCCATGCTGCCTGCCTCAGCGGGGCCAAGCACGGCGTTACAGTGGGGTGGGTGTTTGACCTGTGATGGGGTCAAACTAATGCCAGGCCAAGCGGGCAGGCACCTCACCCACGTGCTCACCAGCACCCATGGGCAGGGCAGCCCCTCCAACGACTGGCCACAGGCAGTGGTCACCCGCCAGTACCGGCCGCTCACCCCACACCGCCATTTCACGACAGCTCTGCCCCCAGCTTGCTGTGGAGTGCCCCTCCATAAGGGGGTGGCCCAGCCACCGGGGTGGAGAAGCAGGGACTGCCCTCGACTGCCCTCCTTGGCTCTACTTGGTCCTGTTCCTTTTGCTGCCGGTGCCTTTTGCCCTCCAGTCCCTCAGCCCGCCTATGGGCACAACGTCTCTCTCTCCTTCCCCCAGCCACCGCCTGGTGAATAATTCAGCAGGGTTTTGTGCACGCTGTACGTTGTGGCGTGACCGCTGCTTCTGGGCTTAGTCTGCCAGCTGCCTGAGGGGCTCTCACCTGGCTGGACAGGGAGGAGGAAGAGCAGACATGGGATAAAGTATCCGGAGGGAACTGGCGTGATAGAGGCAAGTCACTTTCCGGGACAGCAAAGCCAGAGGATAAAAACCCTGGGGGGCTATGGGTCCCCAGCAGTCCCAGTCCATTATTTCCCTGCTGTTTGGGATCCACTTTGGTGTGATGTTTTGTTGTGTGGGTGAGTGCAATCTGTGTGAACCTCCGGTGCACCAGGGAGTAGCAAGACCTGGTTGCCTAGGAGGAGCTGTTCTTTGAGAGGCAGAGCAGAGCCGTGCTGGAAACCCAGGGGAGGCTGAGATCCCTCCCCAGAGCTGCCGGCTCCCTCCTTTGCCTCCTGGAGGTGGGCCCTCCTGCTGTGGCAGTTCTCAGGGTGGAGCTGAGAGGGGTGCTCAGGCAAGAGCCCTCTCCCAAATAAACAGGTTCAGGCAGTGCTCCACGGTGGATTTGGCTACACAGCAGGTCCCGGGCCACCAAGCATGACTAGTCCTGGCACAAAGGGGTCGTTCCTCTCGCAGCCGATGGTGAAGAGTGTGCTTGTGTATCGCAACGGGGATCCTTTCTTCCCGGGGCGCCGCATTGTCATCAATGAGAAGAAAGTGTCCAACTTTGAGGTCTTCCTGAAAGAAGTGACAGGTGGGGTGAAGGCACCCTTTGGAGCCGTGCGTAACATCTATACCCCCCGGGCTGGGCATCGTGTCCGGCAGCTGGAGGAGCTTCAGAGTGGAGAGCAGTATGTGGCTGGTGGCAGGGAAGCTTTCAAGAAACTGAAGTGAGTGGCTGAAAATTAACTTAAGATTTATGTGGAACTTGAAAATCAGCATTTGGGGTTTTGCACTGTGGCAATACTTGAGACCTGCCCCTGTCCCCTGCACCCCTTTTATTAGGCATTGCACAAAACAGGCCAAAAGGCTGTGTTCCAAGGTAACAAGAAAGTTAGGTATTTGTGACAGAAAATACTGCCAAAGAGCTTCAGAGGAGAGCCATAGAAAGCCTGCTGTAATCATTAGTCTCATAGTGCCATCTCCTTGACATGGTAACAGAATTGGAGAAGCAGTCCTTTACCCTGAAGGTCATGCTGTATTGGCATGTTGCTGTGATGGATGTGCTTCACGGAGGGATAAGTGTCAGTGTTTGTGCTCAGTGTTAATGGGGAGAAAGCTCTAGAAAGGTGGAGTGTTGACAGTGTTGTAGCAAAGTTGATGAGCCTGGGAATTTAATTCCCAATTTTTCCTTTCATGCTTATTTTTCAACAGTCTAAAATATTCTACTAAACTATTCACATCTCCATCCATTTCTGTTCATTTGGCTTTCTTATGACTGAGAAATGACTATGATTATGACTATGGCTGAGTTCCTCCTGTTCTTTAAAAGATGACTGCTTTGTTTTCCCTGTGAAGAAACCAAGAATTAAACTGATATATTCTCTGTTTTCTAGTCACCGACTATGAGAATATTGTGGAGCAGATCTGTGCTTTTATGTGTGGTTTCCTGAGTGGCTCTGAATATGATCAGTAATGATTCTTAATTCTGGCAGTGAATTTTTGTATCAGCTGCCTAATTACAAGTTTTGTTCAATCTTTGTGTGTGTTTTTTGTACAGCTCATTTTTAAAAATAATCTCAGAATTAGCAATCCCTTTCTGGGGGTGGTTGGGAATTCATATGATACAGTACCAGCTCTATAGAGCCTTGCTGTCTTGATCATGTAGCATATTTCTGGAGAGCTTGGTATGTTTCAGAATAAAGCTCTGTGTGTAATGAACAGATTTCCTATCAGCAGCCTTACCATTTTTGTCACTGTTTTTAAAAAGTTATTGAAATGTCTTGGGTTTCAGTGCCAAAGTTAGAGAGAAGATGTATGACAGGTTAAATATAAGCCCCTTTCCCACTCTGCTCTCTTCCATGTCAAATGCATTACTCAACTTAAGAACTGTTGTATCTTTTGGTATTAAATTTTGTGGTCCTGTGAATGGGTTAAAGCTGTTAGTTTTCAGCATGTTTCACCTCTCTAAATGTGTTTTATGTTCAAGAGGCAGGCTAAAAGTAAGTGTTTGACATTAGCATGCATTGTGCAGAGAGCTGAGTGCCCTGCATTTATTTTTGGTGGCAAAAGGTATTTATTTCTGTCATTTCATATTTTATGATCAGAGTTTTGTGGTGAGAGCTTTTTGGACTTTTATGATTGCAACGTGCAACAGGATATTGAAGTATTTAAGGTCAATGAAGAGAGTGCCTTCAGAAAGGCTAACCTAAAGCACTCAGTAAAAGCAGGCTTTTAGATATATATATATCCCTTGATAGTATGTGATAGTCCTATGCTGTGGGAAGGATAAAATGGATGACTAAAGATCTTTTCAGTTCTTGTGTTCAGAGTTAATGTTTTTCACTATTAGTATATATTTATTTAGTACTGTAAAGGTAGGGAATGCTTTTATAAGCATTATTTAAGGCAGGCTGGATTGTTTAATGTTGAACTTGTTCTAAGGTAGATTGTAGACAATGATAATTAGGGATACATCTTAGCCAGACAGGTCAGAGAGGAGGGGCAAGTGAAAGGATTGCTTTCTGGAAGAAATTGAAACAATTAGAGAAAGGAATGTATGTTTCTGTATGTGTCATGGACAAAGATAAAGCAGTTGTATCTGTGGGAAACAAGAACTTCTGTCATAAAGGATCTCACTCTGGTCTTACAGCAGCAAGAATTTTGAAAATTTTACTTTTTTTTTTTTTTTTTTTCTCAGTGATGCTTGTCAGATTCATTTGTTGTTATGATAGACTAAGCAGGGCTGACCTTTGGACCGATGACTTGTGGCACCCATGAGTGGGAGCGTAATAGAAAGGAGAGAATATCTAAGGAAAAGCAGGAGCTGAAATTGTCATTGTTCCACTTCAAGTGGTGCATTTGTTTCTTCACAGATGCTTTATGCTGAGAACTGAATCTTATTTTTCCCTGTCCTCAGTGAATTCTAAGCTTAACTGCTTTCACCTTTAGCACACGAACCTCCTTCAATTTTAACATCCTGAGATAGATACTTCTGAAATGTCTCATTCTACAGCAGTGAATGAGAACAGCTATGAGAACTAGAAACAGCTGGATGTGCCTGCAGCTGCTGCAATCTGAATTCATGAGAAGACCAGCTCTCAAAGTTTTTAGAGGTCTGACAAGAGAACGGAGGTGGTGTGGTCTGGGTACCTGTCTGTTGGCCAATTTCAGGGTTACTCATGCTTGAAGGCGTACTTAATTCCTTTTCTTTGGAAAGGTAACATACACCTAGTTCATCACGGTGTGTTTTAATTGTCACTTTTGTGTTAATGCAGTGTTTTTGTGGGAATAGGTACCCTAATGGAGTGCAGTAATGTTCAAATAGATCCTTTTTGTTTTCTTGTCCAGTCTTGTATTTTGTTTATTCTTCAAATAGTTGTGAATATTCTGTTCTTTCATCACAACCACAGTAAAACAGAATATACAGTTTTCAAGTGTGTTCAAGTCATGTTGAAACACAAGTGGTACAGATCCTCTTAAACTAGCCAACGTCCTGGTTAAACTTGGGCATGGAGGGAGGCATTAAATATATCAGACTTAGGGTGAGAAACTAAGAGGCAAGATGATGACTTTGAAAACCCTGAAAAATTGATATGCTGAGGTTTATTGATCTATCTCACAGTATTATGTGAGCTTCTTTCTGACAACTAGGTTACTGACTGTCTGTACTAATCACCAGTGATGTGAAGTTAAATGGTTTTCTCTCCCCCATCCTTTGTAATGGCCCAGAGATAAATGTTTTGCTTGTAACTGAATGGGAATTTTCTTAGCATCTTCTGGGTTTTGTGCAGTGACTTATTTTTGTTTGATATGTTTTAATGACAGGATGGATCCCCACCCAGCTCTGTATTTTTAATATCATCTTCAGGTTTTAGTTCACCAACTTTTAATTTTTCTTATAACTGTTACCTTGTAGATTTATATTAACACTCCTTTAAAATCTTGGATTAGTTACTATTTGTGCTATAATGAGGCATGATAAATTTTAAGAGCTTCTGTGTCAAAAGAAGTGTAAAAATATTTGTACTGTGTAAGTTAGACGCTTCTGTAAATAATCAATAGTGTTGTCCTTCCACAGCTATTTGGACATAGGAGAAACAAAGAAAAAACCTGCTGAAGTCAACAATGAGGTAGGATATCTGAAATATTTAAGAAATAACCCTGTGGTTAGTATTAGTGACATGCCTGCATTTGCATCTGTTTTTTAATATATATTTATTATGTTCAGAAATAATACAATTATCTAGCATTCTGGTTATAATATTTCAATGACTATTACTCTGATTGCTCTGAACATAATGAACTGATTGTCTTCCATTCAGCTTTCCGTATTGCCACATCCACTCATAAGCTTTCAGCAAAGAAAAATTAATCGTGTCATCACTGGTCATATATATATATATATTTTTTTTTTTCAGAAAAGATTGTTGGAATTAGAACTCTGGGGGCTTTGGACCAGGAAATTTAATTCAAAATACAGTATTTTCCCTGGAGAAGAGACATATTTGATTGAAAAATCATACTTAGTTGAAATGTTTCTTCCAGTCACTGCCAGTGATAGTTGCAAATTTCTGACTAGTTCTAGTCCATGATCTTCCAAACTCACCAGTTTTGTATAAATGGCATTACACAATGACCTAATGACACAATTGCAGGTTTCAAAAAACTCAATGGGTTTGGGTTTTTGAGACACATGACTTTGCCTTTTTTTTTTTTCTTTTTTTTTTTTTTTTTTTATTCTATATATGAATAGCAATGATTTCCAGCAAACATTTGAATTTCAGCTTCTGCCTGACAAGAAGCATCAACTCATTCATTTTTCCATTTCTTCTGTCTTGTGCTTTCATGCCATGTTTCTAGCAATTTAATGTTTTGTGTAGCAGGTGTCTTCAGACAGTAGGACGCCTTGTAATAGAAGACTCTCAAAATGGAGGGCTTATTGCTGTAAGGACGTTTCCTGTGATACTCTGACTCTTTTTATTCAGAGGCTGAATAATGAAATATGACACATGCATTTTATAAATGATCATAACTTTGTAACCTGTGTTTGTTTATTTTTTTTGTTCAATTGGCACAGTCAACAGGAAGATCAAATTGAACAGGAAGTCAGAGATTTGATTTATTACAAGTACTGTATAAATTTACTCTAAATAGTTTCTAGTTTATTTATGCAATTGACAAGAGCACTGTAGAGAGAGCTCTGTTGTTTTTGTGTAGTTCTTCATGTCTCCCTGTTCTTTTTTATTTTTTTTTCTAAAGGAAATAGAACAATTTTCAAAATTAGGAAAAACTAATCCAATGTTGATGAGTCAGCATCAAGGTTATGCTCTGTTGCTGAGGTGCATCTAAAAATTAGCAACATATGCACTATCTTTCTTATATCCTTTATCTATAAATTCCGTTCTTGATCTACAGCATTTTCTTATTCCAGCCCTGAGTCTCCTTTGATCAAACTTTGTGAATTTTGCTGTAAACTATTTTGCAGCAAACTATTTATTCATGATACTGTAAGGTGGACAGACAGAATGAAGTAATTCATCTCACTTTTGTGATCTTAGTAACAGATCTTATTATTATTATTAATATTTTTTATGGGAAAAGTTTTGTACAATAACAGTACTGCATTTATCTGAACCTTCAACACAAAAGATAGTTCTGAATCAAAAGAAACCCCAACCTTTGGATGTATGACCAGTCTGCACTGTTTTTTTTCTGAACATCTGAATGTGTGGGTAGTACCACACTTTATGCTAAAACAGTATCTAGGTGATAAGTATCTAGGAAAAAGAAAATGTATCTATCTAACCAAACTAAACACTAAACAACACTAAATACTAAACAGTGCTAAAAATGTATCTATCCAAAAACAAACAAACAAACAAAATTGTATCTTTCTAGGTATCCAGGAAAAATGAAATGATTCCTATATATCCAGGACGAGAAAAAGATAACCTGAGAAAACTGCATCTAGTTATCTCTGAAAATGTGTTGGGTTGCGCTCACTAATTTGTGCAAATCCCATTAATAGTGTGCAGTGTGACTGATTCCAAATGCCCCTTGGTGAGAAGGTAGTTGTCTTCATGAAAGAACATTAACCAAGTTCTGATGTTACCACTTACCAGGATAAACACAAGGCTTGCTACTTTAAGGCTAGTTTAAAGTCTGTTGCTTTTGCTGCAAATCCTTAGCAGACTCTGAGGATTATGTTATTATACAGACATTATATGTATATACATATGCAGAGATTCTGAATATAATAGAAATTATTTTCACTTAGAGAAGCATTTGTAGAAGTTGTTTCCATTATTTACAGTTGCGTATTTGGTAAGAGAGGCTTCTGTTACTTCTGTATTCAGTGCTTGTTGCATTCTGAACACTTTTGGCTATCTCAGGGCTTTGAAGTAAACCAGTATAAGCTATCCATTATATCAGATTTGTTTCCTCCTGTTTGACTGATGTTTGCAATCTCCATGGTCTCTGTGACGAGTTTAGCTCTCCACATTAAGTTTAATTTATATAATTGATTTATTTGAAGAGTCCTAAAAATGAAATAAAACATAGTACTGGTCTACAGATTTTTATCTGAGCCTATGAATAACACTTTTTTTTTTTTTCATGCCCTAATGATTTAATTCTAGGAATTAACATTCAGGGGGCTAGTAACAGAAGTTTTAAATACCTAAATATATCTATGTTAAAATGATTTGAGGTTTTGAGGATGCACGTTCTGTTTTTACTTTTTTTCTAGCATTCACTTTGAAATCAAAAACTATATGTGTTCTAGGACTAGGGTAGCAGTATTGCTGCATTTTCATTCTCTTTGATTCTGCCAGATTTGCATCACGAAACAAAAAATCATGATTTTCCGTGGAGTCTTGTAGGAATCTTTGATTCTAGCCCTCAAAGATGAGTTGCTTTCATAAGATATCATTTTAGACTGAATTTCGGAAATAAAATCCTCCCTGTTTGCTTCATTAGAAGAGAAAAAATGAATGTATGTGTGAGTGACAAATATATATATATATATATACATATATATGGCTCAGCCCTGCAAGCACAGCAACAGGTACTTTTAAAGAAGTGAATTATTTCAATGACTTCAGTAAGAGGAGTATTGTGAAATTATAAATGTACAGAGAAATTTGTGGGTCAGATCTGAGTCATAGTGTTCTGGTGGGCTAAGAGGGTGGGGGCAGGCTCACTAATGTCCTCACAGACAACTCCAGGCTAAAATCAGGGTGTGATCTTTGCCAGGACAATTCCTGGTCTCTTTGTGCTGGTGCTGAAGCATTAACCAGCTCTCTTTCATTAGCTCCACTTCTTTTTTTTCTTTCTTCTTTTTTTTTTTTCCCATTTTTTTCCCCAAAACATTTTTTCAGATGTGACAGAATTTGCCAGGGCTCTGGACCACTGGCTATTTGCATTATCTCAGTAGTGCTGTGGTTAGTCTGAGCCTTGAGACAGCAGTAACTGCTCTTAAAGCATGCTCCTCAGGGTTGCCTCCCACCTTTCTCACCTGGCAGCCACTCAGGTCCCACAAGAAACTGGTCTGAAGATCTGAGGTCTGAACATGAACGCAAGGGTAAGCAATCACAGAAATATATATATTTTTGTCTTTTGCCTCTTTATTCCTAGTGTTATGTTCAGAATTGATGATTTTTATTTTTTTTTTTTCGTTGTTGTTCCCCATTGGAGGAGATGGTCTTGAAGCTATTAGTGCTGGCTTGCCCTAGACCAAGTTTTAGAATCAAACTGAGCCTGGCCTAGTGGTGATGATAGTCATTTTTCTGTACCTGCATAGTACTGTTCATCAATGATCAGGAAGGTTTAAATAGATGCCACAGGATTAGGATTTGGAAAATTCATGGTCAACGATTAAGGATAGTATCTTCATGCTTCAAGTGGATGAATTCTGGTTGTATGAAGCACACTTACTTTGACATTTTCTACCTGATGAGCATTTTTCAGTGTAGGTTTTCCTCCAGTATAACAATTACAAATATCTACTTCCAGTTCTGGTTATTGAAGAGAGAGGCAAAAGGAATAAAATCATGCAGCCACTGTATATTGTATATTTATATGCAGCTGTAGGTTATTAGTTAAACTGCTAACTAAACTATTAGTTAAATGTTTGACATCTGCTTTTGCAAGCACTTTAATGTTGTTCTTTGAAGGCAGCATCTCATTTTAAATTTGCATATAACTAGAAAATGTGTGTCAAAATAGAATTAAAAAGAAGGAATTACTGTTCAGGATATGGTATAAATACAGTGACCTATATTCAGAAAGAAGAATAGATGGGAAATACAAAGCGTTAATTTACTAAGCTCTCTTCGCACTTTTCTCATGGAGTGAGAAAATAGAATAAGTACTCTATCAGAAATAGGTTTTTCTACTGAAGTCTGTAACTGTGAGTCTGGTCTTCCAGGAAAGTGTTCCTGAGGAAAAAAAAGAAGCATCACCAACAACAAAAAATTAAGGAATCTTCTTTATCTCAAGGCTTCCAAGAGCTTGTCTAATGAAATCCCTTAGTGTCCATTTCATTTTTAGCTGGACCTTCTCAAATACCACGGTCCTGCCTTTGCCTTACCTGACATGGATGTGTTTGGTGGTAACAAGGATGTACAGCTTATAGCTAGCTTTATTTATTTATTTATTTATTTATCTGGTATGTCCTTTACTAATGAGAAGACGAGGTTTGGTCAAGAAGTTTTTAATGTAGGTTTATTGTTACAATACACCAAAGAACAAATGATGTCACACAATAATTCATTAAGCACTATCCATCTATTTAATGTGAAAAGTGGAACACGCAAATAGATGTGATTGTCTGCGAGATGGGTCAATGTTGAAATAGCTTGGGAAAGCACATTTTCTTCTGTCTAAACAGATAGATTTATAGATGAGAGTCTGTACCACAAAATGCCTCAATATGATATCATCAGCAGACTTCATGAGCTGTCTTTGGTCAAATAAAAATGAGGTGGAAAGAGTATACTATATATTCCCCGCCAGTAGTGAGGCTCAATCATTGATATGAGTTGTGTCTTCAAAAATATTTTAAAAGTCCACATTCGCCCTGCTGATATGAATCAGGCTTCAATGCGGTCCTCAATGAAATCATGTCATTATCTGATAGTATTTATAATATCAATTATATATTTATTTAATCCACTGCCTTAACATCTAATTCCTTAGCAGTCTAAAGCCTACAAATGACTGAAGTATGTAAATCAAATGTTCCGCTGATGGAAAAATAGTTATTTTTATTCACCAATCTATGCCAGCTGTGGACTTGAACTTAGAGTCTTTTTCTGTCAAGTTTTGTGTATAGACCAGCATCAGTACAGAGGGCCATTCTCTCATCTTACTGTAAATGGTGTTCTTTGATAGGAGCAAAGCACATGAAAATGGTACTTAACTTTTTCTAAGCAGCAAGAGCTCAAATAGATTCTCTTCATGGGAATGTCTAGTTCAGTGACCATTGACTTCAGCAGACTTTTGAGCCATACCCAGGGCAGGAAAGGAGATGGCATACTGTAGGTTCTGGAAAAAAAAAAAAAAAAAAAAAAAGTTATTTTGATATACTTTATAAGTATATTGTTTAACAGTCACTGGATTGTGAGGATAGAAGCCTTGTTGTTACCATTTTTGCTGTTGCAAATCATCATAAGACTGTCTTACTTAGTGCATGTGATGAAGAGAATAGTTCAAGAGAAAATGGATAACTGTGTAGAACAGAAAAAACCTGCAAGATCCTTTTAATTTCAGAACAGCTGTCTGCATGTTATTTAGTTTCACATAAACATCTGCTCTCAGTTCCTGGATTTCTGAGATAAGCTTTGATTCAGTAACATTTGAGAAACTGTCAAGTACGTCTTCACAAACTTAGACCCTACTGCATGCTTCTAGAGCTGGTGGGATTTTAAAGCCATATCTTTTGTTCTTCTAACTTCATCCACTGTTAGGTGTATCCACGGTTATGTACTTACTTCCTTGCCCATTTGTACTATACTCCTCTTAGCATTAGCAGCAGTGCTCAGTTTAGGTAAAGCCCCTTAGTTCTCATGCTGTTGTGACACCAGAACCTCAGTGTGCCACTCACCTCATTTTCACAGCGCTGCACCTTCACTTGAATGGGAGTGTGTGTGTGTGGTGGTTTTACTGTACTGGGCAGCTGAACACCACAACCGCTCTCTCACTCCCCCTCCTCAGATGAGGAGGGGAAGAAGTAAAGGAAAGAACAACTCACAAGTTGAGATAAGGATAATTTAATTAAAGGGAAAAATATGTATATATATTGGAAATATTATTAATTAACAATTCAACTAAAGGGAAAAAGGGAAAGAGGAAAGGGAGGGGGAAGGGGAACAGCAAAACAAAACAAGTAAAGGCTACATGGAAGTGCAGAGGAAATGAATTACTCTCTAATTCCCGCAAATGAGCGATGCCTGACCACGTCCTTGAAGCAGGGCCTCAACGCACGTAGCCGGTGTTCGCGAGGAGGACAGATGTTTTCGCAACGAAAGCCCACCCCTCCCCTCTTCCTCCTTTTTCCACCTTTTATTGCTGAGTGTGACATCATATGGTATGGAATATCTCTTTGGTTGGTTTAGGTCAGCTGCCCTGCTGATGTTTCTTTCTCACTTTTTTGCCCACCCCCCAGGAGGGTTAGAGAAAGTCCTGATACTGTGCCATAACTTCTCAGCAGCAGACACAACACTGGTGTGATAACACTGCTGTTCTAGCTACAAGTGCAGAGCGTGGCACTGTATGGGCTGCTGCAGGGAAAGTTAACATCCCAGCCAGACCCAGTACAGTGTGATGGTCAGAAAGGTGAGCTGCAGTTTATGAAGAGGGAGGAAGAAAAGAACAAATCAGAAATAAAGCAATGAGCACGAGTGGTAAAGAGAGACAGGCTGTCTGTATGAGCAAATTTTTCACTGGCTCAATTTTTTTACTGAGGTAGTAGTACTCTTTCCCTTCTGTTTTGCTGTTTAGCCCATCAGACAGGCGACAACATATCTTTCGCACTATATCATGTTATGGTAGTTAGTCTGCATGGAAGGCTGAAGCAAGCTTACTACAAAAAATCTGATTTTCAATTTCCTTTTGGTCGCTTCTGCAACAAGCTAATCCCCCAGAAGTGTCACATTCCGTCTTAGTTTAGACTTTCAATGGGTACTGAGGTGATAGAAAGTTTGGAGTTCTCCCTCCTCCCTCTTTCAACCACAAACAGCAGTAAGGACGAAAGAAGGCACTTGGCCCATGAGCATGGGAAAATTGTGTGTCATCAGCAGATGGCAGCCAGGCTCTTGGCCCCTGTCAGAGCTCTAATGCTGTAATATGTCTCCAAACCTTTTATTGTTACAGCATTGATAAAGTAGTAAAAATATTTCATCCTAACCCAAACGAAAAGTTTTGTTACAAAATATTCTTCAGATATGTATCTGTCCTTCGTGTTTTTTTGGCAGCTGAGCTTCATGTTTTGAAAGAGAGATTTGTTTTGTAGTGAAGGTGATCTGCAAGTATAAATACATGTTAAATGATGTGCTTGAGGAATTTAACAAATCTCTTGAGGAAGTATGGACCAACACAGTTACCATTTGCTTATTATAAGCTTAATTGTTTGTAAAAGGTACAGAACATTATTTTCCAATTATAATGTATAAAGAAAGAACGGACATTAATATTTCTTTAGGCACTCTCTCTTATCTAGATGGTTTCTCCTTGTGCTGTCAAAAAGATGAATTGGCCTTGGAGATGGTTTGTGCTGGAGAATAAAACTGGGCTTTTGGATCTGCAGATTCAGTAGGCAACTATTTGTTTTAAGTTCTGTGTTTGAGACAAATGCAAACGCATCTGAAACCTCCTTTCTTTGTCTGACTTCTTATTACCAACAATTTTTTGAATATACTGGAGTAAACCATCTTTGCAAGTCATTATTATAAAAGTAAATAATTGCAGGCACCTAAGAAAAGTTGATGTACTTTGATATCGAAGAACCAGTCTCTTTCAACAGGAAGAACAAATGAAGATAATAGTGTCTTTATGAAACAGATTTGATTTCTTAGGTTTATAGTAGGCCTATGTTAAGCTGCATTACTGGCCATATAGATAGATTTGCCCTTGGTTGATAGCAAACAGATTTTCTTAGGTAGTAACAACACAGACTTTTTTGTTTGTTTGTTTGTTTGCACTTTATTTTTTCTCCTGGGCTTATAGGACAAGGTGATTTTGTGGCAAACACTGACACGGGCATCTTTTGTGCAGCTCAGGGTTCATTGTCATTGCACTTGGATCTCTCTTACCAATTTATATTCCAGAAAAGCTTTTATAAAGGTATTTAAGAAAACTTTACATGTATTTCTTACTCTACGTAAGCCATATCTATATCTGGATCTATATTATAGAGAAACAAGGATGATGTAGACTCCTTTTCTCAGGTTCACCATTGTTTTTTGTGATGTTTAATCAGTTGGGACAATGCTATGGAAACATCATGCTCCACACTTTATAACATATTTGCGTACGGATAGTGTATTTATAACATTATCGCCGTTTGATTGGGAGTAGTAAGTATAGGCGGTGAGCATTAAAATTGGCACTGTAAGAGCTGGTTGGTTGTAGGCAAGCATTGGGCTAGTTGAGGAAGGATCTCATTAACTACATTCTTTAAATGGTGGGTTCACTCTGGAGTGCTGCCATTTAGCATTACAAGTGACTGTGTTTGTATGGTCTTGGACTGCCAGATTCAGTGATGTGTGTCAGGGTGTGAGGTGTGAACCAGGTGTGAGGGATGCACGAGGGTCTCTCTGCCAACCACCCACCAGACATCCTACCTTTCATAGAATCACAGAATGACTTGGGTTGGAAGGGGCCTTAAAGGTCATCCAGTTCCTCTCCTCCAGGAGGATCTGTACCATGATCTTCCCAGGCACAGAGAGCTCACTGATCTGTAGTTCCCTGGGTCTTCCTTTCAATCCTTTTTAAAAATGGGAGTGGTTTCCCTTTTTCCAGTCACCAGGGACTTTACCTGACTGCCAGGACTTTTCAAATATGGAGAGAGGCTTGGCAACTACATCAGCCAGTTCCCTCAGGACCCTGGGATGCATGGCATTGGGCCCCATAGACTTGTACCTGTTAAGTTCCATCAGGTGGTCTCGAACCCGATCTTTGCTTACAGTGTGTGGGACTTTGCTCCTCCAGCCCTCATCTATGTGTTCTGGGAAACCCACCACCTTTCCACCTCCAGGTTTCTTGCATGGTCAGCCTGGGTATCCTTCTGCACTTTTATCGCCTGAAACTTAGTAGCTGTTTCTTGGTCACATTTTTTCCTGTGATTCAATCCTATTTTCACTGTTTTACATAAGCATGTTTTGCTGTTATGTTATTCTATTTCATATGCAGATTCTTCTTTTATAGACTGGTTTAGATGTGGTCATATTTGAAGGATTATTTGTAGAATACAACAATCAGCATTCTCACTAATGATTTTTCAGAAGGTTAGTAAAGATTCCTCAAAACTTTTATGCATTTATGACCTGAATATTTACGTCTGTATGCAACCCCAGAACATCCCTCTGTAGTGAAACAGCTTGATAATTGCAAGGATTTGAGTAAGTGCTATAATATTTTGAAACTTTTTCATTTACTTTTCTGAAGCCTGTCAGTACCTTATGCTGATTGCATGCTGGATGATAACAGTCATGTGCTAGAACATGCAGTGGAGTGCATTTGCCTGCTGGGGGACTTCACAGAGTGTGTCTGGTCCTTTGATGAAGTGTGGCTGCAGAACAAGATTGTGAGTGGCAGAATGTGCCTCCTGCTGGTGGTCTGGAGCTGCAGCACATCAGCTATGGGATCTTATGGGGCAGGCATAATTTATCAGCAGATCACAGTCTAGGTCAGTTAGACACTTCATCCTTGGTGGGATGCTGGATCAGGAAGGACTCCCTTGCATTGTCCAGCGTCAGTTGAAGAGGCAGGCACCTTGACAGGGCAGTGTGAGATGGAAATGACAATGCTTGAAACTTGATAGATCAGAATTTACCATTAGAATTTTCCTCAAAATGCATAAAAATATTGCTATAAAAATATTTTGAGGAGTTGTCATTTCTGTTTCCCTCTGTTCCTCCACATTTTAAAATGTAATTTTTGTAGTATCATTTAGGTCAATTATTTCTTCTGTATCCATTAAGTTCATTTTTCTCGCTACAGTGGAGTCTCCACTCATCTGTGGGCAATTATATGATTGTATGAATCTGTAAAAATTGAATTTTTAAAGTTTATAATTTCTTGACTTCACAAATTATTTTGATATATTAATGCTGGATATACCTTGTCTCTAACACACTTGTATATTTTTCTAAGTATGCTGTCATGAAAAATCTCAGTACTTGTAATTATTGTTTATTTCAAACCTAACATTTATCATATCTAAGACTTCTAATCATGGGGAAAAAGTGGCTGTTTCTCTCTGAGTGGTCTCTTGATTTATTTTATTTTTTAGCTGTCAATGAGAAATGTTTCATCCATATTTTCTCTGTACAGGATACAATTTTCTGAGGGTAGAGTGCCTGGAAATCACAGAATGGTTAAGGTTAGAAAGGACCTCTGGAAGCCATCTGATCCAACCCCCTGCTCAAGCAGGGACACCTAGATCAGGTTACCCAGGAACGTGTCCAAACGCCTTTTGAAGATCTCCAGGGAGGGAGACTCCACAGTCTCTCTGAGGAATCTATTCCAGTGCTCAGCAAAGCACTTCCCAATGTCTGATGGAACTTCTGTGCTGCAGTTTGTGCCCACTGCCTGTAGCTCTGTCAATAGGCACCACAGAAAAAAAGCCTGGTTCCATCTTCCTCGCACCCTCCCCTCAGGTATCTTATAATTGATAAGATCCCCCTGATAAGAGCCTGCTCTTCTCCAGGCTGAACTCCAGTCCCAGCTCTCTCAGCCTCTCCTTAAAGGAGAGGTGCTCTAGTCCCTTGAGCATTGTGGTGACCCTACATTGGACTCTTTCCAGTACATCCATGTGTCTCTCTTGTACTGGGGGGCTGGGCAAGAGCTGGGCACAACAGTCTACATGTGGACTCAATAATGATGAGTAGAATGCTCTCTAATAAATATCTTAAAAATGATCCCAGTGTGTGAAAGCTACAACCATTTGATGCCAAAACAATCTATACTCACAGGAACAAGTTTTTTCCTAATAGTTAGAAAGAAAAAACGCAAATTGTGGTACCCAAAATTACTGTATACAGAATATTCAGGTCTGGAAACAAACTATGTATAAAGGTCCACTTTATATTTCTGTGCCAGTATAAAAGCCCTCTTGGAAGTTCACATGTGAACAGCTTGATTTCTTCTGCTGCTGGTATGAGACTGAGCGAGGTACTTCTCATTTTTCTGATGCTGTATATAATTAGGAGTTCTATAATTAGGAGTATGGGGAATAAGACTATCAAAATGCAAAGATTAAATAATTATGATATACATCTTTAATCTCTTGAGCAGCATCTTTAATAGTTAAACTTTATATTGCATTGTTTGGTATTTAGTATCCTGGTAACATAATTAGCAAAACAAGTCATACAAAACAGATACTCTTCCCGAGTGTTCATAATCTAATACCAGGAGGAATCAGAGAAGAAATGACCAGACATCCAGTTAAAACAGAACTGTTTCCTTTTTTTCTGACTGGGCCTGCAGATTCATAAAATTACTGTTTGTATAGTTCTGTATACCTGAATTGTATAATTCTGAGTATTTTAATTACCAGATTGCTTACAGACTGGCTTTAGTGGATTTTGGAGCAACAGAAAGACTTGCAGAGGTCTTGGTTCATGACACTGGAGATTTCATGGTGTGTATTGCATCTGATATGGAACTTGAAAGTTCGTCACTTCCTCAGTTGGCACAGCTGCCTCGTCCTGTAGGGTTACTGTGATGGGGGTGGAGGGAAGGGAAGAGATACCAGCACTGAAGCTTTTAATGAGGCATGCTGGTTTCATTAAAAACTTTTTGCTGTATGTTATTTTTTCTTACTGGAAGCATTAACAACTTTTACCTTTGAAAAATTAGATCTTTTAGGAGTTGCTTTTTATTCTTCAGCTGTCACTGTTCACAGGTTCAGGCCCTTTCAATCAACCATGAAGGTCAAAGACTTCCTCTTAGTTTAAATGTGTAAGGAATTCAGGGAAAATACTCAAATCATGAGAGGTAAAAATGGCAACAATTGACAATACTATGTCAGTGACAGAAATAAATGTCAGGATCTATTTTGCTTGGATAAAATATGCATAATTGATCCCATCATTGTCTGTGTTGTAAGCAGTGTAGGATATCATACAACTAAGAAGAAGAATATGCTATTCTTGGGATCCAGAAGTAACACAAATGTGATATATTTTGGAACACTTCGCAGGCTTAGTGCCTGGGCAGATAAGGACACGCAATTGACTAATCTAGGACAACTGAAGATTTGGCCCATTGTACAATGCCCCAAAACTATGACAGATCCTGAATGAAACTTTTCTTTCCAGAGTTTAGCTAGATGGGCCAAAACCTATCCCCCAGATGCACCGGGTATATAACCTCTAGCTCACCTACCATGGCTGAAAAGGAGGGTGGTTTACCTTGGAGGTAAGTGCAAGGACCCCAGATATTTCTTTTGGAAGAGAGTGGCTTTAAACACTTTGGGAGTTCTGTTGGAGCCTTGTAACCTGGAAGTCTCAATTTAAGTGCATTCTGGCATAGTTCATTTCCAGTTCACTTGTTTTTTGTGTGGGCTGGGAAGTTTGTGTACAGCTGTGGTGTTGTGACCTATTTATGTAAACTTGGAAATCCTGGCAGGTAATAGCAGTTTGAGTGATCCTTTGTATTAATTCGAGAAGAAAGGCTAGTAGTCTCTTGCTCAAGGCTGTTTTGTACTATCCAGTGTACCATCTAGCAATGTAAAGTGGCAAGGGAAAAGTAGATTATCCAGGTTTATTACCGTGTAAGATAACCAAAATGATTTTGTGCTGACAAAATTCCTCTGTGAATCTGACTCTTCATCTTTAGTTAAAGTGTATAAAAATGCCTGTTTATGAGAAGTCATGTTTCTGTGAAGTCGGTAAGGTATTTCCTATGTTGTAATAGCTTCAGAAAAAGTAATTTTTATCTTTCTAATTAGCTTTTGATCACTGAACCTTGAACATTCCTTTCTTTCACATCACAGGATGGTGATGGTGTGTATAAATGGGGTTTTGGTTCTTTTGACCCCAGTTCTACCCTAAGGGAATGCAAATATTTGCTCTCAATTTTCCTGTGCACATTGATTAACAAACAGGCCATTGTAACAAAGTGGTAAAGCCATGGGTCATTGCATGAGCTGATAAATTTGGTATGTAACATTGTGTTGAAATATTTAAAACTTAAGTTAGTTATAAAAGGTTAGTTATGAAGTGACGTGAGTCATGAGTGAGACAGTAGTAGCACCCAAG
The DNA here is from genome assembly GCA_011076525.1 of Nettapus auritus. Classification (NCBI taxonomy): domain Eukaryota; kingdom Metazoa; phylum Chordata; class Aves; order Anseriformes; family Anatidae; genus Nettapus; species Nettapus auritus. The sequence continues at coordinate 48,979,418 of CM021766.1, forward strand.
GCTATATTAATACAGTAGTAAGAAAAGCAAGCTCTTAAACCAGATTTATATCAAACTGGTGCAGAGCACCTAGTTCAGTGAGGTTAGGTTTTTTGGCTGTTGTTTTGCTGCCATCCAGAATGACTTTATAAATACGTGTAAATCTGTAAATCTTGCAATTGCTCAGTTTGACCCCTCTGACAGGGCTCTCTTCTGGTAAGAAAAGGAAATAACTCAGTTACACTATTTCCTGTCTAAGGTTAACTAGCCAATTTCTTCATGGCAGCCTGTAGAATTGCCACCAGAATTCTGTATTTAGCTTATCTCTAAGTTTTTGATGTACACTGGAGGGAAAAGCCAAGCTAAGAATGTCACATTTCTACTTTAAATTATTCGCAAGTGCATTAAAATCACCTTGTTTTTAGAAACTAAATACGCAGCATGATAACTTCAGAGGACAATTAAAATACTATTTAGTGAACTGTATACTTTTCTGGTATAGGATTGATTCTCCAAAGTGCCACACACCTTTTGCAAGTCCTGAGTACACAGCAGAAATATTGAATAGTTTGCTAGGTCTGTCCTACCTTCTGGTCTAGGTTTGAGTAGAACATGTGAAAAGTATAGGGTAGTATTCACAGAAGCAAAAACTTTACACATAGGAATAAGCAAAGAGCTTTACACAAGACAAAATAAATATATATATATTTTTTACCAGTTATAATATTAATGAAGAAGTGAAAACTGTTCTTTTTAATCTGTGTATTTCAAACCAAAGTATGGGTTGCTCAGAGACCTTACCTGAATAGCCATTCTCAGTGATGACCTTACAGTGCTACACTTCTAAACTTGTCTTCTCTGTAAAACGTTTGAGTTAAAAGCACTGGACAGCAAAGTATTCTTGATCTTCTGTTGTTGGCTGAACCCATACATAATGTTTGAAAAAAGAGTAAATTTTTAGCTATCTTCAGTATTTCACAGCTGAACATAAACATAATAGAAATTTTTGTATGAAAGTTGTATTAAATTAATCTGTGTGTATGTATGCATATATATATATATACACACACACAATATAAATGTTTACATGGTAAGTATAGGCATGCTAACTCAAAGTGATTTTCATAGAAAAACTGTTTTTCATATATGGTAGTATACCTGAGGTAATGGTTTGGCTGCTGAGTATTTCTTTTCTTTTATTTTTTTATTTTTTTGCCAACAGTCAACAGTGGAAGATGTAAGTACCTAAAGTAGATTATGTGGTGTGTGGTATATGTTTGCTAAGTGTGTTGCATGTGTTAGTTAAATTTTGTGAATATTTAGCATATTTTATATGGGAAAATGTGGTATAGAATGTTGTTATAAAGCGATTTGATTGTCTCTGACTTGCTTAAAGCTTGCTTAAAGTTCCCTCTAAGTTTCAGCTAGTATGATGCTTTCTTCTTCCTGTTCTAAATGCTTTGTGTTACTGCTGTATGTTGTTGTTTCATACCTCAGATGAGTATCTCATCACAAATTATGAAATGTTGGCAACAAATTTGTCAGTAGGATATGGAAGCTGCCCTTGGATGGGTCTTTTGAAACAAACTGAAAATGTATAAAATTTGACGATAAAATCATAATGGGACCAAACCACTGATTAATGTAAATCTGCCTACAAAAGCTGACGTAAATGTGAATGTGCTGATTTACATCAGTTGAGAATGTGGTTGGTGAAATTAAAAGAAAATAAAGGATTGAGGGGTCTAGTGATGCTGTTCTGTTAATGTAAGCACAGACTTTCACCCAAGACCACTTCCTTGTTAATATGTAACTCCGTAGTGCCAGAGGGTCAGGCTGTTCCAGACACTGCAATATTGTGGTACCTCCTACAAGAGAAATATGAGCAGTCTGATGTGTTCTTTAATTAAACCCCAGATCAGGTCTTCCACTGGGGTGGTTTTGCATAACTGTATACTTCAAAGGAGCTATGTAGGTTTATAGTAGCTGAGCACTTGGTATTTTATTAATGTCTACATCTATATATTTAAATTATTTGTCTTGGTTTAGAAAATAAAGTTCTTTTCATACCCTTAAATAGTTTAACATTGGTCACAGAGTTTTTTCTAAACAATATGAGGCAGTAACTTGAAGACTGTATAGGAAGGAAAAAAAAATAGGACAGCTTAATTAGAGGAATGTTGAATAGGCTGTTTTTGTTTGGTTGGTTTTTACAGTACAATATAGATCTAGCCAAACTGATTTTTTTGTAAATGTGGGTAGAGTAGCTTGTGTTGTGTTTTTGCATTGTTGTACTTGGCAAGCTTGATATGCTATGCTGTAGACAGAACATACATTGAGCATCTCTAAGAATGATATCTTGAGCATTGTGGAATACTGTTTTATAGTTGCTTGCATATCTGCATGCTTGCTAGTTTAAAAATTGAAAATGTTGTGCACGGCTGTTTTTTTTTATTGTTTTGTTTTGTTTTTTCCTCCTACAATATATATTTTTTCCTCTCAGAGCAGGTGTGGACCTCAAGGAAAGATGCAATATTCTTGTCTTCACTGTTCATGCTGGGTGTGACAAAAGACTCTTTGGAGAGTTCTGTACCAACATGGTCCAGTACCTGCTTAATTTACTTTGGGCTACTCTGTTCCAAACTCCCAGAAACAGAGGTGTCATCTATGCACTGTGCCAAGTACTTGTGGGGTGTTTTAAGCACATTAATGTTGTCAGAGTCATCTTAGCATTTGCATGCGCTGATTTTTGTGGTCTTACATTAGCGAATTAGCAAATGTTGCATTAACATACGCTTTTTGCTACAGTAAGGAAATTAGACTTAAACATCCTTAGCAAAATAGTACAAGTTTGTATTTTGCTCTGGTTTAGGCTACGTTTAGGTAGAAAAGAGAAATATTAAATTTCTGCCCAAGCTGGTCCCATCTTACAGTTCCCTGCGGCTTTCTTGTTTAAGACCAGGGCTGTCTTTTAGGCCACAGAAGACTGTCAGAAATATTAATGACTCTTTGAGAGAGTAACCTAAAAGACAGACTTGCAAGCTGATGCCACAGTATCTTTTGTTGGCAGAAATACAATCCTTCGAATAATAAATGAGCCCTTAACATCTGTCAGGTTGCTTGTTTTCTCAGGGGCCCAGTGATTGGGCTGTGTGCAATAACATGATGGCCTTCTGAGGAGCCTACATCAAAATTAATGGTTTCATCAGCTCACAGGAACAAGTAAATAATTGGACACACCTGGGACTATCCTAAAGGGCTTCTTTATATTTAGTGAATGCTTTCTAACTAGTTCCAGTAAACTGTGGATCATTGAAACCTGAGTGTTGCAGACATGATCAAAGAACTTGGCTTTACGATCAGTTTTGAATGCATGCGAGCTTGGGCATAGGTATCAACTGCAGAAGTGAGAATCAGGAATGGATAAAGAATCAGCTTTTAGGAAAAGTGATGTAAAGCTTTTCTGATGGTGGAGTTGTGCATGAACAGCAAACCCCAAACTAATCACAGTAGATTAGAATCCTAGATCAGCCCAAGTTGTAATGGACCTCAATAGGCCATCAGATCACAGAAGCACAGAATGGCTGAGGTTGAAAGGGACCTCTGAAGATCATCTAGTCCAAGCCCCCTGTCCAGCAGGATCACCTAGAGCACATTGTGCAGGATGGCATCCAGGCGGGTTTTGGATATCTCCAGACAAGAAGACACCACAACCTCTCTGGCCGACTTGTTCAGTGCTCTGTCACCCTCACAGTAAAGAAGTGTTTTTTCCACGTTTCATTTTGTGCCTGTTGCCTCTTGATCCAACCTTTCATGGAAAAAGGGAGTGTAGTTGATATTATATAGTTCCCCATCCCTGCTGTCTATTCCCTGATGGCTAAAGGAACACTGCTTAAACCATTAGGGATTTCGTAACAAAGTTGAGCAATGCCATGTCTTCAGGTTGTAGCTTGTTATCTAAATTGTATTCAGAGGTAAAAGTATTTAGCACTGTAGTTTTGAAACAGTTAAGGATTTATATAGTGCCTCAGTCACTGGGACCAAAGTGTTAGTTCTTAAATATTACTAATTCTTAAATATTACTTAGTTCTTAAACATTGCTATGGCAAACATAAGTCAGGAATTCAAAATTTGTTTACAGTATTGCACATGAGAGGTGGATTATTCTGACGAAGTAAAGCAGATCCCAAAAGAAGGACCAGGAGAGCAAGATGTGACAAGGACCCTTAAAAAGTATCCCTACTGTTCTTAAAGAATTATCAAATGTACTCAGTATGGGTTTCTTGTGCCGTTGTTTCTGGGTATCTTACATTGACCTTGCTGTGGAAGGCTGAAGAATTATTAGATGCTGGTAAACAGGAAGAATTTTTAATATGTGCATTGTATCACAGGTGGGAAATACTTCCCTTGCTGGAAGTGGGAAACAAGTTTAGAGGGACATTGTTTGTGCCTGGGAGGCAGTGTGATGTTGAAGATTTTAGTGGGGTTTGGGAGACATAGCCCTGGTTCTTCCCATGGGTTTCTGTGTCATTATTTCAGTGTTTGTTTCTTTGTCATTAGAGAAATCAGTATCAAGTGCTTTGAGGTTTACTAATGAGAGCACTGCATGAGCAGATTTTTGAAAGGGCTAACAGTCCATCTCCTCTCATTGCTCTTCTGAGGTCTTCAGCATTTTGGATTTCAAGAGGAAAAAGTATTCCAGAACTTTAAGTATTTTCCTTTAGCTCTCTAATACCTATGGCTAATGTTGGTTAAGGACATATGTAGCGATCTGATTGTTAGTTAGGTCTGGAGTTTCTACAAGCATAGAATCAGTCAGTCTTTTAGCCTTGTAATCCAGTTACGTGTCAAGTACTTTATAAGGGATAAGCCTGGCAATCCAGCAGCTATACAGGGAGGTGTAGGGGCAGCCTGAGTTAAGTCATTCCCATTTTGGATGCAACTTGTATTTGGAGCCTAAATATTAGGACCAGATGTAAATCAGTATTACCTCAGCCTTCAATAACATACTCTTTAGAAAGTTACCTTATTTTTTCAAATTCTGAAGCTTTCTATGAGATTGCTTACAGTGTGCAAACGTCTCAAGCAGCAATATAAATGTTTTCAGGTGTTACAGTTTAAAGTGTGTTTTCTTATTCTTCCTGTGACCTAGTAAATTTTCATCTCAAATTTTAGTGACCTAAATGACAAGTTATGCCCTGAAAAATATGCTTCCAATGTTTCTGCAAGAATGGCTGAGCGCCTCCATTATTTGGCAATCTCCAAAAATATCTTTGCCTCCCATAATTATGAGAAATATAGAATAGAATCATTAAGGTTGCAAAAATATCCAGCAACCTTCTTACTCACTTCCAAGCCTGTCATAGGTGTGAATCTTCCACCCAGTTCAGAGCACACTGGAATTAATGTCAAGTCTGGGAACCGAAATTACTTCAGGCATTAAGGCATAGTTTACGTACATACTAATGCAAATGACCTCGTTGTATAAGGGCAAGACAAACATGTATCTATGAAACAGATCTTAAGGTGTAAATATGCTTGACGAGTAAAGGGAGGTCCACAGCCATGCCAGGGGCCCGTTTCCTGGACTGATCCAGAAGCACTGCTATAACAATGCAGCTGCATCTTTCTTTCTGTTTCTCCTCTTGAAGAAGAATCTGACTAAAACGTCCGTTATACTGGTCTTCAGATCACCATGACCCTAACGCTGCTGATTGCTTCCATTTAGTCACTTTGCTGTGTGAAGGCTAATTCTACCTTCCTCTGTCCACAACCAGAGCATGCTTTCAGTCCTCCAAGACTCAGAAAATGGAAGGTTGGGAGGGCTACTCTGCTTACAAGGGCCTCTGGGAAAGGCGAGATGCTAAAGTGAATTGAAGTCAGAATAGAAACACCCCCTTTTTTAACAGAGTAATGGAGAACAGTTTTTGTTCAAAAGATTTACCTGTTGCTGTCTTTTACTTGAAGTGACCGTACATCAAGGAATGCAAATTTTGCTTTTGTTTTATTGGTTGCTTTTTCCCTGAGAAAAATACCTAAGCCCTGGAATTTATGTGCTTGATGCAGAATTTGCTGTATGAGGTTATTTGCATTAAGTGGGATGTCAGATTTGATTATATTTCAAAGATCATTTTTAGCCACTTTGTAATATCTACTAGACTGGGCATCTCTTTTATTGTTTTTATGTTTGTTTGTTTTGTTGGTTTCTTTTTTTTTAATTATTTTTATTTTTTCTTTTTACAGTCTATATCTGGAAAGCAGATCTGTTAGTCTTAAATTAAGTTTTGTGAAAAAACATGCAAAGATTTAAAGCACTGGAGCTCAGACCATTTTTCCTAAATTTAATGGGAAGTATTGGTTAAGTTAGCACAAAATGTGATAAAGCTGTAACACATCACATCACTAGACTGCTTTACACAGTGATTGGGAACATTGCCAATTTAAATAAACTTTATACATGTATTTTAAAGAATGCCTCTATCTGATCATGCCAGCTATTTAAACCTTTAAGTTTTTATAGTCTTCTGTAGAAATGTTGCCAACTTGTTAATGCATTTAACTTGTGACTTTTGAATGTTTGTTTGGGATTGACACCTTACTTTGATTTGCTAATTATAGAGAATTAGGAAATTTTCCTAATGATTTTGGAGTTTGTTTTTATTTTCCCACTTTTTTCTTTTTAAAATTGAGAGCATGTTTATTAATCCCTAAGGGAATCGTAGCCAGGTGGTATTGCATAACCTTCTATTCAATATAATGGGATTAATACTGAGCAACCTTCTTGATCTCATCAGAGTATCTGTACAAAATGGTACAGAGCATAATGCTGAAATGTTTGTGTTTTATTCTGCAATGCACCTCATTTGAGTCAATTCTCTAAAATGAGGATAGTATTCAGCAACCTTTTTAAATCACTGATGTATTTAGAGGTAAAGACCTATACATGAGTAAAAAAATACTTACTACATAATCGAAGAAAGACCCAGAGATAGCACTTACTGTTAAAAACATAAGAGTTTAATTGTATGAGCTATGGTTACAAGCAGTGAAAACTAAGAAAATAAGAACAGTGTTTGGAGGTGTTTCCTTGTGTGCTTAGGAATACTGATGGTCAAGTCACAAAAGATGCCCATATAATTCTGATCTCTCATTGGACACTGTATGTTGTGCCATGCTATGGTTGTTATTCAGCAATTATATGAACCTGCAATAGTAATTATATATGCTTTGTAAAAGGTGAAGCTGGAATGGAATAAAATACATTTTAAAAACAAGAACTTCTTTCTCCAGATACCCTGCACTTCTTGCTGGTAGTCAGCTCTATCCCAATGTGAAGACAGAGTAATTTCTAATTCTCTTTGTCCTTACAGGTCAAGCCGGTTACTCATAGTAGAATTACTGCATCAGCACGGTTTCGAAAGCCAGTCCAGGAGCCCTACACTATTTTGTAAGCAGAATTTTATGTTTTGTTTTGTTTTGTTTTGTTTTATTTCTTTCTTTCTTAACTTCAGATGGGTTTTGCTTTAAATACTCTTCCAAATTATTTTACTTTGCTTTATTTCAGCCTGATTGCTAATGGAGATCTAATTAGCCCTGTAGTGCGACTCCTTATTCCTAGGAAAACACTGAATCACTGGGACCATATTCTTGAAATGGTTACAGCAAAAGTTACCCTCAGAAGTGGAGCTGTTCACAGGTATCAGAAAGCTGAATATTTGTGAGATACAGTTGATATGTTTAGATATGTTTTTAATATTCCATAATAGCTATAATGGATCTTTCCAGCTTTATGGGAAATGTATAAGAAAAGTATCTTAAGAGATACCTCCCAACTCAAACCATTCTATGATTCTATGAAAATGGAAATAGGTTTACTCCAAGTCACTTTCATGTTTCATTGCAACTGCTATTTAAAAATAATAATTAAAAAAAAGCCCCTCAATTTGTTTCAACAGTTATTTCTTGATTAAATATTTTATTAACAGATATGGAATAATGCAATAATAATGCAATGTATTTAACATTAATAATAAAGTTACATATCAGTATAAAATCAATGACCTCTGTAAAGTCAGTAAAATGTTTGGAATGTTCAGTAATGGATGCAGTCCATTTTGACTGACTTTATGGAGGTCATTTATTTTACTCTGACATGTTTTCCTTTAATTGTGATGGTTCTTTAAAGTCATTGGGGCAAACACTTTCAAGATAAATGTTTTAGATCCTTTGGTTTTTGAAGACCTGTGCTCAGTCACTTCAGCCTCCTAATAAAAACTAGGGCCAAAGCTGTAGTTGAGGGTTTTCCAGTTCCAATATTTTCTGCTGGTCTGAATTGTTGTGGTGAAAACTTGGATAGGTAAATTTCAATCACCTTAAGGCCTGAAAATAAGCTCTCTAAAATAAGATCTGATAGTTGCAAGTTTTAGAGCAAAATGATATGCAGTCTCCATGACACACTTTGCAGAGTAAGCAGATTGCCAAGGTGTGTACTGGCAAATTACTGACATTCCAGCGTTGCCCCATGCAGAGCACATTACAGAAATCCATTCTTCAGACAGGAAAGGGCCTTTTGTTGGAATCATTCTTTACAGCTTACACAATGTCTGAGGCTAGTCTTGCAATCTCTTTCTCAAATCAGTGAAGATAAAATCTTCATAATCTCTTTCAGTTCTTCTGATTACTTTCCCAGAGCTGATACAGACCATAAGAGGTTAAGCTAATGCTGTCTGCTGACTGTTAGCTCTCATCTGTTTTTTCTTCTCAGATAGGCATTTGCTTGCTTGTGTTACCAGGCCACTTACACTTTTACTTCCCTGAAACTAAACTTAAACACGTTTTGCAGTTTTCTGGATCTGATTCTCAGCTATCATAATTCTGAGGTGAACAGAGTAACAGCTGTTCACAACATCATTTTTTTTCCTGCTAACAGGTTGTTTAGGGATTTAAAAACCTTTTGCATTTTATTCTCTTTACTACTTATGAGTCCTTGAATGATATATATGAATGCATATATAATTATATACATTTTAAGAATTGATTTTAAGAAGTTCCCTTCTGTATTCAGTTTTAATCCTTTAAAAATAAGATAATGTACATGACTTTTTGAATTATTTAATGTTTTCCTTTTTCTGGTTTTCTTTTAATGCACTTTTCATTTTATTTTCCTTAAAATGCTAGGAATGCATATTAAATACGTTAGTAAAGTGATTGTTGATCTTTAATAAGTTATACATTAATTGCTGGGGTTTACTGAAACTATGTCAGTGTTAGGGGAGGTCTTGTAAGACCACTGATTCTGGGAAGATATAATTTCTCATTATAGAAGGGTAAGTGGAATTACGAGAACCTGCATTAGGTATATGGCAATGTTTCTTTTCCATGTAATTAAATGTCATACAAAGCTGCCAAGTCTTACATAGTTTCACATATGGCTTTAAAAGAAAAAAGAAAAAAAAAAAGAAAAAAAAAGATCATCCCCATCAGAATAGGGACATAAATAAGAAATATGAGAGAGAAGACAATGAGGAAGCAGCCTTTCTCCTTGCAAATTTGTGCTTGGGGATGGGGTACAGAAACCTGGTTGGCAGGTATCTGGTGTGTGGACAAGCAGTTATTTGGCAATACTAGTTCCACAGGCTGTATCTTTGCTGTCTGCTTTGTTGGTCTGTATGCTTGCTTTGTTTTGTGTGCCACTTTTTGGCTTGGACTTGGGAGGGAAAATGGAAGTCTACTGACAGCCCACAGGACAAGCCTTCGATCATCCCCCAGTGACCAGAAGACATGACCGCAAGGACATCTTCTGCGTAATACTAACCAGGGGAATATATATGCGAACCCAGGATGTGTTTGAATGGTTCAAACCAGGTGGGTGGGTAAAAGGCTTCAGAAGTGTCGCAAGAATTGTGTGATATTTGTTAAGTCAATAGTTACATATACATTTCTCTAAAGTTCCATTAAAAAAGAAAAAAAGGCATTTTTAATTCCCTTGCCGTCTTCAGTTACTGATTATGTTTCATTCAGTTATTATGATTATTATTTTAGGATGAAATATACAACTAGAGGCTGCTAGATATTTTTCCATAAAAAATAGGAGTTGCATTAAGCAAACAACTTTTTTACTTCAAATATAATATTAAAACATAATCAAAGTGAAAGATCAGGTACAAAAACCCACAGTCATGTTTGTAAGTACAGCTATGAACCTGTATATGCAACACCATACAAATATATAAAACAATACTACAGCACACTGATTTGCCATTTTTCAAGCAAATTCCACAAAGCAAAATGTAATCTAGCAAAGAACAGTCAGATTAATTCAGAAATGAGCTTTTGCTTATGTCTAGATTGCTTTTTTTTTTTTTTTTTTTAAATTATTGTGTGTAACCGATGTTATCTGAATAGTAGTGAAACATAATTTTTTCTTCAAATTGTTGGGATGTCTGTGAAATGTTTGCTCTATAAAGTAAATATGAAATATGAGTAGCACAGATGCAATGCTTCAGAGTTTGTATATTTTTTTGCAAGGAAACAGCAATATGATCATGACTTAAAAAAGCTGCAATTTCTCCTTTAAGAACATTTGGTCTTTGCACTTAGAAAACTGAAGTACTTCTAGGTGCAGTACTTTTCTAGGTGTAGGATGCACCTAGAAAATCAAAGTGCTTTCATTTGGAGAGCATAAGAAAGGCATGGAGATGCTGGAGCAAGTGTAGCAAAGGGCCATGAAGATGAAGGCCATGAAGGTGCATGTTTTGTGAAAAAGGGTGAAGAGAGCTGGCACTGGTTAGCTGGAGTAGGTCCAGGAAGGATCTTACCAATGTGTATAAATATTTGTTGGGGATGAGTGAAGAAGTCAGAGACAGGCTTTTAGTGGTGTCCAGTGACAGAACAAGAGACAATGAGAGCAAACTAACATACAGAAAATTCAACTTAAATAGAAGATAAAAACATTTACTGTAAGAGTCATCAAACACTGGGACAGGTTGCCCAGAAAGTTTCTGGATTTTCCATCCTTGTAGTTTTTCAAGACACAACTGGACACAGCCCTGAGAAACTTGCTGTAGTTGCTCTTGCTTTGTACAGGACACTTGGACTACACAGTCTCCAGCAGTCCTGTCCAAACTCAGCTATTTTGTGGTTCTCTAAGTGGTTCTACACATTGCATTTTTTTTTCTGTATTTATTCAAGGTCGTGCCACTATGCGTATGAACTTAAAAGGCAGCTCTTTCTCTGTTAAACTGATGGTTTTTGCATTTTATACATGCATACGTGCATGTATCTTATTATATCTCCTAATCTTATTTTATCTCCTTGCACTATTAAAATTTATGGATAACATATAAAGTAGCTCCTGTAGGAGGCTTAGAGAAAACCATTTCAGATGGCCATTCAACATTCCTGCATTTAAAAAACTTAGAATCATAGAATCATAGAATGGTTTGGGTTGGAAGGGACCTTAAAGGTCATCTAAGTCCAACTCTCCTGCTATGGGCAGGGACACCTCCCACTAGATCAGGTTGCTCAAAGGCCCGTCCAGCCTGACCTTGAACCCTGGGGCATCCACAACTTCTCTGGGCAAATTGTTCTATTGCTTCACCACCCTCAAAATGAATAATTTCTTCTTTATATCTGATATAAACCTATTATTTTTCAGTTTTATACCATCACTCCTTATCCTGTCACTAACCTCCCTGAGAAAGAATCCCTCCCCAGCTTTCCTGTAGCCCCCCTTTAGGCTACAGGAGGTTGCTATGAGGTCTCCCTGGAGCCTTCTCTTCTCTGGGCTTCTCTTCTCCAAGTCCCTTAGCCTGTCTTCATAGGAGAGGTTCTCCAGCCCTTGGTCATCCTTGTGATCCTCCTCTAGACTTGATCTAATAGGTCCACGCCCTTCTTGTGCTGGGGGCCCCAGAATTTTAATGCAAAAGTGTTAATGTTGGCTTTTCAATTTAAACTTAAATATTGTCATATTTTGGAATGTGCTTCAAAGGAAAAAGTTTATTCATTATAGAATGTTTCCTCATTTCCTTATTGCATTGATCATCCTTAAATAAAATTATAAATTTGACAGTGATCCCAATGAAGCAATTGGGATAGCTTAGAAATAATGTGTTGTCATGTATACTCCCCACACCCCTAAGTCCTTAATGTTTCTTCCTTCTCAGTTAAGTGTGTGAACAGAAATGATTATGGTGAAAATCTGTCTGGTGTTAAAGACCTAAGTACAAAGTAATTTATTCTCCATACTTATGTAGAAATGGTGAGAGTATTTTATCTGTCATAGTGCTACATATTTCATTAGTTTTAAATGTGATTAGTTTAACTGTGATTTAGGTCATTTTGCTATGTCTTTTCTTGTCATTTTTTATGTAGCAACTTATTGTATTCACTTTATTGGGTTTCAAATCTGAAAATGTACGATTCAACAGCATAGCTTTCAGTGCTTTTAGTAAACATGATGGAATGATAAGGTTTATTATTTTAAACCTTTTGTATTTTTCAGACTTTACACTTTAGATGGAAAACTTGTTCAGGATGGGTCAGATTTGGAGAATGGGCAATTTTATGTTGCAGTGGGTAGAGAAAAGTTTAAGAAGTTGCCATATGGTGATCTGCTGTTTAGCAAATCTACAATAAGAAGGCCACAGGGGTAAGTTCCATACTTGTGATATGCTTCTTATGCTTGTGTGTGCATGCATCAATTTATTTACAAAGTACCACCACTAAAGTACAAAATCATAACGTCAAAAATGTTTGTAAGGAATGGATGGATGGGTTTGTATGGATGCAAATTTTTATTGAGCACTTTTAAGAAAGTTGAGATAGAAATCTGTAATAAAAGAGAAAATACAAATTCAAAGAATTATTTCACCTCGTAAACATGTCATTGAACATGTATCACAAAATTCAGATAAAGGTTTATTTTGGCTTGGCTTATTTTATTTTATTTTATTTTTTCTGGAACACAAATGAGATTATGAATTATGATCTGAATGAGATTATGTATGACTACACCTGTTGAAATCTATTCTGATTTGGTTATGTTTTAAGGAATATGTTCTCCTTTAAGAATGCTTTAGGTTTGGGTCTTTTTTTATTAGACAGCACTGTTGCACAATGGAGCCCTAAACAGGGTCTGTGTACGGAAAAACATGGGATTTTAGCATCTTTGGAAAATACAAAGCTAAATAGGGAGCAATTTCAATGAAATAAATGGAAAGAAATGAATGGAAATTTGTCACACAGATTGCAATAATTTAGGAGATTTGTGCAACAGTCTGCACATAAACTGGGGTGCAATTTATTTATTTATTTGTTTGTTTATTTATCTTAGCGAGCAACTATAGACAATAGTTGACAATGAATAACAAAGTATTTTGGGAAACAACATATATAACAATTAATTTAAATACAGTGGGAAGTGTTGCTTAAGATCTGTTGATCAATTGGTATAAACAGAATTTTATTGGAATTGCTGAAACTTTTCATGAGATTAGTTTTAAGTATCTTACACAGTAATTCGCTGAATAGTGCTCTGTGAATTTTCTGTACATAAATTGTGCATTGTGGGGAAATGTAATGCATTTGTTTGAATAAGTTCATGATTATGCATTTAAATATAGTCTAGTGAACAGAAATTCCTGATTCTTAGCAAAGTTGTGCAATGGATAAAACAACTCTGTTGACAGAGCTGACTTGGTGTTATCTGACTGGGTTGTAGAAGGATATTGTCTATGATAGTGAGACTGTACGGAATTCTAAGATATGACTTATTTCTACAGTTCCAAAGCATCTGTACTACCTCCAGTTGTGGGATCTCGAAAATCTAAAGGCAGTGTAAGTATCAAATGCCATAATAAAGTTTGTTTCTAATTTTGCTTAATTCCAGCAGATGGAAAGCCCTTGTCCTTTGGGTTTTAATTAAATATGAAGAGAAAAAATCCCCAGCCACCTGGTGTAATGCTTATTAATGCTTGATGTATCTGTAGTTATTTGCAGTGTCAGTTAGACAAAAGAAATCTAAGAAAATATTATTGCAGTAAGAGCTATCTTATTTTTTATAAAACCTTCCATAGCAAAGATCAACTGTTGCCTTGAGGTCTTTCCTATAATCCTTTTCAACTTTTCAATTATATTTATGTTTTTGTTGTTGTTCAAATTTTACACCAAAAGGAAAAACACAGGACCTTTTACAAAACTTACTGCAGAAAATGGCATTTCTGTATGCTGATTACGATTAAGTCCCTAAAACTGTTTCTTGGCTGATCAGTATTTTGTCCCTATTACTATGTCCCTATTATGTCCCTATTATTACTATACAGAGCTTGAGTATCCACTGTTTTGTGTCCTGTATAGCTACCTATATGTGTCCAAAATGAGTCCACTGTAGACTTCAGGAAGTGCCAGATAGAGTTGAAGTGTCTGCTTGCAAACGCTACATACAAGTACAGTTTACTGTAGCAGTACAATACAGCACAGCGTCAGACTCACAGTCTGACATTTTTCTTATGGCAGTTGGTCATATCCAACCACTATTAACAAACTAAAAAAACCCTACACCCACCCAAGAGCCACTAAACAAAATAAAGTATACAGGTCTCTGTTCCATTTTGCTGAAATGCAGAAGATAAAACCTCAGTAAAGAATATAGTTTCATTTTAAATGTGAGTTTCACAATTCTAACATTCTTTAAAATAACTCATTGCTAACTATTTTAGCTACTTCTTATAGTACTTAATGACATACACACAAAAATATTTTATAATCAGTTATATTCCATAGGGATTGTAACAAAAGACCAGTGCTTGATTAAGCACTGGTAAGTTTCAAAACTTAAGGAGGCAGGAATATGTCATACTGCTCTTAAATATCTAAAGCAATACTTAGGCTGAACTGGTATAGATCATGAAATTATTTACTTCTGTTTGATTTCTACATTTTTTACTACAATTTCTTGGGAATAACAGTTTGAATTACAAGAGGCTGAAATAGTGCTGTGACCTGATTTTTCTTTATATCGACAGGATAAATGGTAGATTCAGTAGTATTGGTAAATAAATGTTTTATTAGATGGTAAAACCAAGGTGGTACTTAAGTAAAATATTTTAAACATAACTGATTTCTACTGATTGTATGTAAATTAGAAGAAACACGTTAAAAAAGAATCATGCATGCGAGTTTTTTTAAGAGATGCAGGACTTTATTCAGGACTTATTTTTCTGAACAATTTTCACTTTATATGGACACTGTCTTTTAACTTCAACAGTGAGGTGAAAAGAATTGTCCATGACCCTTGCACAATGAAAGGCCTTTCTGGTGTGCAGTTTCTAAAATGACATAAACTGTTCATGCAGCTACACTAAGCAAAAGAATAAATCACAGTATACTTGTCTTCCATGATTTAGCTATGTTTGTGATAAGGTGAATGGTTCCAGGTGCTGGTAAGGTTTTCTGTCCTCGGCTCTAGTGTTTTGTTATATTGAACATCTTGACAGAACTGTATTAATAAGAAACTACACATTTGCCTGGCAGAAATAGGTGGCTGACAGCCTCTAATGAGAGGTGACAATGCGGGTATTCAGTTGGCAAACTCTTAACCTAACCTAGTATGATATAAACAGCACAGAATAGTACTACTATGTACAATTAAGATTTTTATATTTCTTGTGAACAGATTTAGACTCAGGAAAAAATATAAATTAATAAAATCTCTAGCTACTAGAATTATTGACAAACTTAGGACCATACATACATCAAAGCTGAAGAAAATCAGGAATAGGTTTCTGTTCCTGTTTCTAGATACACAACAGAACAAGCAGAGGAATGGACTAATTTCCTTGGAGGTAATTCAGAGGTGACATGCTGGCAGACCCATTTCTAAGCATGATCCTGCCACACGAAGTCTGTCATCCTCTTCCAGCCGTTTTTGACGCTTAGCAGATTAATACCCATGTTCATTTACACAGGCAATGAATTATTCACAAGTTATATATGCTGTATCTACTGACTTTCTATACATATGTATAGATGAGATATAGCTGTATATTGTATGTATGCATGTATAGATTTGCCTAGCTATTTCTTTCATCAGATGCAACAATATTTCCTTTTAGTAAACGTGTTTTTTTCTTCTGAGAGTTGTTGAGGAGTATTTAATCTGTCAGATCATATAGCAAGTTGATAAGACAGTTATGCTTTTTCAGATTGAATTAGATATCCTTTAACTGTACTGATTTTAAATTAATATGATTCTGTAACACCTGATACCAAGCCATAGATGTTAAAATTTGGAAAAAAGTTAAGATTAAAAAAAAAAAAAAAATTAATTGAATTTATCAGTGATAATTATGAACACTTTTTCAGGGAAATGATCGGCAGTCTAAATCTACCGTTGGATCCAGTGATCCTGGAGAGAACAGTTGCTCACCTCAGCCTCCAAAAGGGAAGGACAAGAAATGCCATAATCCAGAAGATTCTGCATCTAGAGGACACTTTTCTAACAAATCTACAAAACAAACAAGAAGAATAGCAGCCTCCACAGGAGTCCTTCAAGATAATGGTCAGTACCGAGATAAACTCGTAGCATGGCGGCTTTTTATCTTCTGTTAAACCAGTGAAATACACTGTTAGTATAGCTCTTGTCAGCTTACTCTGGCTGACTTAATTTACAGAAGTTCTTTTTGCTCAGGAAATGTACCTATGCAAGATATTACAATTCAGCAGGAGGCTGTGTACATGATTTAGTATATCTTGCAAGTGAAATAAACTAACATGGCCATATCTTTATTCATTTGATATAAGCATAATAGAAAATATGTTTTGACCACTGTCTTCCACTGCTCTGCACTGCAAAAAAAAAAAAAAAAAAAGTGAAGACAAGGAGCTGGCCTACTCAAAGGACACTTCATTTTCTGTGAGGATCCCTGGTTAGCACTCTGGTTTTGTATAACAAAAAGACTGGAGAGGGACTCTGTCAGGGAGTGTAGTGAGAAGACAAAGAATAATGGCTTTAAACTGTAAGAGGGTAGATTTATATGAGCTATAAGGAAGAAATTCTTTACTCAGAGGGTGGTGAGGCACTGGAACAGGTTGCCCAGAGAAGTTGTGGGTGCCCCCCTCCGTGGAAGTGTTCAAGCCCAGGTTGGATGGGGCTTTGGGCAGCCTGGTTTAGTGGCAAGTGTCTCTACCCATGGCAGGGGGGTTGGACCTGGATGATATTTAATGTCCTTTCCAAACCAAAACATTCTAGGATTCTATGAAATGTAGTCATCAACATCCTCTTTCATAAACTGTTTTTCTTGTCTTGTGCTTTACATTTACCACCACCAACTGTGTTTTTCTTTTATTTAATGGCTAGAAGACTGTCCCCTCACTACAGATACTGCTGACATACTGGGATGGCTATTTTTCCTCATTGGTAATAGTTTCAAAAGTAATTAATAAAGGCCAGTTAATATCTGTCAGTAGAAATAAATTATACTTTTCATAGCATTTGACACCTCTTTGTACTGTTGTTTGTGTTCATAATTAAGTGTGCAATAGTTAATCATGGTTTAAAACTTCAGTCTACATCATCCAACAACAGTTCTGTTCATCTCCATTTGTCTAGAATCATGGATTGTAAATTTACTTCCAGAGTCAGGAGCATTCGGTAAATTTTAGTTTTAAGAGAACAGTGAAATACAATCTTTTTGCAATGTAAATCTTTTTTTCAGAGTAAGATTGTTGAATTTCTAATTTATTTCAGTCTTGAGTTAAGTATCATTTTATCCTGTTGTTGATAAGTGGATATAATTTTAGCCAATGCTTTTTTTGATTGATTTTTTTTTCTTGCCGAAGAATGGTGAATATATTAAAATGAAAATGACTGGAAATGTTCATCCCTTATAAATCAGGAAATGACAGAACAGTTCTGTTTGCTTGAAAGTATCATGGCGTGTCCCTGCTTTTTATGGATTTAGTGGTGCATGCTAAAAACATTTAAGAGAGCAAGTTGCAGTGCTGACCTCTCAGAGAGGAACTTGCATGTTTGGCTTACCTGTTTTAAAAGCTCAGTGAAAAGCTTTTATATTTTATGGTTATCCACTCTGGATACCTCAAGTCATTGATAAGTTTTCAATTTCTTAAAAATTGATGCATTGGCCTGTGTTGAGAAACAATGGTACAGAATTCTTTACACAGAACTCAAAATCCACATCTTGTGGTCTAGCCTCCTCTTCAGTGTACTGAACTGCTCTTAGTAGAGACTTACCACAGAATCACAGCATTGTTAAGGTTGGAAGGAACCTCTGGAGGTCATCTGGTTCAAGCCCCCTGCTCAAGCAGGGACACTTAGAGCAAACTATCCAGGACTGTGTCCAAGTGGCAAAGCCATCTAGGCTGTAATTAGGTAGATCTCAGTCAGATCTCTTACATTAAGAACAGCCAAAGCAGGTAACTTTTCCTGATAGGTATAGTGACATTATATTGATTTTCTATATACATATATATATATATTTCTGGCCTGCACATTTTGTAGGTAAAATTTCTGCAGATGTCTTCTAGAAGCAAGCAGACCACTCTTGCCAAGGCAAGAAACGTGCTCTATGCCTTGTGGACCTTGCATTAGTTTAACAGGTTTCTGATTGCTTCCTTTCTATTCCCAATGGTGAAAAGATTTCTAGAAGCAGTAATAGGTTTTCCTGTCCTTTCAGCAGGCAGTGCCTGAGAGTTGAATCTTACTTTGGAAATACAGTGAGACCTTTCCCTCTCCATATTTTGCATTATTGCTTCTCTACCTGCTGACAGAAATGTTTGGAAATCCACTGAGTTTATTGAAGAAGTGATTGCTTGCTATTTTCACTTCACCTTTTACATGCTTTAAGAGTCTTGTGTATCTAGGATAAGCTGTTCAAGGCCAATCCTCTGGTTTGAACTATGTTGGGAGAAGCTCTCAGTTATCTCTCTGCACCTTTATTTATCCTTCATGTATGAAGACCTGCTGGTTGATGTGGGAACAGGCAGTTTGATGTCTGTGCTCTTCTGCATATCTAGACCTAGCTGGTAATGCAGGCAGCTGCTGAAGGAGATAATGTCTCTGGGTTGAATTCAAACAACAGTACGGGATGAGAAATTGAGAGCTGTGTAATGAGTTTCTGATAGTGTGCAATCCCTGGTCTCAGTTGATGAGAAGGTGTATTGTTGATGAGAACAGCTTTCTTTTACAAGCACAAAACCCAAACCATTTCATCTTCCTGTAAGTCTTTAGGCTAACCACCAAGAGGATTGCAGGCTTGTGAACATTTACAGACTTTCTTTTCCTAATTCAGTTCCCCAGTATTTGTTCACTTGGATCAAGTGGAAAACATCCCAGGAATCAGTTGCCTTAAGGTTCTTATTATAAGGCCACTAGTTCAAAAAGATTTTCAGCCCTGCTTGTATTTTAACAAGAAGTACATCCTCATTATTTAATTCCTCTAGTTCAGCTTAAATGTATTTATTTGCCAAATGATTCAAACTAAATTTCATGGTGTTTTACTTTTTTTTTCCCCTCCCTTTCTGGCTCCATTTTTTTTTCTGGTACTCCGCAGTAAGTTGGATTTGCTGTTTATTAATAATAATATTATTAATAACAATAACAATAATTGTAAATTATTAGTGTGATAGGAGTTTTACAACTGGATTTATTCTTTAGCATATTTATTCTTGAGCAACCTACTAGTGGTTGTATGTTACTCAAATAATAACTTTTCTACGCTTTACGCATGCAGAAGGATATTTTTTTTCTCTATTGAAACCTAGCACTGTAAAAGAGGAGTTAACACACTATGCCCTGCTTGGTAACCAATGCCTATCACTTTGTTTTGCTTTTCACTGTTCTTTTCCATGAAAATGAATAACAGGATTTTCTCTGTAGAGTCAAAAATACTAGGAAATAAACATCTCTATGTGTGATACAAAGGATTCTTAAACTTGTTTTGAACATTTTTGCCCATATTTTTCTGCTTGTGAGAGACTCCAGCATTAGCAGACAAAATATTGGGAAGGAGCACAACCCTTGAAAAAACAGAGCAAGGGTCTTTTCTCTTAAGTCTTGACCCTGTGCAAGAGCTCCACTGCTGTTAGAACATAGGTAGCTTGTAATGACAGTTTAAAGAATGTGTACTATACATGGCCCCAAAGAGTCATCATCTATGCAAGTGTTGTCTCCTGATTGTTTCTTCTAGTCACACATTAAGATGGAGTGACCTGAAGCACAGGCCAGCAAGGCTGTGGGAGCTGAGAGCTGTTAGTGTGGAGTGCTACAGCTTCAGTATCCTCCAGCCCAGACAAACCCTCTGTGTCAAAGATTTCCCTTGACAGAAAGCCAATGTGCTGGCATTCTCTCAGCTTAATGTTGGACCATTAAAATATAGGATTGCAGAGGTGAACATTACAGCATATTTCTGTCCTTTAGCATTTGGAGTGACTGAACTGCTGTGGGATTTGTGATGATGTTAAACTTACTGCCAAAGGCAGAGGATTTCGTGACCTCATGCCCTGACTTATATCAAGCTTTCTTCTTTATTTCTCACTGGCTGAATATTTTGCACCCATGGCTCTATCTGTTGAGTTAAATATAGTACGGAAGCTTGATGAACTATTTCCACCAAATCATCTATCTATAGATTGTCGTGGAGGTTCTTAGTTTGTTGATTTAAAGTACATTTTGGATTAGAGATAGGCAGTGAAATAGCCCCCTTCAAAATCTTTCCCTAGAGAGACTCTTCAGCCAAATGATCATTGTGAGCCTCCTGACTGAACTCTGGCAGTGGTGGATCTGAGAAATGACGAGATGTATCAAAATAACCAAAATCTGAAACATTCTGTCCTCATCAGTGTTGGTGTTGCTTTATATAGTGCATCTTATGAGAGTCACCTGGCTCATTTTGACCTGTGCAGTCCTTTCTTTTTACCAAAAAGAAGCTCCCAGTGAAGAATTCTTACTATGTGGTTTCTTGCTACCCAAGGAAACAAACCAGCTTGCCTCCCTTAAGCAGGCCATGTTGTGGCTGGCTTCTCTGCTTGCTTCTTTTGACATACTAAATTAGCATACCAGTGAAACAGGACAGACAGATGTCAAAAATATGCAAACATTGAAAATATTTTAATACCTAGATGACCTAATGTGTCTGTCATACAGTCTGTTGTTCGTGGCTCAGTAGGCTGCTTGGGTTCAACCTGACTGACCATCCATAGTTCACAGAGACATCTGAATGTACTTACCACCTTCTTGAAAAAAATAGAAAAAAAAAAAAAAAAAGAACAAATATGAGGGTCATCATTTTCAGTGTTCTTCAGATGTACTGATGTGGTTTGGCCAGCAGCTCCTTACGCATCCACTCAGGCCTCCTGACATTTTTGATTTACTTCCTTTTTGTTCAGATGCATTACTCATTGAGCTTGAATATTAAGTTGTTTTCTTGTGCCTGTCTTCCCTCTAGGTCCTTATCCCTTGCGACTCTTTATGGTATGATCTTTCAGGTCCCTTCAACCCAAACCATTCTATGATTCCCTGGTTCTTGCAGGAAAAGATGTAGGATTCTGCAGGAGATGGCATGGAGTACAAAGTCAAGATGAACCACTATCAGAATACGTGTCTATTTCTTTAGCCACGTGGCGCTAATATGCATGCTTCCATTTTTAATCACATAGCTTTAGTTCCATTTGTGTCACTGAAACTCTGACGCTTTCTTGTTCATAAGTAAAATAGTGTATTCTTGAAGAGACACAGTCAGTCAGTCACATACTTTCTTACTGTGTCTTTGTTAGACTTGCACGTGTGCTTAAATTTAAGCATGGGCATTTGGATTAAGAAGATTAGGATTTACTCTTTGAAGAAGAAGCTATTATCCTAAGCCTAATATATATATTATCCTCCTATGTTAACTCCTGTGTTTTCCAGATTATGTGTGCTAAGCCTAATATATATATATCTATATGCGCACATGATCTGGAAAACATAGGAGTTCTTTTAGTCTTATTATTTATTATTTAATGTCAGTTTTTCACACACATTCTATTCTCTGAATCATCATTTAACAGCGTGGATAAAACAGTTAATATTTCATATGACAATTTATAATCTTTGTTACAAGAACAGAGCTAAAAGCTTATGATAAAACATCAAGAAAGCATATCATTCCTATATGAATTACTAGTGTCTGGTATATATTTCACAGAGACATATTCCATGCCACATAAATTATTCAGCACATATGTGGTCATTTGAGTATATCTGCATCACAATATTAATTGAATGAATCTATTAATGTCAGTGATATTGATATATATTATTTTAAAAATCTGTTATAAGCCCTGCCTTATGAAACCCTTTTATCCATACAGTGATCCAGTGCAAACATATGCCCATTTTTACCTTTGTGTTTTATTCTCTTATTCTCTTTTTTTGTTTGTTTGTTTTGTTTTGATTTAGTGAGTAACAATGTTGTTAAGGATGCTTCTGTCCATTGTAAACTGTACAATTTAAAATATAAAATGTACACCTGAATTTTTATGAAATGGCTATGGAAATATATGAAAATCCTTTTAATAGGGTGGTGTGAATGTTCCATTAGTGTAGTATTAGGCTTTTAATATTTATTTATTGTTCATTTTGACAGAAATATTTTTAAAAGAACTTACAGGTACTTTATCTGGAGTGTAATGATAGAACAAGGAGTAACAGCTTTAACCTGAAAGAGGGTAGATTTATATTAGATATAAGGAATAAATTCTTTACTGTGAGGATGTTGAGGCACTGGAACGGGTTGCCCAGAGAAGCTGTGGATACCCCATCCCTGGAGGTGTTCAGGGCCAGGTTGGATGGGGTTTTGAGCAACCTGGTCTAGCAGGAGGTGTTCCTACGAGGGGATTGGTACTGCATGATTTTTAAAGTCCCTTCCAACCCAAACAGTTCTATGATTCTAAAACATTGGCATTTCTGTAGTTCCTAGCTAACATTTGAAGATTCTTGATCTGAATTAGACTTACTTAATGGAGAGGACTGGATTTGACCAGAGCCAGGATCCTGCTTTTTTATGGAAAGAAGAAAAATATACAATGTCCACTAGTATTTATCAGAATTTTGGAGTGTTTTTAGCTCCAAGTCATTACAAGAGTGTAAAAGATAACTTTCTTCTAACTAATACAAAGTTATTATTTTAAACATGTCCATTAAATGTATGTCCCAATGCTCTTAAAAAGTTATTGTCTGTACTTTTCATGGTTGATTTATGCATGATGAGTTTTTAAAGCAAAAGTGATGTTCTGTACAGGTTGTTTATATTACAATAATGGAAGTGTGACAAGAACTCGCAAGAACAAATTATATATATATATTCATTTTAAGTATTCAGTAGATGTTAATGTGAATGCTGCACTACAACTATGGAACAAGAATAAAATCAAACAGAATAGTCAGAAAGGACGTACAAAGGTCATTGAGACCAGCTATCAGACTGCTTCGGGGCTGACCCAAAGTTAAAGCAATACCATTAAAAGCATTATCCAAATACCTTTTAAACAAGGACGGGCAGGCATGGGGCATCAATAACCACTACAGGAAGCCTGTTTCGGTGTCTGACTGCCTCCTGCATAAAGAAGTTTTTCCTAATGTCTAGTCTGAACCTCCCCTGGGGCAGCCATTCCCACACATCCAGTTACTAGATACCATGGAGAAAAGATGAGCACCTCCCTCTGAATCTTTAGCTCAGTTAAAAGGGGCAGGGGGGAAACCAACAGGCAAACCCTGGACACATTTTCTTTAAAAATGAAGAACTGTTGTTTAATTTTAAATAAAAAAAATAAAATAGCTAAAAAAAAAAAAATAGCTAACTACATCACTGAAGTTAATTAAAAGAGTACAAATGAGTAACCATGGCTTAAACTGGCACCCAGACATGCAGCAGGGTTCTTTCATGGCTGCTGTGCCTGAATCTGTACTTAACCTGTGCATGTATGCTTTATTTGCATGCGTGCTGAAGACCCATTGCACTCCCCTTGGGTGTGAAAGGAACTTACACTGTTGAGGGGACATGATAGGAGCCAGGCGGTACATGCCTGTTTCTAAAGTTGTTGTTTTTCTTCACTCGTTTTCAGTACTTCTTCAGTTACTGAAGACCTGAGTTAACATCCAACCCAAAGTGAAAGAGCAGAATATAGGCTGTTTCTCTGTGTATTAATGCAAGCTCTTCCCCTTCTCCTAACCTGTATGCTTTTAGTGCTCTGAAAAGTCTCTCTGTCAATAACCATCTTTCCCACACTCTGTCCTGCTTTGCTAACTTGCCTCTGAGTGTGTTGGACTCCTGTAACTGTTGTGTGATGAGTGGATGATGAAGTGCCATAAAAGATGGTAATGGCGATGGTTTTTCTGGTATTAAAGCCCTTGTATTGTCTCTGAAGGTGACTGCTTGAGATACAGCTCTTATGCAGACAACAAGTACCATACATTCAAATAGTTGTACTGCTTTGGCTAGGTTCAGTTAGCAGAAAGGAGCACTGCAGCTTTCTTCCTAGTTCCCCAGTGCTTTTTGAAACCTGCTTCAAACATATGTTTGAGAACCAGAAATTGAGAGGGAAAGGAGCTAGTGTCTCTTGCATTCTCTTACTGCCTTTGCCCACAGATGCAAAGCTGTATGAACTGCACTTCTGGGGGTTAAGAGCAAAAATAAGAGCAAGCACGAGAACACCAGACTTAGCACATCCATTTTCCATCTGCATTACTGGCTGTTAGCCAAAGTGCTACTTGGGCTAATTGCATTTGAACTCCACACAGCAATACTAAAATAGGATTATTTGCAAAGACTCTAGCTGTAGTATACTTGGCCTCACCTTTGTGCCATCCATTCAGAAGGCATGTACAGAAGTTTTGAAAAAGCTTTTTATTTGGAGAGGCTATTTGGTCTTATCTTTTTTTTCCTGTGACAGAAAGAAAAGAAGGATGCAGTAAATCGTAAAGGCTTCTTGACTTTGGTAAAGTTTCAGACGTCAGCTGCTCCTGGAAACTTGTTGAGGGCAAGACACATCTTGCCTACCTCCCATCGTATGAGGGTCTGAGGATTAATTCAAACTTGCATTCTAGGCTTCAGCCGTCCAGGATAGACAACTGTGACTGGAGATGCCCATTCTCCTAGTTGACAATGAAATTTGAAATCTAGCTTACACTAGGTACTGGATTATTGGATGTGATTCCTGCCTTAAATTATGACATTATCAATTTAACTTTAGAGAGAGGAATTTTATTCTGAAACAAAGATGGATTTTTGATTGAGCTAGAAGACAACTCCTGGTCTTCAGTGATGATGATTGCTCCCAAATACTGTTTTGCAGTATAGCTCTACTCCAAAGGCTTGTTGCAGTTTCTCAGTTGGCTTTGCAGGGTTATTTTAAAAAACTCATTCAAATTCAGAGACTTTGGACTGAGTAGGGGAAGCATTTATCACTGGTTTACAATATTTTTTTTTTTTTCCTGATGGACAGTGAAAAAGCCTCTTTGCATTTTATTCAGCAGCATTTGCCTGTCACTGATTTGGGATTAATTTTAATCTGCTACTAATAAACTACAGTGAGTTTACACATGTACATTTCAGAATGTACTCAAATAGACAAAAAGAAAATATTCACAATAGAAGATGTGTCCCATATTCTTTGCCGTTCTCCCTGCCAATTTAGCAGTTACGTGGAATTTTCTCTCCGAGTGCCAGACTTTTCAAAAGTGATTGTTTCCTGGGACTTAACGTCTGATGAATTATCCTCATACCATATTTAAAAGCTTAACCTAATCTTCCAACAGAGTTTAGTTGGGTT
Organism: Nettapus auritus; assembly: GCA_011076525.1. Lineage (NCBI taxonomy): Eukaryota > Metazoa > Chordata > Aves > Anseriformes > Anatidae > Nettapus > Nettapus auritus. The sequence continues at coordinate 49,005,221 of CM021766.1, forward strand.
AGTCATGTATTCACTTGGAGTGTTATTTCTTTTTAATACATTGAGAATTTCACCAGTCTGCCATTCATATTACAACTGATCCATGTCATAATCCTCTCACATCAAGATGACTAAAGAATTACTCAATTTTGAAAGGTCTTTGTGCAAATTTTAAAGACACCACTTCTTAGAACAAATTCAGTAGTCTGAAGTCTGGTGCTTTAGTTTTTGTAAACTTTAAGGCTTTAAAGAATATTGAATATATTATATGCAACAGTAATTATAACTGGAAATATGAGGTTTAGATCTTTGATTAGTGCAGCTGCTTCATTAGAATTTAGGCTTATAGAAAAGATACCAAAGACATATTTAGTTATCATTATCTTGATTTAAGATTGAAACAACAAGAACAATACCCTACTCATTTTTTTTTATTATTATTATTTTTTTTGGTTTGCAGCACTCTCTAAAGACTGCTTTAAGAAATTGAACAGGAAAGTAGTGAATTTAGAAGCATAATAGAAAATTCTTGTAAAGGAGCACCCTCAATTTTATGGCCTCTTCTATTCAAATACAGTAGGTTAACTGGGATCATACTGCTTGCAAAGTAACTCCCCATCCAAACTATCAAACAAGTTATAGATGTAATAGAATGTGAAGTTTTACTTCTGGCTATGATTTGGAAGAGTATTATACTGGAGATGGGCTGAGTCACTTCACAGTTTTTCACATCTCGTTTTGGGTATTATGAGGCCTTAGAAATTAGCAATCATTTCAATTTCTTGGTGTTTCTGTTGGCTAAAAAAGGGAAGAAAGAGGACAACCCTTAATTAAAGGGAAAGCTGCAGAGACCATCAGGTATGGCAGCTGCTCCTGCTATAATACTCTGAATGTCTTTCAATAGAATTGTGAACTTGTGAAAGAGAATACTTCTGGACTACTGAATGTCAGCTGTGCATTGTGAGCTAGAGCTGCTGTTCATCATGTTGTCCTGCTGACAACCTTTCTGACTGAAAAGCTGTACTTAGAACAGAGATGTATATACCAGATCATTGTTGCTTTGTTGTCAGTGCAGATAACTATGCTGAAAAAAGGATGGTCATCTTGTTATCTTGTTTCTTTTTTTTTTTTTTTTTTTTTTTTTTTCAGAGATTTTACAGGACCTGGAGGTTTATTCTATGCATAATAGGAGATAGAATTGCAGTCTCTAATAAGAAGTGAGAACCCTTGTTACTGTTAGTATGTATTATTATTACAGAATCACAGTAGCCAGAATATGCTGATGCCAGTGGGGAACTGAGGTGATGGTAACCCTTGTGGCCTTCTTCTCCAAGCACATCATACATCTGTCCTTGTTTCAGGACAGAACAGCTTCTTTAGGTTTGCTTTTGCTAAGATGAGTACATTAAAAAAGTGAGCAAAAAGTACTGGGCAACAGGTAAGCCATGGTGCTTAACTCACTGCACGATAGAGTGTAGGTGTACTGACTCAGTTTGGAGTGACTAGAACAGAACAGACTTTTCAGGGCTTCACTTTGTGACAGTTAAGACCTTAGGACCAAGCTGTACCCAAGCAAACACTGATTTATGGAATGGACATGGAATTCAAAAAGCTAATGCTAAACAGGATTTGCTTTATTAATTGAAAAATGCAGATGATCTTAATGATATGTCATTTAAATAAATGAATAAATTATATGCTTAGAAACGAAGAGAATAAATGAGGTGAACAACCAAAGTAGGGGGAAGGAAGAAAAAAACTCATCACATGCAGTCCTTTATTTTTGTAGCTGCTTATGTACAAAGATGAACGAGCTGTTGCAGCTGACGAATGCAGCTTTTCCTTTGCACTAACACTACCAAATTTCCTATCAGTAAAGGGAACTGCTTTGTACAAGGTCAAACTCTGGAAGCACCTTTGGCAGTTTCTGTTGTGACATTGAGAACTCAGCAATCTGTAGTAGTATGAAATGATATTAGAATTTGAATATTTCCTGCATAGAGAAAATAGCTGCTTAGCAGCTTGAGGTCGCAATAGTATCAGGTAAAGAAAAATACATATTTTTTAATATTCCCACCAGTTTCATATGTATTTTGCTACCGGTTTCTTTTTAATTCTGCTACTTTTAGATGACAAAGATCACAGGCACACATACACATCCTGTTACCAGGGTGGTGGCTTTTTGTTGGAAATGAGCCTTGATACTTCGAAAATATAAATAAATAAATAACAGAAAATTATGTTGTAGTCAAGCATAAATGCATGTCCTCCCTATTCCTCATAGCAATCTATTCAATTTAATGAGCCACAGATTTTTTACATTTTGTTTTTAATTTGACTTAACATTTTTATGAGACAGCCTCTGTGGTAAGTCACATTAATTTTTTTTTATAGTCACATTAACTTTCTTGCTTACATACGGAGCTTGCAGTTAGTAAATGCCTCTGATTTCCATAAAATATTCAGGGCAGGCTATTATTATGATGATTTTTTATCCCTACTGCTAAACTTCAATCAGTTTCAAATTTGAAATGCATTAATGACTGTATAATGTTGTAATTTGTTCTGCAATAAATCTTTTATAGTTAATGCTGGTTAGGAAAGGAGCTTATACAAGAGCCATTAATTGCTATGTTTAATTATTTAAAATATATAGATTTCTTATGAGTTAGCTCAATGTATAACTCAATTACTATTTAATAAAGTCATATTACTTTCTTGTTTATCAAAGAATACAAGAGGATTCCAGCTGAAATACTGAATGGCATCAGACATAAGATGTTTGTGTTGTAGCCAAGTTTTGCTCAAGTTACATTTGCACCAATTCATTGCTCCTTTCTGTACATATTAAACTGAATGACTGCATGATACAGTGAACATCCGTTTATGTAGTCAGATGACAACATGTATCATGTAAAATGTTGTGTGGTCAAGATGTCTTAGGCATTTTAGTTTTACCATTGCTGATTAATGTGCTCTGTACCTACTGGGAGATTAGCCAGAAATATGAAATATCTAGAAAACGTCCCTGGTCAGTTAGTGGCAGACTTCCTTTTCACACAAGTGAATTCTCAGCTGCTACAAAGTCGGTATAGCTGGCATGGGTCAGGGAACAGGACAGAGTAGGAAACTGAATATGAAGATCTTTGTCTATTAGAGCTAATACCTTATATTGTATTGGTTCTATTTTCTTGTTTACAACTAAGTAATGGAGGTAGAAAAGTAATGTCAGTAATACGGTGCCACCTGTTCCTAACTTTGCTGAAATCAACAGAGGACCAAGGCACTAACTGTATGATATAGACCTTAGCCATACAGTAGGTGCCAGCATTTCAACAGCCAAATCAGCTGACTTTGCTTAGGGCAGCTTGAGTTGGTTCTCCACTATTTTAAAATACTTGCCACCTTTCTTCAGTAGGGCTGTTATCAGGCTCCAGGTGTTCCCTTTCCCATTAATCCTCACAAGGCTTTTCAGAGGGAAGCCTTTTCAAGCTTTTCAAGGGAATTCAGAGTTTAAAGCAGTCTGGATTCTCTCAAGATTTCATAGGTCTTTCTCTCTGTGCAATTATGAAGCTGGAGAAGGGGTAAGGCAGAGCACAACTCTTGAAGAAGCTCCATAGGAGTACACTCACTGTTAAAGTTTTCATTTACTCCTTCAGCTTGAATTAAAAAAAAAAATGTTCTAAGAATTCTTTTCCCAGAGTTTTACTAAATGTTTGTTGTAGGAACAAACAATAATAATGAGAAGAAATCAAGAAAAATACTTGCCTGAGAAAAGTGAGCATTTTTGTTTTCATTGTTGCTATTTGCAGTACCTCCGTCACAAACGGGTATGTATGGGAGATCTGAACATACAAATTAAATTGCAGATAGGTACTAGGAAAATGTCATTTCTCTTCTTAGGATTTCCTGAAGGAAGATTCCTGTAGGATGTTTAAATTGGCACGGGTACCTGCTGTTTTGTTCTTTCCTCTCCTCTAATTCTTTCAAGCTTCTGCTCTTCCACTGCACATAACCCGTTTTTTTGTTTGTTTGTTTGTTTGTTTGTTTCACTCCTGACAGTGTGTTGCATCCCATTTCTTCCCTTAACTTCCACCAGTGCTTCCTCATCTTCCTGTTTGCTCTTGCATAGTTCCTCATTCCACATGTACCTTCTCAGGTTACTCTGCATTCATCTTTTCTCTCTGGGTTCATAACCTCTAGCCTCTGTATATCCTCTCTATCAAGTTGACTACTCTTCCTGAATTCTTTTTTCCTCTTATGATCCACGCTGTGCCCTTCTGTGGATTCTTCTTTCTCCATCTTTCCTGAATTACTGAACATGACCATGCTTTAAAATAGTCAGATTTAATGGGAGATTACATTGGTGTTTGTTTAGGTTGCCTCACTTCTCTCCGTATAGGATACAGATATATAGGAAATGGTGGTTTCTAAATTAAGGCAGTCTGTTTTCAGACAGCGACTGGCAAAATCTTTAAAATTCCACTGTCTTCTCATTGTCTGGGCACAGAATCACAGAATGGTTGAGGTTGGAAGTCATCTGAAGGTTGTCTGGTCCAACTCCTCTGCTCAAGCAGGGACGCCTAGAGCAGGTTGCCCAGGACCATGTCCAGACAGTGTTTGAAGGTCTCCAAGGAGACTCCACAGCTTCTCTGAGCTGCCTGTTTTATTGCCATGGAAAGCACCACAGAAAAAAATATCCTCCTAGAAAATCAGGAGCCTCTCAGTAATGTTTTGCTTGGCCTGTTGTCTGAAGCATCACTTAGTTTGGCGTAGGGAGAACTGAGAACCTAAATGGAAATAAATCCTCTAATTTACACTCGGCAGCAGGCAAAGCAGTAGGGAGACATTTGAGTCTTAAAGTGACCCTTAATTCCTTGCTGCTATCATCTTCTACTCAACTTGGAGCAAACTGTTAGAGTATGCCACCGCTTGACTGTATGGCTTGGACCTATCTTCTTTTCTTACCCCCTTCTAGAACAGTGTTGCCAGGACCCTGACTTTTGCCACCTCCATCTTTGAAATTTCCAATTAGTTTGAGGGACAGGAAGTCAGAACTAACTCTTGCATGAGGAGCATGTTTAGCCTACAAGATTTTATTAACCATTTGGTGTAGACATAAATGTTCTATCTAATGGAAGTGCTGGGAATTCTCTTTTCAGTGAGATACACTACTTATTTCTAATGTTAGCAGAGGTTGTAATATAAACTTAGAACAGAACAGAATGATGATTTACAAAAATGCTATTTCATGTGATTTATAGTGGTTTCTAAGATGCCTTGTTGTTTTTTTCCTCCCTTAAAGAAGTGTGTAGAAAACGACTAATGATTTTGAGACAGAGATGTGAAATATTGCATTAATAAGATTTTTTTTTATTTATTTTTTTTATTTTTTTTAACCAAGAAGCATTTCTGAAATATTGCCTATAAAATATGATGTAAAAATATCCAACACGTATACATAACATAATTGCTTTTGAGGAGCTGAGTAACTCATGGAACTGGTAACAGTGATTAATATGATCTGCAAATATCTGCAGACAAGATCTTGACACAGAAACACAAACAAGGAATACATTGGCCTTTCAACTGCCCTCCTCCAGATATTTTTAGATTCATATGCAAAAAGTGTAAATACTTCTGTCCGAAAAAGACTAGCAACATTAATAATGTTTATTCTTTGAGCTATTCTCTTGACGTTCCTTTAATCAAGCTAAATATTTTAACATTATTTTACTTATTTACATTTTTGTATTTCTTTTCACTTCTGAAAAGAAGGGTATGTGTCCCAATGTAAGCTTAATCTCATTCCTTGCCATTTTCTTTAGAATTTTGGATATGTTCCACTGTTACAACTTTCCCATTTTTCAGTTAATGTCATTTTTTAGTTCACACATTTTGGCACATTTCAGACCATTCCTTCCCTGACTATTAATGGTACATGTGTTTTGGACATTTGTCTTCCATACTCTTAACGTTTGCACAGAGATAAATAATTCATTTATCTTTGGTTGCTGATTTTCAAACTTCCGTATACCTTTTTGTCTTTTCTGAAACCAACTAATGATATCTTCTGTTGTATGCATTTGAAATATGCTATCATTTTAACTACTTGTTTTCTTTAGAGACCACGGTTGTTCTGAAAATAGTATGATTTCCCGTTTTGCGTGAAAACACTGTTCTTGAACTTTTTCAGTGATTTTTGTGACACTTTCTCATTTTCTAGCATCTACCACAAGCAACTCTATGGAAGAGCGGGAATGGTATTTCACTTTAGTGTGCTTTCTGTGCAAGACAGTAATAGTGGTGTCCTTGAGAGCTGCTAGAAGATTGAGCAGGGCTTTTTTCAATGAATGTCTTCTAATTTATCACCAGCTTTCTGAGCAGACACCTATTAGAAAATGCTCAGTGGAAATCACATTAAGTTTTTGTTTTTTGCTTGCTGAATCCCCCTGTTATGAACATCTTGGAAACACTTTTCAGAATGGGAAAGTCAGTTGCATAACTCAGGTAGAAAATGATTGTCTTCTCCTTTCCTACAGCTTGTCTGTTTTTTGGATATTAGTTGCTGGGTTATTCAGTATAGCCCTGAGGCTCCTCTGCTTCTCAAAGGAGAGGTGCTCTAAAACTAAAACCCCTCAACTCTTGAGATGAGTTTTGTAGATTTGGTCTGCATGGCCAACACATGTTCATTTCCCTTGTACCTCTTCTCTTGCCCTACTTGAGAAGAGCCTCAGCACTTAAGTCCTTTTATCTGTAGAGGACAGATCCCCATTTTTGGTTAAAATAACTGGAGAACTTGAAGATAAAGTGGAAGTGTGAAAAGTGTGAAGTGGATTGTGATGATATTAAATGCAGTTCTCAGATGCTGATTTTACTTCTTATAGTTCAGTGAGCCAAGGAATCTAGAGCAAGCCACTGAGGTTATTTTCTCAAGATACTTAAGAGAATGCCTTGAGTTAGAAGGGTGGCTTTTAAGGAACATGTTATATTTTCCTCTCAGAATATAGTTGTGATGTATATCAATCTAATGTCTATGATGAGAGACAATAATAACAATATAGAATAGAATAACTTCAGCTGGAAGAGACCAACAAAGATCATTGAGTCCAACTGTCAGATTATTTCAGGGCCAATCCCAAATTCAAACATACAATTTAGAGAGTTATTCAGATGTCTTTTAAGCAAGGATACAAAGGCACGGGGTGGGGCATTAACTTCCTCTCTAGGAACCTTGTGTCTGACTACTCTCTCAGTAAAAAAGTTTTTCATCATGTCTGGTCTGAAACTCTCCTGGTGCAAATTTGAGCCATTTTCACGCATACTGTTACCTAGACACCAGGGAGAAAAGATGAGTACCTCCCACTCCTCTTCCCCTCCTCACATAAGATCACCCCTCAATCTTCTTTTGTCTACGCTTAACAAACTTTGTCTCCTCAGTGTATCCTCATAGGATATGCCTTCCAGACCTTTTACCGCTTTGTTGCTGTCCTCTGCATCCTTTCAGGTATCTTAAGATCCTTTTTATATTGTGGAGTCCAAAACTGCACACAATAATCAAGGTGAGGATGCACCAGTACTAAATACAGTGGGGGAATTACCTCTTTTGACTGGCTGGCTATTTTGGATTCAATGTACCCCAGAATACGGTTTGCCCTCTTGGCTGCCAGGGCACACTGCTGACTCATTTTGAGCCTATTGTTGACCAGTATCCCCAGTGCTGCACCCAGTCCGCTGCACCCAGTCTTTACCTGTGTCCAGCATTACTTATCATATCCTGGTCTACATCAAAAGAAGCGTGGCCAGCAGGTTGAGGGAGGTGGTTCTCTCCCTCCGCTCTGCTTTCATGAGACCCCATCTAGAGTCCTGAGTTCCGCTTTGGGGCTCCCAGCACACGAAGGAAACGGACCCATTAGAATAAGCCCAGATCATCTGGGCTGGAGCACCTCTCCTGTGAAGACAGGCTGAGGGAGCTAGGGTTGTTCATCCTGGAGAAAAGAAGGCTCCGGGGTGACCTTATTGTGGCCTTCTAGTGCCTAAAGGAGGTCTACAGGAAAGCTGGCGAGGGACTCTTTGTCAGGGAGTGTTGTGAGAGAATAAGGAATTATGGCTTTAAACTGAAAGAGGGTAAATTTATATGAGCTATAAGGAAGAAATTCTTTACTCAGAAGGTGGTGAGGCACTGGAACAGGTTGCCCAGAGAAGTTGTGGTTCACCCCTCCATGGAAGTGTTTAAGGCTAGGCTGGATGGGACTTTGAGCAACCTGGTTTAGTGGGAGGTGTCCCTGCCCATGGCAGGGGTGTTGGATTTACATGATCTTTAAGTTCCCTTCCAATCCAAAACATTGTATGATTCTATGATTTGTTCATGCTAAATTTCATGCCCAGTGCTCCAATCTATCTAGATCCCTCTGCAAGGCCTCTCATCCCTCTGGAGTGTCATCAGCATCTCCCAGTTTAATATCATCAGTAAATGTTCAAAGGATGCTTTTCACTCGTGCATCCAGATCATTGATAAAAATGTTTAACAGAACTGGCCCCAAGTTTGAGTCTTGTGGAACTCCACTAGTGATTGATCACCTGCCAGATGTAGTCCCATTCACTATAACTCTTTGAGCCCTATCATTCAGCAAGTTCTTCACTGTGTACCTGTTCATCTTACAACTCGACAGTTTGTTCCAAAGGATACAGTGAAGGACAGTTTGAAAAGCCTTGAAAAATCCGGAAAAGCTACATCCACTGCCTTCCCTTCATCCACTAAGTGGGTGATCTTAACATAAAAGGATAGCGCATCAGTGTTTTTCTTTCATGAATCCATATTGGCTGAGTCTGATGATTGTGTTATCCTTTAAGTGGCTTGTGGTGCCCATGATAATCTTCTCCACAATATCAGGTAAGAGCAACAGAGCCTTAAGTCCCTTAGCTCACAAAAATGAGAAATGTGAAATGTATGGATTATTTAGGAAACTACAAGCAGCACCCATTCAGGTACGTTTTGTTGCTGCTCTGAACCACTACAAGTTCTTACTGCTAAATTTGTTGAAAATCCCCAAAGGGGATCTGTAATGAGACATGCACATGTAGGTTGTCAAAGGTTTACTATACTGCCAGCGAATATTGTATGCTCTTAGTTGTCTCTGATGGAACATAAAACAGGTGAATTATATTTAATAATCCACCCCAAAAAAGGGAAAAAAAGATAAAGTGAAGAAAAGAAAATGGCTATTTCCATGCAAAGTATGAAGATAGGAAGAAGGACCTTTTTCAAGTTGTGTGAGATATTTAGGATAAGAATTCAGTCTGTGATGCTCTGTGGTATTCTATATTCCGGTACTTTCAGAGGACAAGTATTATAGACTGGGTGAGAAGTTCCAGCAGGACTAACTCCAGGTACTTGGGCTACTGTGTCCATCACAAACTCTCTCCCCTAGTATTCCCAGTCTGGAATATCACTGTGGATATTTCTGCCTCGTAATTTCAAACTGTGACAATACCTTTCATTTCTGGTACTCTGGTCAGTGGTCTGACAGCAGACATATAGGGCATAATTTGGCACTTTCCCCTGCAATAACCATTTTCAGTGGTATATTATCTCCAAATGAGATAGATGAAAACAGAAAGAGATGATTTAGACTAACCCCTGTGTTTTTAATTTCTGGTTTGGAGGGGGGAAAGAGAGGAATGTGTGTAACTTGAAAATTGGTTGTTTTCTGTATGTACTTGTCTTATTTTGCTAGTTTGCTGATACTGAAAGACCCATGTTAGAAACCTCCTAGACCTTCTAGTTGTTATTTACACTTGAAGAAACAAAACAAACAAACAAAAAAAAACACAGACCCCTAAATAGTGTACAATATTTGTAGTTTTGAATATCATTTTAACCATTAACCTTGTTAGCCAGGTGTATGAGCTTTTTAAAAGCAGATGTAGTGTTTTAGCTATAACTCTTCTTGTACAGGCTCAAGCATTGGGGGCAGCATTAATCCCAGCTGTCTTTGTATATCTTTTGCTCCTGTCCTGGTTCACTGTGTTTGTTGTTGATTCAGATTTTTGTTAGATGTGTGTTGTTGTGCTAATTTCAAGAGGGTGCTATCACTGACTATAGAACTAAAACTAATATGTTATTCTTGTAAAATACCAAGTTCAGCTCTACTCCCAACCTCTCCTAAAACTGAAGGAACTCGAATCCAGGTTTTGCTTAATCATTCTGTTTCCTTTCCCTTCCCCAAATTATGTGGCATGTAATTACTTGTTATTAAAAAGGAAAGGAAAACAATTTGAGAGTAATGGGACATTAAAACCATTAAAAAACTATATAGAGAATGGTGGGTCAGCTCAGAAACCTGCTCTAAGCAAAACCGAGTGCAGTTCAGTAGTTGTGCCACACAGTGTCATCGTTGGACTTCACTTCCTTCCACTCTGCATCTTTTCCCATTGTAGGTGACAGGATTTACAAAGTTAGAGAAGATCAGTCTGAAATGTGGGGGGCAGCTGAAGTGCAGGAAGATGAAGACACTCATGTAGAAGTTCCTCTGGACCAGGTATTGATCAAACTTGAAATAAATGTTTTGTGTTTGATTATTTATTTTACAGGTTGCGTGTGTTGTTTATTCTTTCCCCAATTTCTTTCAGGAGCACAGCAGCATTTTGTGGGTGGTGATTATAACAGCTCAACAATGCAGCTTCACTTATGGGAACTTTAGCAAATGTGACTTTCTCTGTTAATGTTAAACATCAGTTACCTTTTCATCATACATCTGTTTCAAAACTGATATGAGAGCCTTTAGAGGGCCTCAGGATAATTTACCAAATAGATGAACCCTTTATACCAGTGGAACAGCATAAAGAGACTGTCAGAATTCCCTCAGTCCTGAGCCAAAAACAGGCATAGATTTATCAGATTTTTATTCAAGCTGCCAGCACTGCCTTCTGTTGAAACAACCCAGTACTTAATTGGCCAGCTTAATTGGCCATCAAGAATGTTCTGGTTCTTGACATAAGGAATGCTACAGCTGTGTGTGTCTTTTCCCAGTGAATACCTGCCCTGGCCTTAGAGAGTTGTGTGCTAAGCACCATTGGGATCATCAGCCCTGTTAATTGCAGTTGTCCTTATGAGGTGTTGTGATAATTAGGGTGTGTTGAATTGTACTGGTAGTATTGATACTGGGGAAGAACATACTGCCTGTCCTCTTAATCCTTGTTCTTTGTGACATCATGAAGCCAATTGTGCCCTGGGCTTAATGTGCAATAATTGAATTGAGAAATGATTAGCCTGTTTATTGGCCTCTGAAGGTGTGTGCAGAATTCCTTGGGGTAGTGTAAAGCATTTGATAGTAAAAATTGGGTCCTCAGGTCTTAGTTTTAAGGTTGAATGTGATTCTTATGAAATCCAGGGGCCATGGAAACACAGCTGTACTCCTCCACAGAGATGCTACAGTGTAGTCAAGGGCTTTGCACACTCTACTGACGGTCTTGCCAGTTTGCCTCAGTTACAGGATGGTGACAGTCACTGGAGAGGGGAGAACAGTTAATTGTCTGCTGCCTCTTCTGTACTTGGCAGTGGGAACTGTGGTTGTTGATACATTTGCCAGTGAGCATCCCTTATGCTGATAAGCTTGCAATACTAGGCAATTGCTTAATACCTCTTAGCTCATGTGCTGAAGCCAATGCGTAGTCCACAGATGGAAATATTTTTCAGTTGCTACCAACTGATTTTGATGCCTGGACAAGGAACTATCATCTCTGGAAGCAAGTGTGTGTATGAGGGGGGGAAAAAAAAAAAAAAAAAAAAAAAGGAATGCACACTATTAATTATCTGATTTTTATGTTTTCAGAAAAGCAAAACAAAGCATCAAAATTTATTGAGAACTTAAGTCATATTTTATTTCACATTTTAAAATTGCATGTTTCCTAGGTAATCTGGCAAGAAGCCAGGTCCTTCTGAGTAGCACTGAGTACTCTTTATTCCCAGATAACTGAGGTTACTCAGCTCTTGGAAACATATAGCATTTTAAATGTTCAGATTCTTATTAATGAACATTTTAAATTGTTTTTAATTCTGTGATATAAAGCTTTATATCTTTTTCTTATCTGAAGTGCACTTTCTGTTATGTGCTAGAAGTGTGGAAAAGGACAGGCAGACAGGTCTTGACTATCTTGCATAATGCATAAATATTTACATGCCAGCTTTCACTAAAATGCTGACACTTCTGATATGCTATCATTTATCTATCAGCCGCATAAACGAGGTGGTGAGGATAGAGCTTAGTTTTTTTTGTTTTTTTTTTTTTTTTATTATTATTATTATTATTTTTATGCACCTTCTCTGTCTTGCCATTTGAAGTACATGGTTGAACAAATGCCAGATTAGCCATTAACTAAACTTAGTGTAATACTGGCTAGACACCCGCTTATGTCCTGTTCTGTAAAATGTTGTCTGCCAGCTGAGAACACATTGAAAGAACAGGATTTGCTTTATTCCAGACTAGCTGACAGTTGTAATTGAACATCAAGGAGGAAAAATCAGTGTTTTGCCTAAAACCAAACCACAGCCTTCTGTTCTGTATTCTGTACCAAGACCTCAGCTTCCAAATACAAAATGGATACTTTTATCTTTTGACATGCAGACTTACTCCAGGTTGGTTATTTACATCACTGTGTCAACATCTATGGGAACTGATGACAGACTATGAAATCAGCTGTGCAAGTAGCAAAGGAACAATGTGGTTCTATTGTAGTTCTTGGTAAGAAGGGAGAAAACAAGTTTCATATTTGAAATGCTAATTAAATATATTACTTTGAGTTAGCTGTTCCTAATATAGATATATTTAAAGTAGCTTTTTCTGAGAGATAAAATTTTCCAACTAATGAAGTTTTGGAACAGACTGCTACTTTTTATGTAAGTTGTGAAATAAAAAAGCAGCATTTGATATTAATGCTACTGAAATAACATTGGAAATTTCCATTGATTTATCCATTTCCATAAGTCTGGTTGTTGTTCTCCTGCACTGAGCCCTTGGGAAGTGGGGTAAGCATGAGAGTTAAAAGATACAAAATTGTCCACTGCATGATCCCTACAAGGAATTCAGGCATGTTGCTGTGCCAGCCTTCTTTGCCTTGGGGGATATGATACCGACTATTAAGATCTAAGTGATGCAGAATGAATCTGAACTCTTTGTTTTTTTTTTTTGTTTGTTTGTTTTTGTTTGTTTGTTTTTTTTTTTTTGGTTTTGTTTTGTTTTTTGTTTTTTTTCCCCTCCAGATTCATCATCCCCATCTCCCTCTCTATGTCTGTGTTTATTTGTAAAAATCACTGAATGTTAAATTTGTTTAATGGGCAATGAATTGGGAGTCTGTTGTTAATGTTCACGCTCCTGGTTCTTTCACTAGCCATTTGCTTTCCATTATTCCAGATGTGTCCACTGATTAATGCAGTCCTTGATGCCACTCATTATTTTCCATTTCCTGGGCTGTGATGTGATGTGAAATTGTGGAGCTCTCTTAGGTGCTCTCTCTCTAGGTGGAACATATCATCAGTAGCAGAAAAATTGCACCTTTCATTGGCAGTTTTCATTATGGAGTATACATTTTGCTTTAGAGACCCAAGATTCACCTCAGTGTACAGAACACAATGTTTATCGTCCATGTTGCTGAAGGCAAAATGTTAAAGTTTGCATTGATTAAACATTAAAACAGGCTGACTGCTTACAGAGACATTCCTTGATTAAAAGGCTAGATCTTTTCATTAGGAAACATTTTATATTACATTCATAAGGATTTCAAAATGGTATTTGGAAAATCACAGAATCACAGAATTTCTAGGTTGGAAGAGACCTCAAGATCATCGAGTCCAACCTCTGACCTAACACTAACAGTCCCCACTAAACCATATCCCTAAGCTCTACATCTAAATGACTTTTAAAGACCTCCAGGGATGGGGACTCCACCACTTCCCTGGGCAGCCCGTTCCAATGTCTAACAACCCTTTCGGTAAAGAAGTTCTTCCTAAGATCCAGCCTAAAAACTCCCCTGGCGCAACTTAAGCCCATTCCCCCTCGTCCTGTCACCAGGCATGTGGGAGAACAGACCAACCCCCACCTTGCTACAGCCTCCTTTGAAGTACCTGTAGAGAGCGATAAGGTCACCCCTGAGCCTCCTTTTCTCCAGGCTGAACAATCCCTCAGCTCCCTCAGCCACTCCTCGTAGGACTTGTTCTCCAGGCCCCTCACCAGCTTCGTCGCCCTTCTCTGGACTCGCTCAAGCACCTCGATGTCCTTCTTGTAGCGAGGGCCCCAAAACTGAACACAGTATTCAAGGTGCGGCCTCACCAGAGCCGAGTACAGGGGGACGATCACCTCCCTAGCCCTGCTGGTCACACTGTTTCTTATACAGGCCAGGATGCTGTTGGCCTTCTTGGCCACCTGAGCACACTGGTGGCTCATATTCAGCTGACTATCAACCATCACTCCCAGGTCCTTCTCTGCCTGGCAGCTCTCCAACCACTCATCTCCCAGCCTGTAGCTCTGTTTGGGGTTATTGCGTCCCAGGTGGAGGACCCGGCACTTGGCCTTGTTGAACTTCATGCAGTTGACCTCAGCCCATCGGTGCAGCCTATCCAGATCCTCCTGCAGAGCCTTCCTACCATCGAGCAGATCGACACACGCACCTAACTTGGTGTCATCTGCAAACTTACTGAGGGTGCACTCAATGCCGTCGTCCAGATCATCGATTAAGATATTAAAGAGGACCGGCCCCAGCACCGAGCCCTGGGGAACGCCACTAGTGACCGGCCTCCAACTGGATTTGACTCCATTTACCACGACTCTTTGGGCCCGGCCATCCAGCCAGTTTCTAACCCAACGAAGCCAAGTCCAAGCCAAGAGCAGCCAGTTTCTTGAGGAGAATGCTGTGGGAAACGGTGTCAAAAGCCTTGCTGAAGTCAAGGTAGACCACATCCACAGCCTTTCCCTCATCCACCCAGTGTGTCACTTTGTCATAGAAGGAGATCGGGTTCGTCAAGCAGGACCTGCCTTTCATAAACCCATGCTGACTGGGCCTGATCGCCTGCTTGCCCCGCAAGTGCTGCGTGATGACTCTCAAGATAATCTGCTCCATGAAAAAAAATACATGAAATGAAAAAAATACACAAAAACTTTTTATGCTGAAGTTTGGCACAAGTGATGCCACTGTAATTTAAACTTTCTGGATTTTCAGTGCTGACAAACCAGCAGATAAGACATTTCCCTGCCTGTTTTTCTTCCAGCTCCACTAATTTACACTTTTATTTTTATTTTTTATTTATTTATTTTTTTTTTTTTTGTCTGTGCATGAGATATGGAAACCTATTCTGGTTGGTTACTTGCAGCTCAGAGTGAGAACAGAGATTTTCCCTAGTTTTCTGCATTAGGTAATTGTGAAGCTGTAACAGCAAGGCCTGATCTTTTCTTTATAGACCTGTGCAGCCAACTGTTGGAGGGCATAGATTCCTCAGAGCGAAGACTGCAAATACAGTTCTATTATAAAATTAGTGTTGAAAGCACTTTGCAAGAAGTTACCTCTCTCTGTGTGCACCTGTCTGGAAAAAAAAAAAAAAAATCTATCAATCTTTGAGCAGACAGTTTTTCAAATTACTTAACTTTCAGGGTGGTTTTCATTCCTTGCAGAACAGTCTGTTTATGGGAGAAAAAAAAAAAAAAGAAAAAAAAAAGTATATCTGCAACCTTTGTAGGGCTTCTTTTGAAATGCTTTTAAATATTCTCATTATCTATAAGGGTGAAGGTATGAAGTTTAGGCAGGTTTTAATGTACTCTTGGAAAATGTTATGGAAAAACTAAACATGACTATCAATGCAATAGATGGAGAAAAATACTCCTGGCTTAGGTACATCTTAGAAAATTAAGGATCTGATGAGATGTTTTCTCTCTTCCATGCCCTTCTACTGATTAGGGAGCTATGCACACTTCCAGTTAACACACAGTGAAACTGAGGAATTAATTTTGAAAACCTGTTTTCCATATGCTTCAAGTTACATGGCTTCCATTCATTCAGGTTAGGCTTCTGGGTGCTATGACCTTACAAAATCAGACTATGGATTCAGGTGTTGAATTTGTTGTAAAAATAACACATCCGACCCATAAAGAGGTTGGAGTTTAAAGTTGTTTGTTGTGGTGATAAAGACATTTTTTGCCTCCAGGAACAACAGCACATTTACTATGTGGGAAGTGTAAGACTGATGAACCTTAACTATTCATTTGCTTGTTTTTAAGTGCTTGGGTTTTGTAAATGATGTGGAAGAGAAGAGGGCTGCTGTCACTTAGCAACCCTGCCTGGTTCAGGAACAAAATGTTTTGCTGCTGGAATCTGTGCAGTGCAGCTACAAAGCATTCCTGTCTGGGTGGGAGCAGTAGTAGCTCTGTTCTGGAGACAATTGCTGCAATCAAAGTTAAGTGTTCCTGATACTTCATTTGTGAGATGTATTCATGCTGATATATTTGTGACCATTAAGATTTTTGTTGTCTATCTCATCGTTTGTCTGTTGTGACCATTAGCCAAGTAAACATTTACAAATGGTCTCAATAAAGGAAAATCATATTGTACATTGATGGTATAAAGTAATTTCTACCTTAAATGATTTGTGATACTGCACTTTTCAGTATTCTAGTATCAGTCATGTACAAACCTACTGAGAGATTACATTAGCATCCCTCGAGGAAAAGAAGCCAAATGCTTCAATGTCTAAAGATTTCCTGACTTATTGCTTTTGAATGATGATGGCATTTGGTAATGTAGCTCTTAATGAATGATAGCATGATGAGTGTAATTATAATACATCTTTCTTTTTTAAACACTGTGTTTTTGTTGAGATTAAAAATACCATCAAGCAATCATACTTCTTGAATGCAAAATGAAATTCACTCTGTTCCTCATCAACCTGCTAGTAAGTCAGCAGGTTTCCAGAAGGCGAGCTGGGGCCAGGTTTTCAACATGAAGTTGAGATTGCTTTCACTCGTTTCTTGTGCCTTTGGTTGACTATACCTTTGAATATATGCAATTCTTTTGTCAGTGAGTCTTTTTAGTGGTAGTCTATGGCAAGCAAAGAATTGTGCTTACAATCATTGAAATATGGTTTGAAAAATAGTTAACTAGTGTAAACAAACAAACAAAACAAACAAAAAAGACAAACAAAACACTCTAATGTAAAATAAATAACAAAAGCTAGTGTTATTAAAAAAAAAAAAAAAACTCAACTGGGTGACTGCAAAAGCATTGTCTTCACTTAAAGAATGCAGTCAGCTGCAAAAGGAAGAATGTTATTTCATATTTTCCTGCAACCATACAGAAGGGAAAATATAACCCTTATTATGAATAGCAGGAAGAATGAATATAGTCCATCACAGTCACTGAAAAGGTTTCCTGTCCTAGAAGTCACTTAGTCCTCTCTGGTTGTTACCCCAAGGAACAAGAATGTAATCACCTCATGCTTCTCCAGTCCTAGGTTTATTGCTGTCAGGTTCAAGTTGTCCTGTGTCCACATCACAAAGAACAGCAGCATTATAGTAATGCAGGAATACTTTTTCTCTACTTCATTGCAGTATACCTGTTTAGTTACCTTCGGCTAGATCTGGCTGCGTACTTCCAACATAAATTTTAGAAGTGCCATTGCTTTCTATTGTCATCGTGGAATCTCTCATGTTAACATGTTGATACTAATATTTGTTATTCATGTTTCTTTAGCTGAGGTAGTAGACCTCAGTCACTCAAGTCTGGAGATGTAGCTCTGGAAATAGCAATATAGCTGGAAATAACAATATCTTAGACCACTGCAAGAGCTGTCTGAGAAAGCCTGGGTTTATTTTCATTCTTTTCTAATGCTGTCTTTTCATTTGACGATTGTCATGTTGTAGCAAGCAGGTGTCATTAGGCAAAATCAAAAAAGCTTACTTTTAGCTAGAAGTGTCCAAAGTGTTTAATTTTTCCAGTCTTCCCCTGCTCTGGTCAAAATTCAAAGTTGCTAATTTCCATAACAGATTGAAAATAAATTAGTAGGTCATGTGTGGTGTAATAGGTGGACTAGATGTACAGATTCTTAGCTATCTTTATGTACTGGTAGTTACAAGAGTTTGCTCAAGTTTGCTTTGCATGGTAGCTTGTTTGAAGGTGTCTGTAAAGACTTGGCTTGTTTTAGTAGTAACAAGGACAGTTTGATGTTACCAAGTGAAAGTAAGTTAGGAAAATAAATAGGTCAAATAAAAATCAGACAGAAACCACTGTACTTCAAAAAGTACTTTTGGAGCCATTATTTTTCTGATCAGGTGACCATGTAATATTTCTAGTAATTGGTCATTCTATGGATTATCACAGTGGAATAACTTTTCCTTTTTGGTGCTGTGTCAATGGAGTATTTTGCACTGGCATTGTACAGGTGCCTTACATTGCTACTTGAATGTCAAAGCAAAAGCAGGGTGGTTCATCAAGAGGCTTCAGTTAATTGCTGGTGTTGTTGAACTGGCTCTTACTAATATGCTGAAGATGATGAGAGATTTCTTTCGAAATGTTACTATTAGTGAGGTAAAGAGGTTTTTAGGACAGAATTTACAGACTGTAGGAGATTCCTGCCTCCTTAAAGGATCTGCTAATGATAGTAAAATTCCAAATATTTTTGATTAAGTGAGAATCTGTCTTTTGCTCTCAGCTTGTTTGCTTTTGATTTAGAGTCTGATGAGGCTGTGTGAGAGGCAGACACACTTTCTATCCTGTGGGATTTTTACTCTTTATTTTGATTCAAACATGAGCACAAGTTTGTGCCCATTAACTCCTGCCCTGTTGCTGGGCACCACTGAAAAGAGACTGGCCCCATACTCTTAACACACACTCCCTTCAGATAAGATGATACTGATATCACACTGATAAGATCCCCTCTCAGTCTTCTCCCCAAGCTAAACAGGCCCAGGTCTCTCAGCCTCTCCTCGTATGACAGATTCTCCAGTCCCCTAATCATCTTAGTAGCCCTCTGCCGGACTCGCTTAGAAATGTCTGTCATGTTTCTGAATTGCTTGGTGTATTCTGTTCAAAAATGGCTGATAATGCTGCTGTGTTTCCTTTCACCAGAGGCCAGCAGAAACTGTAGATGAAGAGGAAAATGCAGAAGAGGAAGATGACAGGGAAGAGGAGGAGGCATATAAACTAAAAGAAGAATATCCAGAAACAAATGGAGAGGAAAGCAGGGAAAATGTTAAAAAAAGAAATAAAGTGGAAGAAAATGAGAAGAAATTAAATGGGAATTATAAACACAACACAGAAGAAACAGAGAATGTTGACCAAGCAGAGGAAGAGGAACTCACCCATTTAAATTCCAAGATAAATGAAGAAAATGGTGAGGGAATTGAGCAGTTGAACAGACAAGGTAATTTTCAGTCTAAAGAGGACATAAAAGAAAAGGAGTATTCTGACAGTCACAACCAGGTAACTGTTTATTTTTTCAGTATGCTTTTCTTAAGTTACTGTTCCTCATTTGCGTCAGCTTTAGGCTTCTTCTCAGCTTGTCTCTTAGTATCTCACTCCTGACAAGTCTCTGAGTGTCCTTAATAGAACTGAAATATGTGGGAAAAGCTATTTCCCATCTATATAGATTTGTTACATCAGTAATTACATTATATGCTGTCCAACTGAGAAAGCAGATGTTTCTCACTGTTTGATGAAACTGCATGCCCTGCTTCCTGAATATGCTAGACTTTGAAAAAAAGAAAAATCTTGCAGTTTCCAGAAAAGCATATTCTTTATATATTTTCACACTTTATTGTCCTTTAGGACAGAGGAGAAAGATGTGTTCATGAAAACACAGTGCCTTATTATTTTGATGAGTTGACCTTCACAGAAGTTGTATTTCATAAAAGGTTCTTGCCATTGTTTTGTGGAAGTTTAATTTCTTTTTCTCAGAAATCTGAAGAGGCAATGGAGACAATCAATGTCTTGAAAGCAAAGGGCTTTGGTCAGCTTAAAAACAAATATCCTATTAATTTAGGATTGCTGGTAACATGCTGTTGGCTTAGATGGAGTTATGCAGCCCAGAAAAATCAAGTGGACTACCTTGAATTTCAGAATGTGGGAAACAAAGTGCTTGATAGAAAAAATCCAGCTTTTCCTAGACCTGGATCAAGTGTTAGAAGCAGAACAACTTGCTGCATATACCCTGCATATAGACTACTGAAAAAGCAGACTCTGCCTCTTGGGATACTGGGAATGGTATCTCACTTCCTTGCTACTAGTTTTTCTTCTGTTTCTGTATTACATACAAAAACATTTTTTGAGGAAGTTAAAGAGAGCTGATTAACATGATGTTTTCTTCGACCCTGTATTTCTTTTGTACTTGATATATCAATGGATATTTTTGTTTGTTTTTAGAAAAGCTGAAGTTATTTATGGAAAGGGAGAAAGTGAGTGAGCATTCACTTAAATAGATGGGTGGGTAATTGGGTATTTGATGAATTGGGAGGAAAACCTCTCATTTGAGCATTTTCTCCTTTTGAAGGTATATAGTTAAAAAAAAAAAAGGTTAACGTGATCACTCTCAGAAAACATTTTTTCATGTTAAGAATTCCATGTGGAAATGTTAGTAAAAAATATTTTTGAAATTGAAGTAAATTTTGAAATGAAGTAAAATCTTTGTTACCTGATGAAGTTAACAATACCTCTTCTGTTTTTCTAGGTTGATTCCCATATTGAAAAAACATGCACAAATCCAAGGGTGACAATCACCAGCCCACAGGAAAATGGAAAAAAAGGATCAGAACAATGACTATGCTGCAGTTGCATAGATATAAAAAATGTAATGAGTGTAAAATGAAATATTACAATACTTTAAAATGTTATTTTTTGTGATTGATAACTTAAAATGGGAAGATAGGTTAAGTACCCATGTATTGCATCTTGAGATGATAATGCCATATGGAATGATATAGAAAATAAATGTTAGTAGGTATTAAAAGAGCATTGAATTATTTTTACAAGATATGACTTTCAGATGGAATTTGAGAGGGAAAATGTAAGACTGTTCTATATTAATATTAGAAATAAGTGAACTATTCTGTGATATAAAATGGTTAGCAGTAGCAGAGTCAAACATATATGTGATATTTTTGTTCCAGAAAAAAGGATAAATAAACAAGTTAAATGTCAGAACATCTTTGCAGACTTGTTTAAAAAAAAAAAGAAAATTATTTTTTGACTTTTAATTAGGACATATGTAGTTTTTCCTTTAAAATTCCATGATGTACATGATTCCCAGGCATAACAGTAAGATATGAACAGAATACATTCCTCAGTTAAAGGACACTAAACATGGTGTATTGTAATGAGGAGCCAGTCCTAATATTATTGAATAGTGGATTTTCAGTATATTAATTTGATCATTAGGTTTTGCATTCTTAAACAGTACTTAATTGGCATTGTGGAGATATGTTGACAATGCACAATACTGCAGTTTCTTCCCACTTGCAGCAACAAGTCTTATTGATTGTCCTGCACTGATTTACTAAACAGTGATTTGTTAGCGAAAAAAGAATAAGGGAAGGGTATGTAGCAGATTAATTCATTTGTATTTCAGTCCTTGTGAAATTTAATTTATTATTGAGAAAGATGAAGAGGCCCAGATTCAGACTGAAATTGGTGTGAAATCACTGCTACCAATGGAACCATTTTAACAATAGGATAACCCACCAGTTTTCTGTAAAACTCAGAAGCTATTGTTGTATTTATGAATCCTTTACATGCCCTGAATGCATGAAAATATATTACCATATTTTTGAGAAAGATGGTTCCTGATAGTCTGTGGCTTAATTTACATTAGTAAATAAGGCATTGATCCACGGTATTAGTTCTCTTAATGACACCAATCCCATTACTCTTATTGTTTCTCTGTTAGCGATAACTTGTAGTTCATGGAATACAGCCCTGAGCATAATTTCATTAATTATACAAAAGAAATAGTGAGTTTCCTTATCATTAATGCTGGTAAATTATTACTATGAGAAATTTAATGCAACTTTTGTTGATTTCATGCCATTAAGACAAAAATTACATTCATGAAAAAATTGAACTTGAAGCACTGTTTGAAGAATGTGTAGAACCACTTGTCATGACTGAAACTCATACAGATATCTGCGCTTTTCTACTAACTAGAAATGGAGTAGTTTTTCCAATGGAATAAAAATATGCAGAGTATTGACAATGGAAGTGTAAAAAAAATGTAACCTTAAAAACCATAGGAACAGGGTTGGAGTGGTTCGCCTAAGGTAACTCCGAAATGTCTGATTTATGTGTCCTTTGTTGATCTGTCAGAGATCTAAGGGAATATTACATCCCTGGTTCAAAATAAGCTGCTAATTTAGGCAAGCTCTTAAGCAAATACGTATGCTTCTTTTATTTGATGCAGCAATTGTGCCTATGTTCAGATGTCCTTGATTTCGTTGGGATTTAAGAAGACACTTAAAAATAAGCAGAAGTAAAACCAACCAAACAACAAAGTAAACCCCCAAACAATATGAATAAAATAACTCTAAATGTTATTGAAGAAAATGACACATAGCAATCCTCTAGGTACCTTTGTAGCTAATACTGCAGAGCAACAATGTACACAGCAGCATAGAAATCCATCAAACAATGCTAAACTATCCAGATCAGGCAGCTCTGTTTCAGAGTACCTGCCAAACTTTCTGTGCAAAGACCACCAAGGAAAATGGCTAACACTACATCTTTGCTCACTTAGAGCTGAATAGCTCATGTGCTTAACAGTAAACATGGTCTAAAATATGCCGCTGAATCAAGACAAATTACAGTGAGCTTGTATTTACCTTACTATGAATTAGCTCTTTGCTAGAAGTTAATGGTGTACCCAAATACAGGACTCTACTTGTTGCCATTGTATCACAGGTTAAGACTTGAACAACCTCTGAGATGTTCTTCATCCTCAGAAGTTTGAAATTAAATTGATATCCAAAAATATGTAATGGAGATAATTAGGAGAACATTTACTTCAAAATGTTGTACTTAGAAACAATATTGAGAAGAAACAGGGATTTGTATAGTGACTGTCTCATTGCTTTATATTTGTAGCTTCTGTCTGCCAATGGTTTTTATCATTTCTTCCTTTTTCCCCAAAAGTTCAGTGTCTTCCATGCTTAAAGACCTACAAACATCAGTAAGAATTATTTAAATGCTTAAACTAAATTCTAGTGAACTGTGATATGGTAATTGTCTTTCATGGGAACATGAAAGTCCCTATGAGTGCTATTCTGCCTTTAAAATGTTTCTCCTCTGTTGTTTATCTTGTGAGAATGACAATATTTTTCTTCAGAATAGCAAACTGGACTTTCTGAAAATGGAGATAAAACCATTTTATCATTCGTTCTTACAGTACTGAAAACGTATTTTTTTGTTGGATTCTCTTATACAGAAAAAAATAACATGCATAACAATTCTGATGTCAATATAGTAATTAAACAAGAAGCATTCAGATTGTCTTGCTAATGTTTTTTTGTGTGTGTGAATTTGCTGTGTGATAGCATACATCAGCTTTACATGATAAATATGTTATTTTGTTAAGCTTATATAATGTTATCTTATTAAGCTTCTAACATTTGAGTTTTTTTTTTTTTTTTCAAGAATTGCTTTCTTGTTTTGATGTTATTTTTAAAAACAATTTGCTATTAAAAAGAACTAGCATACAGACACTCCTGTGGCCAGTTTGACATTGTCTATGTTTGGATGAGTGATATTATTCATAAATGTGGTTATATTTTTAGCTGTTAGGATACTTCCATACCTAGAACTTCAATAAATAAATAAATAAATAAATAAATAAATAAATAAATAAATAAGATTTGTCAGTTATGGTATTGCAACTGTGAAAGAAAATATGCTGACAATTTGGCTATTACATAGTCTACAAATCTAAGAATTAATTCCTAATTTTCAGCAAAGCACTAAAGCATATACTTAAATCCCATAAGGCTGAAGTTTTCATTGCATTTTATTTAATGCTTCAGTGCTCTAACATGTCAGAGCCAAAATAAAGTTAATTTCTGTAAAGAAATGGGTGAAAATAAGGAAAATGTGTTCCTCCCTCAGTCTCATCTAAAGTAAAGCTAAATAAATCTGCACACAAAAGAAAAAAAAAATAATAAATGCAACTATTTGGATTATTTGAAAATCCTGAAAAAAGGAGCATTTATTGGGTATTTTGATGGATTATCTCAAAGGTACATTAAAGTATTAGATAATAAAAGTACAAAATGAAGTATCTTGAGAAAGAATATATTTATTAAATGGTAGCAATCAGAATGATTTAATGAGATGCAACTCAAGGACATACTGTTTTGGGTCGTTGATAGTCTTCAGTCTAAATTGTAATCAAACAAATTGCTTTAGACATGGCAATAGACATTGAAGCCACCCAGTGTATTTGGGTTATTCTGTATGCACATATTTGCATGCATTAATTTAAAGGAGTGTGTATGAACATGGTAACTTAATGCATTTTTATGTGCTCACACATACTGCGCACACAAATAATTTGCATATACAATAACCTAGAGGTGAGGAACAATACTATTGATTGTAGCTGAAATTTCCTATACTTATACCAGAAAAATATCAGTAGATCTAGCAAACTTTATAAAAGGGTGATATTTTTTAACATTGTGTGTATACTTTGGTTCTTTGCTGAGACAGGTTTCAGAATACTTGATGCCCTGAAATAAAATGGAAATAGCAGCCTAAAATTCCCTGGGAGGTAGGCGAGTCATAAGGAATTGGAAAGGAGCTGGAAAATTCAAGGAAGAAAATAGAAAACTTTGCTACAGAATGTAACACCAAAACTTTCAAAGTTCTTTAGTACTAAAATACTCCATAGATAACTTCTATTTTAAGCAACGGGATACTTTTGAACAGTAGGCAGACATCCAGCAACCTGTGCAGTTACTATGAATGCTTTCAAATGTTCATGTTTTCCTTGCAGTCATCTACAGCTGTTTTCCAGGCTCCAAAAACAAAACACAAAAATAAGACAGTAATTAAAAAAAAAAAAAAAAAAAAAATGTTCAAGGCTAAATTCCTCTCCAGAACACCCAATTCCTAACACCTAACCTTCCTAACCAGGGAAGTGGCCCTGCTCTTCTCCAGAATTCCAAGTGTACAAAAAGCACCAGCAAGATATTTAAACCACCTAATTCAATACATTCAGCCTCAGTGGTTATACTAGTACTAGCTCAGTTTCTCTAGGCTGTGCAGTTTGTGACTGGAGAAAAATTGCCCTCCAGAGGATGGTACATAATACCTGAGATGCAGGCTGAGTCACCTGTAATGGACTGTCTGGTTCAGCAAGCAGCTTAAGAATTAGCCTAAAATTAGATGATGTTGAAGAATAAAGTCCACTTGGGATCCACTTAAAAATACTTCCCCTCCATGTCTTAATTTCAAGCAGATGACTTTCACAGGAAAGAGAAACTTTGGTTGGCACATGCAAAAGGCAGTCCTGCTTAAATAGCATAATGTAGCTCCTTTTGCTACAAAGTCAGATTTTTTTTATTTATTTATTTATTTTTAAACAAGCATGAAATAAAGTATAGCTTGCAAAGGTTGTGTGTAAATTAAAACCTGTGCAAAACCTGTGCTGTAAAATGGCAGAATGCTGTTGTTTACAGAAAGCACATAACTATAATGAGAGTTGTGTTTTTCTTTGTAGTGGTACTTTTGGTTTGGGGCTTTCTCCTTCAGCCTCTTCACAAAGGAGCATTGGGTACATGAGGCCTACTAAAAAAAGAAGTGTGAAAAAAAATTAGAAACTGACTGCTGGATACTTGATTGTGGCAGCTAGGGAAGGTGCCAAATACAGAGCCGAAGCCTAGCACCATGAACCTGAATGTTTCTGAAGTCAGTGGAGTGACCTCCAGGTGTCACAGCTGTGGAGGCTGTACCTGAGTGAGGAGTGTCATCAGGGAGGCTGTATGCATAAAGAGATACAGAATTAATGCAGGTGTTACAGATCATATCAGTGCTCTCACTGTAAATGACAAATGGTTCCCTCCCCCCATCAGCCCCTCACCTGAATTGTGACCCTATATCTAAAACACTTCAAGCCTCACCATTCAAAGTACAATAATGTTCTCCCAATAGTGGGTGTACTGGGTCTGGCTGGGATGTTAACTTTCCCTGCAGCAGCCCATACAGTGCCACGCTCTGCACTTGTAGCTAGAACAGCAGTGTTATCACACCAGTGTTGTGTCTGCTGCTGAGCAGTGCTGGCACAGTATCAGGACTTTCTCTAACCCTCCTGGGGGGTGGGCAAAAAGTGAGAAAGAAACATCACCAGGGCAGCTGACCTGAACCAACCAAAGAGATATTCCATACCATATGATGTCACACTCAGCAATAAAAGGTGGAAGAAGGAGGAAGAGGGGAGGGGTGGGCTTTCGTTGTGAAAACGTCTGTCCTCCTCGCGAACACCGGCTACGTGCATTGAGGCCCTGCTTCAAGGACGTGGTCAGGCATCGCTCATTTGTGGGAAGCAGAGAATAATTTCTTTCCTCTGCACTTCCATGTAGCCTTTACTTGTTTTGTTTTGCTGTTCCCTTTCCCCCTCCCTTTCCCCTTTCCCTTTTTCCCTTTAGTTGAATTGTTAATTAATAATATTTCCTTAATATATATTTTTTCCCTTTAATTAAATTATCCTTATCTCAACTTGTGAGTTGTTCTTTCCTTTACTTCTTCCCCTCCTCATCTGAGGAGGGGGAGTGAGAGGTTGTGGTGTTCAGCTGCCTAGCATGGTAAAACCACCACAGTGGGAGAGCGTGTTCAGACTTTGAACAAAAGGTTTTGTAAGAAAATTTAAAGGGAAGTTATATTCCTTAAGACTCACTACATTGCTTTCAAATCTTGCAACCTTAGGGCCACTTCTCTCCTTTTACTCATCCTGTTTATATCAAAAACTACAAAAAGCAGTTCTGTTTTTAGATGTGAAAACATTTGAGTTTCTCTGTCCTTCAAAAACTGTTTAACTCTGCAGAATGAAAAAGCATTGCTCTGACTCCAAACCCAATGCAGTACCTAGTAGGATAAATCCTGTCAAGATGTTGGAGAAAAAAATAGATAATTTTAAAGGATTTTATTTAAGAGGTTATTCTTACAGAAATTAGTCATTAAGACCTCCTGACTGCTCTCAACCTCCCCTTTCTCCTGTAGCTGAGCAAGACTCACCCACACTGTGACTGTGCCTGGTGCATACTGGTAGCTGGTTCAGCTGCTTACCAGATAAAACTTTTGGTGAGACAAACATAGCTAGCAGGGGCATGGGGTCAAGTTTGATGCTGGCAGCTCAGCCATCACCACTCACTTTGTCACAGCAAGTCACAGTCAGCCTTATTTCTCTCCCTTCCAGGGAAGAAGCAGTAGCTGTATGTGTTGTGGAGTAGTGGTGGCCATCTGAGCCCTCATCTTCATCTTGGTTCACCTTCCCATCCCAGGTGAATTGGTCAGAGGGGCTGAGGTTCCCTCTTGCTCAGTTGCAGTTGAGCTGGCTGGAGGGATCTGCTGCTGCTCAGCTGGAAATAATCCTGGTGGGACTCTCTGGGACACCTAGGAGATGGGTCCCATTTCTCTGACGCTTTCACGTGCCGTTGCTTTTTTTCTCCTGCTCTTGAGGGAAGAAAATATATTCAGGCCTCAGCACTCATTGATATGCAGATTCTTCTGCTTGTCTCAGTAGGGAAGGACTGCTGATTTCACTTGAGGTCTGATTTAAATTTCCTCTGCCCCAGTGATGAAATGTTGGCGTTACAGATGAGCAGTCATAATGTGTTCCAGATACCCAGGCTGGTATCCTTGTGCAGAAGTTAACCTTGTTTCCTCTTCTGCCATGGGTCATGGTTTCATTATCACACACCATCCCTCTGTTTCTCTGCTGCATTTGTTTCTTCCACTTTGGCTGTGAGAAATCATCTTTCTAAAAATAGTGCCTGTGCTCTACATTATTTGTGGGTTAGAGATTGTTGGTGCAAAGTGAGTGTCCTAGGAAAAAACTGAGCTTTGCACCTTCTTCTGGTGCTCTCTTGTTGCTCCCTTAGAGTCAGCAAGAAATAGGAATTAACTTGGTAAACCAAGATCTAGGATTTGTGCCCATTGGATAGAAGTAGTCGCTATCCATAGAGAAGGAGAAATGAGTGAAGGCTATTTGTCTTTTCATGAAGCACAAGGCCTAGTTCAAGGTGACCAAAGGGTTCATTGTTAAAAGTCTGCTGACCATGTGGCTTATCCCAGGACAAGGAAATTAAGGTAGCGAAACCTCCTGAGTGTTTCTGGCTGGGGATTTCATCCTCAAGGACATCTCTACCACAGCCCTGCTGCTGTGGCTGGAAATAGATGCAGGGCTGAGGAAAGAAATATCAGGGCATGAGGCTGCTGAAGAAGGTGGAGAGAAAGGGCAGCAAGTGCTGAAGTTGTTATGAAAGCAGGCGTGGAGAAATAATGATGGTCCATAAAGGGTTCACTCCATCTCATCCTCATATGCTTGAACTGGAGGCTGTCTTTAGCTAGACAACAGCCTGAAGTTGCAAGTGATTACTGGAGCAGCATATCTGATGTACCATTAAATTGACTGTCTTATTAGGAGTGTTTAAAATTATCTTCCATCTTTATTTGCAAAAACCCATAAATGGCAAATAATGGAAAAAGTAGGCCTTCGAAGACCAGCTGCAAATGATTAGACAAAACAATAAAGCCAGTTGCTTGCTTGCTGTTTCTTCTGTTTGCATGGCCATGAGAAACGTTTGCCTGACTTATTGTTAATATGCAGAGATTATTTTCATAACAGTCCCTCTGTAAATTATCTGAGAGCAAAACTGAGCTTTGCCCTGCTTAATGTACATCAAGTGAACTAATACAGGAAACACATGCTGTGTGGTCTGTCTTGTGTCCAGATAAGAGCTGAGGAAAATAAGGGTGTGGGCGGATTGTTTGCCCAGGCATCAGAAGGCTCCATAAGGAGCACACAGAGTCTCTAAATATTGGAAACAGGAGGATCCTACATGCATCTCCTCATACTTGATTATGCTCCCTGGGGGCTAACTATGATGTGGGGATGACCTGGCAAAACCCATATGTCATTTCTGTAGTGATGTGTGGACATTAACCCCGAGCAGCTGGAGCAGTTTAATGCTCCCTAAAAATGCCACTAAAAACAATGCTAAGAGAGCAATGGGAGTGGTGGGATGAGGAGGGGGCAAGGTTGTGCCTCCAGAGCCCATTCAAGGAGCATTATGTTGTCTTGCTAACCCTGTTGGGCAGTGTGTGAGCTTAGAGAGCAGCTTGCTTTGTAATGGCAGACTCACCGGTCGGTGCTAGGTGAGCTCAAGTTTTAATTCTTTTATTTTAGCTCTTTGATAGAAGGCTACTGGCAAAGTGCATCCAACTTTGGCTCTTGCAGTCTTTTGCTGTCTCCAAGGGCTTTCAGATCCCTGGGGGGCTGAGCAGCCCTCCCCAGAGTGCAGGCTCTGTGTGCTGCTCTCTCTCTGCAAAGCCTCTTTCTCCTCTGGCTGCTGGTCAAGATGCTGCTGCTGCTGCTCTCATGAAGAGCTGTTTGCTTGCACTTGTGCATAATTGCAAACCTCATACTTGGAAATGGCAGGCAGAGGCTGTAGCAGAAACTGGAGAATTAAATGTGCTTATATGTAGCACAGGAGGAGAGAATACTTCTGCTCCTCTGCCTTAGCTTGTGATTCACTGTGCATTGGGAACAAATGGAAAATAGAGGGGTCAAGGCAGCCTGGAGCGGGGAGTAAAGAACAGATGTGAAGAGGAGCTTTTGCACAGTGTGGTGGAGGATGCAGACCTAATGATTGGGAGAGCATGTATTAATCAAAATTAAGTCACTGATTACCAGTCAGACTGAAAAATGTAATTTTTTTTTTAACAAAATGGTGTTGGGCTAAAAGGGGTTTCATTATAATTTTAAGCCAAATAAGGGTAGAAGGGCAAGAAACAGGGTGAGCATGAAGAAACTGACAGAAACCTGTTTAGCAGGAGGTCAGTGGGTGGGGAAAAAAAAGGTCTCTGCTGTTCAAGCCATGATTTATTTGCACTAGTTAATCCAGTAATATGTCCTTTGGAAAGGTGATGGCAACCAATGTCAGGAGGTGAAGTCCTAGACAGTCCTGGAGTGGAGGGCGTGCTTTACGATTCAGTGGATATGGGAAAAGGGAAAATATATACAGCAGGGAAAAGATATGAGCAAGGACAGACTGTCCTCAGCCTCACTGGAAAGTTCCCAGAGAGCTGGGCTGTCTGCCCTTCATTGCTCCCCACATGGAGGAAGTACCACCAGCATTTTCTGCGGGAATAGCAGAAAGCACATCACTGCTTTTTTGCCAACACTTCAGTTCCTGCACCAAAAGCCGAAGGTGCTAAAACATTATAAGGAATCAAATCTCAAAAATGTTTCTAATGTGCCTTAAACTTTCTGGTGTATGACTTCTTTATATAAGCAAAATAATTTTGTGCTCAGCATTTCCAGAAAAGCCCGGTGTGAACAGAAACTCTGTTGTGAAGGATTTCAGCCTTCAGAGGTGTCAAAAAATGTTCTGGAAGATCTCTAATCAACTGAAACAAGGGTTTAACAAGACAAAATGTGTGTGGCACCATTAGCTGTTAACAGTGTCAGCAGCTTTGCCGCTGCTAAATCCCTGACACATTTCCTATCCCAGCAAGCTTCAGTAAGATCCTTGAGGGTTTTTCTTTTTCTTAGCACCTGAGTAATGCCGTGCATGACTCATCCTTTCTCACAATGTCAAAGATGTTCAGTTCTGCAGGAGCAAGGCACTGTGGGGCCAGATGCCTGTTGGCTGTTTCAGCTCCATTCACTGTCGGGTCATCTGTCCTATGGACAAAAATTTAGCCACACTTGTATGTATTTATGTGTGGAGTGTGTTTAAAGGAGAACTGTATTCCCATATAGCTACTTTGGGTAAACAAGCCCAACCCATACTTTCTTTTCTAACTGGATTTTCAGTCCAACTTCCAGTACAGCGTTAACAAAATGTGCATGGAGAGATGCACTCAGTAATAGCTACAGGAGCTATCATTCTAATCTCCTTCAGTGAACTTCACTGTAAAACTTAAAATGTCACATCTCCTCCATGCACATTTTTAAATTAAAAACTGCATTGAAAAGGTCAGGACAGCTTGACTCTCTGCTGCCCACATACTGATAACCCAACAGCAGTGAAAGCAAGTAGTAGTAAACAAAATTCTTCTCAGCTTGAAAAGAAACTGATAAGGACTCTCTCCACCTGGAGTAACTAACAAACAGCAGTGGCAATGGCTCTTTTCCATGCACTCATAAGTAATCACTACTGCTCATCCCTGATAATGAAATTCTTGCTGGCTTTCCTTTAAAATAATACACAGCTCCTCATCTTATCACTCTCCTCCTCTTTAGCACTATTTTCATGTGCTTCTACCCTGAGATTACAATCTTATATTTAAGCATTGGGTCCAACGTGCTTTTGCACTTGTAATATATGGGTGCCAATAAATTGTAAGCAGCACCAAAACCTACTTCATTTCATTTTATGTAATTACGTGCTTGTGACAAGCTCTTAGTCGTGCATCTTTTTAGTGCTAACATTTGGAGACTGCACTTGCTTAGATAGGCAGTTTTAATTTCCTTCAGAGGAAAATTTTACTTCTGATGCTACTGTCAGCCACAGTAATTACTAGATTCAGCTGAAACTTCCCTACACATGTATTCAGGTTTATTTATGCCATGGAAGTCTGAACTGAGTAATGGAACATGACATGTTTTATCATCAAGGACAGGAGCATAGCTGTTACAACATACCTGGTATTACCACGTCGGAACTTTTTGATTCAGCACCAGTGACCTCCTCATGTAAGAAAGCTGAAATGCAGACTGCATTTGAGTTTTGACCGCCAATTTCTCCTTTCCAAGTGAAATATTAGATTTATAGAGAAACTTGTCTGACTAGAAAGAGATTTTTCACAAATGTCATGATTGGCTCACGCCTAGAATTTTATTCAATCCATTCAAAAAATAGACAGAACTATAAGGTGGCACATATCGTCAGAGAATACAAATGTCACATCCTCCTTTAAACAGTTTAATTTAAATCCATAGATTAAGACAGTGAAATAATTGCCCCAGGTGAGAAAATAATCAAGGGCCTTCAATGAAAGTATAAGTCTTCAGGAAAGCATTTACACAAATGTATCTGGTAAGCATAACTTTTTCTATCATCTATAAAAATATAAACAGCATTTCAAAATGTCTTTAGATAAGTATGCTAAAGTCATCTAACATGGCATTAACGTACTGACAGAAAACGGGGCCTGGGCACGTCAAACCGCACCTAGTAATCCATACCCAGCCAAAACTGGAATGATTTGTATGCGTTTCAAACATAATACAACGTAACAGTAGAAACAAATTCAAACCAAAGATAGACAAGTATGATGTTCCTCCTTTCAAACAAATTCCTTATCTTTTTTTTTTTTTTCTTATTACTATGACAATGATTAAGAGAAAAGTGGCAGTTCTGCACAGGCTAGTTGTAACTCTGGAACAAGTATAATTTACCTTTCCCAGAAAGTAACCTTACTGGGAAGCAAAGTGTGCCAGGATCAAACTAAGAACACTCCAATGTCATGTATGTTTTACTTGTGCATTATTACTTCGATGAGGACCGTAGCATGTGATAGGAGGACAAGTGCACATTACCTGGGCAGAACCTTGGCTCCCTGGACAGCAGAACCAGGCAGAATAAAGAGTATTTTAAAGACAAGAAAAAACAAAACACCAACTCATCTAAACTTTAAACAGTGCAATGTAAGGTATTCCTGGTACAGCTGTCATAAATGCACCTTGTATTTTCTAGGGATGCAATCTGGTAAGCTAGACACCTAATCATTGTTGCAAGGACTTACTGGTTTAACACAGATTAAAATGTTTGAATACACTGCATATATTGGTCACAGGTCTAATCACAATTTCACTTCTCCCAATCCTAAATTTGCACTGGAACAGCTTCCCAATCAGCTGTGAATTTGTATAGCAGAGCACTTGATGTTGTAATTGACTAGCACGTATGCCAACAACAGCTGATATTTTCCAGTAAAGTGATCTACAAGTGAGAAACAAAATCAAAGGGTCAGGTTTCAGGTAAAGGTTGGACATTTTGAACTTTGGACAAAGTGACAGGTATCTTTGATTCTCCTGGTGCTGGCGCTTTTGTGACTGGGGTTGCATGGGATTTTACATCTGCTATTCTCTCTTTAAACCTTTGCTGGAGGTACTTTTCTTCTTTGGAGTAACTTTTAGCAAAAGCAGACATCAACAGACATGCTGACATGGCGGTCCCTCCAATGCAAAACAAGATTGCTCCTGCCAGCTTGCATATGTCAAGGGACCCATTAAACTGAATGGCACGAGTATCCACGACAACAAAATCATCTTTCCCAAGAGCTTCAATTTTTGGTGGCACAAGAAAACCCACTACAAGAACCGTTAAACCTATCAGCATAAAAGCCGTCCCAGAGATGAGTCCGACCTGGAAAACAAAGAAAATTAAACAATGAACATGGCCTTCTAGTTTTCTGTTAGTAAGCGGTTCTAGAGATTTATCTTTTACAGTGCCTTGCAGACACATTTTTTTGTTGTAAGCAAAGGCTGATGTTTTCCTTTTGGGTGGCTCTACTCGAACTAGAATATACAGAGGAACTATCTTTTTACAACTCATATAATTCAATATTGACATTTCTGGAAACACCAGAGTGCACATCTATACTTCTACATAGCACCTCATGTCCAAAGGGCCTGCCACAGAAAGGATCACAGTTTAACCCCAGTACTGTGTGACCGATTATTTCTTTAGCTTTAGGTGCTGCTTAGCACCAACTGTTCAGGCCCCAGTGATAGTCTGTCATATCCACCACTTGCCATGAAGAGTTCACAGAATACTTCTAGCACAATTCCCATTAGTGCAAAATTTGATTCACACAAGATGGGCTACCATCAGAGCAGAAGGTTTGGATTAGATGACCTCCACAGACCCCTTCCAACCTCTGGTATTCTCAGATTCTCTGAAATTCCCTTATCTTAATGGAGATATTACTGTTGTTCTTAATCCCCAGGTCACATAGTTCCACTGTTAACCTACTACTGAGTGCCATTATCTTACAGGTCTATTAAGCTCTTGAATTTGGAAAACCCTGCCCATAACAAGACTGAGGTTTCAGTCATATTGCTCCCTGTGACAGAGAAGCTAGAGGATCCAAAAACTCCAAAACTCCCCTGGAGGCTGACGTATCTTGGTTAAAACAAAACAAAACAAACAAACAAAAAAAAACCCACACTTTTGTGTTAAGACAGATGGTTACTCAGTCATCTCAGTGAAACCTGAGCAACTGAATCCCTAAAATCGTTAGTTACATGTATTCACATGTAATTCACATGTAATCTCGACATAGGAGTTTCTCTCTCCAGTACCCAGCAAGGGGTAGTACCTTCCAGAACGTAGAGCTCCACCTGCTAGGCGATCTCTGGATCTGAAAATCATCCTCATACTCCCATATTGAAGCCGTGCAGTCCTCATAAAACTGATGCAGGTAGGACCGAACTCCATAGCGTTGGTAACCTCCCTCGGTGCTGCCCTGCATATGCTTGGTCCCACAGATGTCAGCATAGGAGCTCATCCTTCCTACCTGCAATGAGAGGTTTCATACAAAGCAGATCTAATTATCAACGTGGCAGGAGATGAAAGCTAGCTACACACGCTCCAGGTGACATGAAGAAAAACAGCCTTGGTAATGAGCCTGGTAATGTGTGCAATGACTCAGCTGAAGCAAACCCAGGGCACTGAGCATTTTGGTGCAGCACAGCCTAAAGATGCTGCATGAACACTCCCTCCCATATGTAGGGTGCCTGGTCCCCATCCTTCACACTAGTGTGCTACTGGGTTTCCGTGGAGATGGAAAAAAGCAGAAGATGGCAGGTAACAAAAGCCATCATCCCTCAAGGGCTCAAATTGCCTCTGATGCAGACTCTAGTTCTATCAGTTCACTACAGAGAGTTTGCAACCTTATAAACTTTCAAATTGCTGGATGAGTTTTTTTGTTTGTTTTTTTTTAAATCTGTTTTCACCTGAGCTTTTGAACTTTAAGACTATGTGCTGATGTAACATTCATAGCCATAAGAAACACAGGCAAAGTAAGTCCTAACCAGATTGAAACCCTACATATCCTGCACTTGAATACAGATAGTTGAAAATGAAAAAGATGGAATGGCACAACAGCACTGATGTGCTCACCTAAGAATGAAATGCAAATACTGAATTTGTGGCAAATCACTGCTGCCTTGGAGAATTCAATATCCAAGCTCCTGCTGACTTCAATGAAATAAGAATTTTGCCCGCTATGGAAACTGCTAACAAAATTCTGTTTTTGTTTTCCACTTCACTGAACTTATCCTAACTTAGAAAATTAGTATTTACCTATGCAGGTCTGAACTTGCACAGGTACGATGCTAGCGAATTCATTAAAGTAATACCAGCCCCTCAAAAACTTGAGCAATAGGTCAGTATTATTTAAGCTGAATGGCTTCTCTTTAAAGAGTTCAAAAAGTCTTAGTCCAAAGGGAACTGTTAATTCGTACCCAAATGTGAATGTCACAACTCAATTTATCAACTTCAAACAGCTTCAACGGGTTCACCTGATTGCCACAGCCACTGCAATTTTACTTGGAGGGAGGGAAGGAAGGAAGGTTTGATGTGCTCATTGCAGATAGGACCTCTGTTTTACAGCCTTGCAGTCCCTTTGCCCTTCAGTAATGTCTGATCTCGCAGGGTACGAAATACCTGTTTATGTGTGGAAAAAAAATAGATACTGCTGCATTTAATTTCAGCAGAAGCCAGAGCGTGCCAACAGGTAATGGCAACCAGCTGAAGCTCTTGGCTGGTTCTGAAATCAGCACTGGTATGATGATGACCTTCTAAATTTTTGGAATTTGGTTGCATTCTTGGCCCAGTGAGAGGGCTTCGCTCTTTCCCCTTTATTGCTAACCATTTTGGCTTTTGTTTACTTTGTATATTTAATATGTATTTAGTTTGGGATTTCCATGATCTAAATATCTTATGATTGCAAGCTTCTCTACTGTGATTCAAGGCTTGGTTTCAAGGCTCTCAGACAAGTTATGGCAAAGGTGACATTGATAAAAGAGCTTGAAAAAAACTATTTTTTTTCAATGCTCTAAACTTTTGATCCATAGCTCTTTTTGATACAGCAACAACAAAATAGTGACAAGGATATGCATAACACTGTCACACGCATATAATCTGCACCCTTATGGGGAAACTCTGGAAATTGTTCTGCTTTGCAAGTCTGCTTGTTCTTTTACAAAGGTGGTCTTTCTACTTCCCTTGGGAGTTTCTCCTTCTGTTTATTCCTTGACCAAAAAGAAATGAAAGAGTCCTCTTGTTTCACTGCCACGATTTCTTCAATAGCTAGCTAGCTGCCAATTTCCACAGGACAAGCACTGAAGAGAGCTCTGTCTACTCGTGACAGATAAAAAAAGAAAATATATCAGGGTAAAAGGAGAACATGGCAAGATCATCTATATGCAGAGTCCTCCAAGTTGACAAGAGACAGCAAAGTACGTTTTGAGTGTTCCATGAGAAATCATAGAAAACTTCACCATTCAAAGGAAAAGTAACAAATGATATTCAATAAAAATGAGAAGTGGTTTAACCTAGAAAAATAGTGTTCTGAACTCCTAGTTAACTCCTAAATACTTCACAGACAGTAAGAAGTCATCTTAGTTATCATGTACCCACTATCTGTGCCCATTCAAAGAATGAGGGGAGTTATGTATGCCATTTGCCAAAAATCATCCCAAACTGGTGCTGAACCTAGAACCAAACCCAGAAAGCACTGTACCTAATCTCAGTGTAGGACTGCACATCACAACAAAGCCACAGCGTATTTTACCACAACCGCCTCAACTGTCACACACAGGCTCGTACAGCCTATACCCCAATAGCACCTAGGAGCAGGTTATGCCCATATACCTGAACCTGCCTTTGGTTATTGGTAAGCAAGCACTGCATCTCCCATATCACACAGAAGAAAATAAAGAGGTCAACCAAGCTCCGCAGAGAATCATGCTCTCAGGTCCTTACTCTGCTATTTATTCTCATATCAAAGCTACCTCCTTAAATTACATGCAACTGGTTGCCAATTTAATGTGCTCAGGTGAGTGTATTTAGTGTCACAAAATGAGCAGAATGGGAGGCACTTTCTTTTCCTGGATGTAATTGACTTGACAAGGTCAAGGCAGGGAAGTACGAGACCCAGCTGCCACCAGGAAACAATTTTAGAACATTTTTTTTCCTTCCAGAATTCTGGAAAGAAGGTGGAAAACATTGATGAAGTTGGATTTTCTTAAATTAATATAACTGTAGTAAACTAAAGTTGCTGATTCAATGCAATGTGACAGAAACCTGTATAAATATATTTTTCTTGAATTCACTGCACTGTCTCTATGTTTATCTGTTGAGAAAGATATAGGGAGGATTGGTGTTTCTAATGATGAATTACCTGCAAGAACCCCAGAACTCGTAATCACTTATCTTACACAGATTCTTTTTCTGTAGCAATCTAAAATGCTAATAGGTGGTTTTGGTCAGGCATATGAGCAAAATGATAAATAAGAGCTTGGGAGGTTGAATATTAGACAAAAGAAAATGATATTTTGTCTGAAAGAGCTGTGACAACATCAAGTACTATGACCTTTTAAAATGGGAAAAAAAAAAAGGTGTCTAGATCTAGTCAGCATCATTAGTCCTTTTCATGCGCTGCTTAATAGGAATGGTACTGCACCTTTTCTTTACTTATCATAAATGGAAAAGTCTGAACATAATCTCCTACCTTTTGGAAAAACCTCATCCCTTAGAGAGGAGAAAAGAGA
Source organism: Nettapus auritus (assembly GCA_011076525.1). Classification (NCBI taxonomy): domain Eukaryota; kingdom Metazoa; phylum Chordata; class Aves; order Anseriformes; family Anatidae; genus Nettapus; species Nettapus auritus. The sequence continues at coordinate 49,043,223 of CM021766.1, forward strand.
AGGCTTCCCAGCCCTATATGACTCACTGAAGCAGTCTGGTAATTTGGCCTAAGATGGTCTCTTTTCTCAGCTGCAGTGTAAACATTATGTTCTTGCTATGTACTGATGAGGCAAAGGAACTGAAACAGTCAGAGCATGGTGGGAAAAAGCAGCTTTACATAAATGTTAGTGCCTGCATCGATTTACACTGGGTGAATAAATGCTGCAGTAGATATGTCCTCTTGCGTGTTGATGTCTATTTGCATGTCTCACCTTCATGGCTGAGAAACTAAACGCTGAGATGTTGGAAAACTTGCTGGGAAGAAAGACTGACTGTTACTCAAATCTGCATTAAGCATGAGCCCAGAACATGCACCCAGGCCACAGGAAATCATTTATCTTTTCCAGATTTTCAGCGTCTGAACCCAAGATGTCTTAGGAACATGCGGGACAGATGACCGCGGCTTCAGCGCACGCCACTGCGTAGCAGCAACCTATCCCCTAGCAACTTTTGTTTCCATGGCAAAAGCTGTCCTGTTTACGTTGAGCTTTACTATTCCCCACCGATCCAGAGAGATGTAACTGGACTGGGGAGCAGGCAAGTAAAAAAGATGTCCACAATCCATGAAAAATTACCCGATACGTTTATCCAGCTGCTTCGGATTACCTCCCACTGAAGGATCGGACACGTTTTAAAAACTGTAAGGGATGAGGAGGGCAAAGCAAATTCGGGGGTGCCGCTTCTGCACCCCACACAGCCAACGCAGACCCCCGGCTCCGGGGGGGGTCCTGCCAGAAGACCCCTCTCTCCTCTCTCCTCTTTCCTGTCCCCTCCGCAGTCGCACCCCGCGACCCCCCGGCTGCCCTTCCCTGCCCAATCTCACCGCGCTGACGGGACTGCAGAGCCCTGCGGGGGGCGAGCACCGCAACGCGAACCCGGCGGCACCGGGCAGGCCCCCCCCGACAGCCCCGGCCCCGCCGCTGCCTGCGGGGCCGCTCGCTGAGGGACCCCGGCCGGCCGCGGGCTCGGAGGAAAGGCTCGGCGGGGCTCTCGGTGCCCCCCGCGGCCAGACCTGCTCCGTGCCCCCCGCCTGGCCGAGCCCCGCTGGGTTTACCTGTCCTCCCGCCGCGGCGGCGCTAGCTGCGGTTCGCCCGGCCCGGCCCCGTCCCCATCCCGCTCGGCGCCGCCCCGCACGGCCCCAGCACGCAGCGCCCGCCGCGCCCTGCCTCGGCGCTGCAACGCCGCCCACGGCCGGGACGGGCCGGGCTGGGCTGGGCTGGGCTGGGCCCGCAGGGAGAGGGAGCCGAGGGCAGCCGCCCTCTGAGCTCGGAGCCCCTCGAGGCCCTGCCCGGCCTCAGGCGGGTGGCGGTGGGTGAGGCGTTGGTGTCCTGGGTCTGCCCCGATAACGAGAGGTTGTGGGGTCAGCAGGAGGGGCTGCAAGGCAGGGAGCTTGGGGGAATAGGGAACGGAGCGAGGGAAGAGTTGGAGGGCATGACGAGACATTATGGTGTATCCCACAGAGAGGCAACGTGCGATTCCCCTGGAAAATAAATACGTGGAAAGAACGCTAAAGAGTCATTTTAATATCCCACACTGAAATATATACAAAAAATAGAGTGTCATTGCCTGCAGGAAATATGGAAGTGCATTAAAGTAAAATGAGGTAGTAAAAATGGAAGGAAAGATAAGTGGTTTATTATTATTATTAATGATTGAATCACTATAGTATCTGAAGAATATAAAATTAATGGTAATTAATAATAATGTCTAAGCTCCTTTAAAACAAACTGCTCTTGATAACAAAAACAAGCAAAAGCAATGTTGGACACTTGCAAACTAGGAATCTTAAGAATAGCTATGGAAAGGGCAAGTGAGGGAGAACATTCAGAGGAAAAAATGCTCATTTAGGTGGGTTCCATCCTCTTCTTCCAAAGCTGACGTGCCCTTTTCCTTTCATGAGTAATGACAAATGTGGTCCTCCTAACCTGAGCACAGCTCCTTCCAGAGCAGCACAGTAATCAGTGAGTAGTATTAGCATTAGCCCAAGGCAATTAACAAGGCATTAAACTGACAATTATTTGTGGAAAAAAAAAAAAAAATCCAGAAAATGCAGTGAAGCTATAAATGAACGAGTAACAGGACAGAATATCAGAACAGATTTTCTGTTTATTTGTCCTGTAAGAACAGCTAACACCTGTTTTTACAGGTAGTATCACTGCCAGGATTGAACGCTGCTTTAAGCCAAATTAAGTGGATGTATTCTATAGAAAATGTAATTAATCTACATGAGCTGTCCTCTACTCACAAACATAGCTTTTGCTTATTTGCATAGTGACAAGGGAGATAATTACAAGATGAAATACATGTGTTAACCGGTACAATTTTATTATCTTACACAGAAAAAATATGATCAGCAAACTATGACAAATTAGCATTGTAGCAATAGGGACATTTGCAGTAAAGCTAAAAATGAGCTGTGAGCTCTAAACTAACAACCTTTAAGATTCACCATTGTTAATCTCAGAAGTTGCTTGTAGTGCACATCTGGATGCAGCCTTGGTTTGCTGGGAGGGGAAGGTGGATTTTAGACATACAACTGTGACTGTGTTGTGTCAATAAAGGACAATATTGTTTGCTATTGATGGACTTTGAGTTCCTTCCTGCCTGTGCTTAGCACCAGTGGTAAACAGCTAGTGGCAGCTGTTAGAAGTTGCTAGGTTCACTGCTCCCATCTCTATTCTCAAGGACAAAGCACACACACAGCTGAGCTGGAACATGGCTGTGTTATAGCTGGACACCACCTGAAACTAATAAATGAAGGAGGGAAAGGGGAAAAGGTATGTCTGCAGAAGGTTTTGGAGGAAGCTACAGATGTTCCTTAGAAAGGGCATAAACTCCATCTGAGATTGGAACTGAGCCTGAAGTATAAGTGAACGTGGTTATGAGAGACATTGAACAGAGCAGTATAAATGTCCCATTTAACCAAGAAATTAGTAACATCAACGTAAAGATATTTTTTTTTTTTTTAGAAAACTAGCACATGTAAGTCATACCTATGACTCATGATGTGAGCTGTTGTTATAGGAAAGAATTTCCAAGTCTAAGTTCTTCTTCAATTTGCAGCTTTCACAAAACTTAGGCTATGTTTATACTGAAGTTTTTAGCTGGGAGTGACGCGGAGAGCGAGCTTAATGTTGCTGTCTCTCAAATTGTAGAACTTGTTAACTTGATTTCTTTCAGTTTTGGAGAAGGAAGCTTTATGTATTTTCCACTGATTGTGCTGAAGGTATGTGATGGACAATAGTGAACATTCAGAGGAAAAAAGCCTGTACTGTCAAGAACTTCTGTAGGTGTTGGTTGCCATAGAATTTATGGGCTTCTCCCTTGCTGAGAGGTGAAGTGATCATGACAGCCAGCTTGCTGAACACAGCTTAGTTAGTTTCTGGGAGCCTGTGCTGAACAGGAGGAATTACAGCTTCTGGGAAACACGCGTTTCTCTTGTAGCAAAATACTGCAATTGGTATGAGGGTCATGTTCACTGAGTAGCAGATGTCTGTCCATATTTGCTTAGCAGCCTTGGCAAGCTTCCAGAGTCTGTTCTTCAGTTTCATGTGCTGCAGAAAACCTTGGCCTGAATAATTCTGCAATAGTGACATTATTGGCATATTTGCCTTTCTTTTCCTAGTGTCTGGCTCACTTTCACCTGGAGAACAAGGCCCTGTAATGCTTCCACTTTCTGGAAAAACTTCATTTAACCTGGGAAGTTTAAAATAATTTTTGTTTTGTTTGTTTGTTCATTTGTCTCTGTGCAAAATGATGTGATGTTACTTATAAAAAAAAAAAAAAAAAGAAAAAAAAAAAAAGTCAGAGGGTCAGAGGTCCAGAATAGAGGCCTAATCTTCATTTCACAGAGCTGTTTAGGGAAGGATTCCTCCAGGTGTTTATGGGGAATCCAGAGCTTCAAGTCCTGGCCATATCCACCCTCAACTGGTTTCCATGTTTGGCTGCGACATGACTGTGTGCATGGAATTCCTTGACACCTCTCTCCCTCTCAGATGGCCTTCAGTAATAGATTGGGGTAGCTTTATGAGACTTATCCACGCAGAGCCACAAAGAGCAGCTCAGGTATCTAAAGGTGATCCTACCCTTCTTCACTGTAAAGGAACAGCAGGAGAGAGGTGGGAGAGCTCCTTCCACTGCAGAAGTGGCTGATGGGGGCCATGTGGACCAAGAGCTGTCGTTTTGCCGTTCTGGCTTTGCATCTCTGCAAGGGGCTGTTGCTGCTGTGTAGATGGTACCTCTAAGTGAGCAGAAATACTGGGGAAGAATGTGGCAGAAAAGGTAGAGGTCAGTTCCGGTCTGTAATGCTTATCTCCTGTTCTTTCTGCAGCCTCTCTGGCAGTTCAAAATAATGAGAAGAGGCTGTGAGGAGAAAGGTGCCAATTTTGCATCCCTTTCTGTTGTCTCTCCCATGTGACATTAAGAGCAGGTACTCCTCTTAGGATGACTTGTATCCACACTGTTTTCTGATAGCAGAGGATAAACCTGGAGGACAAATTTGCACAAGTGCAAATTGAACATGCAGAGCTACCCTGGGAGACGTGAATACCTCTGTGAACGTGTTGGGTTCTTGCCTGCCTTTCTCCTGCCTGAAAAGGGATTGGTGTCCTCTTCCAACTACTTTGGACCAGTGTCTGGTGAGACAGGCTAGTTCTGTGGAGGGCAGCCATTGTTATCCACCCTGCATACTGACTTGAATCAAGGACCCAGAGCAGCTGTCATGTTCTTTTCAGTAGTAATATGTAACTACCATTTTGATGGTCTTTGTTGATATCTGGATGTATGAAGGGCTCTTCAGAGGGTTTCCATAGGCTTGCACTACGTTCCACTCCAGCAAGTGATATCTTTTTATTTTTCCTTTTAAATAGTTTTAAAACTTATGATGTGGAGGGTAATTTACAAATTGAAGGCATGTTTTTTTTCCCCCAGATTCTAGACAGATTACTGCCAGCTGCTCCATTCCTATTTTGTCTGAGGTGATTTGGCTATTAATATTGAATAAAAATATGTGCTTAATTTCTTGCTTTTCAAATATTGCTGTATTTCCCAGAGCTTTCTTGAAAATGCTCTATCTATTATGCCATCATCTTTTTATATGAGTTTGTCCCTGTTACCTGAGCTGGTAACAGAAGGGTCTTTCTTGAGAATCCATAGCATTTATCTAGGTGCTTTTTTTTTTTTTTTTTTTTTTTTTTTTTTTTTTTTTCTGTTTAACTTGAGAATATATGGGATACAAATTGTTAGTTCTCTTTCATTCTTGTTGTTCCTGGTGATTTTGAATATTCTGATACCAGGTAATAGTTCAGAGCTGTCTAATCTAAAACATGAGTAGACAAGTGATCAAAGACTTGAAAATAACAGAGTTTGTGTGATGGAGTGAACATTTGCCTGTGAGGGCAAAGAGGGCAAAAAGCCTCTAAATTTAGATCCAAATGAAAGTCAAAAGTGCCATTTCCCAGAAGTGTCAAGTGTTTGACAGCAAAAGTATGCAGCAGTGAGCATTTTATTTGCAGCAGCTAGTACTACCGCTAGACAGCTGTGTTGTTTTAAAATACACTGCATATGAAGATCGGTGACTTGGGTTAATTTATAAAATTTGGTTTCTCAAGGGAAGTGTAATTCAAAGAGAAGGGCAGGTGTGGGGAAAGCTATGTAGAATCAGTTTAAGAAATTCCACCTGCTCGGTTTTCTTGAAAGGAGATGTGTAAGATGCATTCGAATACTGAACATTGCCATCAATAGCAGACTTATGAGAGCTCAGCTCCCAGTGGGACAGCTACTTAGAGGGTTGAGTTTTCAGGCGTGCTGAAGCGTGGCTGCCACGTGTGGGATTTATGTGGTTGAATGAGTTAGGCCACATCAGATGAGTTTCTGTCTCTGCTGTGTTCCTACCTCCTGTGCATAAGAGGTAAAATGTGTGAACCAAAGTTTCTTTCAGTAACTCTTGCATGTCTGTCCTTTCTGTTTGCATATGTGAGGTTTCTAATGATGCTCAGCATGTCATACTCTGTATTCTTTTGTGTTTTGGTACCCACATAGAAATGGCAGTGTCTGAAAACTTGACCTCTACTACAAGTGTTGAGAGTCATGAGAGTAACATTACTAACCACTGTCAAAATGTCTTGGAGTCTTAGTATTTTATCTGTCTTATTGCTATTCCAGAAGTCATTATGCCATTTCCTATCAGCTTTTGATAAAGTGGATGACATTTATAATGCTGTCATTATATGTTGATAATGTAATTACTCTGTGGTTGGTCTCTCATATAATTTTATGCATAATCTGAATGTTAACACAGCAAAGTGAAGGTACTACACAGTCTTATCAATGTTAGTGGAGTTTTAAAAGGCATATTGTTACTATAAAGCCAAAGATGGGATGGATAGCATTGCAATATTGCTATTGTCCTTGTATACTGACAGTCACTGTGAGCAACTCTTAATCAGATGGGATTTGCATTGTGTGAAACATACTGCACAAACTTCTGTGCAAAGGTACCTTATCATTCAAATAATTGTTTATTGTCTAAACCAGTGTAATCACCACAGTTGTAATACCACTATATCAAGTAGTCACTGTGTTAAGTGCCAGTTGTTAGTCTGTCATTGTCTATTAGTCTATATATCTTCAGAAAACACTGCTATATTTTAACAATGAAAATCTCTCTCCCAGCAGTTGTTTCTCTGAAAGAAGTGAGGAGGAACAGATTAACAGTCTCAGCTCTTGTAACCAGCTATATAATTACTTTAAAGAGAACACATCAAATTGCAGCCCCAAAACAGTGCCTGTGCTATTACAAGACTTTCTGGAATGTTTGACCTCTATTTATAAGAAAAAGCCCCAAACCATCGTCTGAGGAGAGCACGCACTGATTATTTGCACAATTTATAGACGTTATGACAAAATAAACATGTCAAATGTGTCCAAGGTGTTTGAACAAAGATGTGAGGGAAATGTTATTTTATTTTTAATCAGCTCAGTAAGAATTGTGTTCTGCCTTTGGCTCTGGTGAATTTTGGAGAGCATGGGACCAGTGGGATTACAGACAGGCACCATCAAGAGAGCAGAATGCAAGCTGTTATTTCTGGGCTAAAAAATAACTGACATTCTGTTGTGGCATTTTCTACCTTAATTAACCGATGATGCTCAAAAGCAAGAGGCAACAATCACAAGCAGCCCAGTTCCACTCTTGTAACCTGAGAGTGGAAGGAATAATGTGTGATCTTTGATTTATAAAATAGCAAGGGTACAGTGTGAGTATTGTCCTTTTGACATTTGACATTACCTCCCAGTTGCCCATAGGACACTTAAAACACAGCTTTGCAAATATGTCCCAAAGACAATTTGGTTGATGTAAATCTTCTCCTTGTGGCTATAGAGTTTTAAAACCCTTTGGATTCTAGAACCATATTTTACAGGGATTGTGATGTTCTGCACTTGGTAGAGGTAATTGAGTGTAGACCCTTTTCTAAGGGCCTTTTTTGCATTGCCACATGCACACAAAAATTTTTTGTTCCCCAAAGATGATTTACCTGCACTTAGCTAATAGTCTTTTCACTTAGCATAACAATCACAGATTCAAAGAATGGTTGAGGTTGGAAGGGACCTTTGGAGGTCATCTTGTCCAACTCCTCTGCTCAAGCAGGGACACCTAAAGCAGGTTGCCCACCTAAAGCAGGACCATGTCCAGATGGCTTTTAAAGATCTCCAAGGAGGAAGAATCCACAGCCATTCTGGACAACCTGTGCCAGTGCAAAGTTATCCTCACAGCAAAGATGTGTTTACTGATGTTCAGATGGAACATTCTGTGTTCCAGTTTGTGTCCATTGCTTCTTGTCCTGGCACTAAGCACCACTGAAAACAGCAAGGCTCTCATCTTTGCACCTGCCCTTCAGGTTTTTATGCATTGATGAGAACCCCCTGATTCTCCTCTTTAGGCTGAACAGCCCCAACACTCTTAGCCTTCCCTCAAATGAGAGGTGCTCTGATCCATCATCTGGGTGGCCCTTATTATCTGTATATTTAAACACAGTAGGAAAACTGTTGTGTGAAGACTTCATGAGAAAGCAGCATATGTGTTCCCTAACAAAATCTGTTTCACATTCTCCTCCCTGCTGTTCACTTGCTTGCTATTCATAGAATGGTTTGGGTTGAAAAACACCCTGAAGGATAATCTAGTTCCAACCCCCGTGCCATGGGCTGGGACACCTCCCACTAGACCAGGTTGCTTAAAGCCCCATCCAACCTGGCCTTAAATACTTCCAGGGATGGGGCATCCACAACTCCTCTGGGCAACCTGCTCCAGTGTCTCACCACCCTCACAGTAAAGATTTTCTTTCTTATATCTAATTTAAATCTACCCTCTTTTAGTGTAAAGCCATTACTCTGTTACCAAAATATCTCAGATGAAACCCTTAATATCAATGTAATGTTAAGAAGCAGACATTCTTTATTATGGTGTTGAATACATGCAGGATTGTTCCACCAATCAGGTATGCCAGCTGAGTGATGCAGGTAGGTTATATTAATGTTGCTTGATACATATTCATTATTTTTTCTTGGAATTCACATATTCATTACTTTCTCCAAAAGTATTTACATAGGCTCCTCCTAGTTGTGAATGTGACACAACCCTGGGCAAGGGTCTCCAAGGGTATTTAAAGACCCCTGGCGGTCACAGTTGAGTGTTTGCTGCTCCTCCTTGTCCCATGGAGGCGTGCACAGTCTCATCTTTCTTCTCAAGATTCTCCATTTTGCTGTTTCAGCAGATAAGAATAAAGAAGCAGTCTGTTTCATGCAGGCAGTTCCATATATTCCCACTGCAAAGCTTCTGTTATCTTATGCTTAGGCAGGTGCTTTAAAGTTAAGCATTGCACAATTGTTCAGCTTTGAGCTCAAATATTTACAGTTATGATGAAGAATCTGTTAGTGGTAACAATCCCTTGTTCTATCCCTACACTCCCTGACAAATTCTCTCTCTCCAGTTTTCCTGGAGGCCCCCTTTAGGCACTGGAAGGTGGCAAGAAGGTCTTCCCAGAGCCTTCTCTTCTCCATGCTGAACAACCCCACCTCCCTCAGCCTGCCTTCATAGGACAGGTGCTCCAGCCCATCGATCATACTCATGGCCCACCTCCGGACTTGCTCCAACAGGCCCCTATCCTTCTTAGGTTGGAGGCCCCAGGGCTGAATGCAGCACTCCAGATGGTGTCTCTCAAGAGCAATGCAGAGGGGGAGAATCACCTCCCTTGACCCGCTGGCCACACTTCTTTTGATGCAGACCAGGCTGTGTTTGGCTTTCTGGGCTGCAAGTGTGCCTTGACAGCTCATGTTGAGTTTCTCATCTACCAACATCCCCAGGTCCTTTTCCTCAGGGCTGCTATCAATCCATTCTCCTCCCAGCCTATATTTGTGCTTGGGATTACCCCAGCCCAAATGTAGGACCTTACTCTTGGCCTTGTTGAACCTGATGAGGTCTGCACAGGCCCATCTCTCAAGCTTGTCCAGGTCCCTCTTGATAGTATCCCTACTCTCCAGCATGTTGCCCTCAACACACATGTTGGTGTCATCTGCAGGCTTGCTGAGGGTGCACTAAATCCCACTGTTGATGTCACCAACAAAGTTGTGAAATAATGCCAGTCCCAATACTGACCCCTGAGGAACACCACTCGTCACTGATCTCCACATGGACATTGAGCTATTGACCACATTACTTGAGTGTGACCATCCAGCCAATTCCTTATCCAAGTTGTCCAACTGTCAAATCCATGTAACCTCCAATTTGGAGCTATTGTATGCCATTATATTCCAGCAACCCACAGGACTGAAAGAAGAGTAATTCCTTTGAAGTCAGAGATCAGGTAAGAGTACTGGGCAGTTCCCGTGGCCCTGTATCCACCTGTTTCTGATGGTGGCCAATAGCAAGCATGTGCAAAAATTATGATAGGTAAATCATATAAGTTACTCTAACCTCCTAGGTTCTGGAAGTTTTCACCCTAGGGACCTTTGAACTAGAGGAAGTCATAGCCACCCTTTCATATTTAATAGTCATTAAAGAACTTTTGCTTGTGAACTTATGAATCTTATTGCTGTTTGAATCCATTTATGCTTTTGGCAACTGCAGGAATAAGTTGTGGCCTTAAATCAGTGTGAAAGGGAATCACATTCTATCTATCTCTGAAGAATGAGTTTTTAACTGGGAAGTATTTCACTTTTCATTTCTATGCCTTATAGATAATAGTATGCTCAGGACAGGTACTTGCTCTGGATATTTTTTTGAAGTTAAAACTGAAAGCCAAGGCTCAGATCTTCAAATCTGCTTTGAGATCTCATTCAAGCAACATTATCTTACTGATTTTGAAGGGAACTAAGCACTGAAGAACCAGTGAGATACAGTTAGCTAAACAGCACAGCTCAATACTTTATTTACTTAAATCTGAGGATTTTAATATGTGTGGTAAAATAAAATACATTACAGGACATTCATGTCCCAACTATTTTTTGCTTGGTGATAAGATGATCATGATGGCATTGGCATGGTTTAGTGGATACTGATAGCTTAGAACTTTCATTGGGTCACCAAATATGCCTTTTTAGTTAGCTAGTTTTAGGATTTTTGAATTAAATCCAAATGCTCTACAGAAGTGGAAAAAACTAGCATCTTCTATTCATGACTGATATGCCAGGCATTCAAAGAAAAATCTTTAATTCTGTTTCCTTATGGTATCAGTTTGAAGGCTGAAGGATACCATTACAGTTTTCTGTTCAATATCTTTCATAACCAAGAGCAATAATTCTGTTCTCTAAATCTTTCCTCAACTTTTGGAATAATTTTTACCTATTACATAAGTAAACACACAATTTTATTTTGACTGATTGTAAATCTACTGAAAAAAAATGAGATTTTGTAGGGGTGGGAAGAGAAGCTATTTTTTATTGTGTTCAGTGAAGAAAGAACTGAAAAATGGAAGGAGAAAGGAAAGATTTTGAAAAAACGTTTTAATAAAAACACTTTGTTCAAAATAATTATTTCAGGTCCAGTTTTGAAATGCCAAAATGGTTCTATTCTGAAACTTAGTCCTTTGACTTTAATATAGTGGTTTTGTTTTGTTTAATGAATGGACCAGGATAGAGAGAGAAAAGGTGAGACAAAGAAAATAAAAAAAAAAAAAAAAAAAAAGAATTCTCCCAAAATGAAACAAAACCTCTAATCTAGTGCAAGTTTGAAATAAATGTTTATGGTTTGGCAACCAAACCAATCATCACTTTGTTTCTCCCTGTCTAGCAGTGGTAATGACTTTCTTGGTTACTTATTCTAATGGTTAAATGGCTTTTCTTTTGTAGTGGTACATCTTGGTCATTATCTGTTTAATGACATTGAACTAGACTATGGCTTTTGTAAGGTAGGCTTTTTAGTTGATTTGTAACACCTTCACTGCTGTAATCAACATTGCTATTGTAGTAGAGGCAATCTCTGATAGCTAATGACTGTAATCTAAGATAAAATAAAGTGTTGTGATAAAGGAGTTCAAAGCTAATGCAAGTGCTAATGCAGACTAGAAATAAGGAATATTATTCTAACTGTAATGTTAAGTAATTGTTTTAACAATGTGGCTAGGATTATAGTAGATTCTTCCTCATTCTATTTCTTTACCAAGATTGTCTGTCTTTTTGGAAGATGCCTCAGTCCAGGAAATAATAGGTTTCATTCAGAAATTGTCAGAAATCGTATAGTTTGAGTTATGCAGAAGATAACAGGAGAATTGTGTGCTTTTCAGGATTGTCTAAAAAGAGAGTAATATGTCTTATTATTTATTGAGCAACAGGGTAGCCCTTTTGAAGTTGATGAGAAAATTTTCTATGATTTCAGTAGAGTTCGTATTTACCACTGGCTCAGCAGTAGGTATTTCCTCAGTTTAAGTGTCTGTGTAGAATAAAATCTGAGTTTCTTTTAGTCTGAAACTTAATTGCATGAGTGGAGTTGATCAAAGTGCTTTGCTAAGATGTTTGACTTCCTTCATAGTTGTGGCAACAATGGCATTCAAATGCAATTTCAGTGCAGTTACATGAAATAATCGTTTTTTAGCACTCCTGAGCCTCAGATTTCTTCAGGCTTGATGCCAGGGGCACTTTCAAATGCCTCTAGTGCCTGTTGTACTGAGTCAGGTTACCATGTTTAGAATTACTACAGACAGGTGAAGTGCTGCAAGGAGTTCTTCTGGACTTTCTTTGGCAGAGAGGTTAGCTAGTTTCTTCAGACATTTTATGTTATTCAGAGGAGTGTTTTTTTTTTTTTTTTTTTTTTTTTTTTTTTTTTTAATTAAGATAATGCTAAATAATGAATTAACATTTCAAAATAAGGCTATTTAATTTCTTCAGGATAAATCACAAAGGAGGAATTGGCTCAACAGAAAAGCCAATTAAAACCTGCTGCTACATTGGCTCAAGGGCCTCCTGAATGTATGATTAACACTGTTGTGCCCTTTGACTTCCAATTAATAGGTATTTAATCTATTACCCTAATTAAACACATTTTCAGGAGTACATTATGAGGTTCTTCTCTCAGACCTGTTTCCTGGGCTATAAAGGGAAGTAAAGCTTCTGTCCTGGTAAGGTTAATACAAAGGTTGTAGAGCTGCAAAGTGATGAGTGTGAAATAATGCTAGTAGTAAATCTTTCCATTCTTCTGCCCTACTCTATCCCCCTCCTCCTTTGGAGTGTGTTATAGTTAGTAAGTAGTTTCTCAAGCCTCAATTTAAATTGCATACCACAAGATAGAAGTAGAGTTAGTTTTAAAAATAAGCTTTGTCCATGGGAGAGCCACCCCCTTTGGTGGTGGCTCTCCACCACCACCACCTCTACTTTGCATTGGAAGGAAGGAAGTTCATTCGCTAGTTGTGTGTCAGCTATAATTTCATGTGCTTTTATATTGAGTGCGTGCACTTGACAATGGTATCCCTTGAGAGGTAATGCTTGCATTGTAAGCTGATGATTATATACATATGCTCATAGCTCTGAATAAAAATTTCTTTGGAAGTGCCAGAGGAGAGAACCAGGTCTTGCCAGCATCTTTAATGATTACTGCTGTCTCCATCTGCTGCTGCTCAGTTTTCCCCTCCTGAGATTTTGTTTTGACTCTTGTTCCCCTTGTATATTAACTAAATTCATGCTGTCCTCATCTTGATACAGACAGGCCAGCAAGGAACTCACTAAGTGTCTGTTTGCTTTAGTAATGTATAGGCATTCTTCTATTATTATTATTATTATTTTTTTATTATTATTTCTTTTTTGGTATGTTTCTTTGTGATCCTCATCTTTAAAGTTATAAAGTAAATTAGGAAAATCTCTACTGGAATCCATTAGTACCAAGACAAACTTGTTTTTGCTATCAGATGTTTAATTGGACCAGATATTTTATAAAATCCATGTGGCCTCATTCTCTAGAACATACTATACTTTTGTTTGCATCTCTTTACCTGACAAGGCTTAAATGAAGTGGGTGCTGATGAATGAAAAAAGAGCATGTTGTTCTTGACTTTTGGACTGATGATTGTTTCAATTGCTTTGTTTATGAAGGTCATTTCTTTGAGGTAGTGGTTCCTTGTACCCTCTGTTTTTTCTTCTTGGAACATCCAGAGCCCCAGGAGGCACTGAGGTAACCTAATGTACTTCCCAAGAAGGAATAGACCTTACCAACAACATATTCATATCTCGTAGTAGACAATTAGCTCAATGAGTAACTCTGGATAATGTACTCAGAGACTTGGAAGTACAAAATGGGAAAAAAAAAATGCAGTCAAGTGGTCTTATTTTTAAGTCTGATAGGTAACTTGGCACACGTTCTTCAAAAATCCATTCTGTCCTTCTGCATTGCAATCATTTGGTATGTAAGTATTTTCAACATTTGATATATTTTGAGTGAGTGACTGGAAATGAATAGAGAGGTGATGATGGAAATAGGGCTGAAGTGGCTTGACATTTGGTGAAGATTTCCAGACCCATGGATTTGGAGACCTGAATCAGCCTATTATAATTTGCTAAATTATCTGTTTGTATGCCTTTATATACTGTAGTGATTTCTCATTGCATATTAGTAACTGTACTTTTTTATGGAAAGTTACAAACTATATCCTTAAGGAATAAGAAACAATATCTGACATTGAAGGCACAAGTACTTTAGAAACGGATGGAAATTTCTGTAGATTTTCACATTCTTGGACCAGACAATGAGTTTTAAGGAATGGAATATAACTGACAGCTTCATCAAGACTATCTGAGGTGGTGGTTACTGTAGATGGCATGATTTATGCTCAACATTATGTAGGCTGACTCTGTTCCTAAAATCATGTACTCTTAGTATGTGAATATTACAGAATAATTAAGTAAACTACACTTCTGTTCAAACCTGTTGCTCTATTCTAGTGAGACACAGTAGTTTTAAAGGTATTTAGAGTGCTCTTGGAACTGAGTTTCATCTTATATTATGACGTACAATTTCTCTGGTACTGATGTTCAAAAAGCATTTCTAGAATCATTACTTTAGGGTCTGGAAGTTATGAGAGAAAAAGGAATCTTGATACCAGACTCTTTGTTGTTAGCTCTTATAATCATCATAGTATTTTTATTTTTATTTATTTATTTATTTATGTATTTTCATGGATATTTTATCAGAAAGGACTCCAAAAGTACTTATTTACATCCTGTTCTGTTATGGACTAAATTGATACAGCTCTGCTTGAAGTTGATAGAACTGTGATGAATTTTCTCTTCTTGAACTATGTCCATAAAGCCATAAATTCTCTGACATGTGATTTGTACTGCAATACTTTTCATCTTACATAGAGGTTGGTGTTTTAAGGTGACTGGATTTTATGAATACTGGTGAAGCATAAGGTGTCAAGCTAGGGACAAGCTGTTTGACTGTTATGGGACTGTTATGTTTCAGAACATTGAAATATAGCCAACAATTAGAATAGACCTGTAGTCTAACAATTTTCTGTACTCGTTGATACTGAGCAGCATATGTAATATTAAGTATTGCGTGTCTGCAGTGCCTTTCCAAGACATCTTTGCTAGGGATCCAGAGGAAATGCTTTTAGTAGAGACCTATCTAAATCTGGTTGGAGTCTAACGAGGCAGATAGCTGCCTATTTGGTCACTGTTTGTCCCTATTCTAACTGGATACTGCACGTCAACCATGTCAGAAAATTGGCCGAATAACTGTTGTGGAGGTCATCTCCTCAAGTGGTTAGTTGGTACCGCTAGGTACTTTTCTGGACAATGCTGATTCCAAGAAAAACACTCTGACACCAGCAGGTATTGTCACTTATCTTTTGGACAGTGAGCTGGTGGTGAAAGTGGGAAGCTGTTTGCCATCACTAAGTGTGTACTCTCCAATTGATCTAGATGGAGAGCTAGGACTTCTAATTTGGACTTAAATCCCAAATACTACAGGATTTCCAGTCCTGGAAGAGCCCTTCCCCTCACCATCTTATCATCGTAGTTTTGTCCTGTAACCTCCTTTTAATTCTCCACAGTAATATGCCTCTCTTCTGGTGCAAAGAACTCTCTTCTTCCTACTCTTTGTGGAGAGAAAAACGCCTTTGCCAGGAACTGTGGAGCTGGACTGTAGCCTGTTTCTTCAGCCTTCTGTGGGAATGTAGAGGAGTTGTAGTACTGGTATACTACCCATTGCTAACAGATGCTCAGGTGAAAATTTCTCCAATATTTTGTATCAGGCAAAATACTGTTTTCTCTTGCTCATTGCTGGAATAGTTCAGGGACCTTTAAAGAATGGCTGACAATAAGCAGTGCTGTCTGGCTGACTGGGCTCATCACAAGCAATATATTGCTGTGATCTGCATGACGGAAAATTCCTGATCATATTTTCTTGCTGTGTTCTCTTGCATGAGGAGCTATATTTGGAATCTGCCTTTCTTATCTGCTGACTCATCTGTGTCAAAAATAAAAAAGAATGTTAGTCTTTTTATTTATTTATTTATTTATTTTTATTTAACCAAGGAGGAAACAGTTATCATTCTAACAATATGTGGAATTTCTTGAAAATGGAGTCAATTGTCTCTGTAACTCAGTACTTCTATAAAGTACATGTATATCAGTAAATAAAGGAGGCCAGGTCCTTCACTATGGTCTTGGGGTTGACTTGGCTTGGCATGACTTCATCCATAGGGCTGCATGACTGACTGTTTCCAGTTCCTCCACCATCCATGCTGCATATAAGAAACATGCTTTGTCCTGTGTTCTTGCCTGTAACCATGTCCTGACACTGTCTGGCACAGTGCTAGGTGGCATGGACAGTGTGCCAACAAGCAGTGTCATGAGATAGCCAGGATGCAAGTATGAGTACTAGTTTGCTAGTGTAGACATGGTGGCAAGGGACAGTAAAAAAAATCCATCATCCCTGGAGGTATTCAAAAGATGTGCTTAGAGACATGGTTTAGTGGTAGATTTAGCAATGCTAAGTTAATGGTTGGATATGATGATCTTAAAGGTCTTTTCTAACCTAAATGATTCTGATTCTGAAGATTCTACCTGAATCCTGGAAGTACTGGGGCTCTAAATTATCTGGCCCAGGATGCTGTGAAGTTATAATTACATTAAGACCTAACTGGATTACTACAGAGAGGTCTTGTATTAGGCATTAACAGTTTTTTTTCTCAGGTGGTATGGTTACAACTCAGCATTTTTCATTGCTTTCCTCTGTCTTTGGTCTCTTTTCTTGGATTCAGCCCCCTTGAATTTTCAGTAGTGTGGACAAATACATTTATTAGCAGTACTCATTTATAAATCTTAATGACATAATGAATTTTGGATTCTTTTGAAAATATGTATGCTCTTAACTGTTTCTGCCCTGACACACAAGGATAGTATATATGTGTTCTGGACTCTCCTATTCATGTTTTGCTGTGTTTGGACATTACTGCAGATCTCACCTAGGCTGACATGGGAGATCTTTTTTTTTCAATTGGTTCAAGAATTGTCTGGTAGCTAAGTTTTATGCTGCTCATATATCAGGAGAAATGTGTAGTCATTGTCACATAGAATCTAGTTTCAGAGCTCTGTAGCAGGTGCCTATGAACGTCAGTAAAAATACAATGGCTGAAACTAAGCTTAAGCAGGATTAAGACTGTCTTCAGTACATCTGTGTGAATTGCATTCACATCTTGGGACTGCACTGGGACATCTGGCCTTGAATAGCTCTTTGATGTTTTTACAATAGTATAATGTTAGATGTTTTTATTTTTTATTTATTTTTATTTTTATTTTTATTTTTTTATTTTTTTTAAAGCAGGGCTAAAGTGAATTACTTCAAATTGGTATGTGTTCATTCTGGGATGTTTAAAGAGTGAGCCAAAGCAGGTCTGCTACCATTAGTAGCTACTTAAGGACTGTTACAGGATGGGTGTCACCTCAGAACAGGGAAAGGGTAAATGTGAGGCGCGATTTTTAAAGTTATTGAAGAAAACTGGAGGGAAAGTAGAAATAGAGGACCTGGAAGAGAGCTAAAGTACTTTTTTAAAGTAGCAACTGAAGTTGGTGCATAAGATTTCAGGAGTGCTATGGAAATGGGATTACCAGATGCCCACTAATTCTGCATAGAACAAGACATAGTGTGCAGCAAGAAGAGTTTTAGTCTTGATAATAGAGACTCTTTCCTCACTGTGAAGTCAGCTGTATAGTTAAATATAGGTGTTCTTAAAATTACCATCCCAAAGAATTTCCTTAAGATAAACCACCTCTGTCAGGTTTTATTCTATAATTAGTCCTGTCCTACATTTTATATGACTAACTCCCACAGGAGCCAATGGGAGAAAAGTGTGCTTGAAAATCCCCTATGTTACACATTGAGGTGCTGATCTGTGAAAGCCCCTACATGATAGTGGGATTTAAATCACTAAAATACCCTTGAGAAATCTGAGTATGAGTCCTTCCAAGGTTTTAAAATGATGACTGAAGAGATGTGAATTTGAGCATAAATTGTTCCTATATTTTCTAAAAATGGGATTCATAAGATGTTGAATCTCTCTCTCAAGGTGCTCTAGCCCCTTGAGATCTGTCTGCTCAGACAATGTCCTTCCTGTGACATGGTTGCCTGAACATGTCTGATATGTCAGCTTATGCTAGTATATTGGACTGAAAACTGCAGATAAGCTATGGCATGTATAAAAGTGGATATCCATTGATTCTTGCACTTAAAAGGTGCCTTCTGGAAATGTTTCCTCATGTGCTTCTTGGAGTGGATGTTAGCAGATCTGGCAAGGGCACTGCAGCTGCCGATCAAACTGTTGTTTTTGGAAATTCCCAAAAGAACAGTTCAGTTGGAAGGGACCTACAAAGATTGAGTCCAAATGCCTGACCACTTCAGGGCTAACCAAAAGTTAAAGCATATTATTGAGGACATTGTTCAAACTCTTCTTGAACACCATATGGCATGGGGCATCAACCACCTTGCTAGGAAACCTGTTCCAGGGTTTGACCACGTGCACAGTAGATACATTTTTCCTAATGTCCAGTCTGAATCTCCTCTGGCACAGCTTTGTACCATTCCCATGCATTCTGTCACTGGTTACCAGGGAGAAGTACCTCTCTCTCCATTTCCCCTCCTCATGAAGGTGTAGAGAGCAGTGAGGCTGCCTCCCAGACTCCTTTTCTCCAGGCCAGACAACCCAAGTGTCCTCAGCTTCTCCTCATAGGACATGCCTTCCAGTCCTGTCACCATCCTCTGGATGCTTTCCAGGACCTTAACAATCTTTTTGTTTTGTAGAGCCCAGAACTGTACAAAGTATTCAGAGTGAGGCTGCAGCTGTGCTGAATATAGTGTGGGAATCATCTATTTTGACTGTCTGGATGTGCTGTGTTTAATTCAACCCAAAATATAATTTGACCTGTTCACTGCCAGGGAGCACTGCTGGCTGATGTTGAATCTCCTGTTGACCAGCACCCCCCCATGCCTTTCTGCTGAGCTGCTCTCTAGCCATTCGCCTCCTAGTCTGTACCTGTGTCTGGCATTCTGCCCCAGGTGCAGACTCTGGCATTTGTTCTTGTTAAACGTTATGCCATTGCTAAATCCTAGTGCTCCAATCTATCTATCTGCCTCTGTAAGGCCGCCTGTTCCTCAAGAAAGTCAACAGCACCTCCCAGTTTAGTATCATCAGAAACTTTCTAAGGATGTATTCCCCTCCTGCATCCAGATAAACCACATGCAATTTGCTAGGAGATGGTCAGCCTGTTCTGCTGGTTAGTAAGCTTTTAGAAACATTGTTCCTGCAGTGAGATCATGTCTCTTCCCTTCTCAGTTCTCTTGAGTAGATTGATACTCGAGCATGTTAATACTTAAAATTTGGACACTGTGACTTTTGCTTTTTTTTTTTTTTTTTTTTTTTTTGCCTCTCCATTGCCTCATTAACAACTATACTCAACATCATGATTGTCCTCCTAGTACCACATACTCTGCATTTCAGTACATCTTGTGATTTTGTTAGAGCAAAGAAATAGCTAGCTGTATTTGCTTAACGCCCTACCCTAGTGCAGTGTTTTTATCTCTTGCTCTCATCAAGTTCAGTGAGTGCTGCTCAGTTCCCCTTTGTTAAAGGTAATAATAGGCTTTCTTTCTTCTGTATGCAACTTAGCAGTTTTTTATAAAGTTTGTTGACCGTTCCTGCTACTCTGCATCGGAAGATTATGGATTTCCATTAGAGAATAAATAGTTTCCTGTTCTGCAAACAGCTTGATGTAGGGAAGGGACTTGGGAGGAATCTTAGGCTAGCAAGGAGGCTCCTCTCCCCTCTCTGCCCTCTCTTCATCACACACGTTATAAAGTTTGAACTCAATTCCTTCCCTGTACTGATTTCTTATAAGTGAATATTCAGTTTGGGAGTAGGATTGATTTTTGAGCTCAGAAGCCTCTAGTGTAAGAAATGAAGTTGCACAGAGCTCCATTGTTTAACAAGTGAGGTGTCTGATGCCCACTGGACCTGGAGAATGCTAGAAGATGACCTGATACCACTCCATGACATTTTGCACACTGAGTGTGCATGAAGGAGGTAGTTATGCCTCACTCTGGTCCTAATCTGTGAGACATCTAGAACAATGTAAGTGAAATTAGGAATCAGGCCTTGAAAAAATCCACTGAGAAGGCTGCCTTTCAATGGTCCCTTCCAAAGGTATGCTTGCTTATCTGCTTTATATGCAATAAGCAACTGGATTTCCATTTCTCCAGTAGGTGACAGAGGAATGACAGGAATTCAAATCCATAGAAGTGGATATAAAACTACACCTTTATTTAAATTTAAAGATTGGCCTCAGAATCTGGTTAATTGAATCTGAATTGGCATTGCTCTGATTGCTGTGATGACAACTTTAAGAGATTAACTTTAAAAGAGAAGTGAGAACCTAGTTTTCCTCAGCAAAGGAAATGAAAGGCACTGCCTTTGTGGGTGTTCTACAACTAAACTGCATTTGGAATAAGAGAGACCAAAAATCAAGTGATGGATATTGTGATGATAGTAAATACTACAAATACTTCAGGTCAGAATGCTGTTCCAAAGGCCGTGGAAATAGCAGACAGAGCTTAGCCTGAACTGCTTTGTGTCTGGGTGTAAGCTTTCTCTCTCATACAGTGATACTGCCTCTCTGTAGCATAAGCCATGCTGTCTCCTTCCCTGGCAGTTTGCAGCACTGTTCAACTCAATTGTAAGAAGTGTGCATGCCCTCCATCAAAGTCATTCATGCTGGTGGTTTCTTCCATGATTCATCAGTCTTACATGTACCTGAGTCAGGCTCAACCCCTGACTGTTTCTATCAAAGGTGCTTTTAATGGCAGAAAAAGGAAAGGTGCTAACTTGGAATTTCATATTTCAAAAGTCAAAAGTCAGGTGATCCTGCTGCATTCACTGGAAAGAAAATTAAGAAGGTAACCAAAATTAATTATTCATGTGATAGCTGCTTCCTAATTTCAATGTTAAGTAGGCAGATTTCTAAAGTTAGTAAACATACATGCAACCTGACGTTGTGGAAAGGGCTGCAAACTCTTGCAGGCTACGCACACATATAACTTGAAATTTACTTTGTTTGCATAAACTAATGTTTAGCATTTTTTACCAGCTGGACTTTGATTCTATGTAGGTTCAGTGTTTGTCTTTATATTTATTTGTTTTAGGAATTGTGTTCTCAACTGCTTTTGAGAAGGAATATCAAGAAGGAATCTCCCATAATCACAGTTTCATTGCAAGGATATTTGTGGTGGTTTCATCCTGATGGGCAGCTGAACTCCACCAAAACTGTTCTCTCACTCGCCCTCCTCAATAGAAGAGGAGGAGAAAATACAATAAAAAAAGGGCTCAAGGGTAGGGATAAGGACAGTTAGACTGCTCACCAGTTACCATCATGGGCCAACCAGACTCAGCATAAGGGAGATTAATATAATTTATTGCCTATTACTAACAGACTAGAGCAGTGAGAAACTAAAAGAAAACTAAAAATACCTTTCCCCCACATCTACCCTTTTCTATCTCTTCCCCCTTGAGCGACACAGGTGAACAGGGAAATGGGGGTTTGCAGTCAGTCCATAACCCTTTGCTGTTGCTGCTCCTTTGTGATCACTCTCTTCCTCTTCTGCGGTGTGGGGTTCCTCCCATGGCATGCCATCCTTCCCAAACTGATCCTGCATGGGCTTCTTCAAGAACTGCTCCCACATGGCTCTGTACCATGGGGTCCATCCATCCCCCAGGAGCAAACTGCCCTAGCACGGGTCCTCTGTGGGCGGCAGCTCCCCCCAGACCCCCTGCTCCTGCGTGGGCTCCTTTCCACGGGCTACAGCTCCAGCCCGGGGCCTGCTCCACCAGGGGCTCCTCCATGGGCTGCAGCGTGGAGATCTGCTCCATGTGGGATCCATGGGCTGCAGGGCAGCCTGCTCCACCAGGGGCCTCTCCACAAGCTGCAGGGGAACTGCTGCTGTGTGTCTGGAGCAGCTTCTGTACTCCTTCATTGACCTTGGTGTTTGTAGGATTGTTTCTCATTACATTTTCTCATTCTTGTCTCCCAGCTGCTGTGGCACAGCAGTATTTTCCTTTCTTAAATTTGATCTCACAGAAATGCAACCAGCATCACTGACAGGCTCAGGTTTGGCCAGCAGCAGGCCCCTTTTGGAGTTGATGGGAGCTGACTGTTATCTGACATGGGGCAGCTGCTGGACTCCTCACAAAAGCCACCCCTGAAGCAACCACACTATCAAAACCTTGCCACACAAATCCAATACAGTACTGTTTTTAGAGAAACCCAGAGAGACCAGTACTTTTTATATACATATTTTGGAGATATTTAAATCATTAGGCTAACTTTCAATTCCATTGCTAGTTTTGAGAAATATAATAATGAAGCCTTCTCCCTCAAGTACTACAATGGCATTCTCAATTTCCCTTTATTGCTAGTTTCTGTTCTTGGGAATGGTAACATATAGAATTAATTTCTGTCTTGATGTTCCTGCTTTGTTAGTGAAAATCTTTCTCATCTGCCTGGGTAGGTTTTGTTCCTCAAAATCCTAAGAGACAAGTTTCTTAGAAAAGCATGAAAGTGAGATTTTAATTATATCCTTTAAATTGTACTTGGGTATTAACCCCCTTTTAACTCCTAAAAAAATATCATTTTCTTCAAGTCTTTAGGCTACATCAGGCAAATTGCTGCACTAATATCAAGCTTTGTGAAAAGGTTCAGATTCATTATGCAGACAATAATTATCGAAGTGCTAGAAGCTACAGATACTACCTTTTGCAGTTCACTCGATGTTACTGGTTCTACAACTATTTCTGGGATGGTGATTTAGTCAGTTATTGGAAGTGCTAAGAACAACTGGGAGCTGATTTTGGTAAAAGTAGTAAAGCACCATGCTATATTTATAAAACTTCTCTCTCTCTCTCTTTTTTTTTTTAAATCTAGTCTTTTTATTGATTAATGTGAATAGTGACAGGATAATAGAGATGCTGTATAAAAATATTTGCTGTGTTGTTTCAGTAATATAAATGCAATCTAAGGATCAAAGACAAAGATAAAAATTATTCCAAGGCAAAACATCTCTGCCACTCTATGAAGAATCCACTTATCCACTTAGCAAGCAGCTTAGATTTGTATATCAGGCTGTCCATTGGACTATCAATAGTAAAATTTGTAAACCTGCTATTAAAAACAAAACAAAAACCTGCTTGGTTGGGCATGAAGGGCAATTTTCTGGGACCATACTTAGGACTTTAAATTTGGGTGAAGGACTCCCCATACCTCTTTGTTCTTGGCTGTCAGGTGTTTTAGGCTTTTGTGTCTATTTAAGCAGGATGTTACCTCTCACACCACTCTCAAAAGAAGGCATGTCTTGTTCTGAGGCACGTGTCTACTTTGAAGGATAGCAGGAACAGGGCTAGTGCCCATAGGTCATGTTTGGCAAGCCGCTGCCAAAGGCACTGGCTGTGGTAGTGCCTAACTCATGGTCTGGGCATTTAGTGGAAACCAATGTGTCTTATGGTAAGCTTGCAAGTTGAGAGGGTGGCATGGTTAGGACCAGTGTGCTCAGGCTCTGCTTGCTTTCCTCTCACATTTCTAGGGGTGGTGAATGAAGAAGTTGTATATAGTCTATCTCAGTGAGTCAGAGACAATTAGCAGTGACTTGGAGGAAAAATACTCAAGAAAAACATATTGCCTACCAAACAATAGTTCTGCAGCTTCATAGGAGTGTAGAGGCTGACTGAATTTGTGAAGGACTAAATATGAGTGAAGCTATTTTACTGCTCTGCTATTGCAGTCCTCTGTGTCAGTTCACTTTCATGTTAAACTCTGCTGGCACATTGGTCTGCAAGGGAGCAGACCACCTTTCTGAGGTGTGATGTGTTAGAATTTTTCATGCCAAAATTAGAAGCTTTATGTGCTATTGGGTGGCATCCCTGCCTATGACAGGGGAATTGGAACTGGATGATCTTTGAGGTCCCTTTCAACCCAAGCTGTTCTGTGATTCTGTTAGTTTCTGATTCTATTAAAAATGCAGTGAGAATGAGTTTCTCTTTCAAAGTGAGACAAGATACTGTGGATAGGGATAGTCAAAACAATTGTACCTTTTTTATTTCTGTGTGACTGAAATTCATTTGATTCCTGCTACAGCCTGAGATGGGATCTTCTGCCTCCCACAATGCCACATGATGTACAGTATGTCCCTACTTGGTGTGTTCAGTTGGTTCTGCCTATGATCCTTTTGTCCCTATGAACCTGAGGAAGCTTCAAGAGGCTGCCATGAGTAAATGCAATTTGGAAGCTGATAACACTACCATAGTTTAGACTAGCTGAGGTAATAAGCCTCTTAACTGGACATGTGAGAGGAGGAACGGGCAGCTTCTGGTGTTCAGAATGGGACTTGGAAAGAAGTTAATATTAACTTGGGATATTGGAGGTGAAGGACTGAATTCCCCCCTAAAAAAAAAAAACAAAAACAAAAACAAACCTGCTGTTTGTCATATGGATATAATTACGTAGATATGGGTAAGTCTATACAACCCTGTATGAGAATGCTCTGATGGGAAGGTGTTAGCTTAGGTGTTTGTGCATGTGTGTGGGTGTTATACTGCTATGGTAACAACAGTTTAAATTCATATCTTGGGTTATACAGAAGACATTCCATTTTGGTGACACAAAAACACATTTTGGAAGCTGAAGATAAAGCATCACAACTATCAATGGTATTATCAATTATGATAATAAACTTATTGTTTTGGTAAGCAATTCCATATAAAGAAATTATAAAATACTGCCATTAGCAAATCTCCATGGTAGAAAGTTTTGTGCAAGGTTTGGTGCATCCACAGACTTATATCTTGGAAATTGACAGGAATTTGAAAAGGAGAAGATTTGCACAGGTGATCAAGCATTCCAATAGTGGAAAACATTCTGATAAAAATATAACCTAAAGGTAAGGGCTGTTAAGCAATGACTGAGAATGAACCTGATTGTTAAATAGGGGATAGGAATCTTTGTGCTCTGGGACATAACTGTATTATTTTGACTGAAGGGGAGAAAAAGTTTAAGTAGTTGAGTTTCACATGACAGTCAGGTATGGAGTTTTTTGCACCTTTCTCTAGAGTGCATATATTTCTTTGTGGTTCTAGGTGGACTACTTATGTGCTACACACTGAGATTTCTCTGTCCTTGTGTGGAACCACTTGATGGCATGCATATTTGTCTTGTACATCTTCCATTCTAAACATAGTTTGAGTGCTTTCCAAATAAGCCTGGATCTGCTACTCATTCTGATTCATCACTGTAGATTTAGTCATTTGACATTCTCAGTAAAAAGACTCTTTGGGAGGCAATCAATGCTTATCTTAAAAGAAGTCACTACAGGATTCCAGGATATTATCATTAATTTGGGGGGGATTTGATTTTGTCACTCCCCATTAAAATCTCACAACAAAAGTTACTAAACAAACAACAAAATACACAAACACCACACAAACCAATCACTCCCTACCAAACCCAAAAGCCATCCCTCCAAATGCTGGGAATTTTAAATATTCAGTCCACATCTTCAAAAATTTCCAATTTTTTTAAAAAAATATTTATTTCAGCAGGAAGCAGTGTGTTGTACATCTTTACTATATCCTTGATAGGGATATTCCCCATGATATCATTGTCTGCAACTTGGAGAGACGTGGATTTTATGAATGGACCACTTGGTGGGGTAAGAAATTGGCTGGATGGTCACGCTCGAAGAATTGTGGTCAATGGCTCAATCTCCACATGGAGATCAGTCACGGTGTTCCTCAGGGGTCAGTATTGGGACTGGCATTATTTCACAACTTTGTTGGTGACATCAACAGTGGGATTTAGTGCACCCTCAGCAAGCCTGCAGATGACACCAACATGTGTGTTGAGGGCAACATGCTGGAGAGTAGGGATACTATCAAGAGGGACCTGGACAAGCTTGAGAGATGGGCCTGTGCAGACCTCATCAGGTTCAACAAGGCCAAGAGTAAGGTCCTACATTTGGGCTGGGGTAATCCCAAGCACAAATATAGGCTGGGAGGAGAATGGATTGATAGCAGCCCTGAGGAAAAGGACCTGGGGATGTTGGTAGATGAGAAACTCAACATGAGCTGTCAAGGCACACTTGCAGCCCAGAAAGCCAAACACAGCCTGGTCTGCATCAAAAGAAGTGTGGCCAGCGGGTCAAGGGAGGTGATTCTCCCCCTCTGCATTGCTCTTGAGAGACACCATCTGGAGTGCTGCATTCAGCCCTGGGGCCTCCAACCTAAGAAGGATAGGGGCCTGTTGGAGCAAGTCCGGAGGTGGGCCATGAGTATGATCGATGGGCTGGAGCACCTGTCCTATGAAGGCAGGCTGAGGGAGGTGGGGTTGTTCAGCATGGAGAAGAGAAGGCTCTGGGAAGACCTTCTTGCCACCTTCCAGTGTCTAAAAGGGGCCTACGGGAAAGAGGATAGATTTGGATTAGATATAAGGAAGAAATCTTTACTCAAAGGGTGGTGAGCACTGGAACAGGTTCCCCAGGGAATGTGTGGATGCCCCCTCCCTGGAGGTATTCAAGGTCAGGTTGGATGGGGCTTTGAGAAAATAAGGTGTCTCTGCACATGGCAGGAGGGTTGGAATTAGATGATCTTTAAGGTCTCTCCCAGCCCCAAACATTCTATGATTCTATGCTTTACCACAAGTGCAACTTTGATAGAATGGTGACTCAAGTATTATTTGATGGCTAATGTGAAGCTGTCTTTTTAGTTGAATTTATGTTCCTAGTAGCTGTGAACATGTCAATAAGGTGCATCCACACACTTATAAATGTAAAAAGGCCAGGCAGGAGGCTTACCATTTGCACAAATTTCTCTGGATACCACAATGTGTCAAGCATGTGCAAAAGAATATGTCATAACGCTTTTTGCTTCTGTGTCATATCTTATTATATTTGTGATAAATATTGGCAGGTTTCCATGGTTAGGGAGCTGTTCATGGCCACTGTCTAGCCAGCTGCTATTTCTATGGATGTTACCATGGGCACTGATGGATGAAAATTCATATTGAACAGAAAACAGTCATGGAAAAAAGGCAGGAGGCAGAAAAGGAGAGACTGAGGTAATTGTGTTAGGGTTCAGGATGGTCTTGTAACTGAGGATACAGTTATGATGGTCTTGTAACTGATGATACAGCTATGGAGCTGTATCATCGTATGGTACAGAAATATTCAGCATATATGCTGCAACTATGAAGGGTGGTAGGAAACAATATGGCTTCCACCCTAAGAGCAAACCTATGTCTGTTGTCTTATTAATTTTGGAGCTTTGACTCTTAAGATCAGCACTAGAGTAAAATATCATTCTCCCTAGACAATACAGTGTGTGTGTGTGTAATTTGCTTCTTTAGGAAGCATTTTTATATACATAGTCACATTTGTGTGCAGTATGGAACATGTCATCTCAGAAACACTACAACACCCTGGCAGCTTTACTGATGTGAGCAGTTGTCTTCACTGAGATGAGGACAGCACAGTTGAATAAAAATATATATAAAAAAAAAGTAGCATCAAACTGTTTTTGTGTTCTTTTGATCCAGGTTCTGCTGTGCAATGTTGATTCCCTGATACAACCTAGATACCACGTAGCTCTGCTAGTATTTGGGGTACATAAGGTGTAGAAATTTTATGGCCATGGATCTTAGCAACTCCATTATGCAAAGGTGATCCTCTGTTAGCTGAGTATTTTGAGAGGGTCCAGGCCACTGACTAGTATTTCTGATGTGCTCATTTTCAAGGTAGAAGCTCATGGTAGTTCTCATTCCAAACTACCCCTGTGTTTTTGTAGCCAGCATCTTCTGTCTTTCATTCTGCCTTCAGTTTTTCCACTTTTATGTTCCTGTCTTCACCATTTCCTGACTCAAAAGCTCTGCTTTTTCATGATGTGCCAAAGCTACTGTTAAGTGTTTCCTTCTTTGTTTTGAGTTGAGTTCTTGCAAAGAGCACAAGCTATTTATTTTTAAAAGTACATGTGTATGGGAGAGAGGTGGCAGATGACAATTCTTCATCCTCATGCATTTTCATTCTTCAACCACCTTCCTTCTTTTCGCTACTGAGCAACCTAAATGGTGTCCTGACTTTTGGCTTCTTTCTGAGCAGCTTACACATGTGAGGAAAAAGACATGTATAAGCTGCTGTTGTCTGTTATGCCTACTAGAGCCATTGTCTCATGTCTCAATGAATGGCAGTTGGCCTACTGAGAAAGGCTTGATGAAAGAGTTTGGGGAAAAATGATTCCCAGTTGTCTAAAATGTAATCCCATAAGTTTCTGGAGTTTTTCAAGCTCTTTCTGAATATGTCAAAAGTATTTCCTTAGATTATCAGCCTTTCTTCTTCTCTAGAAAGGGAAACAGAAATGTGAAAGTAACAAAACTAATTGTAGGTCTCTTTGAATCTCAAGAAAAAAGGTATGTGTATATTAGTTCTGTATATGTGATATTAGTTCTGGATCTGTTCATTATGTCACTTATGCCTTACCTGATTCTTTGTGGTACTTTGTCTTCTAAGAAAATCCCTGTAAGTTGCAATCATATTTTATAATGATGTTTTACATCTTCTACATCCGTCTTACACTTGTGTAATTTCAACAGTCCCCAAGGCAATGGTGAATAGGTTTCAATAGCTTTAATAATGATACAATGTTTCTGCTTTAAGAAATATTTTTTAATCTGAAAGTTTAAGGTTTTAATCTTAAGATGTTTCAGAACATTTTCCGCACCTTTCAGTGTAGCATCTTTCTGTTTGTTGTTGTTATTTTTTTTTCAACTCTTAAATCTTGACGAGAAGTAGTTGTAACATGTTGTCCTTTTTATTAAAATTTCTGATAACAGGAAATATTCAGTGTGGACAAATGCAGTGCTTTCTCAATTAAGTCAATTGAGACAATACTACTTTTCTTTCCACAGCTTTTTCTTTAATTTATTTTGAGGAAAATAACTGGGGAGGAAAAAAAAAAAAAAAAAAAGACTTGTTCTAGCTGTTAACTTTATAGTGGAATCTTAGTGGACTGAAGGAGAGCATTACCCACAATATCATTCATGTTTACTTTTATTCTCTGGGATTTGCAAGAAATAATAATAAGATTTAGTGCCCCTTTTCTTACATTGAACATATAATAATACTTCTGACTGCCCTTTGGGGAAAGAAAGGCCTGTTTTGCTACATTTCAGTATGAAGGAAATTGGGGAAAGTGAACAATTTTGCCTTTAGAAGTGTGGAATGTCACTGTAAAAAGCTTTATAATATCTGGTGTAAGATGGGGCAGCTGTTCTCAAGATTATTTTCAGGAGAATTGGAGACTTCTCATGTGAAATGTTTCTTTTGTTTTGCTGACTTTTACTTTACCATTCTTGCTTTATTGCTTCTTGTTTTCCTGTTAGGTATGTTCATCACCTCTTGTATAACCTTGAGGTCAAGCTGCAGTCCTCATTAATCATAAAAATGTGTAGAAAGAGAAAAGAGCCTAGGCATGTCTGACTGAATGTGCTGGAGTGCAGAAGTGACACTCTTATGATTCCTTTTCAGACCAAGACGCTTTTTTATCTGCAGCTCAGGAAGGGCTGGGGGCACTGTATCTTTACCTTCACACTGGGAACCTAGAAGATGGAGGGTGGAGGCTAAGTGCCCTGTGTGTGCAAGTTCATTGGGTGTTCACAATCCATCATTCCCTACCACACTCACTCAAATCAGTTTGTTTCCCCTGTGTTAAAGTCTATGGAAAGGGTGTATGACAGGAGCAAGAAAATAGAAGAAATGGAAGGGAGATAAAACACTGTAGCTGAGAGCAAATGAATGCGAAGTGGAAAGAATTGGAGTTTACATTGGTTAGGTCACTTAGAACCCCAGAGAAGGGAAGAAAACTCCCCCAGGGAGAGCAGCAGGAGAAGAGAGTCAGGCTACCTGATGCTGTTTAGTTTCTCATTGGTACTCTGAACACCTTTCCATTTTCTTTTAGGAAGTTCAGCAGAACCTCTACTCTTGGTATTGTAATTGCAGTAATAGTTGATTAGAGATCTATATTATGTGTGATTTCACTTTTTCCTGTTTGGATTTATGATGGCCATAGTTGTTTTAGCCAGCAATAAAATGTGGTCTGCCTCTGGGTCTATGTTTTCATCACATTCAACAGTGTGAACTGTACCTATAAAAGGTGCCATCTGTGTCTCCAGAAGGGGTGGTAAATTTGTAGAGATTTCTTCTCAGTAGTGGAAATATAAGCAAAAAAAAAAAGTTTTTCTTTAACTGAATCTGTAAGAGTGGTGCCATATGTTGCCCATTTTCTGAGTTAATTAGAGCATAACGGTGTTTCCTGGCTAATGAGGCAAACACTCTCCCTTAGGTTCATATGTGGAAAGGTTTCCATCAGGACATTACATTTTATTTATTTATTTTTGTTACACAGCAGCAATCGTAGTTGCTGCACATGACCAGTACAAGAAGCTGCATTAAGATCAACAATTGAAAAACCTTTCCTTTTTCATTGGGAAGGGGCGCTTTCTTCACTTCATAGTCTGAGGTCAACTGCAGTGACCAGAGCTGGCGTCTAAATTGTGATTGATTAATACAGTCCAGTTTGCAAAGGCCACACCACAGAAACTCTGCCTCACATCGCAGTTAAGGGAGGCAGTGAGATGTGTTGTGTTCTTACTGCGAAGGCCTGTAGTTTTTCTTTTGTTTACTACCTCCCAGCCCCTCCTTCAGTTCTGCCCAGGACAATAGTTTTGGGAAAATCATTTTGCTTTCCTTTGCCATTAAATCATCAATATTTGCTTTGTAAGATGTCTTAATAAAATATTTTGCTTGTGCCTGTATTGTTCTACTTGGGGCCACACACTAGTGCTTTCTGTGCTGTGGGCCAGGAGAAGTGCTAATAGCTTCCAATCCCACAACATACTGTTTTTTAAGAATCATCTCTACCACTGTTAATAATTTCTACATCTCGGGATGTGTTTTACCAACTTCCTGGCCCTTCTAGTACAAAGCATGCCTAGAGCTATGAAGACATGTAACTTGGAAAAGAGAACATAAATACTGAAGGATTTATTTTTTGAGGCGGGTTTCCAATACATCATTATTTATGATGTATTATTTATTATTTGATTAGTTTGCATTATTATATACTCTCTGTAGCATGCCTCTGTCCTATTCCTGGCACAGTATATGCCCAAGAAAAGTCTGGCAATTTATCCATTGAAGCAAAGGTTTTGGAACTCAAAACCTTTAGAAGAACCTCAAAACCTCATAGAAAAGGACTCACAGCTCTATGGAAAACAGAAATGCAAGAGTGCCTGCAGAGTTAACAAATGTTGGAAAAAAAGGAAGCACAGTCTGCAAACCCAGGCTTGTTTGTAGTGCCATGAGCCTGGCCTAAAAATAAATGACCACAGTGAATGCAGCCCCCTCAGTGAACAAGTATGGTGGCCATGCTTCTCTGGGGCTGTGTCTGCACAGTGCTGTGAGGTATGGTCACCTTGGGAAGGTCGCTCTGCCTGAGCATGGTGTGCTGCTGTGGCTGTGTTGTCCCGAATAAGCTTTATAAGTGAGTTGTCTAAGCGTTAGGTGACTGCTTGAGTTTTGATAATGGAAGATTAATATTATCTCTCTTCATGTGCAAAGTTTAGCTTAGTGCCAAATAACTGCACTTAACATGCTCTTTGTTATCAGCCTCCTCCTGTGACTTTAGACCAGCCTTAATCTTGCTGATTTAACTATGTATTTTGTTCAATGCAGGTAGTTTTCCTGGCTTAATGGTCTACTTGTATGCATTATCACTGTCAGATCAAGGTATATGTGGCACTAGCAGGCTTCTTGTACCTTTTGAGGTGCTGGTGGGCTCAAATGCATCAAACAAAAATATGGTTGGTGGGGGAATCTGTATCCCTTTTCTGCCATGAGAAATAGAAGGGAGCTTCCAAAGAGGTCTTGTCCTTCCCCTTCCCCGCACCCTTCAGCAGAAGACTCATAAACTACTGAAAAATACAGTTAACTGGGGAGTTTTATAGGCTTGTTAGTGGGAATGTTTCTTAATTTAAAATGTCATTGTATTCCCTGAAGGGAAACATAACTTCTTGTTGAAGCCTTAATTGGAGTGGACTAATTTTCAATGCTGGGACTACTAATAAAAAAATCCTTCAGTCTCGACCATGAAGAGTGCCATTTAGATTTCACAAGCTGTAAAATTGTCAGGAAAACTGTTTTTTTTTTTAGCTTTTTCTCCTGAGGCCAAAGATGAGACTGAAAAGTGAACAGCAGCAATGGGAAGGTAGTTTTCTTCCAGTGTTTTGCCTAAAGCCAACTTCAGAATGTATTTATTTTCTTTCTTTTTCTTTTTTTCTTTTCTTTTTTTTTTTTTCCATTCCCTGAAACAGTATGATAACATTTTCATACTGAAATTGCTTGAAATTGCTTCAAATCTATATACAGTGATAAATTGCAATGTTAATGACCACACACTGCATAAAACTGAGATCTTTCTAGAAATGAAATCGTGTGCTTGTATGCAGAATAATCATTAGAGTTATTAATTTTCTTTCTTTTGAAATATCACCAAGTGCTAATTTTTTCAACTAGGCAGTGCCAATGGAAGTGCTCTATATGTGATTTTAAATTCCTGTATCTTTTTGGATGGTGTAACAGAATATTGCCCAATATTTCTTCTAATGAGCTCACCAAATTCCTTCCTCCTATTTTATACATTTCCTTGTTCCTA
Source organism: Nettapus auritus (assembly GCA_011076525.1). Lineage (NCBI taxonomy): Eukaryota > Metazoa > Chordata > Aves > Anseriformes > Anatidae > Nettapus > Nettapus auritus. Next base: position 49,076,037 of record CM021766.1, read on the forward strand.
TTTATTGTATTAGGAAAGAGCAACATTTTCCATGAATAAAGAGATGTAGGATTCTGGAGTAGCCTCTAAAATAAAGGCATGGCTGCAATGGAAAAAAGGAAATAATTATTCTCTGTTATGTGGAGATTTGTACCTGTAGACATGATGTAAAAACATCTCAAGTCTTCCTGATGCTATATAATGGGATAATGCATAAGAAGTACTTAGGCAGCCAGCAACGATGTTGTACAGATCAGCCCTCCTGATAGAAAATATTAGGCTATTCTACATTGTTTGCTCTTGAGTGGTGGGTCTCTTGCTGGTGAAGAACTTCCTGTTGGCCATTTTCAGGTTCTTTAGGATCCAGACACCAGCAGAGGTTAAAACAGCTCACCAAGGTTCACAGTATCAGGAAAATGGGAACCTAGAAGCAATCCCTCCTAATGCATTAATGAGGGGAGAACAGCAGATGTTGTCTGCTTGGACTTCGTTAAGGCCTTTTATATTGTCCTCCAGAAGATCCTCAATGAGAAGCTGTTGATGTGGGGGTTGGATGAGTAGGCAGTGAAGTGTATCAAAAGCTGCCTGAATGGATAGGCCAAAGTTGTGCTGATCAGTAGTGCAAAGTCTACTTGGAGGCCAGTAATGAACAGAGTACTCCAGGGGTCAATAGTGGGCCCAGTCCTGTGTCTTTGTTAATGATCTGGGTGATTGGGTAGGGTACACCTTCAGCAAGTTTGCAGACGACACAAAGCTGGGGAGAAGTGGTAGATATGTTAAAAAGTCATGCTGCCATCTAGAAAACAGACTGGAGAAATGGACTGAAAAAAAAAACATGAAATTCAGCAAAGGGAAGTGCAAAGTTCTACACCTGAGGAGGAACAACTTCAGGCACCAGTACATACTGGAGACACCCTAGCTGGAAGGCAGTTTTGCAGAAAAACAACTAGCAGTTCTGGTGGACACCAAATTGAACTTGAGTCAGTAATTTGCCCTTTCCATGAGGAAGTCTGCAAGGGTATCCTGGGCTGCATTAGATAAAGAATTGAGAGTAGGTCAAGAGAGATGATTCTTCCTCTCTACTCAGCATTGGTGAGGCCACGCCTGGAGAACTGTGTCCAGGTCTCAGCCCTCCAGCACAAGAGAGACATGGGCATACTGGTAAGAGACCAAAGTAAGGCCACCAAGATGATCAAGGGGCTGGACCTCTTCTATGAGGAGAAGCTGAGAAAATTGGGACTGTTCAACCTGGAAAAGAGAAGGCTCAGAGGATCTTATCAATGTCTATAAATACCTGAAGGGGGGGTGCAAAGAGGGCAGAGCCATGTTCTTGTTAGTGGTGCCCAGTGCCAGGACAAGAAGCAACGGGCACAAACTGAAACACACAGATTCCATCTGAACATTGGGAAACACTTTGCTGTGTGGATAAATGAACATTGACGCACATTGCCCAGAGACATTGTGGAGTCTCCATCCTTGGAGATATTCAAAAGCCGTCTGGACATTGTCCTGGGCAACCTGTTCTAGGTGTCCCTGCTTGAGCAGGGGGTTGGACTAGATGAACTCCGCCTCAACCATTCAACCATTCAGTGATAACACTAGATGTGCAGCCTTATGAGTCTGGTCCCTCAAATAATATACAAGAACACATATATTCCAAAGAACACTGCTAATGACAATCCTCGCTTTCTTTTTTTATTTTATTTTATTTTTATTTTTATTTTTTTTCAGGAGATCGTTAAGTACATTCAGATGGCCTTGGAAAAGACAGATGGTCAACAGATGGTCAGTTAGATTCCGTGGTGTGTTTTTTTGTTGTTGTTTTTTGTTTTGTTTTGTTTTTGTTGTTGTTGTTTTGTTGTTTTGTTGTTGTTGTTGTTGTTTTTTCCTTTTTTTTTTTTTTTTTTAAGGTGCTTTCCTTCCAGTGGAAATTAATTATTGTTAATTGGCTAGGACTTCCTAATATGTGCACTAACCCCCTATCTGGCACAGAAGGGCAGTAGTGTCTATAATTACTGCTATGTAATACTAATTAAGCAGTAAGACATGACTTTAGAAACCTCTGTGTGCACAAGAATGTCAGGTGTAAGATTTTTAGTCAAGTGTAGTAAGCCAAAAAATTCACTTCCTCAGCCTTCCTGTAACTGTAAGTGCCAGGCAGGGCTAAACATGCTCCAGTCCTGCCAGCAGCCACATGCCTAGACTGGGGGGCCACAGGCCCATGGGAACTGGGGTGGGCAAGGGACCATGAGGGATGCAAGGAGGATCTTGGTTGGGAGCAGGGCAGGGGGTGGTGGTGTGAGATTTCCATGGCAACGAGGTGTCTGAGCACGGGTCATCTGTGACTACAGTGCAGAAATAACTCCTCAAGCCTTCTGTAAATAAATGTGCCTAGAGCTTGATCCTTCACTCTGATATAGGTTCAGACTTGTGTGGTTGCTTTTGATGTATATGACTCATGCTGTGAACATACAGCTTGTGGAAAAGGATAAAATAATTCACAGTTCCTTAATACTTTCCTATATTTTAGGAAATAGATCTTTTTTTTTTTTTTTTTTTTTTTTTTTTTTTTTTTTTTTTTTTTTTTAATGTGCTGAAGTAATCTGACACAATGCATATGAAGGACTCTATCATAAAACAGTTACATGTTATAAAAGCTTGGAAGGCATTTCAGGATTTTGCATCAGATATGCCCTGAACGGCTTTAATATGACCTTGTGTAATAGACAGGAATATTTAGGATTCCCCAAATAACAAATGTGTAAATGTGTTCCATACAAACATAGGTTCTTAAAGTATAATAATTTATAACGTCTAAGTTTGGTTTATGAAATCTGCCATGGCAGTTGCGAAAAATCTTCCATAAGTTAGAGTTTACGAAAGCAAAGGTAGAAGCATCTTAAATGTGTTTAACATAAAAATCCTAAATTCTGGAAAGCATTCTCAAAATCAAATGCTATTTTGCATTACGTGTGATACTTTTAAAAGGCCCAGATCCACTGCTTTGGAATTAGAAGGTCTCTTTTTATGTAAGCTAATTTATGTTTGAAAATAAAACTAGCAGAGTCACTGCAAAGACAGTCAAACCAGTTGGTATGCATAAAACTAGATATCTGACCAAATATATATATATATATATATATATATATATATATCAGAGGGAATAAAGGGAAAAAAATCCTATCTAGTTCTTTTTTTCTATTCTAAGACTTTGGTAGCTGTTAACTAACTTGTGGCGCCATTCTTTTCACGTCAAACAATTTTGTTTTCTAAGCTTTTCAGTGTCCTAAATGTTATGTATTAGCCTCAGCCCTTTGGTTTCCCTGGCAACTGAGGCAATCAATTCAATGACAGTTTCAATGCCAGGGAAAAAGAATCAGCTTCTACAGTTATGGACGGAAGTACAAAAAACAGGTAGACTGAAATCTGTTTGTTTGCAGAACAGCTTTATTTCTTTCCCTGGTCCATTCTGTTTTGTTATGTCCAAGATTAAGCACAAATTTCTTCATACTGTGCTGTGCTTATGCATCAGTGATCCTGAATGCTGACTCTGAAGGATCCTTAGATCCACTTACCCCAGCCATGAGGAGCTTAATATTTGAACTTTAGAGCCAGGGCTCACTGAAGCATAGTTGGAACAGCTGTTTTGAAGCTCATCTTCCTTTCAATCCTTGGAAAAAAAAAAAAAAAAAAAAAAAAAAAAAAAAAAAAAAAAAAA
>CM021766.1:49079833-49105378 GCA_011076525.1 Nettapus auritus
AAAAAAAAAAAAAAAAAAAAAAAAAAAAAAATCAAAGGCCTTATCTCAAGCCTCTTGAAGTGAGTGCAGAAAGTCCCTCAGGTTCCTATGGGCACTGACCCAGATAATATAAAAATTAAGAAAACTATAAATACAATGTATGCTTTACTTAGTTGTGGAGACCGAAGTTGTAGAACTTGAATAGTGTCTGTATTAGCTCTCTGTATTAGTCTCTAAGCCTGTGAGCGTTGGAACCATGAATAAGATTTCTTGCAGGCTTCTGAGTTCAGCATTGGAAAAAATTGGGTTAACAAGTCAGGCTTGCTCACTGTCATGAGTGCTGGTTATAGTATTTACTCCTCAGAAATAACAGAAGACTGAATGAATCACAGGCTTTTTTGGGACTCTGCTTTCCCCTGGATGCTTCATGATTCAGTTCCTATATTTGCCATGAAGGAGTTCTGAAAGAAGCTCAGACTGATGATCAAGAACCTTTATATTGCAATGTAACTGAGGCCTGGAGCTTATTTTAAATGTATCATACAGATACCCTAGCTGCCAGTAAAATTTGATGGGTGCTCCTAATAAATAGGTAGCCATGAGTTAAAATGGATCTTGACCTTCAGTGCAATCCATATGCTCACCTTTTAATTGTCAACACAAATAGAGGGTGAAAATGGGAGCAGCATAACAGCAAATGACTCATTCTTTGACCAGCTGACATAAGATTTTGTGTATACCTTTAAGATAAAGACTGCAGAAATATAACTTGCAAACAAAATCATTGTGATCTATTGTTTTCCATGCTATTAAAGATAGTCTTTATGAATCAAGCAATCACAATACTTATGGCTTCTGATAATATTAAAGACAAACCACTACATTATGGGTTTTCTGTTACTTTTGGATACCTGGTGACCAGTGGATCCAAGCAATAATGAAATTAAAGGACCTTTATAGCAAGATAGATGAGACTTTCAGAAATGGCTATATGAACAGGCATGACAAGTTCACGTATGATGGTTCCACCTCTAAAATGCTTTTGGAAAATAAGAGAAATGTTCTCTCTGAGAATTTTATGTGAGCTCTCTTCCATTTTCATTATTAATGCCTAAAATTTTATTCATTGTAGTAGCTGTGTATGATCTTTAATTTCATTTCACCTTGTAAATGATATATAAGTGATGGTGATGTAAAATTAAGATGTATGCATCAAATTGGTGATATCAAGTGATTTTTATTTTCCCCATTTTCAAGTGGATTCCCCACAAGAATATGAAAATAGAATAATCTTATTAGATCACTGAAGTGATATCAAGTGTGCAAGGAGCAGAAGAATTGGGGAATATTAGCTAATCTCACATGTGAAGTCTTCACCTCATCAATTAATCTGCGAGAGTAGTTGTATTTGCTTTAGATAGAGTGCTGTGTGTAAACATCATATTTCTGAACAATACCTACAGCATCAAGAGATGTAATTGGACTCTCAGAAGGAGAGAACTGTTGATACAAGGTTTGATGTCTTGTTCCACTCTGCTAACCTTTGCAAGCCTTTCCCCCCCAACCCTCTGGAATGATGTTAAATCTCAAACACAGTGTGGCACTCCCTGTTTCAACCACCTCACTATAGATTGTGTTAGCACATCATCCTAAGTGCTCTGAGCAGTCATCCTTATCATGAGAGGCTCTGTTAACTATCCTGTGAAATGAGCTTGTTGGAAGCAAACAGTCTGGAACAGGGAAAGAGTGAGCTGCCTACTGCTGGTCCTCCTTTGACAATTCATTCAGATTGCATTCTAGTCTGGCAAGAAATATACAGCTTGTTTGTCTAAAAGCATTCACAGCCACCATTTTTAACAAAGAGCTCTGTTGGGAAAGAGATGCTACTAGCAGAGCAATGATCCTGCAAACAGTTCTCTTGTAAGGCAACTCATATGCTGATCCCTAAAACATAAAAAAAAAAAAAAAAGGGGGGGGTGGGGGCACAGGATGGGAGCAGCATCAGAAGAAAATTATTTATTTATTTATTTAGGAAGTTAATACCTGAAAAAATGGAGCTACTGCATTTCTGTTGAGAACAGCCTTAAATGCACTCTGCTGGTGGGTGAATAAGCTCTCCCCAGCTACCCATGGACAATTTTTGGGGGTAAGGTGTTACTCTGGGTGTAAGGTGTTTATTCAGGCACTGATCTTTTGCTAGCAGCTGAAGTACCACAATCAACTCCAAGGGGGCACATCTGGAGCCAAGCAGAGGATGAGTGCTGGCAGGACTAACTTTGCTGGAATTTGGCCTTCTTCATTTGAATATTTTTTTACACTCAGTAAGCATTCACCTCTCTCACTTGCAGGAGTGGTGGATTGGCTAGAGTTGTGAAATGGTTGAAATCTGCCCTTTTTATTGTCTTTGCAATTTGTCACTTGGGGCTACCCCCTGTGTTCTGGGTAATCACTCTAAAAGTACTGGTGAAGGTTCATCTAGCTGTGTCCTCACAGCTCTGTTACTTTGTTTGTTGCTGATTCAGAGAAAAGGTTAGTAAAGTTAGCAGTTGTGAAACACCTTCTTAATGCTACAACGGAAAAGGTAAAATTGGATGATTACCCATATACTGCAGACTAAGTAGTCTAAAGAAAAAGTATGATACCAGAAATTTTTGAGCCTTAAAACCTGCATACCGAATCATAGAATGGTTTGGGGTGGAAGGGACCATAAAGATCCATATAGTTTCAACCCCCACTGCCATGGGCAGGGATACCTCCCACCAGACCAGGTTGCGCAAAGTCCCATCCAGCCTGACCTTGAACACTTCCAGGGATGGGGCGTTCACAACTTCTCTGGGCAACCTGGGCCTCAACACCCTCTGAATAAATACTTTCTTCTTAATATCTGATCTAGATATATCCTCTTGCAGTTTAAAGCCATTACCCCTTGTCCTGTCACTCCACTCCCTGACAAAGAGTCCCTCCCCAGCTTTTCTGTTGACTGCCTTTAGGTACTGCAAGGTGGCAATAAGGTCTCCCTGGAGTCTTCTCTTCTCCATGCTGAAAAACCCCACCTCCCTCAGCTTGTCTTTGTAGGTGCTCCAGCCCTCTGGTCATCCTTGTGGCCCACCTCTGGACTTGTTCTAATACTTCCATGTCCTTGTGTTGGGGGCCCGAGAGCTGAACACAGCACTCCAGGTCGAGTATCACAAGAGCAGAGTGGAGGGGGACAATCTAATTTGGCACATAAAAACTGAGCTGGGAAATTTTCCTTATAAAATATTTGCCAAAAAATATGAAATTGATGGAACATTTACGTTGCTAATCCACTAATTAGTCATTGCAATGGTCAATTTTTGTTTCAGAGCCTGTTTTTTTTTTTTTTTTTTTTTTTTTTTTTTTTTTTATGGTGAGTGGTAAATTTAGCATTCAGCTTATCAGTTCCTTTTTTCATTCACCTTCAACATAGCAAAATAACATTGCCATCTCACAGGTTGTTTGACATTATGAAACAGCTAAAAGATCAATTTTCCAGAGCAGGTATTTCTAATTTTGGATCTCTAATTACTGCAGTACATACTATGCTGATGCGAAAGCATCAAACCATAGGAGCCTTTATTTATTTATTTATTTATTTATTTATTTAGAGTTTAACAGAGCAATAACCTGCAACTTCCACAGGAATTTTTGCTCCCTTTTTAGAATAGGATTTAAAAAATATGGGTACTGACCTTTAGAAACAATCTTGGTAGTGTTTAAAGTGGTACATTTTTGGGAGGTTGGCTGGGGAAGCTGTATTACTCTGTGTCTTAGATCAAGGAGAACCACTGTAAGTTTGATGTTGCAACTGTACAGACAGCCTGAGAACACAGTGCTCCTGCTCAGACTGTCTGGCTTCATTCACACTTGTGAACATCAGAGAGATAGTTTGCAGTGTAACTTCTGAATGAAAAGAGGTATTTTCCAACAGAGCTTCCTAACAGTCATTTCTGAAATAAGTAGAATGGCTGATGTCTCTGAGTGAGACACAGTGTGTTTTAGATGTTATGACAATGTTTTTTTACCTTTGTTTTCTATTACAAAGTATCATCAGTATTAAAATATTTTGTCCAGAAACACATGACAAATACTTAGAACACTGTTTAATCTCCTCACCCTCCCCAGGAATCCTGTATTTGTTGTGGTTGTAAAGACTGATGGTTGGACAGGCTGATTCACATAAAAGTTTTTAGATTAGTGGGAAGAAACTTGCTTATTGATGGTTCTTGAGTAGCTTTTCCCACAGAAGCCAAGATGTTTCTACTTGGAAACATTTTGTGAGGGTAATACACATTTATACAAGCAAGAAACGTTAGATACTCCTCAGCAATTGCATTTCATAGTGTTTAATTCATTCTCTAACCTCAAGTCAATATAAAAGCATTTCTCAAGAGCATTAAACCTTGTAAGCAATTGCATAAATGGATCATTTGAATAATGACATCTGCCATTTGTTTATGCATGACTGTACATCTGTAGGAAATGAAAGGCAAAGGTGTCTCCTGAGGTTATCTGACAGTGCACTGCAAAGATCATGTACAAACATGATGAATTGATTGTGCTTTTTTTTTTTTTTTTTTTTTTTTTTGGTCAGTACACAGTCAGATTGTTTTTTGTAACAATTGTTGGAGATCCTACACATTATTCTGTTAGCTTTTAGCATTCTCTTACAGACAACTTTACTAGGTTTTGTAGAAATGGTGTAAAATTCATCCAAAATCTCTGATTCCAATCTGCCACAAGGTGAGTTACAAATGACTTCCACATACTTCTTATATGTAGTATGTATGTTTGTGCATTTTATATCAAATTTATAGCCAGGAAAGCAACATAAAGAAGAATACAAAACAATATCTACTATAGGGAATGGCACTGCCTTGATTCAGAGAGTGACCAAACTGTCATGACAAAATGGTGTATGAATGAGAATCTTTCTCCACATCAAAGTTAAGTATAATAGGACTGATCTCTTTGGTTAAGTACTTTAACATGTACTAATGAAAAAAATGAGATAGTGCATAAACTCCTATAAAATTTTTGAGTGAAATCATGACTAAAAATATAGGTGTTTCATTTACCTCATAGATACTTTCTGAGTACCTATGTTCTCTTGAGGCATAACATTCTTTAAAGGAATGGGTGTGATAAATCATTAACTACAAAAATACGTTTTACTGTTCTGAACTTATTTTTCCATTAGTTCAAGCACATTATGCACTCACAAATGAGTGATATGAAAAGAGGGTCATTGTGTTTTCATCAGAAGTCTTGGCTGACCTAAGCCCCTATTTCTTTACAGGTGGTGGGAAGACAGTCCACTCTTAATGTTCATCAAGTGGATTGTTGTTGTGTCTGCCATGTAAGCTAGAAATAGGTGAAACCATGTGCAGCTGAATAGCTTTTTAAAAAGCACGGGAATGTAGGTAGACTATCAGACTATCTGGGAGTAAAGAATCTTGTCTATTAGGGCTATTAGGGGAAAAAAATCAGATGGAACATTTTTATAATAAGCCTTTCTTCAGGGCTTTTATAAAGCCGTAATAAACAAGTTAAGTGTGACATATAAAATCACAGCTGATGTCAGATTTTTTGTATAGGATCCCCTAACAAATGCAAACCTGAAATGCCTGTGGATGCTTTAAAAACTAAAAAATCCTCCTGAAAGTGTTGCTGCTATGTAGAATTACCTTCTCTCTACAGTAATATTTAAACCCATTGCGCTTAGGTAGAGTTGGAAATAGAGACATCCAAGCAGATTTTCTAATTGCCTGGATAAGGATGTATGATATTAAGAATTCAGATATTCAAAGGAAGAGCAGTACTTGGTGGGAATGCCTGTGGGATAGGTAGCAACATAGAAATCTGGTGTCTATATAGGGCTTATAGAAACTTAGACCTTTCTTAAAGGGCTAATTAAAGGTTAATTCATGCTAAAGTAGATGACAGTTTATTTTTGGATCTTAAAGTTGCACAATTTCTGACTTAGGTCTGAGAGTGCTTCCTTGCCTTGTTTTTTTTTGGGTCATGGTGTATCTGATCCATTTTCCAGATCATGGTTATGCTAAAACAAGTCTTAATCCATTTGCCACGCAGGATTCAATTTACAAGTTAGATTTGGAAGATATGTTAGTTCTCATCATCTTAATGAGATTCCTTTAGCTTAATGCAGACCTGCTGCATGGAGCAGATTATATTGAGAGTCATCACGCAGCACTTGCGGGGCAAGCAGGCGATCAGGCCCAGTCAGCATGGGTTTATGAAGGGCAGGTCCTGCTTGACGAACCTGATCTCCTTCTATGACAAAGTGACGCGCTGGGTGGACGAGGGAAAGGCTGTGGATGTGGTCTACCTTGACTTCAGCAAGGCTTTTGACACCGTTTCCCACAGCATTCTCCTCAGGAAACTGGCTGCTCTTGGCTTGGACTGGCGCACGCTTCGTTGGGTTAGAAACTGGCTGGATGACCGGGCCCAAAGAGTCGTGATAAATGGAGTCAAATCCAGTTGGAGGCCGGTCGCTAGTGGCGTTCCCCAGGGCTCGGTGCTGGGGCCAGTCCTCTTTAATATCTTTATTGATGATCTGAATGAGGGGATCGAGTGCACCCTCAGTAAGTTTGCAGATGACACCAAGTTAGGTGCGTGTGTCGATCTGCTCGAGGGTAGGAAAACTCTGCAGGAGGATCTGGATAGGCTGCACCGATGGGCTGAGGTCAACGGTATGAAGTTCAACAAGGCCAAGTGCCGGGTCCTCCACCTGGGACGCAATAACCCCAAGCAGAGCTACAGGCTGGGAGATGAGTGGTTGGAGAGCTGCCTGTCAGAGAAGGACCTGGGAGTGATGGTTGATAGTCGGCTGAATATGAGCCAGCAGTGTGCTCAGGTGGCCATGAAGGCCAACAGCATCCTGGCCTGTATAAGAAACAGTGTGACCAGCAGGGCTAGGGAGGTGATCGTCCCCCTGTACTCGGCTCTGGTGAGGCCGCACCTCGAATACTGTGTTCAGTTTTGGGCCCCTCGCTACAAGAAGGACATCGAGGTGCTTGAGCGAGTTCAGAGAAGAGCGACGAAGCTGGTGAGGGGCCTGGAGAACAAGTCCTACGAGGAGCGGCTGAGGGAACTGGGATTGTTCAGCCTGGAGAAAAGGAGGCTCAGGGGTGACCTTATCGCTCTCTACAGGTACCTCAAAGGAGGCTGTAGCAAGGTGGAGGTTGGTCTGTTCTCCCACGTGCCTGGTGACAGGACGAGGGGGAATGGGCTTAAGTTGCGCCAGGGGAATTTTAGGTTGGATCTTAGGAAGAACTTCTTTACCGAAAGGGTTGTTAGACATTGGAACGCGCTGCCCAGGGAAGTGGTGGAGTCACCATCCCTGGAGGTCTTTAAAAGACGTTTAGATGTAGAGCTTAGGGATATGGTTTAGTGGGGACTGTTAGTGTTAGGTCAGAGGTTGGACTCGATGATCTTGAGGTCTCTTCCAACCTAGAAATTCTGTGATTCTGTGATTCTGTGATGTTACCATCCTGTATTTCAGGAATTTAATATACGACAGTTAGGATCCACTACCTCCGATGATGCAGACTTAGAATATTACCTCAGCTGATCACAGTCTGAACAGAACTTCAATCATCCAATGCCTGATAAAATTTCACAATACATTGGAAAGTGTTTTTTGTTTGTTTGTTTGTTTGCATGTTCTCTTCACTGCTTAGCACTGGCAAAACTGTAAGACTTTAAGCTAGGAAACTATTTCAGTTATTTTTGGGAGCATTTTAGGTTCTTTATAAAGGAAGACATAAAATTGCTAGATTCATTATAGCATATTTTTTCCTATCAGAAATACTAGAATAGTATCAAGAAAACAGGATATTTCTGCCAGCACACATTTTGAACTAAGAAACTGTCAGGACACAGGAAAAGACTGGAAGATGATACCTAATTTTTAAAAATGTAAGACTTTCCACTAGGCACTAGTAATAATATCTTCATGATTCATATTTTTTTCTTCAGCATTTAAGTTTCCTTTTCCCTTCTCTACTTCCATGTTTCCTGAACATGCTGCTTTCATCAGAAATCTGTCATATGCAAGTAGCTTTTTTAATGTATTCTTACTGCTGAGATTTCCAAAAGTGATTCATTCTGTTGTCCAGACCCCCAGCTCTTTCCCCAGTCTCAGAGGACTTGGATGTTTTTAGTTTGTTTGTTTGTTTTTTTATTTCATTAAGCACTATGTTCAGATGACTCAGAGAATGAAGAGAATCTCGCAACATTGCTCAATAAAAAAGGAGCTGGATGTTCTACTTCATTTTGAATAATTAATTAGCAGTAATTTTATGAGGACTAGTTTCTATAAACAGACTTCAGAATTTTCATATCTGTCTTTTAGGGTGGTACCTTTTTAAGCATATCCAGTGCTCTACTGTCTATTAGCTCTACCCAAGTGTTCTTTAGTCCCAGCCCAGTCTACAAGCATTATTGCATTAATGAAAATGTAGTCATTTCTGATAGCTAGCTCTATAGAATTAATAAGATATTGCCATGTCCATTCTGTAAATGGCAGCATGGATATAACAGTTCAGATTGTGTTGTGTGGGAGAGCTTGGATGAGTAAATAACACTGAACAGATATATCTTGGATTAAAGTAGGTTTCTACATGTTTAGCTCAGGAAGTCATCATTTCTGTGTTAGTTGTCTGCATTTTGGAGGTCAGATTACTACTGTTCTTTAGATGGAACAAGTTAATCTGTTTCCTCTCAAGTGGAAAATGTCTAACTTTTCTAAACAATTTTTCCTTGTGAGGGAATTTTTCCACATTTTTCACCTTTATGAGTTCTTGTGGGAGTGGTGTGGAATCTGTTGGGCTTGGATACTGTATTCTGTTGTTGTTGTTGTAAGTTTGCCATAGAAACTGTTAATTGTTCAAACAAAACTTCATGGGAGAAGATCAGATACAGTATGTTGTTTCCTGACTCTTTTTTTTTTTTTTTTTTTTTTTTTTTTTAGCTTGTCTAGCTCTAATTATTAGATACGAATGGTAAATGATGAGAATGGGATACTGGAGTCTGTGAACTGCTTTTTAGAGGTTGTTCTCTGTGCATGGGTTTTCCAGTGACCTATTCAGAGGGGACTGGTTTCTTTGTTATTTATTTCAATAGGCATTAGGTCAGCTCCAGAGTTTATACTTGTCTCAGGGCAATTCCTCCTGAAATTAATTATGTTAGTTGGTAGAGAGCTGGTGTTCCTTTTCTGTTCCACAGCTTTCTTCGGATTTGAAGAGAGGTTGAGGACAACCCAGCCTCTCCAATGTGGGTGGGGAACCATTCCAACTGCGTGTTCAAAGAGCAGTAGAAAGGGGTATTGGGACACCAGGAAAATCCAAATTCTACAGGAGAACAAGACATGATAGTGCAAGATCATTTTTGGTACCTAATTTTTACTGTATTAGGAATAATCCATTTGTCAGTCCTCCATTAGTTATCAGCTCTTATATGTAGTGTTCTGAGAAGATCACAAGCTGAAAAATTGGCCGTGGAACTGAAGGGTTATGTGTGGGTGTGTTTTTTGTTTTATTTTGACAATGTCAGTTTTACACTCATAATTCTTGATTAGAAGTATGCATACCCACAATAATATGATAAACTGCAAATTATGGGACAAGTTGACGACTCTTCTTCTGGTAGCAACCCTCTTCAGGACAAGTTACAATATATGCATGGATAGTATTGTTTTCCTGCAGACAGGCCCATAACCTGACTGATATAGTATTCTGTAGGTCTGAAATTGTCAGATCTAGTGTCCTTTTAGGCTGGCTATACACTGGAAGCATGCTAGTAGAGTGCTATTAATTTCTCATAAGACTGAATCAGTGAAAATCTGTTTTGCATGTAAAACTACTGCTACCCAGATAAAACCATCTATTTGGGCTACTTTGTCTCAGTTTGTTGATATTTTTTTTCTAGCTCTATGTGTACTCTATTTCTTGTCATAAAAACCTTGCGTTTAGTCAAGGCATGAAATACAAAGTAACTCTATTTTGTTCCAATGAGAGTCATAAGGTGTGATGAGGTGTGCTTATGTCTTATGGTCTAGGACCTGCTAGTAATGATGTAATTTCCTCTTCCCTCCAAAAAGATGCAAGTGAGATTTGTTAACTCTTATGTACAGTATGGGGGCTAGAGTCTCGCTTCAATATAAATAACAGAGTTATAATACAACTTACCTCATAAAATGAGAAAGGAACTCCATTTTAGCTACATAGCACCATGAACTGCAATTTTGGTACATCCCTGTAAGTGTCCCAGAAGCACTACTATTGACTTCACCTCTTGCATGGGAACTTGCCTGTCTTGTTGGAACAATTGTGTTTCCTTTCCTCACCTGCATAATATGTGCAGAAAAACTTGGGAACTGATCTGTGTTGAACTAGAAGAGGAATTTTTTATGAAAAAGTGGAAGAAAAAAAAAAAACAAACTAATGTTTTCCCTAATTTGTTTGTTTTCTCACTGTCTCTGTCTGAATGGAATAAAGGCACTAGCTACAGGAAGAATTGGGGATTTCTAGACATGGTATACCAGCTGAGCTCATGATGCTGTTTTAATAGTCTATCTGAAATGACTTAGCCAGCTCAGACTGTGTAAAATCGTCAATTATTTATTTCTAAGTTTTGTGCAGTACCAGTCTATGGAGATCATTAAATCTGGATGAAAAATTACTGTGGAAAGGTGGTGCTTTGGCTCTCTTGCAACATCATTAAAAATATTCAAGTAGAGATTGTAAACAAAGATGTTTCCCCTGGAGCAATTGCAATCTGAACATTTAAGGGACGATTCCTCATTTTATATTCTGTGCTCGTTCTCTTCCTCTCAAGCTTACCTAGCCAAACTGCCATGCTTCCTGTCGCAGTTGAAAAGAGCTAAGTTCATACTAATCTAAAATTGTGTCTTGGTTTCCTTAATGATTCTTCCCTACTGTTGCACAAAATCATGTTACTTGGCTATGACTCACTGGATTTCTGTTCACATGTCATTTTGCAATTAGAAATGAAATAAGATCAAAGGGAACTCTCTTTCTCCCATCCTCTGCTCTAGATACTATTATGATCTTCATTTTTAAAGAGAGAGTGATTTGTGGGATTTTTTGTATTTATTTTTTTTTTTTTTTAATTCTGATAGTGATTTTGCAGTTACAGCCATGATATGTTTGAGGCAAGATATGTATAGAGGTACTACCCATTACTACCCATTTATTAGCTAATTGGTGCAGTTAGTAAAAAACAGTACTCATTTTCTGTGTACAAGATACCCTTCCACATTTTTTTTTTTTTTGGTACCTTTGCAACTTATCCAAAGAGGATCTTGTGATCTCACTAACCTTTCAGAGACAACCAATTGGTTATAGTAGCTGCGGAGTTTACTTTTGACAAGAAAATTGATGCAAACCTGGTTCCTCTGAAGTGAGAATCATATATGTAGAAAGTGTCAAATAATTCTCTTTATGTTCTTTGTCTGTAGTTCTTTTTCTAGATATTTTAACTTTTAACAGAAACTCTCTCATGTAAAATAGGAGAAGTTTAATCCCACTCTGATAAAATGAGAACCCATAAGTGTTCAACTGTTCAAATGACTATACCAAGTCTGTATCAGATTATTACAGCTAGGTCTTCATAAATATACCCTCATGTCTGCCACAGGATTGTCTTTTTGCATTATTTCTTGTTTTTAGTCTGCCATCTATCAATGAGATTTGTATTATGGTAGGTAAAAATACAGAAGAACCTGAAAATGGTTCTCACAATTTCAGGATGGCTCTAAGGCTAAACTTCAGTAATACAATCCTGTGCAACAAAGGCGGATTAAGAAAAAAAATCCCCAAATCTGAGAACTGCCTATTTTTCTACTGCATCCAAGATGGACACTTGTTACATTGGTAACTCAAGCATTAGACAGTCTTTTCTTAGTTTTGGAACCAAACTCAGTTTCCGTTACATAGCATTAAAATGATACTTTGCATATGCTGCCTGTGGGTGTTTGTAGAAAAGAAGCTGTCTACAGGATTTTATAGTACCCTGAGACTTGGAGGTGTCTAAATAGTGGTTTGTGACTGACGGATTTGAAGTATGACGATATCTGATCTGTAAATTGCTCAAAGGCAATAGCATTACCCATTTCACATTAACTCTACTCCTGAAGTGAAAAGGTTCCACTCTCTCCAGGAACTTCACAATGCCAGTCAGGCTTTGCTAGGGAAGTTGCTCAGTATTGTGCTGGGTGAGTGACAGTTGTAAGGGATTTCAGCCCTACCTCTGTGTTTTGATGTGAGGTGCTTGACTTTCCAAATTTAATGTTGACTCAGTGCTGGGAGGATTTTTCACATAGAATAAATCTCACAGTTTCCTCCCCGGTCCCCTTTAATTTATGCAGGTGAACTAAAAGCAATTCACATCTGGGAGAAACTGAAAAACAGTCATCAAAACTGATGTTCCCCAAACAAAGAGAATTATTTGGGAAAATTAGGACAAATTGTTGATGAGAGTAAGAAGAGCTATTTAATTTCAAAGTATGTGCTTTTTCTCCAAGCCCATGCAGTGACAAAAGCTCATCAAAATGTGCATAATCAAATACTTCCAATGAATCATCAAATGCAATGTAATGTTGTCACAAAAAAATTGTTCATGGAACACTCACTGAAAACATTCTGCCTGTGGACTTCCACTGCTAGGCATGTCTTTAGACGGAAACATGGAGTTGTGGAAAATGGAATTCTACCTAGTGGGAAATTATCTTCCCCTCTTTTAAATCTACTAAATTGTGGCTGACTACCATAAAGAAGACTCTGCTGTCGAAGAGACTGATTCTTTCACTCTGCGTCATTGACCATCCAGAAAAATTGGATCCACAATGGGATCTTAAGCAGATTTCACTGTAGGGAGAATTTGACTTCTAAAACTTTTGCACTGATATAAGCTTGATGTCTCGTGCTTATGACACAGATGAGTAAGTTGTTGCTGAAAAGCCATATTAAGATCACTTATTAGCAAACCATACAGTAAAACATTACTGTATTTATTTGTAAAGAACTATCTGTCATTACTTGCAATAATACTTGTAAAATCATGTTTAAGATCAGCCAGTATTCTTTCTGTGTTATTTTACAATGTATGCAATTTCTATTCTGGGACTCTGCTAAGACTCACCATTTAAGTCACCTTTTGCTTGATTACAACTCAGACTCACTCTATTGCACAATTCCTGATTTTTCTTCTACAAGAAGCACAAAACCCCAATCCTTTATTTTTCTCTGCAGATGCTTTACTCTAATAATGCTGACTGTTCCCACTCCAGAGTCTTTCCAGTCTGTTGCTACAGAGAACCTTTGTAGAGGCAGCTGCTTTGTGCTTGTGCATGCAGGTGCTCTCGATCCCTTTCATTTCATCAGTTCATGGCGTTTTTTGCATGGCTGCAACAGGGCAGCTTGCTCCATTAATGAACTGTTTGTTGGCCCTACTTAGAAGCCCACTGTTCATGTCCTATCTGGAGAGGAGAGCAGATAAGCTGTCTCTTTAGGGGGATAAGTTGACTGGTAGAAGTTATAGGATCTCCTAGAGACCCCAAGGGGGAGGGCTGAACAGGTACCAATCAGTATGTTGGTGGACCAAGCAATAAGGAGGGTGGCTTTGAAGGCTGACTTGTCTTGGGAGTCATTTGTACACTTGTGTTTGAATGAGTATGCAGTATGTAACCCAGCCAAAAGACTAAGTTGAAGGAGCACTGAGGAAGAAGCCAGAAGGGAAGAAATATGATGATGACCACTTGGGCCAGTATATGCAAAAATGCCATGTTTTGCATGACTTTGCTACTCAAATTCCTCATCTTGTTTTCTTTGGCCTTTTGCATTCCTGCATTAAAAGCACAAAACACTTGGCTGTGCTTTCCAATGTTGTCAAGCCTTTCATAGTAATACGTATTTACAGGATGTAGTTCCACCAGTGCTGTGGTATGACACCAACGCAAAGGTGTGAAAGGAGAATAGGAAGCAGCCTAAGGATTTTTTTTTATTATTATTTTTTTTTTCATTCTACAGCCGCTTTGTACCTAGAGTAAATAAGAGTACCAATGAGGATATTCCTAGCTGAATCCCAATCTGGAAGCTGTTAATCCTGGTTTGGTTTTGACACATGCATTCTTTTTTGGCATGGTGGACTGGAAAATGAAGATTAGTACACTAGAACTATGTTTTTTGTTTGTTTGTTTTTCTCTCTCACACTAAGAATATAAGTCAACAAGGGATACTCCACTCAGAGGGATGGTGAAGATAAGTTGCACCTTTATAAATTGGTCATGTTTACAAATGTAAAAGAACACCTATGTGGTAAAAAATAAAAATAAATAAATAAATAAATAAAATGACCCCCAAATCTTTCTGAAATCTGGGCCGTGTGGATAAATTTGGATAAATTTTAAAAATCCATTTTAGGCCACACCTGGGTAGAATGGTTGTTCCACCAAAGAGTGGCCAGATCTCCCCAGATGTGTGCCCCCTCTGTCTTCCAGATTGCCTGAGCCTTCCTGTCTGAGTGTGCTGGTGGTGGATGTGTTAGAGGAACGAACCCAGAGCCCTGGAATGGTTGTGTTTTATCTTCTTTGTGTTGCCTCTTGCTTCAGCTGCTTCAGTGTTTTAAAAGGTCGGGTTTAATGAGCAGTAAGGGGAGGAGATTCAGATAAATCTTGAGAATCTGTATTAATTAGCTTAAGTGTTGAAGGTAGCTGAAAGACCTTTTTCTTCTTTCCTCAAACCCAGAGTAAGCATTACTTTATTGTATTACATTGCCTTTAAAACATAGCACATATAAATGCCTTTCAGCTTTATACAAAGGAAAATGGTTAACAAGGATTGCATCTTTCCACCAACTTGAAATTAGTATTAGGCTATAAATTAAAATATGGTTTTCCTTCATTCAAAGTGTATATCAAAACAAACAAAAACCCAAGCACAAAACAGTCAATTTCCCATTATAATCATCTTGGGAATTATCTTCTTTCCTGAGGCTTACAAGCTCAAAGTGAAATACATTCAATTACGTCAAGTATTTTTATTTATTTTTTTTTCATGTAATGTTCAAAAGTACATTAATTGCCCTCACAAAATCCTACTAAGAAAACAAATTTTCACTTTTCATTTTCTCTCTCCTTCACCAAACTACTATTTCTTTTTGCTTATTTCTTTGAAGTGCTGAGATTTTTTTTGTCCTTTGCAGACCAAATCCATAGAGAAGTGAGAAAAAGTATTCCATGTCTCTATATAGAATTATTCTCATCTCCCCCTCTTTCCCTCCTACCCTAGATTGACTTCTGTTGTTCCAGACAGTGCTTTTATCTCTCTTGTACAGTTTAAATGGAAATCATTGTTTCTTGACCAGTGCTTCCAAACCCTGTTCCTAGGACTATTTTTTTTTTTTTTTTCAGTTGTTTGGAATATAGAAATAGTGTAGTATGCCTTCATGTGCCTTCACTACTAGTGATAGTCAAAGCTGAAGATGCCTCCTGTAGTCTAAATGTCACTGTAGTGACCTTCATTTGTTTTTCCTCTGCTCACTTTGCTAACTTTTTTTTTTTTTTTTAATTATTATTTTCTTCCCCTTACTGCTATTGCTTTTTCAACCTACTGTCTTTTTTTTGGTACTGCTTCAGTCACCTTTGTGAGCCTGCCTTTTCTGCTCTTTCAGATACTTAATATTCTGTAGCTTAAACAAAAAGCTGCAAACCTCTATCTTAATGTACTTAAGAGCTTCAAAATTAGTGTAAAATATTTAGAATTTTCTTTTTTTTTTTTTTTTTTTTTTAAAAGGATGTAGAGCATGGAGCTGTATGATGGGTTGAAGTCAGCATGTGCATGCTGGCAAGTTGGTGTTTTTCATCTCTGACAAGTTGTTGCCTTGTAAGAGGTTATAACTAACAAAAATACTCTTGCTACTCATTCTGAATGACTGTATTACTCCACATTTGCTTTGTGTGCTCTGCTTGTAAGAGGCTAAAATGTGTGAACACAGAAATTGTGTTAAAATTTCAGGTTATGTTGTTTGTTGTTGCCGATAATGACCGATGCTTTAGTGGAACTAAATGCAGCCTCTTGTTTTGTTTTGTTTTATTTTGATTTATTTTATTTTATTTTCAGAAGTTGATTTATGCCCCAAATATTATGCACCTTTCAATTCTTTTGTTTTGTTGCTTTTTTTTCTCTTCTTTTTCCATTATGCATTCCTACTAGTTATATAAACATCTATTCCTTCTTTGAAATCTTCTAGCTCTTGACCTCAGTGATGTATTTTAGCACCGGTTTTCATAGCCAAATTGCACAATCACTTCCCATCTTGAATAGATCAATGGTACAGAATTGTTACATTTCAGCAAGATATGCTTAGTGCTTGCCTGAATCCCATGAGCTACTATGCCAGTTTTTTAATGCTTCATGTCTCTGTCAATATTTAGTAAGCCATATTCATTTTTATTCCTTATTTTTTTTTTGTTTTGTTTGTTTATTTATTTATTTGTTTATTTATTTTTATTTATTTATTTTTTCCCCTCTGAATGTGTAATTTTCAAGTGTTAAACTCCATGCTCTAAAGAGAAATTGTGTTGGAACAACTTCAGTTGCAAGGGTTAAACAATGTGTTTCTAGCTGATTGCCAAGCTATGCATAAGAAGTTGCACTTAAGCCTTTAGCTTACTATGTAGACTCTCAATATCTCAGTCTGTCTATACCCAGGTAACACAAGCATTTTTAATGTCTATTACTTTGGAAGAAGATCTGATATCTTGGTTATCTGAGAAATGTATGTATTATAGCAGTCTCATAAATTTGACTTTTCCTCAAGGAAAAATTAGTACACAAAAATAGGTGGGTCCCCAGCTGATAGCTCTGGGGTTGAATCCTAACAAATAATGCTGAATAGAATGTATCTGAGTTTGCAAAGTGACCTACGCAGTCTATTCTCCAGCAGTCCTATGTACAACCTATGTCGTCCTATGTAGAACATTAGAATTAAGAACAAAAGAATTTAGATGTTGCGTAGAGCTTAGGAGAGTTGCATTGGCTACTTTAAGAGTTGATAATATTTCAAAGGGAGAATCATTGAAGAAAATACCCACAACAGTATTAACATGCATCTAAATGTATTAACATGCATCTAAAAAATAGGAAGTGGAAAGAGAGAGGTAAGGACACATGCCTCAGTTTTTATGTCTACTCGTAATTGCAGTAACCTTTGCTATGGCTATGGTCTTTACTTCGTAATAAAGAAGCATGCCAGAATTAAGTGTAATATTTCCATATTGAACATAGCTGGTCATAGCTACTGTTTTCAGATAGTGTACTTGTAGGTATGTTTTGTAACAGAGAGACTGTCTTCCCCTGTTTTTATAGTTTAAAAAAAAAAAAAAAAAAAAAAAAAAAAGAGTAAAATTCATAATCGATATTTATAAAGTCTCTTATCTATATTTATTTAAAGATTAGACAACATTGCAATTTACTCTGAGGATTTCAGAATGTTAACTACAAGATACGGTTTTCAAATAAGTGTTTACAGACAAATAATCTGATTGTTTTATATTATGCCATTGGGGGTAACAAGGTTGTCCATGCCTCTTAGTTTCTGTACTAGTGCCATCTGGTGACTAAATGTTATTATGGATCCCTTCTGCAGCTAGAAGTATCCGGGATGGCTTTGACTAATGACTCAGAATTTGAGGATCAGGAGAAATTCCTCATGAGGCCTCCTTGGATTTTTTGCAGAGGGATTAAACCTAAAATACACCTTTTGGTAAAAGCAATTCTATGATTTCTAAGAGTGGATATGCGTCTATTGTGATTTAATTCTAATGATGGAACAATTAGCTGAAGCACTGAACTACTACTGTTTATAATCTATCTGAGCTGAAAAAGTTAATTTTGACTGAGGCAACAATACAATTTGGAATCAGTGGACATCACCTTGAATTTAAGCTTGTAACTCTCTGGCAGCTGAGTTAAAGAGTGGACTCCTTGTTATATATTTGCAGTATGTTTTTGCTGTAGAAGACAACAACCCAGTAAGCCCTTCAAAGTATTTGAGTGAACATGTGAACCTATGGTCATCTTTTCAGAGTCTTCTTGGCTTTGCCTTAGCCACTGAGTTTGTGAGCTGTAATTTAGAAGCCAAAACTATGCAGAGAAAGCAGATGTAGGTAATTCCTGACGGTTTTATTTGAAATGAACTATATTATCAATAAAGTTTGTATTTTGGAAATTCTTAGTATTTAAAAACTACTTGGAGCACCAATGTATGGAAACTTGAGTCTAGAATTCCAAGGAGTTTTGTTACAGTGCAACACTATGAAATTATTTACTGAAATTATTTACAGTGCTCAGAAGCACTGTCCTTAAGGCAAGTCAGCTTTAGGTAAACACGGTTAATGAAGGGAAGAAAGACACACATGCACTCATGCTCCTCAGTCTTATTGACCTTTTTCACATTTGGAGTGTGGAGGTTTAAAATTAAATGGCTTAATTAAGTGCTAGGGTGTTAGGCAGAAGTTGGGCTGTTTGAATTCTAACCTTTGTGTGTCCAAGTCTGTTGTCTTCCAAATAATAGGAATTTCTTTTCTGATGGGTAAGATTTGGAGATTTGGAGACACTATACCATGGTACTGTGATGCAACAGGTACTGATAGTACCTGTGATATTTTTGATTCCTTGATGTCTTAATCACCAATGCTTTATGTGTTCCTTCTCTGTCTTATTTGGAATGGGCTGCCTCTCATGTTTTGTGGAGTATTTTGACCCAAAACTAATTTAAAGCCAAGAGACCTTTATTGGATGAAGTCATAGGTAGGCTTCAGTAAAATGTATAACTGGATAAAATCCTCTAGAGGTACTCAATCTCTTTGCCTTTCTGGCTGGATAACTAGATCTGTAAGTTAGGAAGTCTACAGGCAAATAAGAAGTTTCAGCTTAAATTCAGAAACAAGTTGCTTGAAAAAGCCCTACTTTGTCAGTGTGAAAAGTACAGTTTTATGATGATTAACTCTTAGATCTACTTGAGAGCAATTTTAAGAGGCAGAATGTGGGCAGGTACCAATTACCTGTCACAATTAGTGTGCATCTTATTGTACATATTTAAGAAATTAATGACAGTGGGTAGTTAGAACTGTCTCATTACTACTAATTAATATGATAAGTCTTTAGTAAGCCATTGGCAAAATAAGAATACCAATTAAATGTGATGTCAGTAGAGAGTCATTAATTATAAGAGAACAGATATACACAAAGTCCAGTAACAGTAGTGGGAAACGATCTGTGCTTTTTTCAGAGACATTTCAATGCATTTCCTACTTGAAAAGCAAGTGTATATTTTAACTTAAATATTTATTAAATGGAAATCATGCCTAAGAAGTGCATTCAGCTGTTCTTGAATGCTAGAATATGAAGTTTTCTGGCTGCTTGGTAACTTTCTAATCCTGCTTCCCATTTTTGCACCTTTTTAATGTTTTCACCAGTAGTATGTGAATATATGGTGTGCCTGTGCATGTTAAGATGGTTTAGTTAATATAAATTCAGGGTAATGTTTTTCAAAGTATCTTAATTTGTGACCTCTTTCTAGTATTCATCTCTTTCTCTGTACTATTCAGAGTGGAAGGAACAATCCTGTCCCTTCACATGGACTTCTGGAGAAGTATGTCTACAGAATTTTTAACAAAGTCCAAATATGACTAAACTACTATGGATATATAAAAGCTGAGAATGAATCCAAGAGTGTCAGGAAAAAATATCTTGAATGATCTGTCAGTGTTGGATCTGTGATTAGTCTTGAAAAATTAAAAATTAAAATCAGATCAAACTGAAATCTAATTTTTTATATTTCCTTTCCTAAGCTGTAGTTAATATGAAGCAATTTCTTGAATTAAAAGTGAGCTATTTTAAAGCAAATTCACAATTGTTAATCCTTATGTTTTAATTGGAAAGACTAGGATTCAACCCCTTCTTTGCTTCATTCAAATGTAGGGTTTGTATTCAGGTTTCTTACTTTGCAGGTGAGTGTCAGGCATATGATTGCCTAGGTCAGTCTGGTCCTTTGAGAAGCAGTAACTGAATATTCATTGGATACAGAGACTATGCCACATGTCCTAACCTGCATGCCATTTACAGAACAGCATCCCAGGATGGAAAGAACCTCTGGGGGGTTTTGAGTTCAGCTCCCTGCTCAAAGCGGGGCCAGCCATGGCCAGCCATGGATAAAGTCATCTGACTTTATCCAGTTGAGTCATGAAAACCTCCAAGGATGGAGACTGCACAACATTTCTGAGCATCCTATCTCACTTTTTGACTGTTTCCATGGGGAGGAGGTTTATCATTATATCCAGTCTGAATCTCTTGAATCAATTTGTATCCACTCCCTCTTGTCGTCCCAATGAACCTCAAGTCACTTCGGAAGCTTTTATGCAATGAACTTTTTTTCTTCCTCTCTTTCCCTCTCACTCTCCTTTTCCTCTTTCAAAAGAAGGCCAAATCTATTATCTCAGTATGTCATAGAATGTTAATGTTGCCAAGAATAAAATTTATGGTAACTCTTCCAAACAAGCAAATAAAAAATTGGCCAATCTATAAGACATTTCGCTTTACTGCTCTCTTTACTACAACTTTCTTCTCTACTGTTCTCTAGGATGGAGACTTTGACATAAAATGTGAGTTTTCAGCTCTTTCTGAGAGTTACTTTGTGTAAATTATGCAATTTAATCTTCTTTTGCAAGTATGAATTCTTCAAAGAAACAAAGAAAAAAATCATCTAGAAAGTCCAAAATTAAACCTAAAAGATGAAACTAATTTTCAGCTTTAATGTTGTTCCAGGACTGGAAGCAAGAGCTGTGTTTCTGTTGAGGAAAACAGAAAATGTCTCCTTTCCAATTACATAATTTTTCCCAAAAGAAGTCATGATTTTGTTGACTTCAATTTTGCTATAATGTTCGTAACTTTAATCATTTTTTTAAAGGTGAGAAAGTGCACTGGAGAAAGGAAGGGTGTGCAGGCATTGCAAAGGGGCAAGAGGGTAGGGTTGTGGAAGCCTTTCTTTGCTGTAGCTGCTAGTCCATCCAGTTATACATGAGTAAAAAGAAGATATAAAGATGGTAAAATGGCTATTTAGGCAGCAGACTTGCTCCACCAGCTCATGTGGATCTCTTCCAGCCAAGTGTAGTCTCAGACTGATGCCTGCTTGTTTGTTTCGAGCTAAAAGCTGGTACTGTCTGATTTATTGGAGAAGAAAAAAAAAAAAAAAAAAAAAAAAAAAAAAGGGTATTTGAAGTTGCTTGGGAAGAAATAATCGGCCCCCTATTGGTAGGGGTCCAAAGATGCACCACAAGAAAATCATTAGATACAAAGAAGCTTAGAGCTTTAATGGTGCTTGGGAAAAGACTGGCCATTGTATTTGCTCTCATTATCCTAGAGCAGCACAGGCAGCATACATGAGTTAAGTGAATCACTTCAGGGAGGTGTTTTTGTAGGTTTGTAGACCTGCCAAGTGTGTGTGGTGAAGGTGGAGAAGCAGATGCCTGTGCTGGCCTTCGTTTGTTATTTAGGTGGGCCTTAGGAAGCACAGCGATGGTAGTGGAGGCAAAGGAGCAGCAGGAAGAGCCTTGGGCAAGGTGTCCTGTACAATGCTGTGCCTATCTGTTGTTGGTGAGGGTGATTTGTATGGAGGATGGTTTTCCTGGCTTTGGATGACAGTGTGGGACTCAGCAGCTATGGAGGTGATGTGCCACAATGCACTGTCACCAGCTCTTGCTGGAGTAGCTGCCCCTCAGCAGAGGCCTCTACCAAAAGGCAGCTTCCAAGGAAGGATGCAGCCATACAGTGTTGTGGATGCAGAGATGCCCAGGGCCTTTTACTGAGGCTGTGCCAGAGAAATACGATGTTCTTGGCTACTGGATGTGTGTGCTGTTTAAGGATCCCTGTCATCATGTTAAGGAGGTCAATGTGAAGGAGGTCAGCTGAAGCACAGCATAAGGAAAGATGAAAATGCAGTGGACAGTAACTTCAGAGGTCCTGTGGAGATGAGGGGAGGCATCCAGGAGCTGGTTGGTTGTGGGGCAAGTAGGGACTCCTCTGATGGGGAAGGCTGGAAGCTCAAGACTTTGGCACAAGGAAAATTTACTCTTTTTTACCTCCAGAGCTGCAACTGCAGGGTAGATCCAGTGCCTTGGTAGCTGATGAGTAGCAGAAAAGCTATGCATGAGGAAACATCACAGTCAGCTGAACCTGAGCCAGGCACCAGCACCAGGAAGAAGCATAGCCAGTAGATTGAGGAAGTGATTTTCCCACTCCACTCAGCACTTGTTAGACCAAATGTAGTGTCCCATTTTCCTAATCCACCCCAAATATAAGATGATAAGCTGGAGCAAGTTCAGCAGCAGGACTCCAACAGGATGTGGTGCTTGAGCACTTGTGCTGTGAGTAAAGGCAGAAGGGCTAGACTCTGTTTAGCCCAGAGAAAAGAGACAGCTTTAAGATGACCTAAGAGCAGCCTGCCAGAAGCTGTGCAGAGGACGGAGCCAGACACTCCTGTAGTGAGTCATGGGAGGGCAAGAGGCATAAATTGACTAGAGAACTCCTAATCACTCTTCCAATCTTAATTTTACTGTGATCCAACTTCTGTGATCATAATGAGCTTCTCCCCATCTCCCAAGGGCCCATCCTTGACCTACTATTAATGTTTAACTGTGTGTTTTGTGCTGATGTACAAAAGGTGACGGTGGCTCTCACAGTCTAATAACTATCACTTTGGATGGAAAGTAGAGAAATACTGAGGCAGAAGCAGAAGGGGGGATTATGAAATTACGGGGAAAAGACAAGTAAACTCTGCAGGATTTTTGAAGGTGTATAGAGTAGTTGAAAACTGTCCAACAAGTGAATTGAAATGTTTCTGAGAAATTTATACTGCTAAAGAACTCCCTCAGTCTCTGAGCCATGCAATTCTAATACTTGAGATTGCACTGTTAATATTTTGCTGGATGCAAATGTTATGACATTAGAGAAATAAGTGAAAAACTCCCCTGATGGAGGGGGAGAGAAGAGACTGTCTGTAAAGCTGTGTTGTTCCTGCTGGCCTTCCTGATTTTATGAGGATGTCATTTTGTGTAATTGGGAATTTTTATTATTATTATTATTTTTTTTTTCCCCATCATTTTATTTACCTTCAAAAGCATTTCATTTGGCTTGGTAGCAGAGTAACAACCTCTTGCCTCAGGTTACTTACTGCACATGATTTTGAATGCTGTTACACAAGTGTTGATGTCTCTGGTATTAATGAAGTTTCTACTGTGAGGGCAGGCTTTTTAATATTTTATTAATTAGCAAGTGGGACAAAAGACATACTTTCCAGGTGTTCAATGTATAAATCATCATTCATTTTCTGTGTTAAATTACAGCAAAGCCATTACGGGAAGCAGCCTCAGCAGCCTTCTCCCAAAACTTTGCAAAATTGTTCTTTACTGCTGTGACCCCAGCTACAACCCTCAATCCATCAGCTTTTAAGTGATCAAGTGTTACACCACTTTAAATTCTACTGTTCTGTACTGACTTCAGTCTGATGGCTGCAAGTATTCCCCAAAACACGTAAAATGCTACTTGTAAAAGGACTACTGTACTTTTAGACATATGTGGCAAAAGACATCAAGGCAAGATATGATTAATTTAGGGCGTCTATTGCATAGATTAAAGAAGATAGATCTTTTCTTATTCCTGTGACTGAATGCCCTTCAGTCTGGCAGAGGCTTTGAATGTGGTCCAAGTAAATGCATTGAGGTGGAAAACTGACATAGCAACTGTAGCTTTCCTGAACACTAGGGAACTTCAGATTAGCCCTTGAGGATGGATATATATATATGTGTGTGTGTATTTGTGCAGGTGTGTATATATATATATATATGTATATTGTGCCCTGAGATAGAGACTCCTGGTTGGAAATTCAGTGTAAGCAACAACAATTATTGCCATTAACTAACTGTTTCAGTAGTCTCTCATTTGATATTAAAATTATAAAGAGAGTTTTTAACTTAAGCTCAAAAGTGTTTTTTTTTTTTTTTTTTTTTTTCCCCCCCACACAGCTTTTATATCTCTGAACTGTCATGTCATATAGGAGCAATCTGCTCTGTATCATTTCATTGTATGGTTTTATACAATACTTACCTTATGCCACGAATATGCAATGATAACTCTTCCCAGTGTTCCTCAATACATCCTTCTTCCTTTCCCTTCTCTAAGCTCAATGCACTTTCCAATGCTACTAGTCACTTCAGGAGACAACAATACACTTGTGAAAGGACATTTCTGTCTCAAGATTATCAAATGCAGCCTTGATGCCAATATAAGATGTTTCAGGGGAGTATTTTGGACTGGCAGCATCATTAATGTTTTATTGAATAATGTCTAATGGATCACAGCAAATACCCAGTTTGGCATATATAATTTTTTAATGTTCTAGCTAGTGATAGACTAATGATATAAAGCTGCAAAGAGCATTTTGACATGCTATATATTTACACTGTTCTGTAACCTCCTGGTCTCATTCTATTTACCATGCAAACATGCTTTCTTTCAGCAATTTCCAATACTTGACTTGAACACACCAATTCTCCCTAGAAAGGTAACATTTCCACTCCCATTTCTCGTTGCTTAAATGTCAAAGGCAGTTTGATACTTGAATATGACTTGGGAGTTTTGACTTACAGGATGATGTAGTAGAATTTTTCACATGCATTTTCCCAGAAAAATGAGCACAATGCGTTTAATTTTTTTTTTTTTTTTTTTTTTTTTTTTTTTTTTTACTAAAACTTAAAATATTAATATAAATACAGGTTGTATTAATTCACTACTTTGAGAATGTTTCAGGCGTAAATGTCTGCATGGCCGTGATGGGATGCACTGACAAGTGTTAAGGGAGCTGGCAGATGTGAATGCAAGGCCAATGTCTATAATCTTTGCAGGAAGCATTTCTTCCCTGTGTGAGTAATGGATAACTGGCACAGGTTGCCTGGAGGGATTGTGGAGTCTCCATCCTTGGAGATCTTCAAGAATTGTCAGGACATGGTCCTGGGCAACCTGCTCTCAGTGGCCCTGCATGAGCAGGTATTGAACCAAATGAGCTCCAGAAGTCCTTTCCATCCTTAACCATTCAGTGACCGTGTGATTATAATCGGTTTATATTGTGACCTTTATTCTGTGTCAAAATAAATGGGAATGGGTAAACTGAGACACAAATGTGATTTGACTAAGGTCTAGTCTCCGGACAGGGAACAGTACTGTAATTTTTTGAGTCCTAAGTCAGTGCTGTGTGCATGAGTTCCTCTACCGATGAAAATAAACAACATTAGGTGAAAAGCTTAAAATTGTCATCTTTGAGATACTTCATGGCTTTATAATTCAATAAAAACAAACAAACAAAAAAAATGGGTTTTGACCTCTGGCAGCAGGACAGACCTTTTTCCTTTCCTTTCCTTTCCTTTCCTTTCCTTTCCTTTCCTTTCCTTTC